>OX371261.1:21865610-23065610 GCA_947311025.1 Lypha dubia
ATTAAAGCCAAGGATCCATACTTATAGGCTATGTAAGTCCGATTTCTTAATTGTATTTGAGAATTTTTCTATAACACTTGTTTGTCACTCATTTGGACCAATGGGAAATTAAAGCCAAGGATCCATACTTATAGGCTATGTAAGTCCGATTTCTTAATTGTATTTGAGAATTTTTCTATAACACTTGTTTGTCACTCATTTGGACCAATGGGAAATTAAAGCCAAGGATCCATACTTATAGGCTATGTAAGTCCGATTTCTTAATTGTATTTGAGAATTTTTCTATAACACTTGTTTGTCACTCATTTGGACCAATGGGAAATTAAAGCCAAGGATCCATACTTATAGGCTATGTAAGTCCGATTTCTTAATTGTATTTGAGAATTTTTCTATAACACTTGTTTGTCACTCATTTGGACCAATGGGAAATTAAAGCCAAGGATCCATACTTATAGGCTATGTAAGTCCGATTTCTTAATTGTATTTGAGAATTTTTCTATAACACTTGTTTGTCACTCATTTGGACCAATGGGAAATTAAAGCCAAGGATCCATACTTATAGGCTATGTAAGTCCGATTTCTTAATTGTATTTGAGAATTTTTCTATAACACTTGTTTGTCACTCATTTGGACCAATGGGAAATTAAAGCCAAGGATCCATACTTATAGGCTATGTAAGTCCGATTTCTTAATTGTATTTGAGAATTTTTCTATAACACTTGTTTGTCACTCATTTGGACCAATGGGAAATTAAAGCCAAGGATCCATACTTATAGGCTATGTAAGTCCGATTTCTTAATTGTATTTGAGAATTTTTCTATAACACTTGTTTGTCACTCATTTGGACCAATGGGAAATTAAAGCCAAGGATCCATACTTATAGGCTATGTAAGTCCGATTTCTTAATTGTATTTGAGAATTTTTCTATAACACTTGTTTGTCACTCATTTGGACCAATGGGAAATTAAAGCCAAGGATCCATACTTATAGGCTATGTAAGTCCGATTTCTCAATTGTATTTGAGAATTTTTCTATAACACTTGTTTGTCACTCATTTGGACCAATGGGAAATTAAAGCCAAGGATCCATACTTATAGGCTATGTAAGTCCGATTTCTTAATTGTATTTGAGAATTTTTCTATAACACTTGTTTGTCACTCATTTGGACCAATGGGAAATTAAAGCCAAGGATCCATACTTATAGGCTATGTAAGTCCGATTTCTCAATTGTATTTGAGAATTTTTCTATAACACTTGTTTGTCACTCATTTGGACCAATGGGAAATTAAAGCCAAGGATCCATACTTATAGGCTATGTAAGTCCGATTTCTTAATTGTATTTGAGAATTTTTCTATAACACTTGTTTGTCACTCATTTGGACCAATGGGAAATTAAAGCCAAGGATCCATACTTATAGGCTATGTAAGTCCGATTTCTCAATTGTATTTGAGAATTTTTCTATAACACTTGTTTGTCATTCATTTGGACCAATGGGAAATTAAAGCCAAGGATCCATACTTATAGGCTATGTAAGTCCGATTTCTTAATTGTATTTGAGAATTTTTCTATAACACTTGTTTGTCACTCATTTGGACCAATGGGAAATTAAAGCCAAGGATCCATACTTATAGGCTATGTAAGTCCGATTTCTCAATTGTATTTGAGAATTTTTCTATAACACTTGTTTGTCACTCATTTGGACCAATGGGAAATTAAAGCCAAGGATCCATACTTATAGGCTATGTAAGTCCGATTTCTTAATTGTATTTGAGAATTTTTCTATAACACTTGTTTGTCACTCATTTGGACCAATGGGAAATTAAAGCCAAGGATCCATACTTATAGGCTATGTAAGTCCGATTTCTCAATTGTATTTGAGAATTTTTCTATAACACTTGTTTGTCATTCATTTGGCCCAATGGGAAATTAAAGCCAAGGATCCATACTCATAGGCTATGTAAGTCCGATTTCTCAATTGTATTTGAGAATTTTTCTATAACACTTGTTTGTCACTCATTTGGACCAATGGGAAATTAAAGCCAAGGATCCATACTTATAGGCTATGTAAGTCCGATTTCTCAATTGTATTTGAGAATTTTTCTATAACACTTGTTTGTCACTCATTTGGACCAATGGGAAATTAAAGCCAAGGATCCATACTTATAGGCTATGTAAGTCCGATTTCTTAATTGTATTTGAGAATTTTTCTATAACACTTGTTTGTCACTCATTTGGACCAATGGGAAATTAAAGCCAAGGATCCATACTTATAGGCTATGTAAGTCCGATTTCTCAATTGTATTTGAGAATTTTTCTATAACACTTGTTTGTCATTCATTTGGCCCAATGGGAAATTAAATCCAAGGATCCATACTTATAGGCTATGTAAGTCCGATTTCTCAATTGTATTTGAGAATTTTTCTATAACACTTGTTTGTCATTCATTTGGCCCAATGGGAAATTAAAGCCAAGGATCCATACTTATAGGCTATGTAAGTCCGATTTCTCAATTGTATTTGAGAATTTTTCTATAACACTTGTTTGTCACTCATTTGGACCAATGGGAAATTAAAGCCAAGGATCCATACTTATAGGCTATGTAAGTCCGATTTCTCAATTGTATTTGAGAATTTTTCTATAACACTTGTTTGTCACTCATTTGGACCAATGGGAAATTAAAGCCAAGGATCCATACTTATAGGCTATGTAAGTCCGATTTCTTAATTGTATTTGAGAATTTTTCTATAACACTTGTTTGTCACTCATTTGGACCAATAAGAAATTAAAGCCAAGGATCCATACTTATAGGCTATGTAAGTCCGATTTCTCAATTGTATTTGAGAATTTTTCTATAACACTTGTTTGTCATTCATTTGGCCCAATGGGAAATTAAAGCCAAGGATCCATACTTATAGGCTATGTAAGTCCGATTTCTCAATTGTATTTGAGAATTTTTCTATAACACTTGTTTGTCACTCATTTGGACCAATGGGAAATTAAAGCCAAGGATCCATACTTATAGGCTATGTAAGTCCGATTTCTTAATTGTATTTGAGAATTTTTCTATAACACTTGTTTGTCACTCATTTGGACCAATGGGAAATTAAAGCCAAGGATCCATACTTATAGGCTATGTAAGTCCGATTTCTTAATTGTATTTGAGAATTTTTCTATAACACTTGTTTGTCACTCATTTGGACCAATGGGAAATTAAAGCCAAGGATCCATACTTATAGGCTATGTAAGTCCGATTTCTCAATTGTATTTGAGAATTTTTCTATAACACTTGTTTGTCACTCATTTGGACCAATGGGAAATTAAAGCCAAGGATCCATACTTATAGGCTATGTAAGTCCGATTTCTTAATTGTATTTGAGAATTTTTCTATAACACTTGTTTGTCACTCATTTGGACCAATGGGAAATTAAAGCCAAGGATCCATACTTATAGGCTATGTAAGTCCGATTTCTTAATTGTATTTGAGAATTTTTCTATAACACTTGTTTGTCACTCATTTGGACCAATAAGAAATTAAAGCCAAGGATCCATACTTATAGGCTATGTAAGTCCGATTTCTCAATTGTATTTGAGAATTTTTCTATAACACTTGTTTGTCACTCATTTGGACCAATGGGAAATTAAAGCCAAGGATCCATACTTATAGGCTATGTAAGTCCGATTTCTCAATTGTATTTGAGAATTTTTCTATAACACTTGTTTGTCATTCATTTGGCCCAATGGGAAATTAAAGCCAAGGATCCATACTTATAGGCTATGTAAGTCCGATTTCTCAATTGTATTTGAGAATTTTTCTATAACACTTGTTTGTCATTCATTTGGCCCAATGGGAAATTAAAGCCAAGGATCCATACTTATAGGCTATGTAAGTCCGATTTCTCAATTGTATTTGAGAATTTTTCTATAACACTTGTTTGTCATTCATTTGGCCCAATGGGAAATTAAAGCCAAGGATCCATACTTATAGGCTATGTAAGTCCGATTTCTCAATTGTATTTGAGAATTTTTCTATAACACTTGTTTGTCACTCATTTGGACCCATGGGAAATTAAAGCCAAGGATCCATACTTATAGGCTATGTAAGTCCGATTTCTCAATTGTATTTGAGAATTTTTCTATAACACTTGTTTGTCACTCATTTGGACCAATGGGAAATTAAAGCCAAGGATCCATACTTATAGGCTATGTAAGTCCGATTTCTCAATTGTATTTGAGAATTTTTCTATAACACTTGTTTGTCATTCATTTGGACCAATGGGAAATTAAAGCCAAGGATCCATACTTATAGGCTATGTAAGTCCGATTTCTCAATTGTATTTGAGAATTTTTCTATAACACTTGTTTGTCATTCATTTGGACCAATGGGAAATTAAAGCCAAGGATCCATACTTATAGGCTATGTAAGTCCGATTTCTCAATTGTATTTGAGAATTTTTCTATAACACTTGTTTGTCACTCATTTGGACCAATGGGAAATTAAAGCCAAGGATCCATACTTATAGGCTATGTAAGTCCGATTTCTCAATTGTATTTGAGAATTTTTCTATAACACTTGTTTGTCACTCATTTGGACCAAGGGGAAATTAAAGCCAAGGATCCATACTAATAGGCTATGTAAGTCCGATTTCTCAATTGTATTTGAGAATTTTTCTATAACACTTGTTTGTCACTCATTTGGACCAATGGGAAATTAAAGCCAAGGATCCATACTTATAGGCTATGTAAGTCCGATTTCTCAATTGTATTTGAGAATTTTTCTATAACACTTGTTTGTCACTCATTTGGACCAATGGGAAATTAAAGCCAAGGATCCATACTTATAGGCTATGTAAGTCCGATTTCTCAATTGTATTTGAGAATTTTTCTATAACACTTGTTTGTCACTCATTTGGACCAATGGGAAATTAAAGCCAAGGATCCATACTTATAGGCTATGTAAGTCCGATTTCTCAATTGTATTTGAGAATTTTTCTATAACACTTGTTTGTCACTCATTTGGACCAATGGGAAATTAAAGCCAAGGATCCATACTTATAGGCTATGTAAGCCCGATTTCTTAATTGTATTTGAGAATTTTTCTATAACACTTGTTTGTCACTCATTTGGACCAATGGGAAATTAAAGCCAAGGATCCATACTTATAGGCTATGTAAGTCCGATTTCTCAATTGTATTTGAGAATTTTTCTATAACACTTGTTTGTCACTCATTTGGACCAATGGGAAATTAAAGCCAAGGATCCATACTTATAGGCTATGTAAGTCCGATTTCTCAATTGTATTTGAGAATTTTTCTATAACACTTGTTTGTCACTCATTTGGACCAATGGGAAATTAAAGCCAAGGATCCATACTAATAGGGTATGTAAGTCCGATTTCTCAATTGTATTTGAGAATTTTTCTATAACACTTGTTTGTCACTCATTTGGACCAATGGGAAATTAAAGCCAAGGATCCATACTTATAGGCTATGTAAGTCCGATTTCTTAATTGTATTTGAGAATTTTTCTATAACACTTGTTTGTCACTCATTTGGACCAATGGGAAATTAAAGCCAAGGATCCATACTTATAGGCTATGTAAGTCCGATTTCTCAATTGTATTTGAGAATTTTTCTATAACACTTGTTTGTCACTCATTTGGACCAATGGGAAATTAAAGCCAAGGATCCATACTTATAGGCTATGTAAGTCCGATTTCTTAATTGTATTTGAGAATTTTTCTATAACACTTGTTTGTCACTCATTTGGACCAATGGGAAATTAAAGCCAAGGATCCATACTTATAGGCTATGTAAGTCCGATTTCTCAATTGTATTTGAGAATTTTTCTATAACACTTGTTTGTCATTCATTTGGATCAATGGGAAATTAAAGCCAAGGATCCATACTTATAGGCTATGTAAGTCCGATTTCTTAATTGTATTTGAGAATTTTTCTATAACACTTGTTTGTCACTCATTAGGACCAATGGGAAATTAAAGCCAAGGATCCATACTTATAGGCTATGTAAGTCCGATTTCTTAATTGTATTTGAGAATTTTTCTATAACACTTGTTTGTCACTCATTTGGATCAATGGGAAATTAAAGCCAAGGATCCATACTTATAGGCTATGTAAGTCCGATTTCTCAATTGTATTTGAGAATTTTTCTATAACACTTGTTTGTCACTCATTTGGGCCAATGGGAAATTAAAGCCAAGGATCCATACTTATAGGCTATGTAAGTCCGATTTCTCAATTGTATTTGAGAATTTTTCTATAACACTTGTTTGTCACTCATTTGGACCAATGGGAAATTAAAGCCAAGGATCCATACTTATAGGCTATGTAAGCCCGATTTCTCAATTGTATTTGAGAATTTTTCTATAACACTTGTTTGTCACTCATTTGGACCAATGGGAAATTAAAGCCAAGGATCCATACTTATAGGCTATGTAAGTCCGATTTCTCAATTGTATTTGAGAATTTTTCTATAACACTTGTTTGTCACTCATTTGGACCAATGGGAAATTAAAGCCAAGGATCCATACTTATAGGCTATGTAAGCCCGATTTCTCAATTGTGTTTGAGAATTTTTCTATAACACTTGTTTGTCACTCATTTGGACCAATGGGAAATTAAAGCCAAGGATCCATACTTATAGGCTATGTAAGTCCGATTTCTCACTTGTATTTGAGAATTTTTCTATAACACTTGTTTGTCACTCATTTGGACCAATGGGAAATTAAAGCCAAGGATCCATACTTATAGGCTATGTAAGTCCGATTTCTCAATTGTATTTGAGAATTTTTCTATAACACTTGTTTGTCATTCATTTGGACCAATGGGAAATTAAAGCCAAGGATCCATACTTATAGGCTATGTAATTCCGATTTCTCAATTGTATTTGAGAATTTTTCTATAACACTTTTTTGTCACTCATTTGGACCAATGGGAAATTAAAGCCAAGGATCCATACTTATAGGCTATGTAAGTCCGATTTCTCAATTGTATTTGAGAATTTTTCTATAACACTTGTTTGTCACTCATTTGGACCAATGGGAAATTAAAGCCAAGGATCCATACTTATAGGCTATGGTAGTCCGATTTCTCAATTGTATTTGAGACTTTTTCTATAACACTTGTTTGTCACTCATTTGGACCAATGGGAAATTAAAGCCAAGGATCCATACTTATAGGCTATGTAAGCCCGATTTCTCAATTGTATTTGAGAATTTTTCTATAACACTTGTTTGTCACTCATTTGGACCAATGGGAAATTAAAGCCAAGGATCCATACTTATAGGCTATGTAAGTCCGATTTCTCAATTGTATTTGAGAATTTTTCTATAACACTTGTTTGTCACTCATTTGGACCAATGGGAAATTAAAGCCAAGGATCCATACTTATAGGCTATGTAAGTCCGATTTCTCAATTGTATTTGAGAATTTTTCTATAACACTTGTTTGCCACTCATTTGGACCAATGGGAAATTAAAGCCAAGGATCCATTCTTATAGGCTATGTAAGTCGAATTTCTCAATTGTATTTGAGAATTTTTCTATAACACTTGTTTGTCACTCATTTGGACCAATGGGAAATTAAAGCCAAGGATCCATTCTTATAGGCTATGTAAGTCCGATTTCTCAATTGTATTTGAGAATTTTTCTATAACACTTGTTTGTCACTCATTTGGACCAATGGGAAATTAAAGCCAAGGATCCATACTTATAGGCTATGTAAGTCCGATTTCTCAATTGTATTTGAGAATTTTTCTATAACACTTGTTTGTCATTCATTTGGACCAATGGGAAATTAAAGCCAAGGATCCATACTTATAGGCTATGTAATTCCGATTTCTCAATTGTATTTGAGAATTTTTCTATAACACTTGTTTGTCACTCATTTGGACCAATGGGAAATTAAAGCCAAGGATCCATACTTATAGGCTATGTAAGTCCGATTTCTCAATTGTATTTGAGAATTTTTCTATAACACTTGTTTGTCATTCATTTGGACCAATGGGAAATTAAAGCCAAGGATCCATACTTATAGGCTATGTAAGTCCGATTTCTCAATTGTATTTGAGAATTTTTCTATAACACTTGTTTGTCATTCATTTGGACCAATGGGAAATTAAAGCCAAGGATCCATACTTATAGGCTATGTAAGTCCGATTTCTTAATTGTATTTGAGAATTTTTCTATAACACTTGTTTGTCACTCATTTGGACTAATGGGAAATTAAAGCCAAGGATCCATACTTATAGGCTATGTAAGTCCGATTTCTCAATTGTATTTGAGAATTTTTCTATAACACTTGTTTGTCACTCATTTGGGCCAATGGGAAATTAAAGCCAAGGATCCATACTTATAGGCTATGTAAGTCCGATTTCTCAATTGTATTTGAGAATTTTTCTATAACACTTGTTTGTCATACATTTGGGCCAATGGGAAATTAAAGCCAAGGATCCATACTTATAGGCTATGTAAGTCCGATTTCTTAATTGTATTTGAGAATTTTTCTATAACACTTGTTTGTCACTCATTTGGACCAATGGGAAAATAAGGCCAAGGATCTATACTTATAGGCTATGTAAGTCCGATTTCTCAATTGTATTTGAGAATTTTTCTATAACACTTGTTTGTCACTCATTTGGACCAATGGGAAATTAAAGCCAAGGATCCATACTTATAGGCTATGTAAGTCCGATTTCTCAATTGTATTTGAGAATTTTTCTATAACACTTGTTTGTCATTCATTTGGACCAATGGGAAATTAAAGCCAAGGATCCATACTTATAGGCTATGTAAGTCCGATTTCTTAATTGTATTTGAGAATTTTTCTATAACACTTGTTTGTCACTCATTTGGACCAATGGGAAATTAAAGCCAAGGATCCATACTTATAGGCTATGTAAGTCCGATTTCTCAATTGTATTTGAGAATTTTTCTATAACACTTGTTTGTCACTCATTTGGACCAATGGGAAATTAAAGCCAAGGATCCATACTTATAGGCTATGTAAGTCCGATTTCTCAATTGTATTTGAGAATTTTTCTATAACACTTGTTTGTCATTCATTTGGACCAATGGGAAATTAAAGCCAAGGATCCATACTTATAGGCTATGTAAGTCCGATTTCTCAATTGTATTTGAGAATTTTTCTATAACACTTGTTTGTCATTCATTTGGACCAATGGGAAATTAAAGCCAAGGATCCATACTTATAGGCTATGTAAGTCCGATTTCTTAATTGTATTTGAGAATTTTTCTATAACACTTGTTTGTCACTCATTTGGACTAATGGGAAATTAAAGCCAAGGATCCATACTTATAGGCTATGTAAGTCCGATTTCTCAATTGTATTTGAGAATTTTTCTATAACACTTGTTTGTCACTCATTTGGGCCAATGGGAAATTAAAGCCAAGGATCCATACTTATAGGCTATGTAAGTCCGATTTCTCAATTGTATTTGAGAATTTTTCTATAACACTTGTTTGTCATACATTTGGGCCAATGGGAAATTAAAGCCAAGGATCCATACTTATAGGCTATGTAAGTCCGATTTCTTAATTGTATTTGAGAATTTTTCTATAACACTTGTTTGTCACTCATTTGGACCAATGGGAAATTAAGGCCAAGGATCTATACTTATAGGCTATGTAAGTCCGATTTCTCAATTGTATTTGAGAATTTTTCTATAACACTTGTTTGTCACTCATTTGGACCAATGGGAAATTAAAGCCAAGGATCCATACTTATAGGCTATGTAAGTCCGATTTCTCAATTGTATTTGAGAATTTTTCTATAACACTTGTTTGTCATTCATTTGGACCAATGGGAAATTAAAGCCAAGGATCCATACTTATAGGCTATGTAAGTCCGATTTCTTAATTGTATTTGAGAATTTTTCTATAACACTTGTTTGTCACTCATTTGGACCAATGGGAAATTAAAGCCAAGGATCCATACTTATAGGCTATGTAAGTCCGATTTCTCAATTGTATTTGAGAATTTTTCTATAACACTTGTTTGTCACTCATTTGGGCCAATGGGAAATTAAAGCCAAGGATCCATACTTATAGGCTATGTAAGTCCGATTTCTCAATTGTATTTGAGAATTTTTCTATAACACTTGTTTGTCATACATTTGGGCCAATGGGAAATTAAAGCCAAGGATCCATACTTATAGGCTATGTAAGTCCGATTTCTTAATTGTATTTGAGAATTTTTCTATAACACTTGTTTGTCATACATTTGGGCCAATGGGAAATTAAAGCCAAGGATCCATACTTATAGGCTATGTAAGTCCGATTTCTCAATTGTATTTGAGAATTTTTCTATAACACTTGTTTGTCATACATTTGGGCCAATGGGAAATTAAAGCCAAGGATCCATACTTATAGGCTATGTAAGTCCGATTTCTTAATTGTATTTGAGAATTTTTCTATAACACTTGTTTGTCATACATTTGGGCCAATGGGAAATTAAAGCCAAGGATCCATACTTATAGGCTATGTAAGTCCGATTTCTCAATTGTATTTGAGAATTTTTCTATAACACTTGTTTGTCATACATTTGGGCCAATGGGAAATTAAAGCCAAGGATCCATACTTATAGGCTATGTAAGTCCGATTTCTCAATTGTATTTGAGAATTTTTCTATAACACTTGTTTGTCATTCATTTGGACCAATGGGAAATTAAAGCCAAGGATCCATACTTATAGGCTATGTAAGTCCGATTTCTTAATTGTATTTGAGAATTTTTCTATAACACTTGTTTGTCACTCATTTGGACCAATGGGAAATTAAAGCCAAGGATCCATACTTATAGGCTATGTAAGTCCGATTTCTCAATTGTATTTGAGAATTTTTCTATAACACTTGTTTGTCACTCATTTGGACCAATGGGAAATTAAAGCCAAGGATCCATACTTATAGGCTATGTAAGTCTGATTTCTCAATTGTATTTGAGAATTTTTCTATAACACTTGTTTGTCATTCATTTGGACCAATGGGAAATTAAAGCCAAGGATCCATACTTATAGGCTATGTAAGTCCGATTTCTTAATTGTATTTGAGAATTTTTCTATAACACTTGTTTGTCACTCATTTGGACCAATGGGAAATTAAAGCCAAGGATCCATACTTATAGGCTATGTAAGCCCGATTTCTCAATTGTATTTGAGAATTTTTCTATAACACTTGTTTGTCACTCATTTGGACCAATGGGAAATTAAAGCCAAGGATCCATACTTATAGGCTATGTAAGTCCGATTTCTCAATTGTATTTGAGAATTTTTCTATAACACTTGTTTGTCATTCATTTGGACCAATGGGAAATTAAAGCCAAGGATCCATACTTATAGGCTATGTAAGTCCGATTTCTTAATTGTATTTGAGAATTTTTCTATAACACTTGTTTGTCACTCATTTGGACCAATGGGAAATTAAAGCCAAGGATCCATACTTATAGGCTATGTAAGTCCGATTTCTCAGTTGTATTTGAGAATTTTTCTATAACACTTGTTTGTCATTCATTTGGACCAATGGGAAATTAAAGCCAAGGATCCATACTTATAGGCTATGTAAGTCCGATTTCTTAATTGTATTTGAGAATTTTTCTATAACACTTGTTTGTCACTCATTTGGACCAATGGGAAATTAAAGCCAAGGATCCATACTTATAGGCTATGTAAGTCCGATTTCTCAATTGTATTTGAGAATTTTTCTATAACACTTGTTTGTCACTCATTTGGACCAATGGGAAATTAAAGCCAAGGATCCATACTTATAGGCTATGTAAGTCCGATTTCTTAATTGTATTTGAGAATTTTTCTATAACACTTGTTTGTCATTCATTTGGACCAATGGGAAATTAAAGCCAAGGATCCATACTTATAGGCTATGTAAGCCCGATTTCTTAATTGTATTTGAGAATTTTTCTATAACACTTGTTTGTCATTCATTTGGACCAATGGGAAATTAAAGCCAAGGATCCATACTTATAGGCTATGTAAGTCCGATTTCTTAATTGTATTTGAGAATTTTTCTATAACACTTGTTTGTCATTCATTTGGACCAATGGGAAATTAAAGCCAAGGATCCATACTTATAGGCTATGTAAGCCCGATTTCTTAATTGTATTTGAGAATTTTTCTATAACACTTGTTTGTCACTCATTTGGACCAATGGGAAATTAAAGCCAAGGATCCATACTTATAGGCTATGTAAGTCCGATTTCTCAATTGTATTTGAGAATTTTTCTATAACACTTGTTTGTCACTCATTTGGACCAATGGGAAATTAAAGCCAAGGATCCATACTTATAGGCTATGTAAGCCCGATTTCTTAATTGTATTTGAGAATTTTTCTATAACACTTGTTTGTCATTCATTTGGACCAATGGGAAATTAAAGCCAAGGATCCATACTTATAGGCTATGTAAGTCCGATTTCTTAATTGTATTTGAGAATTTTTCTATAACACTTGTTTGTCATTCATTTGGACCAATGGGAAATTAAAGCCAAGGATCCATACTTATAGGCTATGTAAGCCCGATTTCTTAATTGTATTTGAGAATTTTTCTATAACACTTGTTTGTCACTCATTTGGACCAATGGGAAATTAAAGCCAAGGATCCATACTTATAGGCTATGTAAGTCCGATTTCTCAATTGTATTTGAGAATTTTTCTATAATACTTGTTTGTCATTCATTTGGACCAATGGGAAATTAAAGCCAAGGATCCATACTTATAGGCTATGTAAGCCCGATTTCTTAATTGTATTTGAGAATTTTTCTATAACACTTGTTTGTCACTCATTTGGACCAATGGGAAATTAAAGCCAAGGATCCATACTTATAGGCTATGTAAGTCCGATTTCTCAATTGTATTTGAGAATTTTTCTATAACACTTGTTTGTCATTCATTTGGACCAATGGGAAATTAAAGCCAAGGATCCATACTTATAGGCTATGTAAGTCCGATTTCTCAATTGTATTTGAGAATTTTTCTATAACACTTGTTTGTCACTCATTTGGACCAATGGGAAATTAAAGCCAAGGATCCATACTTATAGGCTATGTAAGCCCGATTTCTTAATTGTATTTGAGAATTTTTCTATAACACTTGTTTGTCACTCATTTGGACCAATGGGAAATTAAAGCCAAGGATCCATACTTATAGGCTATGTAAGTCCGATTTCTCAATTGTATTTGAGAATTTTTCTATAACACTTGTTTGTCACTCATTTGGACCAATGGGAAATTAAAGCCAAGGATCCATACTTATAGGCTATGTAAGCCCGATTTCTTAATTGTATTTGAGAATTTTTCTATAACACTTGTTTGTCACTCATTTGGACCAATGGGAAATTAAAGCCAAGGATCCATACTTATAGGCTATGTAAGTCCGATTTCTCAATTGTATTTGAGAATTTTTCTATAACACTTGTTTGTCATTCATTTGGACCAATGGGAAATTAAAGCCAAGGATCCATACTTATAGGCTATGTAAGTCCGATTTCTCAATTGTATTTGAGAATTTTTCTATAACACTTGTTTGTCACTCATTTGGACCAATGGGAAATTAAAGCCAAGGATCCATACTTATAGGCTATGTAAGTCCGATTTCTCAATTGTATTTGAGAATTTTTCTATAACACTTGTTTGTCATTCATTTGGACCAATGGGAAATTAAAGCCAAGGATCCATACTTATAGGCTATGTAAGCCCGATTTCTTAATTGTATTTGAGAATTTTTCTATAACACTTGTTTGTCACTCATTTGGACCAATGGGAAATTAAAGCCAAGGATCCATACTTATAGGCTATGTAAGTCCGATTTCTCAATTGTATTTGAGAATTTTTCTATAACACTTGTTTGTCATTCATTTGGACCAATGGGAAATTAAAGCCAAGGATCCATACTTATAGGCTATGTAAGTCCGATTTCTCAATTGTATTTGAGAATTTTTCTATAACACTTGTTTGTCACTCATTTGGACCAATGGGAAATTAAAGCCAAGGATCCATACTTATAGGCTATGTAAGCCCGATTTCTTAATTGTATTTGAGAATTTTTCTATAACACTTGTTTGTCACTCATTTGGACCAATGGGAAATTAAAGCCAAGGATCCATACTTATAGGCTATGTAAGTCCGATTTCTCAATTGTATTTGAGAATTTTTCTATAACACTTGTTTGTCATTCATTTGGACCAATGGGAAATTAAAGCCAAGGATCCATACTTATAGGCTATGTAAGTCCGATTTCTCAATTGTATTTGAGAATTTTTCTATAACACTTGTTTGTCACTCATTTGGACCAATGGGAAATTAAAGCCAAGGATCCATACTTATAGGCTATGTAAGTCCGATTTCTCAATTGTATTTGAGAATTTTTCTATAACACTTGTTTGTCATTCATTTGGACCAATGGGAAATTAAAGCCAAGGATCCATACTTATAGGCTATGTAAGTCCGATTTCTCAATTGTATTTGAGAATTTTTCTATAACACTTGTTTGTCACTCATTTGGACCAATGGGAAATTAAAGCCAAGGATCCATACTAATAGGCTATGTAAGTCCGATTTCTCAATTGTATTTGAGAATTTTTCTATAACACTTGTTTGTCACTCATTTGGACCAATGGGAAATTAAAGCCAAGGATCCATACTTATAGGCTATGTAAGTCCGATTTCTCAATTGTATTTGAGAATTTTTCTATAACACTTGTTTGTCACTCATTTGGACCAATGGGAAATTAAAGCCAAGGATCCATACTAATAGGCTATGTAAGTCCGATTTCTCAATTGTATTTGAGAATTTTTCTATAACACTTGTTTGTCACTCATTTGGACCAATGGGAAATTAAAGCCAAGGATCCATACTTATAGGCTATGTAAGCCCGATTTCTTAATTGTATTTGAGAATTTTTCTATAACACTTGTTTGTCACTCATTTGGACCAATGGGAAATTAAAGCCAAGGATCCATACTTATAGGCTATGTAAGTCCGATTTCTCAATTGTATTTGAGAATTTTTCTATAACACTTGTTTGTCACTCATTTGGACCAATGGGAAATTAAAGCCAAGGATCCATACTAATAGGCTATGTAAGTCCGATTTCTCAATTGTATTTGAGAATTTTTCTATAAAATTTTAAAGATTAAAATTGTGTAAATTTTGTTCAGCTCTACGGGAATTTGGCTATTTGTGGTCACATTTAAGTTTGTCACTCATTTGGACCAATGGGAAATTAAAGCCAAGGATCCATACTTATAGACTATGTAAGTCCGATTTCTCAATTGTATTTGAGAATTTTTCTATAACATTTGTTTGTCACTCATTTGGACCAATGGGAAATTAAAGCCAAGGATCCATACTTATAGACTATGTAAGTCCGATAAAGTATTCTTTTCGAATAAATGTAGCAAATAGATTGAATTAAATGTGGAAAAAACACACAATGTTGCGATGTCAATGTTTTTTAATAATTGTAAACATTCGCCTGCTGTCTCTGTTTATTTATTAGTAAAAGGTAGGACTGCCAATCCTGCGGCAAAACAATAATAAAAGCCCGTGTGCTTCGCTACCCCCATCGTTATAAAATAAAACTGAAAGTATTTATATAGTCATGTATTTATTATTTCGTAAGAATATCCTATTGTGAAAATTAAATGACGATCGGTCCAGTAGTTAAGATTAAAAACTTAAAATGGATTAATACGAACATTTGAAAGAAGAATTAGTCAAATCGATGGAGCCCATTTCTGATTTTTCGAAAAAAGTTGGACCATGGCGATCATTAGAAAGAAAAAATCGTCCAAATCGGTCCAGCCATTCACGCGTGATGCCGTGACCAAGGAAAAAAGGGATTCATTTATATATATATAGATTGATGGACTCGTACAAAATTTGAAGGATGTATAGCTAATATAGAGCCCTAGATATTTAATATTAATTTTGTATATGAGCTAAATATTCACTTTGTATTGGAGCTGCCACGCCCACTGGTGTGATCCCGCCCAATTTTCCCATGACTATTCATAATGTAATCAACGTGCACAAATTTCTAAGACTATGGCTATTATAGTACTGTAGATATATGATATTAAATATTTACTTTGTATGGGAGCTGCCACGCCCACTCATCCAATCGCGCCCATTTTTAGTACGACTACTCACATTAATAACGCATAAACTCAGACAAAGTTCCAAGGCTTTCACTATTACAGTACTCCCGATACATGACATTAAATATTTACTTTGTATGGGAGCTGCCACGCCCATTAGCCCGATCCCGCCCATTTTTTCACAACTCTTCAGATTAGTTTAATATGTACATGTGCAAAGTTTCAGAACTCTTGCTGTCATAGTACTCCAGATATTATATGTTAAAACTTTGTATGAGATCTACCACGCCCACTTGTCCAATCACGCCCATTTTCACTTCAGCTGCTAATATTATTAATTTATGCACTCCTACAAAGTTTGAAGGCTCTAACTATTATATAACTCTAGATATTTGATATAAAATATTTATTTTATATGATAGCTGCCACGCCCACTTGTCCGATCCCGCCCATTTTTGTCCTGATTATCACATGAGTAACATATGTATTATTGCAATGTTTCAAAACTCTTGCTATCACAATAGTCAAGATATATGATGTTATTTAATTTATGTGGGTGGGGCCACCCCCACTAAATTTCTTATGTGCACCCTCCACACAGACCCCAATCACCACTGAAAATTTCATTGAAATCGGGCAAGCCGTCTAGGAGGAGTATGCGCACAGGAAGTTTTGCACTTAATTTTATATATATATAGATCAAAAGTGGTTTGAACGAAATAAAAAGGGGGCAATAATACGTTTACAGCTTAGATCCCACTATCGGCACAATGTACCGATTTTCGTCGGCTCACTGCAATAAAGTCATAAGTACTAAACCAAAATTGCATTATTTCTCAATTAATTCTGAAATAAGTCTATATAGCTTAATTACCAATGCAGTGTTGTGCAATTATGTCTTATATTTAAATTAGTTGACAAATAATGCAAATTTAGCTTATTACTTATAACTTTATTTCAGTGAGCAGACGAATATCGGTACATTGTGCCGATAGTGGGATCTAAGCTTACGAAGTTTTGTTTATTTCGTCATCTAAAAATGATTTTCTCTTAAATTAGTAATAAAATTTATTTTAAAGATTGAAATGTATACATTTTCCAAAAATTAATAAGTCAATAGTATTTTTTAATCATATAAAGTTGTTCTGGACTGTTTTTTGGTATCTATGATACTTAAAATATTAATTCCACTTAGAAAATTGAAAGTGGTTTCATATCGATAAAATTTGTCGGTTTTCGTTTTCTGAAGAAGGCAAATACGATTTAAATTCCACTTTTTGATCGGAATTTGTTTCTGTGACAGGCCTGTATTTAACCGCATTTAAACGAATTCAACCGCATTAAGTTGTATTCAACCGCATTCAACCTCATTAGACCGCATTTAACCGCATTCAAACGCATTCAACCCCATTTAGTTGCATTCAACCGCATTCGACCGCTTTGAAACGCATTCCACAGCATTCAGTTGCATTCAAACCCATTCAACCTTCGCATTCAGTCGTATTCAGTTGCATTCGGCCGCATTCAACCGCATTTCTTCTTCAATGTCTAACCCAACCTCTGACTTGTTGCTATTCTCTAAATTATATAAATTTTCTTTTCCATCAAAACGCTACAAAAGCAAATTCTAAGTTTCTAAAAGCTAGAGAAATATCATAAATCGGCGACCCTTTTTCAAAAAAAAATCTCTTACTTATTGCGCAGTTAGCTATACATGCACACAGACAAAGAGAATGACAACGACTGAAGCTGTACAAAAACTCAAAAAAAAAAAAAAAAAAAAAAAAACAGGCAAGAAAAAGTTTAAATTAAGAACATGCGTCATCACTTCGACGAAGTACGAATTTCCAGGGTTAATAAAAATTGGAATTGATATTTTACTTTTGCTGATTTTCAATACGAATCGTCGTAAGAGCAATCCTTTCCTGTCTGAACTCAATTTTCTAACTCTTTTAGTAGCTTCGGAAAACCGATTTCACTTAGTGATAGATGGTCAGACGTACATGGCTCATTTAGCTACCCTGTCCAAAAAGATCCCGAATGTAATTACGAGTAAATGTATACTTATGGATCTCATATGATTATTGTGGAAATAATATACGGATTGAAATAAATAAATATTCTTACTGTTTTTGGTGTCGTGTATAAAAAGAGCCTTAAAAAGTTGCACGTGTCCAAAGTGCCAGCCTTAATGTGGGATTTGACAGCTCTGCTTGTAAGTAATGTGGAAATATCATCATATCGTATTAAATAAATAAATGACATTCTTCGGTGTACAAAAATAGTAGCCGGATTTAATTTATTTTTTGTATTTATTATTGTAGATTTCCAATATAATAGAGTTAAATTTTTGTTTAAAGTTATTTACTATTCATATAATATAGTTTTGTTCAGCCTTTAGTAACTTATGTTAAATAAAAAGAAGACTAATTTTCGAGCTTGAGGCCACTTTTAATGTGGTGTTTTTTTATTTAACATAAGTTACTAAAGGCTGAACAAAACTATATTATATGATTAATATTTATATTTAATTAAAATTAAATAATTATCGATTATGTTGTATTAAAATCAATTTGTCCTCTTAATTATAATAATTTTATTTAACTAAAATTAAATAATTACCGACTTTTAGTTTGATTTAAAGATTAGGAAATTTTTAAAAGTTGTTAAGCTTTTGGTGAGCAACTTCAAACTACTTTTAATAATTCAATTTATTTTTGATACTAAAATAAGTTATTAATATTTTTTATAATTTTGTTAAAGTTTGTTACAATTCTACCACACAGACGGACGATACAGTATAACATTTTTGTTTTCCAACAGTGATGTAAATTATTAATATTTATATATTTCTTTTCGAATAAACATATTTCATATTAGAGACAACTTTTCGACGCGATCCAACAGTGGAGAATCTGAGTGATATTCAATATTCTTAACGGCAAAATCACCAACACTATTTGTCAAACATTTCAAAGTCGAAATAGAAAAGGAACGATAAGGATAGTTGTAGTATGTAAAATATTGCCCGTTTACAGCAATAATAAATGATCGGTCACCAACTCCAAAAGCAATTTTAAATAATTTGCCACGTTGAAAGGGAAATTCACCATCCGTTTCTTCATCGTCCGCACAAAAGCTTAAAGAATTGTAAATTAGATCGTGTTAATGCTACACCACAGAAAAAAAATATTAAACTAAAGGCTCACCTATTATCCTCTCTCTGATAGCTGCGTATAACTAAAGTCTTTTCAAAATTTACTAAAAATTTCAATACAATGCGTCCGCTGTCATTGCATTGAAAACATATAGAAAACTCAGCATTTGAAGGTCCTTTCGCAATGCATTCCATAGCAACAACGGTACCTTCATAAAATATAGTGAAATTAAATAAAGTTATTTGTATCTCATATTATTATCAATGCCAACAAAATTAACTGTTCAAATTCATTTATAAGTTAGCTTAAATTTCAATTGGGTACATATTCTGATGCATTATTAAGCCAAAAGTCATATTTTGTGAGTTATGACTCTATTGCAGCAAACGCTCGATATTTTTACTGCTTCAAAGTCTGTTTCGTGCGTACTTAGCCTTAAGGCAAGTTTTCTTTTAATTCCATAGTAAGATAGAAATCGTATCCTCTTATTTATGAGGACTTCGGTTAGAATGTGGCCGTTTTTGGCAGACAAACAAATCGCTTGTTTGTGTTCTAAAAATTAAATTGAACGTATTTTGAGTTACCTGCTTCATATTTCCTCGGAACATCACTTTGAAACGCGATTCTTTCCGGGCATATCAGACCTTTTGGAAAAACTAAGGGATACAACATGCGATGATGAAATTGTGTTATTTTCTCAAAGTCGCCGTAAATAATTGCATATTGCATTTGCTTCGGAAACTTAATAAATTCAAATGTTCCATAGATGTTGTCGTTGACGTATATTTCAAAGCATTTTTGTAAAACTGCAATACGAAATGTAAATATTTGACCTAAAATTAAAAAGAAAATTAAATACAAAGTTAGTTAAAAAAGTTGGTTCATTAGTCTGCGTTTACACGTGAAAGTATTCTTTCATGAAAGTGGTAGTTTGTTGGTGAGAGGGGAGAGAAGAATGGTGTCGGGTATCAGAAGAATGATTCTAAAATTTGGCATTTTCGAATGGGCTGATTTACCAATTTTATCATGACTATGGAACGACTTGTTCAATTTTGTCACAAAACATACTAAAACACTTGAAATGGAATTACTTTTAAGCCATGCTAATTTAATTTTTTTTATAAACTCAACGGTTTCGGAATTATTTAGACGGCAATGATTAAAAATTATTTTTGCAAAATTGGTAAATTTTTATTCTTAAAAAATATTGTCAGCGTTGTCAACTTGGTGCGTTTCGCACCTTTTTCGTTGCTTTTCTAAATGTTTTGTGCGAAAAATATCTGAGTTGGTGCGTGGTGCGCTTTTTCTTTAATTTTGGTGCGTTTTTTTTATTTTTGGGTAGCTCCAAATCATATTAAACACAATTTTTTGTTTCAGTATGAGAAAAAAGAATTTTGTACAAAAAATACAACTGTTTCAATACCATTTCGTTCAATTGTGTACAATGTGTACATTAAATTTTACAGACCATAATAAGAGAAAAAGTTGCTGTCAAGTCTGTTAAAGAGCTTAGCAAAAACAAAGTATTCTCGAGACTATCGATCATTGTTCGATTTTTATAAAATGCATAAAAAATGCGTTTATAGAAAGTGTTGTAACACTAAAATTAATAAAATTTCTATTTACTAAGGAAATATTTAAAATAAGTGTCAATAATGGAGTCTGAAAAAGGAGATACGCGAAATACAAAAAGATTTGGGAATCACAATGTGTGTTTAAGCAATGGATTCGGCCTTGACCAAATAATAACACAAAAGCAAGATGTTTTTATTACAAATGTCATATCAAGCCTAAATATCCAACCTTGTTCGGCATGCTGGAACACGGAAACACATTGCAGCTTTAAGCCCTTTACAAATATGATATCATACCATTAGCAGTACAATCTGAATCCGATGTCGAAATATTATCTAGTATTGAAAAAGGGTGGAGAATGATTCACTTCATGCAATGTCAATATTATATCAACATTAGAATTTTGGACTAAATTTCAATGTTGTAAGGACGCAAAATTAATTCAATAAAAAAAAAATTCTGAACTTGGTGCGTTTTTTGTTGAATGGTGCGTTTTTTTCTCCATTTTGGTGCCTTTTGAAATTTCAAAGTTGACAACGCTGAATATTGTATATAAAAAATCGAAGATGGCAAAAGCTTCATATTTTTATTACATGATTAGAAAGGTATATATGTACATATATTCCAAATAAAATAAACTTTATTTCATTCGAAAATCCCAAATTTTAGAAAAAAATTAAAAAAAAAAAACTTATCCATAGAATTGAAAAATTTGACCATTTTTGTACTTAGGTATCCATGATGCATCAAATCTATATAGTGGTTATTAAAGCCTTTAAAATTTTTTCGATTTTGTTCCCCTGTGTAATTATTACTTGCAAGGATTAAGAATTATGGAAATGCAATAATTTTCAGGTGTGGCGATTGCTTCCATTCTCGTTATCTGAAACAGGTGGAGAAAGAAAAGATGTCTCGAAAAATTCTTAATCAATGACTCCTTTTTATTCTTATTTTCTCTGTAATTTTTTTATTTGTTTTCTAGGACTTTCACCTGTCACGTTCTTCTTCCACAACATACAAAATTTGCATGGATCGGAAGTTTATACTTAAAATAATTCTGGCAAAAAAACCGACTTCAATACAAGATCCAATTGAACAGAATGAGAAACATACTCAACTATGACCATTATAAAAAATTATGAAAAATTATAGCACTCTTATAAAACAAATTTTTTTTGAAAATTTGTTCATAAATGATAGAAATAGGGAGGTTCAAAATTCTTTTTTTAAGTCGGTTAAAAAGCTTTAAAAACTTTTACAAAACTATAAAATATGCATATTGAACTTTTTCAAAATAAACAGCGAGGAATAAACAACGTAAATGTTAAAACGCACCACGAAAGACAAAACCTGACTACATTTTGTTTTATTAATAGTGGGCAAGGCAAATTCATAACAGGTAGTGTTAATACTACAACAAGTACAACATTACAACAACATTTGACATATGAACCCCTATGCTTGCATGTACAAATTTTGACATGCGAGCCTCCATTATGTAAGAAAAAAGGTAGATCAGCTGTATTTTCAGCTTCACCTGTTATGAATTCGCCTTGATAGTGGGTGTGTTCCATATGACTTCGTGCAAGTTAGGACTAATGAGAAGAAACTCCAGATTTACTCTCTTAAATTAGAAAACTTGTGCAATTTAGGTATAATAATTAAGTTCTAATTAACATGTTATTTATTTTAAAATGCTCTTTCCACCGCAAAATTATATTAACACTAAATAGCCAACATTGTGTATTTAAATAATGGCGTTTTCTTTTCTGAGCAAAAATGTTGCCTTTTCAATGTGTAACACTTTTTACAGTTTGCCAATATGGTATATTTTTTTATTGTTACAATGGTACAAAATATTTGATGCTTAACATTAATGTATATGTACGTAGCGTTACAATGTTTTTGCGGTTTTTGCCGCAATTTTATTTATAAAATACGTCAGCAACATTGTTTTCTTATCAGCTTCTATTACCTATAATAAATTGCAAAAAATAACGGCAAAATTTCATTGTAAAAGTATTTACTCGTATGAAAATTTTTTGTTCAAAACTTCCTCACTTTTTATCTTTTTAATAATAAGTTTTTTTGCTTAAGCAAATATAACGATAAGAATAAAAGTTCTTACTTGTATAAAAAGGTACTTAACAAATGTATAAAAAAGGGCAGTATCTCACCCCGACTTGATAGTAGAGGGTCAACATATTTAGAAAAAACGAAATCGATTTTAAATATGTTACATAATTTTTAGAATAGATCAAGAAAGTTAAATACTGTAGCATAAATGCAACACTTTTGTCAGAAAAGAAAACGCCATAAATTTTAAGAGGAAAATTTTTCAGTTTTATTCTCGAACGTAACTTTTACTTTTTGGAATTTTGCTGATATAAGTAATTCTTTATATACCATTATCAAATCTAATTATTCCATTTATTTTTTATTAATTTTTATTTTTATTATTATTTTTTTTAATTGCAATACTACATTTTAGTTTCGCACACGATAATTCATAAATTTTAACTTTTTTCTGTATACTTTTTTATTAATTCTTTTTTTTAGTAATTACTTTCAACTAATTGTATACTTCTGCTATTTTAAAACTTGAGTTTTGTTGTAGAAGCTCACAAGTAAATAAATAAATAAATAAATAAATTATATTTGCAAATTGATATGTAAACAAAAAAACAGCTGAAGCTGTGTCCAAACTGACCCAAGGAAAAAGTTCTTACAACTTTGTATAGGAAAAAAATCGCTCTAAAAATTTAGCTGGAACGTATTCGGTTAACTTTGTACAAGTTCGGAATAATTTATGCCCATCTGGCACACACCTAAAGCTTTGCAAATTTTAATTTTAGCAAGTATGTGTGTGATTTTACAGGGGAATGACGTGTATTTTCAGAGACAAAACTTTATAAGAATATAACTTGATAAAAATTTTAGACATTAGAAGAAAAAGAGATCATTTAATATAATTTTTCATTTCAGAGACAGCCAGGGTAATGATGTTCGAAAACTTTATTACACAATTTTTAAAGAAAAAAAAAGTTTTTTGAAATTATTATTATAGTGCTCTAAAGAGAGGAACATATTTGATATTTCTCTATTAAAATATGTATACAAGGACAGCAAATAAGCCGGTAATCTCAGGATCAACCTTGTGTATTTCTATTTAAATATGTATTAATTTGTTTCTACGAGTCGCTTATTTGCGAATAATATTATTCGTAAATAGTTTATACGGGAAGAGAACACAAAACATTTAACAGTCAAATGGCAAATAATTGTTTGACAGCTGAAATTACTGACAACCATTTGCACCTTATTTGCAAATAGTTTTGTTAGACGAGACTTTATTTTGTAACTAAATAAGTCACAATAAAAATATTATATGGCAATATTTTTCACTCTTATTCGCAAATAAGCGACGTTGTATACATACTTACATACATATATAAAAGAAACTAGAACTAAATTGATACCTTCGTTACGAGAGTAAATTATGAAAACATCCCAGTTAAGACTACAACGGACCCAAGACACCAGACTTCTGCTCAAGTGTGTTGCGGCACATAAGATAATTAATTATACATTCCATTCTGCCAGTGCAGACCTCACGACAATAAACAATGCTTTAGTATCACTAAACAGACTTGTTTAAGATCTTTAAATCAAACCACTCAATACTTTTTATTTAACAGAATATACTAGAGTTTAATACAAAAAAATCGCGCAATTAAAAAAAATTATTCCTATTTATTATTTTGAATCAATTTCAATGCACTTACATATATTCGCTAAAATATGTAATTAATTGAAACATGTTTTGCTTAAAAATACGCTAATTTATATAAAACAAATCAAAATCAATTCACATATGTATGTTTCACTTCTAATGCCACATCTTCGTTTAATAGAGCAATTTTGAAGTGAGTTCCTTTAACTGAAACGTTTTTCACTTATCTGAAATTCTTTTTATCGAAAATTTCGCATAAGTGGAACAAACTTCTTGTGATTTTACTTTTTCGCTTAACCGAATTCGATTGTAGTTAGTATTTTTACATATATTGGTTCAATCCATTTTAAGGTATCAAAATGAGAACTTTCAAAATATTTGAACATACGGCAGAAACTGAAGTGTAAACTTCTTTTAGCGCGGTACGCATATTTGTTTTAAATTATCTAGACGCGTTCGCGGTCTGCAATATGTACATACATGCATATATGCACACACTAAAGCTGCGTCTCATTACGGTGTCGCGATTTCAGAGATTTGGTCTCATCTAAAAATATGCGTATCGCGCTAAAAGAAGTTTACACTTAAAAAAAAAAAATTGGAAATTCCGATAAGCCCCGAATTCTGGATATTTAAAATTTCAAAATCCCTAATTTCGTAAGTCACGTTAACCAATCACGTTTGTCATCCCTTATTTTATTATCGTAGATTTAACACGGCGTCTACAACTGCGATGAACTCTGATATAATATGAGAGAGAACGTCGGCAAAATAAGAAAAATTATATGTCGATTTGTCTCTTCATATCTTATATGGGCAAGGAAATCTTATAAGATTTCATTTTAAGCAAGTTTTCATCGAGACACTGTCACAAAATATATGTGCCACCATTTCTTATTGTGCCGTTTTTATTCAATATGAGTGCAATTAATTTAGTTTAATTAATTTAGAACTTTATTTGCATTATAATAGCAAATGTTTTTAGTAAAAGTATTGCAAATCTATTTTTTTTATTGTATTTTGCGAATATTTGCAATGGCGGCACAAGCACATAGTTGCTTTTTTGACAGTTCATTTCATAAGATTTTTGTTATGAGATTTCTCATAACAACGCTCTCATAACAATTATCATAAGACTGCAATAACATTGCGATTGAATTTGACGTTCTCATCTCAGATATTTTGTTACGTGTAGACCTCAGGTAAGGAACAGCGCAATTTTCCCACCAGCAGAATTTTTTGGTTTTCTTTTTAAAACTTATTATAACATAATCCCATTTTTAATGTTGTTTAAACTTCAATTTGCAAACCTGGCATTAGTGGATTTTTAGGTCCTTCACTTTTCCAATTCTTCGAAATTTCTTCCTGTTGCCAACCTTCACCAGGTTGAAACATCGAACGTATTATTTGATTTTCTCGAAAATTTGCTTCCAGTTTAAGGTAAACTGTTTCACTTTCATTTTTGGCATTGATCTTATCTGTTAAATCCAGTGAAATTCTAAAAAATTTAAAGATAAAAACAGTTTAAATATGTTTATTTGCTTTAACTATTTATGTTATTAACGCATATGTTCTTATTATCTTACTTAATTGGATTTGGTTTAACTCTTCCACTAAATATTAAGACATGACCGAAAGGCACATCTGTTAAAACTTTTCCTTTCCAAACGTTCATTTCGTTCTGACTTCACGTATTTAACTAAATCATTTTAAATACTCAAATTATGTCTAAACAGGACTTACATATTTATTATTATTTTATTTGTATGATGTTTATTGGAAGTTTTTATTCGCGGCTGTCTTTTTCTCCACTCGTACATGTTACAAACTGTTGTAGTGAAGGGTTGTAGTGAAGGGAATATCGTATCATTTGCTACTTATGTATGTCAAAATTCTTCTACTTACAATTTTATAGCTAATAATACAACAAATTATTTATGCATGTTATTATTTATACGATTAACAGTGGGATGGAAACAGATAAAAATTTTTATTTTAAAATTTGTATATTGTTCAACATGTCACTTATTTATACTGTGCCTATACACTGTCAATATAATTGTACAATATTTCGTACTGTACAATAGCATTGCCGATGTGTATGCCATATGCGAATGCGGCAAAATATATTGGTAAAAATCAAAAGACGTTTGATGTTGACTGAAGTTGAAGAACTTTGAGTACAAAGCAAGCTATCAGTTAGGACCCGTGTGCTATCCCACTGGTCAGAGCAAGTCAATTTACATCATAAATTTCTCGCATTTCTGTATTGGTGCTGCATTGTATTAATTCTTTTTGAATTGTTTAAGTAGTGAATGCGTATTGAATTTTCGTTGAATTTTTTTTCTTCTAAAATTATGAATAATTTACAGAATATTAGAAAGCTCCAGGTTAAAAAACTACAATTGTCTAAAATAAAAAAGTATCAAAAGTAGTATACAAAATTTAGTTTTGTTTTATGTAAATGAAGGTAGCGAAACACACCGGCTACGGTTATAAATAATATAAATGTTTCGATAATCGAAGACTTTGGACGAATTGAAAAAAATCAATTCAAATTAATTTTTAATTTCCTCAAATATTTTTTAGTTTGCTCTCGACTTAAAACGTGTTATTTTCCAAGACAAAAATCATACTTTTGATGTTGTGAATATATTTTTCATATTATGTACCTACTCTGATATACATAACATTACTTTGGGGACTTAAAATCAATTCGCCAATATTAATATTATCCTTTATGTTAACGTTGGAACATTTTTATAATATGAAATTACTTGATATCGAAATATCTTCTTTACATCTTTATATCAAAATTATTTTCTGTGTCTTTATTATTGTTTTTGTATAAGTTACTGAATACTTTAATAGACACATCAAGTGGTCCGGGTTAGTGGTTGGGTGATACAGTAAGGAGACTAATTAGTCAATAAATTATAAATGAAGGGAATCACAATGTATCCAATTGGGTCTCCGAGTGGATGTGTATTTCACACTACCCTTCCTAACCTAACCTAACCATCACCCAACCACTACATTAAATTGCAAATTTTAATACATTTACATTTTATCAAAAGCGACTTCCAAATCGAAGCAAGTGGGTTTAAGTTTAAAACCTGATAAATTCGATTTCCAGTTTATGACAAAGATTAAACTGCCGTCTAAAAAATTCGTATTTATTTTTGCTCTAGAAGATTTATATAAATTTTGTTTACTTTTTATAAAAGCAAAAGTTTACCTTCGAAAGATATACACAATAATATTTAATGAATATATGTACATATGTACGTATGTATATATATGTACGATCATATATGCAAACAGTGGCAACTCTGCAAAAGGTATGCGTTCAAAAATGCATCGCTGAAGTATATTATGCGCAAATAAACACAAAACACTAATCATAAAAATGGCTGATGCAACGGATGAGAATGTGTTAAATTTTTTATTTTATTATTTGTTTTGTTTATTATTTCTTAACCTTTTTCTTTCTTGCAGATTATCTATTTTTTTTTTGGCAGTGCAAAATAATCATATTATGCAGCGCAGTGATGCATTTACGAACAGGCCGCATATCTCTATATTTAGATTGGTATTAAAAATGTATACTTATTACAACACATGCTCTCAAAATGTATAAAAAATAATGAAAAAATATTTATTTATCACCAAATATGCATTAATTACAAAATATGCAACTTTATGTACTCACATATGTATGCGAAGCCAGTTTTATGCTAATCTTCTGACTCGGAATATCCACATAACAGCCCTGTTTAAAAGCAACGCCTTTGAAGCGAAGTAATAAATAAAAGCAGTTTCACTTAATTTCTACCTTGTTCCACTGTTTAAATTATAATTTTTTTATGAGAATTCAATCCTTTTTGTTTCGTAACTTCATTGGCTTTGAAATCCATAACTGTCATAGTTATTGTTGTTTCATGGGCATAAAAATATTTTTTTTTTGTATTTATTTAAGACTGTTGCGTGCTTTCTGGCTCACTAAAAGAACAAAAGGCCAATTACATTGCTACAGTAAGAAGTTCAAATATTCTTATCATTAAAACCTACTCAAAATTTATACACACTTAGATACATATGTACATATGTATGTACATAAATATTTAGTTTTACTTGCATTTATGTATACCCACCCACTGAGAAATCTTAAGGAAAAATTTAACCCCCTACAGGCCATCATATTTTTTTTTTTTTAATTAGAACCAGCACTCAGCGTATGACCGTATGTATGCAGTGCATTATGCCGGAACTCAGGGAGAGGTATAAGGTAGAGAAGATAGATCTTGAAAATTTAGAAGACTAAAATCTTTTGCAACTCTCTCTGTTGTTAAGTAGACGAATTAATTTTTTTAAAACTGTATTAGCAGACATTTTATTATTTATTTCACTTCGCTGATTTTTTTGCTAACCGAGGATGGAGGACGATGTTGTGTAGAATTTCTTAGAACAGCATCAATCGCTGTCGGAACAGTTTTTAGTAACCAGTGCTATGCCTTCATCGCTTAAATAGTCCGGCAATAATTAATACAATGTTCCTATAATGAATATTAAAGAAATTAATGATGTTGGCTGACTGGCTCTGGACAAGGTTTGAACCCAGGCCCCATGTCATTGGTTACACAGTAGTCAACGAGCTAACCATTTCAGCCAACACCACCCTCATATTGCAGCATCGTACCTCCCAAATATGGCTGAAGCAATATTCTTTAAATCAGAAAATGTTATTCTTCAAAAATTTTCAAGCAATACACTTAATTCAAAATTGTTTCCATAAATTTGTAAACTAAACTTTTTAAAAACTTTTAAAATAATTAAGTAATTAAATGTTTAAATATTATTAATCATACTAATATTATATATATGAATGTAAGTTTGTTTGCAGAGCTTTCACTAAACCGATCATCATGAAACTTTGTACACATATTTTGGCGCTATTAGAAGTAACCCTGTCGTCAAATGTGTAGCTAGCTACAAGAAAAGCTAACTTTTAAATTGATTTTTCTAGACTAACTTAAAGCTAACTACAATACAATGCAGAATGTAATCAAAATCAATTAGTAGGTTGAGTATATATATATATTATACTCTCATTTATAATTGAATATGGTGAGCGCCAACAAATTTACTCATTTAGGAACTCTTAAAATTATTTCAAGTATTTCATAACTTCTTGCCGTCAATATTTAAGTGGTAACTTAGCTGAGTGGTATGCGCGTTGACTGTTAATCCAATGACCTGTGGTTCGAGTCCCAGCACAGCATCTGTTGGAAAATTAAATTCGAAAACAAATTTATTATTGCAATGTTAATATAAAACTACTGAATATAGAATGGAGAAAATAAAATAAATATGAAAAATATTTTTTTTTATATATGTATACTAACTAACTACCGGTTGACTTATTCCAACTAACTTAAAGTTAGCTACAAGTAGTGCAGAGTCGGGCAATTGACTACTTCCTAGGACATCGCAATGTTAAAATAGTTAGTTAATTACATATAAAGTAATCCAAGTGTCAGTCGCCACTAGTTGCGAAATAGTTAGCTTAAAGTTAGTTTAAAGTTAACTTAGTTTCCGACAGGGAACATATAATACTTTTTATTAAAAGAAATTTTATTTCTTACGAAATATAAAAAAATTGTTTTTCAATGAGCATATTTACGCTAGAACAATTTTTAAGTCGCACAATTTTTGTTCTTTCCAAATTACACTAGACTAATTCATCTGGCATATAATGTACTTATATGTGTACTCAGCTTTGTGTGTGTTAGTATTTTTTTATTCATTTGAAGTTTGTCTTTCGTTGTGCACATTACGGAACATAGTTGGCAGAAATATTGCGAGAATAATAGGTGATGATGAATTGGCAATTATTTTAGGAGGAATTTCAAGTATAAGAAGCGAATTTACTGAATATTTTTGCAATGATGGAAAATTTTAAACATCAATATAAAAAATTTTTAAATTGCTTCACAACTTCTATACCAACTAATAAATAAAGTTTAGCCAACATTTTTCAAAGTTTTTAATTTAATTGTGTATCTCTTAGAACTTTTGTAGTTTTTTAAGTAAATTGTAAGAATTTTTATAATTAATCGTTAAAAAATTTTATGTTTTTTAAAAGATTTATTGAGAAATTTAATCAATTAACAATTAATAAATATAAACATAAACCGCCTTATGTACAAAAAATTTTTTCTGCTTATAAATAAAATAAAAAAATATAGAATACCTATACAAAAAATTAAAAATGAATTGAGAATGTTTCATGCTGTTTTAATAAAAAATAAATGCATAAAGTTTGTTGGCGCGACCAACCCCCTTCTTCTTTGAATTCATGTTTACTCGACGATAGCTAACCAACGACTAAATACGGTCTGTAAAAAAGAAAACACAGAACCTGGTTATTCTTAAGTGTGTATGTATTAGTTTTGTGCTGCTAAGTCCCCGTCCAGATTTGCAATTTTATTGGCTGCAATTCTTTAAAATTCTGCTTTGAAATTGCATAAGTGTCCACATTATAAAAATCTAATATTGCAATTTTTGTATTTACACCACCACAGAAAAATTTATTTTCAATATTTTTAACTTCAAAAACTGTAATGCATCACATATTAATTTAATTTTCGTTTTATTTTGTTTTTCATATAATTGAAGAAATACAATAAAACGTCAAATACACATAGAACCCAGTGCGAATTGCAAGGCAAAAGAGAATTGCCGAGCACATGAAACTCTGTACCATTCCCCAAGCTTCTTACCTCTCTCACCAAAAAACCAAGAATTGCAACTAATAAAATTGCAAGTCTGGACAGGGACTAATGCGGGTTTGAGGCTCGTTGAAAAATTGAGCCAACGAAAAACCGTTCTCTGCACCCCTCTCGCCTAAAACCTGTCAAGTTATGCCAGCATAATTAATCCAGTTTAAATTACCTCAATGTAATGAAGCTCCAACCCTGAGTGCTGTAATACTGTCGCACTGTATTAACGACAGTCACTTCAATATCCAATCCAATTTACTATAGTATGGCTTCAAGGCGAGCGAAGCCGCGGGGAAAAGCTAGTTATATAATAAAAAAAAATTATATACATATGTATAATAAATTTATTAATGTAATTAATATTTGCACAAAAATATACATACATATTCGAAAAGAAGGTTTAGTTCCTACGCAAAAATTTCGACCGTTGAAACTATTAAGAGCAAAATGAGGACCAAATTCTTGAAATGCCCACCAATAGCATTTTATTTCTAGTCAACCTGCTAAAATGCCAACATGAGAAATGGGTATTTTACACATTACTAACTCTTCATTTTTGAAATTTGACTCATATTTAAATTGATTTCCAAAATGAGTTCCTCATAGTAAGTTAAACGATATCAGCCGACAGACTTACGGCACGAAATAAGCAAAATTTTAATAAAATTTGCATCATAAGGCTTATAAAGGGTTAAAAGGTGAAACAATTCTTACCAGTCTCAAATACATGTGCAAGTCAAGTGCCCAAGAGAATAGACTTGTGATTGCATGTTTTATTTTATTTTTTGAGCTGTCGCAGATTTCCTCCCAAATAAAAACTTTTTTCTTAACTTCTAATTACATACAAAAAAGTTTTTATTTAAATCTTGTACTAGTTTTTACTAGTTGAGGGACACACTCAAAGTAAATTTATACCAAGTAGATGCACCATGTATTTTGTTTGTGTAAAAATATTGGATGAATGTCAAAAAGAGATGAGAACAACATGAAGAAAACAAAAACAATTTGTAGAAGTATGTATAACAAAACAAAACAAACCAAAATGGCGTACGAAAATCGTAAACAGCTTTTGACAGTCATACATTAAAAATAAGCGAGAAAAAAATGAATCACCTGTTTAGTTTCATCTACTAGGTATACATATACTTTGGACACACTTTAGTTAACAAATTGTAAATATTTATTAGCGGATTTTTTTTAAGCAAATCAAAATGAAATGTCTGACACCACATATGTAACAAAACCATCATTTTTATTTGTTTTTCCAAGACCGTCAACGTCATATATAACAGTTATGGAAAATGTGGCACAATTGGGCCATTTTTTGCACTATTGAATGTTTAATCGCCCTGTGGTACTTTCTAATCTATTTTGGGCCTTTCAGCTCAAAATTCAACTAACTGCTTCAAATCGTTCGAAGGTTTAAAATGTACTGTAATTTTCTCCCTGTTTCGAACCCTACTTTTGTTTATAACATTCTTTTGTTTGTCAAGAAAAAACTCCTTACTTTTATTTGCAAACCTGTCTTATGCTAGTACCCAAAGCGAAGTCATTACAGGTGAACTTGTAAGTACAGCTGTTAACTTTTTCATCATTGTCGGATGTCAAAATACACTATTTGCTTCTTGAGTTTGACATTGTACAATAATTTTACAAAAACAATGTTTTTTTTTGATAATTTTATTATTTATTGAATCTTTAATTATAAATTGAAACATCAATAAGTTGTTCAAATCTTAAATCTAAAAATAAAAATAAAGTTTAATATATGTATGTTTAGCCAGTGCTAAACAAAATTTTTTAGTTTCAGCGGCTAATTTTTGTAGTTAAAACGTGTACGGCTGAGAAAAAGAGTATCCCTTCTTTTAAGCCGGGTGTGGCCTCTATAATGAAGAATATTGCGCGCAAGTGGATTTGGGTGCAACTCAAGTTTTTTATATATTTTTTCGCGGGTTTTGAAAATACTGTCTTCACCAACGGAACATCTACGTAGATCTTTATGAATTCGATGATTTCTGACATACCAGGGGGCTGCTGTTATTGTACGTAGAATTTTATTCTGTCGCCTTTGAATTTTTTCGACATTCGATGCTGAGGCAGTGCCCCATAACTGGATTCCATAGGACCATATTGGTTTCAGGATCGCGTTGTTAATAGAAGTTTACAGTCTAGGCTTAGTATAGAAATTCTTCCAATAAGCCAATTCATTTGGGCTGCTTTTAATTTCATTTGTGTTAACTTTGCGTCTATATGCGATTTCCATGTTAAACGAGGATCAAGATGAACGCCTAGATATTTGACTACAGTGTGTTGGGGTATAGCCTCGTTGTTGATTTGTGTAGGCGGGCATGTTTTCCTCCGTAACGTAAAAGTTACGTGTACGCATTTCTGCTCATTCACTTTTATCCGCCACTGTTTTAGCCATGTTTCCAATTTTGAGGTGTACCCTTGTAGATTCCGGGAAGCTTCTACAGGATTTTCATGAACGTTTAGAAAATCCGTATCATCAGCAAATGTTGACGTCAGAGGCATATATTAAGTATAGTAAAGGACCGAAGATACTGCCTTGAGGAACTCCGGCTTCAATCGACTGTGCAGGGCTTAAGTATTTGCCTTCCCTAACTACAAATTTTCGTTCCTCTAGATAGCTTTTTAAGAGCCTGACGATGTTTGCGGGTAGATTTTGTGTTAATTTGTGGACAAGGCTTTCGTGCCATACTTTATCAAAAGCCTGTGCGACATCAATAAAAAGCGCTGAACAATATTTCTTTTTTTCAAAAGTTTCTCTAACTACATTCACAAGTCTGTTAGTTTGTTCAATAGTGTTGTGCTGACTGCGAAAACCGAATTGATGATCTGGAATACATGCACTGCTAGTTACTATAGGAGTCAGCTTGCTCATGTACAGTTTTTCAAAAAGTTTCGACATATTGGACAATAAACTGATAGGCCGATAGGATTCAACCTTTGTATGATCCTTACCGGGCTGTACACTGCGAGAGTTAAAACTGAAATGACAAAAACAAAATGCTTGTGGTTTTTGTTACATGTTGTACTTGTTTTATTAGTGCGATCACCTGTTATGAATTCGCCTTGGCTAGTACCAATATCAAGTAAACACAAAAAAAACAAGTAGAGTGTCTAACGGTAAAAAATTCTTAATGAATAAAATTTTATTGAAAAATAAAATTTCGTGTTGCTTTTAAGAAATGGTATTTGCTTAAATTTATTTAAAATAAAAATCATATTCTGTATTATCAAATACATATGTATATTCCAAAAAAGTTTTGTTGGCCCTCTCGAAGCTATTTTGTCCCTTTTAAATTATCAATTTGACCCAAAACAAAAAACTCAAAATCAATCACTGATACGTAATACATACAAACATTCGAAACAAGTGGGAGTTCACGATTTGGTAGAGCTGCAAAACTATCAATACTCGTCGCCATCGTTTCGATAGTTTAAGAAAAACTATCGATAGTATCGTTACTATCGGTTTTTTTATGTGCTACTTCTGGCATTCATCAACAATTCAAGTGAGAGGGATACGGTCGTAAACATACGCACACACATATGTACATACTTACATAAGTTAAGAACTTTCTTAATTGAAAGTTCAAAAAAAATTGGGTTTTGGTCAGAATGACCGTACTTTATTATATTCAAATTACAACTCAAAACTTAATATTAAAAGTACTTAATTTATATTAATATAAATGACCTAAATATAATAGTGGTGTGACTTTATTCTAGGAACTTATTTGTATTAATTGCATTATTGCATTATTACGAAATACAAATAAGTGTGTGCTTATTGCAAAATATAAACTAGGGCAAAAACATAAGTAAGCAATTTAATTATTGTGAAATAAAATATAAAAAATAGGTAATGTAAAAAGAACAGAGTTCGTTAACTTTGTTTGAGTTAACTCTTATGTATGTAGGTGTTAGCTAAAGTTTTTCATCTTTGTCAGTTATTTTCGCAACATTTACTGATTGAAAAAAATATTTTATTTAAATAAAAGAAAGTTACTGATTGTTAAAACATAAATTTTATTTTGCGCATGAATAATTAAAAACTAAATATACTAAACATATCGCACTCGATCAACAAGAGGGTATTTACTAGAGTTGTCAATTATTCGCCTTTCAACTTTGTTCGAATAATTCAAATAATTGATTTTGTTCGTTCGATCAAACGATTAAAGCTGAAAAATTTTTCGATTAATCGATGAGAACAACGAATAAAAAATGATTTAAAAAATTTATTGAAAAAAAATATACATTTCATACAAAAAACTTAAAAATAAAATAGTTAATATTTTTATTAACAAAAAAATACATAAAACTATTAATTCAAATAAACATGCTTCATTCAGTCAAAAAATATCAAATGTTTTTTTTTTTGTGAAATCAGATAATTTGGGTTGTTCTTAAGAAATAATCTTTTACAAATAAAAGTTGACTAAATTTTTTACCTTTCAAACGATTTTTGGTTTTGGTTTTTGAAACAAATCTTTCGCTAATTCTTAAGGTATGTAAGTGATATTGTGAGAAGAGCATAAAATAGTTTATCTAATTTTTCTGTTATTTTTTTACATTTTTTCAAATATACCATATCGTCTAATATATCGCTGAAGTCTTTTTATATTTTGAATTTTTAACCCATTATTGCCCGCTACCCGAAAACGTGAACCGATTTCGCTGAAACTTTGCACAAAGTAGTTTTTGGGTGCAACTAAGATATATTTAAGGTTTTGAGAAAATGGAACAATTGGTTTCTGAGATATGAGATGGTAAGTTTACTTACCAGTGGGCAGATATGTTAAGTGTTTTTGGAATAATACAAGAATTTGATTTAAAGTTAAAATTCTTATTTTAGTAAAAGATATTTATTAAAAATTAAAAAATTCATTAAAAAGAACAAGTAAAATAAACATTTTGATTAAATTGTTTTACATTTTAAATTTTAATCCAACTGCTTTGAGTATAAAGAAAAGCATTTTTGATGCAACCGCACTTTGCATACTTGACATTCAAAAGGCGTATGAGTATGACAAATTACGCAACGTCTCGGGTTTCCAGAACATCTTAAAATACAATGAACTGTTGTGTTAAGGTTTGGCAATTTTTCTCTTAAATTTGATGAAGACATTGAAGGTTGTTTACTTGTGGGTGATCTTGTAAATGTAAGTAGTTCATTAACCACAGCTGCACGAAATTGTAGTTGCGATAATGGTTTTATTTGTTCAATTGTTGATACCAGCACATGCAGCTTCCATGCATTAACCATCATATTACCAAGCAAATTTATAAACAATGGCCACCACCATTTTTTGGATCGTACAGCAATCCGATAATTAGCCAACGCGTTGTCATGTAGATCAACTCCCCCCATATACTTGTTATATTGCCCAATAGCGCCAGGAACTTTTACGTTAATATGCGTTTTGGTTACGCGATCATAACGTTTTGTGTTTGATTTTGGATCCATGGCACCATGATTTGTAAGAACAGTGACAAGTGCATTGTCTCTCCACCGTATGGCCAACACTTCATTCGTCATATCAAAAAGAGCTGCACTTTCACCCTTGGTCATTTTTTCTGGCAATTGGGCTTTACCGATTCTATTGCATCGAACAGTTCCTGTTAAAATATAGAAATTCAAATACAACAGTTTTATATATAATAAAAGTAGCAAATTACCTGTAGCAAAAAAATTTTCTGTGCTTAGTAAACACATAAGGTGGTATGATGTGAAGAAGTTGTCAAAGTATATGGTATGACTCGATGGAGATTCTACAATTCTTAGCAAACTGAGAACAGTATCAGCTCCTAATCCAATGGACTTGTCATAATTTGATGACGATCCACCATACAGTTTTATATTGTACAGATATCCATTTGATGAAGTCAGACACCATGCCTTAAATCCAAAACGGATAGGTTTCCCTTTTATAAACATTTTACAGGAATGCCTTCCGAAATAGGGAATCATTTCCTCATAAATAGATAGATTGTGAGCGAATACTCCAAACTGTATAAAACGTTTGTTGCACAAGTCTACCATAGGTCTCACTTTGGCGAATTTGTCTGTTGGATCAATTTTAGTGTTATCAGCTAAATGAATGAATCGTTTTATCATTTCGGCGCGATTTCGTGTCAAACGTTTACACGTATAATTCGCAACTAACTGGTCAAGAGCATCAACACCAGCTTTCGTTTGGCTGTAATGATGTATTATTTCGGGTTTTTGCTATGCGTCATCTCTTACATCAGTAGCATGGTGAAGAGAGATCATCAATATCACGTAACATGTAATTGTTATCCCTTTTTTTGTGGCTGAGCATTTCTGTCTTTTCCTGTATAAACATACATACATACATACGTATTTGCTTTTAGAATTACACAGAGCCCAAATTTTTATGCCATATTTGGCGGGTTTCGATGTTATATTGCCTGAAACTGCATCGACCACGGGATGGAACGAACTGTTTATCTACAGTTACGTTTTCATGAGTTTAATAATCACCCTTATCGTAAATAACAAGTGGAATTTTCGTTTCCGTGAAATTTTTATTCCCCCAAAGTGAAAAATGCTATCATGAATCTCACGTGAAAAATTATTCCCGCTATCAATTATCAGTGAATGTAAAAAAAAGAAAAAAGATTAAAAAACAAAAAATCAAAGGAATTTTTGTTCAAAAATATACACGGGCATATGTATGTATGTACATACATAAGTACATGTTCTGTTATGTTCCCCATCAACAATAAAGTGAATAAATTGAAGGGAAAAAAATCATTCACGATTAGGGGAATTTTTTGAAGTGAACATTTTTTCACGTTATTATTCTTGACTGAATAAAATTTGTTCATGCGAGTTGTTCACGATTGCAAATACATACATACTTACGTAAAAAGTGAAAAAATTTCATGTGCAAATTATTCACTATAGGTGTGAATATATCCTGAACTGATTGCACCACTTGTCCCAAATTTGTCTTATAGGATCCAGTTTGTCACGAAGTCTTCTTTCTTCTGTTTTCAGATTTTGACATCTCGAAATTCTCGAAAAGTGCTTTAGTCGCACAAAAAAATTGGCCTGCCGTGATTTTCTTCCCATAAGCTTATCAGACTTTCACAATGAGATTTGAATACACCAGTTATTATTTGCAAACCAATATACGGTTCAAGCTTTATAACATCCAGTTTTTTCCATCTAAATACATCCATAAACTTCTAATGCCTTTAGATTAGTTATTTCCACCACAATATTTTTTATACTCAATTTACGATTTTATACCTGTAACCTTGGAAGTAGCATTTTTGGTTGGTCCTGGCTTGCTTTTCATTGTTAGATTCTTCGATGTTTTTCCAGTTTGATGAGGTTTCTGCCCTTGCCAAAAAATACTTCTGTCTTTTGACAATATACTAGCTTATCCCGCTGTGCTTCGCTACCCCCGTTAAAAAATAAAATTAAGAGTATTTATATATCCTATTGTGAAAATTTAATGACAATCGGTCCAGTAGATAAGACTATATTACGATTTTCAATTTTCCTAAAAAGGGGCGTGGTTCCACCCATTTTTCTCCTGGTACGTATTCCAAATTATTCCAATACCATATGTACCATATATCATCGACGTAGGTCAAAAAATGACCAAAATATGGCGATTTAAATTTTTGGGTTATATGGGCGGTGCCACGCCTCTTTGTCCAATCAAAACTTCATATAGCCTATTATCCCTTACAGACTCACAGTAACATGCTGTGAAAATTTCAGAAAGATCGGTCCAAGGGTTTGGTTTTCCTAAAAAGGGGCGTGGTTCCACCCACTTTTCTCCTGGTACGTATTCCAAATTATGCCAATACCATATGTACCAAAATCATCGACGTAGGACAAAAAATGCCCAAAATATGGCGATTTAAATTTTTGGGTTATATGGGCGGTGCCACGCTTCTTTGTCCAATCAAAACTTCATATAGCCTATAATTCATCCGAGAGTTCCAGTTAAATTCTGTGAAAATTTCAGGAAGATCGGTCTAAGGGTTTGGCCTCCTATAAAGAACAAACAAATAAACAAACACACATTCGGTTTCATTGTATATACATAGATTGAGGAACAATTGAAGTCTTCAATAATTGTATCTACAAATGTCTCACTATTTATGCTTATATTTGATGAGGAATATGAATCGTTTTCATCAGGTTCAAAATTTTCTTCGCAATCACTTTCATCAAAAATGTCACAGTCGTCGTTAAAATTCATCGTGTGAATTGGCTGTAAGTAGAGTTTTTACAAAGTGAATTGAACCGAGTTTACCTGCTGATATGAATTTGCCTTGATTAAAAATATGCATTATAAAAATTCACCTTGATTTTTACTGTTGGAAGAATCCCTAAGCGTTTTTTCTCGAATTAGTAATTCTTTTATACATACATATATAGTTTTTTTTTTTAAACAATACTGTAGATGCTCGTAATTTAGATCTTTTAACACTGAAAAATTTGTAAAAAAAAACCAAACAATATTACTGATTATATAATTACCAATTGGTAGTTATGAAATTTTATTCACTAAATACTTACCGCCTTATTCATAAACGATTATTAAAGTTATTGTGGCGGTAATGTACGAATTTTGTATGGGAAATGCACGTTAAGGTTATAAATATCGGGGTTAGCATTTTAAATAGTTAAAAAACATTTACATATGTACATATATCAGATCAACTTTTATATAAATTATATACATATTTATTTTCTCTTTAAATTGTGATTAACTTTAATGAAATGGTATGTTTTGTGTTCGCTTAATATAAATAAAATTAAAAATATATTTTCAGAATTTCTTTTTGTATTTTCTAAACGGAGATGAACTTTTATCTTTATTAAAAAAACTCATTTGAAATTATAACTTCTCGACAACTAGAACTACCGCAGGAACGAAGTAGTTCTAATTTACGAATGCCTACTGTATAGCAATCAAGAACGATGAATGCATTTAATTTTAAATTTGTTGGTTTATGACTTGTTATGATAAAATATTTGTTTTCATTGCTCGAACACATCTTGAAGGAATATCAAAACGCTATGGAATTGACCAGTTTTCAGAGCATGATGAAATTCGTTTTTCAAACCGTAAGCGAATTGAGAACGCTGCATTTTCCAAATACGGGCGACGAAAAAGAAATTGAGTCTCTGATTAGAATTAAACACGTGCAAAGTGCAAACTAGCAAACAAATAAAAGAAAATTCAATTTGCTTTGACAGGAGTTGAAATTCGAACATCTGTTATAATTTAGTCGAGCAATATAAAAATGTGAAGTATATTAATTAGAGAATAAATGGCTTATTTATATAAACAGTTAATGTAACTGTTGTTGGGTAATTGTGTAAAATTGTCATGTTTTAGTTGGGATGTTTGCGGTTTAGAGATTTTAACATATTTGGCCTTGTTCAGAAAAGTTCATATTGGTGAAACAAGTTAGTTAGTCTATACTTAGTGAATGTTAGTTAGTTTGAAGCTATTTTTATATATTCTTAAGTATGTAAGTATGTAAAAAATTAAAATTGTAACGATTAATAAAATATTTGATAAAAATGTGTTTGTTTAAACTGAGACTAGGATGCCACCATTTGTTTTCTACCCGCACACTGTGTACCACATAAAACAATATCAGCATAGATCAAGCGATCGCGACTGAACACTAAATTCTTTACATTTTCAAAAGTGGACATAGCAGCTCTCTCTAAAACCGCATCACCATAACACAGTTTCCCACAGGCACAATTAGGGGACTCTAGCAGTATATCAACTAAAATCCAAGGCAAACTAGCAGAAGAATAAGGCAATTTGTATTGACACACCGAGCGAGCAGCCAGAAGCCATAACGGAGCGGCAGTATTTAAATTTTGTACTGATGAGCATCTCGTATTTATAAGATTTCGTTCCAAATCGTAGTCTTTTTGAGGCTGGAAATTATTTCCCCAAACGTCTAACATTTCTATACGATTGCTGTTAAATGCTGCCGGCAGCGATTCTAATTGATTTGTAGACATGTGCAGATAGCGCAAACTTCTCATACGTCTTACTCCAAAGGGTATGCGTTTCAGTAAATTGTTGTTGATTTTTAAAGTAACTAGTTTTTCAAGTTTGATAAGGGCTGAAGGAAAATATTCCAATTTATTTGCCGAGAGATCTAGTTCCCTTAAAGATAACTGCAAAGTTTTGCCCCGCAACCATTGCCAACAATTTTTGTCTCCTAAATTATTATTGTTTAAATGTAGCTCAGTCAATTGTAAGCGTCCCATTTCATTGGGAATCTGGAAAAGTAATACAATATTTAAGATCTCCAATTTAAAGTTAATTGTATTCTTACCTTTTCGATGGTATTAAAACTTAAATTTAATATCGTCAAGTTTCTTAAAGAACAAATATCAAATGTTACTTTACATAGTTGTATTCCAGTAATTGTTAATGACTTTAAAGTCCTGGGGAATCCTTTTGTGGGGTAGTCTCCTCGATTTGCCACCGTCAATTTCGTTTGTGGTTGTGATTTAGGTGGTATTGCCGTGGTTCCGGCTATATTCATTTTCAAATTAAGAGAATCTTTGCCTTCTATACCCAGTTTTAAGGTCTGTAGAAAGCTCTTTAATTGTATGGGATCACATTTAATCATTAAATTCTCGGCCGGTTGTATAAAACTTATTGTGGCTTTGCCATCTTTCAGGAACTTTGTAAACATTTTCTCTATATTGTTTTTTACCTTGTAACGTTTGCCCGTTTTATCCTGGGGCGTAAAGAGTATAATTTCCAAGTCTTTCTTACTATTGCCATTGCTGTCCTTGGCGGTAGTGTTGAACCCTACCGCTAAAGTGGCTTTTACCATTCTGGGTGCTCTCATCGTCTGCGTCGACCGATTTATTACTTGCGTTTCACAGAGTATTTTCATTTTGTATCATGTGAACGACAAGGGCATGAATTTAAGTAATTGTACTTTTCACTTTTGTATTACGCTTAACGATACCACAAAAAATGCTTTATTTTATTTAAACTGTAAATAGAAATTTTTCCTTTTTAAAATGACAAAATGTTTGAATATTTTTTTTGCACCAAATTTTTGTCTCTCTTTACTAAGAAACAGCTGCAGACAGTGTTGTCGCTTGTAGCGTTTTATCGACAAATGTAGCAACTTAAATCTGTTTTGACCACAGAATATCTTGAGCAGTGTAGCCAGGTAAATATTGTCTAATGTCCCCAAATTAAGGAGTGTTGTCCCCAAATATCCCCATTTTAAAACTGGAAATCCCCAATTTTGTCCCCAATAAAGATGTGTATATTAAGCATCATAAGACACAATTTTTTTTTATTAATTTTATTACATACATTTATTTAAGTCAATGCATTCGTATGTGCTCAAATAACTCAAAACTTTCCATACTCTCAGTGAATATTTTAAGCATTTCTTTTGCTAGTACAGTTAAATAATATAAAAAAATTTGTTTGAACTCCTTTTGCTTCTAATTCCTTTGAACATTCTATGCCAACATCAATTTTAGCAACAACCATATTACTTTCCTTATCGTCAATTAGTACATCCCTTTTGAAAATATCGAATTCAATAAATTCTGGTTTTAAAAATTTTGAACAAATTGTTATAAAAACCAACATCCTCAATACCATCACCTTGAAATAATCGAAATATGGAGAAGAAAAACGCCAAGATACATAAACATATACATATGTAAATATATGTATGAAAGAAAATGGTAAAATAAAGCAAAATTGATAATAGGTATACTGAAAATGCAAAATTCCCAAATCCCTCCCCACGATAATCTGTCCCAAAAAACCAGCTAAAGTTCCCAATTTGGGGAGAAATCCCCACACCCGGATACACTGATCTTGAGAAGTGTTTCTGGCGAGATACTAAGCGATATTTTTGATTATACGAGGTTTGTTCAAAAGAAAAGGTGAATTTTGAATTTTCGCGGGCTGTGTACATTCGACTATCGAATTTTTTTTTTGTTATGTTGGTACACATGTGCTAGTCATATGTTGGCATTATCAGCCCATTTGGTTTATTAGTTTGTTGTTGACAACTGTAAAGGTTAGTCAAGTGTATGCATACATGGGACTTTTTCATTGGCATTGAATTTTCATTGGCTTTATTTTAAACATTTACAATGAAAAAAAATCAGTACCAATAATACTATGTTCTCACGACAAGGTGAAGCACTTGCTTCGCTCTCTGAAACATGTTTATGAATCTAGCTGTTCATACGACTCATGTACTTGCTTCGATTTGACAAATCTCTTTTTAATGACAAATAAAATCTAAAATAGACAAAATAAAATAAGTTAAAATTATTACGCATTTTTAAAAATGCACAAACATATTTTTTGCTTCCATTGTTGTTTTATCTTTATAGTTTTAATTCAATTTTTCACTTTTAATTAAAGTTTTTGTTGTGTTTTTTGCATCTAGTTCAGATAAACTTCCGATAAATTACGATAAAATTTAGAGAAGACAGCAATTTTTCATGCTTCGCAAGTAGATTCAATATGAATCTACATGTTTCGCTCTCAAAATTTTGTATGGCGAAGCATGTTGCTTCGCTCATGATTGGGATGTGAAGCATGAATAGAGAGCGAAGCATGTTCCGTGTGAACGTAGTATTAATGTCATTGTTTTTTTTAAATATAAATTTTCTACTATTTATAATGAAAAAACAATGAAAGCTTTAAAATACTAATTACAATTGATAAAAAAATAATTAATATTATCTGTTAAAAAAAAATATGGTCACATAAGCTTTTGAAAAAATAATATTATAAATTAATATACAAACCAAGCTATGTACATATATTTAATACATACACATACACACATATATATGTAAATAAATATGTGAAATAATATTGACGTTTAATACTGATAATGCTTTTGAAAAACTTTAGCATCGATTATTTGTAATGCTTTTACTTTTTAACTAACTAATAATGAAATTATTTCATTGAAAAGCATTAGCATTGTTCAAAAAATTTATAATGCTAAAAATTTAATTGGCATTGTTTATAAGTCAATGCCAATGAAATCGACAATTAATTAGTCAATTTATTTAATTACTCCCATGTATGCGTGTATGTGTGTACTTCCATTTATGCACTAAGTTCATATTTTAGAGTAACCAATGCAAGGCGAATTCATAACAGGTGAAGCTGAAAACACAGCTGATCTACTTTTTTCTTGCATAATGGAGGCTCGCATGTCAAAATTTGTACATGCAAGCATAGGGGCTCATATGCCAAATGTTGTTGTAATGTTGTACTTGTTGTAGTATTAACACTACCTGTTATGAATTTGCCTTGAGCCAATGGAAGAAAAAAAGTGTTCATATTTTGGGGTGTTCATATAATATATACAGTGTTCGCGAGTGCACTGTATAACATTTATTAAAGGAAATGCTCAAGAATTTATGTTTTCAAAAATTATTATTTGTTATGGGTTAGCTAGTCAAATTGTTACGAAAATCAAAAAATTTTATTGAAAAATGTCGTATTTGCCAACCATAAAAACCGAAAGGACCATTGATTATGAAGCCGGTTCCCTCATTACCGTGGGAAATTATAGCCACTGATTTATTTCATTTTAGAAACAATAATTACTTGTTAATCGTCGACAGCTATTCCGGTTTCATGGACTTTGCGCTCCTAGATCCATCAACGTCGTATGGATTAATTCAACAATTAAAAATATGGTGTGCCACGCACAGAATTCCCATGATATTAAATTCTGAAAATGGCCCACAATACTCATCAAAAGAATCTATATCTTCACTAAGGCCTGGGACATCCTAATTTAGCGATATGTTTTGCAACAGTGGACGACAGCCTTAATTGGCATCAACAGTCTTAATTTAAATTAACTTTTGAATTATTCCCATTCAAATGTGCATTATATTTGAAATAAATGCACGAAAACAAACTGTATTTATACTAAGTTTAGCTATTTCAATATGGCAATATCGTCAATAATCTACCATCTGTTGGCAAATTGTTTATTATAGTAAAACAAAAACGGATTAAAAATCACTTGCATCACATTTTCGAACAGTTTAAACAAAAGTAATTTCGGATTTTTTTTAAATAGTACTGATTTTTCACTAACAGAATAGCTGCTAATTGTACTTTTTGTCGTCTACCCATTGGATCTCGATATAAATGCAAATAAAAATAATTTTTGACTAACATAATGTTCCTTACAAACAAACAGCTGTCTGCTAAGTGCACACTGTCGCCTATCAGGGTAAAATATTAGTTCACATTAGTTAACTTTTCAAATAAATTATCTCTGTCGTCTGTCTATTACTTTAGTTCGAAATAATTACCGCTTTCTTTACATATCAATGGATTCTAATATTATTATAAAATAGTGATTTCGAAACTAGATATTAAAAAAAACATATCAATGGATTCTAATATTATTATAAAATAGTGATTTCGAAACTAGATATTCAAAAAAACGGAATTGTTTTATAAATAGTTGGGAAGCAATTGTATACTGAAGCAATGTCCACCTGCACATATGTATATGTGTTATGTAGCCACCTAGAGGAAAATTAATATATGCGCCTATAAATGCGCTGTAATTAGTCGTAAGTTATAATAATACAAATGAAACAAATGTAGCGCAGACCACAACCAGAGAGCACATGAATTACGATGTATTAATTGTTTGCTAAGTAATTATTAAAGGAAACTGGCCATTAGATGGAGCTTTTTGATGATTCAACTTTGTTGGAGTGAAAGTGTGAATTATGGTAAATTCGCCTTGGTGTTACAGACACGATGTCAAAATAACGTTATATGATTTTTGACAATATGTCTTACACCCAATTCACATGATGACTTTTGCGACGTCGTTTTTACTGAATTCCCTTTTAAAGTTGCTACCAAAATCTTTGTGTGTTCAGACGATGTCTTTTAGTTTAATGTCTTTTTTCCCATTTTTGTTTTGAAATAATGAAAATAATGAAAGGTAACAAAGATAAATAACAAAAGTAAGAAAAATAATGAAAAGTAACAAAGAGAAATGGAAGAAAAGTCTTGAAAACCACAAATCAAGACTTTTTGTTTACCCCTCATTCTTCCCTACACCGCTCACCACCAAGCAAAAAGAGACGTCGAAAAAGCGACGTCGCAAAAGTCATCATGTAAATCGGGTGTTATTAATTCTTATATGATGATTTTTACTTTTAAAAATTATGATGATTTCTTATTTTAAATAGAAAGGGGTTTTCAACAAGAACTTTGTTTTTCAATTGTGACAACACCAACAACATGATAGTTTCGACATTTACTTTTTTGACGTATTCGTAGTATGTATGTATGTAGATGCATTGACAATTGTTACAATGAATTAAATTTCGATCGAAAATCGCATTAATATAATTAAAATCCACTATGAAAATGGTGGTTACATTTCGTAAAATTCGTGATATTTTCGGACAAAATTATCGTCCTTCTGAGTCCGCTATTAAGAATTTGGTCTTAAAATTTAAGTCAACAGGCTCGATACCAAATGTCCCAGCTGAAAACATCGCAGCCGTGAGAAGTGATAGAGCCGTTTTTTTTTCGAAGATGAGTCTGAAAATGTGGTAACGGTCAATTTATCACGCTATCGATAGATGTTAACAACTCAATATTGGTGGATATCACATTTATTGCAAACCAAATTTCCCGATCGCATAATTTCACGAAAATCAGCTGTTAAGTGGCCAGCCAGATTGTGTGATTTAACACCACTGGGTTATTTTTTGTGTGCCTTAAAGCTGGATTCACTCATTGTTTCGGAACAAATTTTTTGTCCGGACAAAATTTTTTTTATATGTAGTTTGACGTTTCTCTTTTTGAGAGAGAGAGAAAAAGAGAACAAAATTTGTTCGGTACATTTTTTGGTTAAATTGGTTTAATTTTAAATTTTGTCCGGACAAAGTTGAATTGAGCTGCCAGCTATTTTATTTTTTCAGTCAAAGTTGAAATGAGCTGCCACATAATGTTAGCAGTATGTATAATAAAAGCACATAGTAACTTATATCCAGTAAAAAAACTAACTGAGTTTTATTAATTTTTTTTAACATGTAATTTTCTTATTAAACAATAAAAAAATAAGTGCGTTTGACAAATAAAACACCAAATTTAATTCATCTTTCACTGTACTGCCACCTTGTAAAATTAATAAAACACATGTATTTCATACGGTAGCTTTGATTTTCCGGACAAATTGTTCGAAATGAGTGAATCGTGTTGCAAAAATGTTTCAGAACAAAAAATTTTGTCCGGACAAAAATTTTGTTCGGAAACAATGAGTGAATCCAGCTTAAGACTCAAAATCCGTGATGTGATTAACGAAATAGACTCGCTATTTTGTAAAAAAAGTGACTAAAAACTTTGATGAAATAATCGACATCTTTCAGTGTGCTCGTGGTGAACATTCGCCACATATCATTTTTCAAAAATTCAATAAAAATAAATTTAGTGTAAGTGTAAATAAAAGTAGTGGTTACGTTTTTTCGTGGACAAATATTTGTTAAGTGAGAACAAATCTCTAAAGTTATTTTTATTTATCGTAGTTTTTAATAAATCCGAGCCCAAATTAGAAAAAAAAAACATTCCATTAAATGCTAGTAAAATTTATGTTGAATAATAGTGTGTGAAAAAGGGCGTGCAAACTTTTAAATATTTTATTTTATTTATATTATTACGAATAAACGTAATTATTATTCGAACTTATATTGATGTACCTATGAAAAGTAATATTATTTTGGCTCAAGTTCAGTTTTATTGAATTAATGAAAATTCAAAATTACTAAGAGTTTTTTTTTATGTTGAAAAATATTATTATTTATATCCAATCAGTTTTTAGCAGAACGTATCAGTACTGATTTAAAGGCCGCTACACCTCTCATCAGCGTTCAATTGTCCATCTTTACAATTTTTCGTAAAGTGGATACTAATTAGGAAGAATATCAACTATTTAACCAGTTTTCAACAGAAATAGAATACGAGAATTAATTTAATTCATTTTATTCTACATTGAAACAGTGCTGGTTAGTGCGAAATTCGCCCATCACTGGTTGGAAATTACTCTTAGTAATTTTGAATTTTCATTAATTCAATAAAAAAAATTAACATGATGACTTTAAAAACTGAACTTGAGCCTAAATAATATTACTTTTCATAGGTACACTTTTAAATATTTATATTTTGTTACCAATAAATTGCGTTAAAATGTATTGTGTATTAATAAAATAGCACCAATATTTATATTTCGATAGAAGCAAGAAGAATCCAGTAAGAACATGTGTAATTTTTCTCCATACGTTATACGCTTAGAAACGTTCTCCTGGGGAGTACGATGAGGCTATCCAGTATGCGTTGTAATCATCGATGATTGTGGAAGGGGGACGACAAGCGTCTGCACTGACGATCTGGAGTGTAGTTCGCCGCGCTGCGGTCACACGACAGCGTCGTGGCTGAGCAACGTATAACCTAACTACTGAGAACTGACCGCCGTATAACGTAAATACTCAGGAAGAAGTGTCGGGGGGTACGAGTGACGACTGAGCAACGTATAACGTAAATACTCAGCGAGAAGTGTGTTATTGTAAGATTAAGTATTAACTTAAGTACTTAATCCGTTAGTAGACAAAGTGTGAGTTTGCGACTATTATAATAAGGCTTACTTGTTCGCAGGCCTCAGGCTGACTACCTTTCTATTTGCCAGCATTTCGGGCTATGAAGTTGATATTGCGGTATCTCACCACATATGTAATAATATGCAGGGTTTAAAAAACTAATATGTATATGTATTTACTAAAAAATATTTAGCTGATAACAAATACATTTACAGTTTAAAAAAAAAAATTATTTTATTTATTTATTCATAAAATTTTGTAATAGCAAAAGCCTAAATATGGCCAGGAAAATATTACAATGGATTATAACTAATACGTACAACAACGTAACAGTAACTCAAAAATATAAAAAAATTATTAATAATAGTATGAAAAAATCTAATTCATATATTGAACATTATTAAATGCCTATCAAACAGAAAATTCAACTGCAACTTGTACTCGCTGATATCAATGATTAAGGCTCTAGTCCTTTCCAAGATTCAATACGGAATTTACTTGTACGATTTTCCCCTAAATATTCTCTTAATAAAATAAAAACTATCCTCAACTCCGCTCTAAGAACCGCATTTAAAGCTTTTAAAATATGCTATTTGAAGCAGAAATCAACACTTTAGAAATAAACAGAGACATTTCAACTTTTAGCCTACTCAAAAATGTCCTAAATATGTTTCAAAATATGTAACAAACTTTCTGCTAGACCTAACCAAAACAAAATAAAATCCACCCTTAGAAGAATAAGCGAATTTGCCAGACTCAATGACCTTCCATGCAAACCGCTCAATAAGTCTTTTACAAGCAGTAAACCTCCCTGGGACTTCCCATTTTACAATTTAGACTCAAGACTGTCGATACATTCTAAATACAACACATCGCCATGCATCTACCGAAGATTATTCAATAGGTTTAAAGCTAAACATATTAATTATAAAATTATCTTCACTGATGGCTCTCCTACAGTGTCACAACATCTGACTCAACCTTAAAAATATCTGTACTACCACCTTACTCTACAATTTTCTCAGCAGAAATAATAGCTATTCTGAAGCAATAAAACACATAGGCAGCAGTTTGACTAAAACCGTCATGTGTACAGACTTATTATCAGCCATCCAAGCTATCCGTAACATACACAATACAACTTCTATACAACATATATAAGGGAGGCTCTTACAAGAAACACTAATATCAAAATAGTCTGGATTCCCGGACATAGTCTTATTGAAAGAAACGAACTTGCGGACTCGATAACCAAAACTTCTTTAAAATCTCCTATTTTCCTAATACTTAACTTCAATGATCAAGATTATAAATCACATATGTATTAAGAATATCATAACAAAGCAAACATCTATATGGCCTAAAACATCAGATTGGTACAAATCCATCAATAAAGATAAAATTAATATAAACAATTATCTCAACTATAATTATAGCAAGTCATTTAGCAACCTTGAATGTACAAAATTGATCAAATTAAGACTTGGTCATACCTATTGTACAAACAAACACATTATCCAACCCGCTACACCCAACATCTGTCAATATTGCATAGAGCACATAATTAAACACCACACCAAATTTGACTCGGAAAGAAATAAATCATTTTCATCTAACCCAATAAACTACATTTCCAATTCCTCACTAGAAAACATAATTATAGTCACATATAACAAAAAAAAAACAAAAAAAAAAAAAGAATAAATTACCTGTATATGTATATGTATCTACATACTCAGCTAACAATTAACAGTATAATTTATTACCATTTATTAATTATCTCATCACCCTATCAATATTAATTACATTTTAAGTGAACACATAAGCTTAAGGCCTCTGTAGCCATAGCTTGCCCTAATTAGCTTACAATTATTCATAATTTTAAGTTAATAAATAAATAAAGAAATAAATAAATAAAAAATAAAATAAAATCTCATTGCACTCAAAAGTGCACGGATAGATGGAATAACAAAATATATTCATGAGGATCAGCATGCTTTTAAGTAATAATTTGATCAGCTGGTTGCTGGATTCTCAAAAGCATATTTCTTTTGATGAAATATTTTTTTTATCAAAATTTTCGTTATTGAAAGAACCAAAGCCTTTCAAGTCGCAAGGATGGAATTAAAAAATTTATTAATCTACCTTCAGGTCCAATATACTCTTAATTATTTGAAAAATAATTATTCGCACCTGGCGGAAAATAAGAAAAAAGCTTTTTTGAGGATTTTTCCTAATATTTTTTTTGGGAAATTGCGGAGATTTTAAAAGCAAATCTCTTTATTTTAACAACAATACTTCCCATTTGGTTTAGAATTTTTAGCTGAAAATAAAGATAAATAAATAAAAATGCAAAGAAACTATTTCCGTCGAGATAGAGAACAAATCTTTCAAAATTTATTATATAAATTTCATATTTTTATTTAAAATCGATTTGAAGTCACCGTGTTAATAAGGCTGAATGTCAAAATACATTAATATTAAATGTGCAGTGGCTGCATATTTTGAAAAATTATACGAATGAATGAAATTAATTAGTCTTAAACATTTCTTTTTTTGGTGGCTTTAAGTATGAGTGTGTGTGTTTTTTATACCGATAAAATTTGATAATGTACTCGTATCCATATAAACTTTCTTTTATTTTGCCTAAAATTTAGGGAGTGCTTTATGTTGCTTTTGGGGCATGCCATAAAATGTGACGTTGATGCACGCAAATTGGGGATAAATTTCTTTTGTGTTGGTTGGGGGGGACAGCAAAATAGCATTTTTATAATCTCTAATTTTTACTTTTACCCTCTTCGCTTGCTTTTAACCATTTACATGGTAATACTTTTTATACAACTTTTGTGTATTGTTTGTAGTGCTTAATTTTAGGCTTTCTTTTTTTCCAAACAAATTTTTAATGTTACGCTAACATTAAGCTAATGCCTATTGGTTGCATGGAACAGTGTTTAAAAGAATGATTAGCAAGTTATTTAATTTTCCGTTGAATTCGTTAAGCATCATTTTGATATTTTTTGCATTAATATTTTAAATATTTACATATGTATGTATGTATGTATGTACATATATCCATACTTTAGAAAGCATGAATGTGAAAAAAGGTATCAAGGAAATTTTTGAAATATTGAATTAGTGATCCGGCAACAGTTGCAATCTAGACCAATTCTAATTATATGAAGAAGTTCAGGTTTTTTATACTTATTCATTGGACTTGTTTGTTGGAGTTTGTTTCCAGTGCCTCGTTTCTGTAACTTGTAGAAAGTTCTCACATCAAAAAAAAATGTGAGTTTATACCATGGTGGAATAATAAGGTGCGCGTAAGAATACAACAATAATAAACGACATGCATTTTGTTTGTGTAAAATTAATTCAAAATTGTCAAAACAAAGCTGTATTTATTGGTTATGCAAAAACAAAAAGCATAACGTAAACAAAAATATTCATGATGGCAGCCAAAAATGTAAACAACTTTTGACAAGAAAAGCATACTTTTCCATTTTTTTAACGGTCAAAACACAACCCTACAAAAACCCATATTCCTTCTTGCGCACACCTGATTTTTCCACCATGGTTTATACTTGTCGTCCAATCTTTTGTAGGATGTCTCATATAATATTAGTAGGATTTTTATACGAGTCACCCTGCAAACCTAATAAAAATACAAAAATTTACATTTTTCTTCTCACTCATTTTTCACAGAATGATATTAATCTTTTCGATACGAGAAACTCAGGCATAGTTTACTTCAATATAACATAATTGAAAATTAGGTGGCTACCCTTACTCCCAAAGTATTTCTTATTTTATAAATTTGCCACTTACGCGCCGATCTATCAAATTCTTCTTTTTGTTTAATCTCTTTTTCAGATATTTTTTTGAAAAGCGGGACATATTGTCGCCCTCAAACAAATTTCGGTTATCACATGAATCGTCCATTTAAAGGTCGATTTTCCAATTGTCATGTTTGTATGATCGGATTTGCTTGTTGTTTTTTTGGAAAATCGGAGGGTCAAGTTCCCAACGATATATTGATTTTAGCGATTTTAAAATTTCTCTTTATTCTTGAAGAGATTTCTTTGCGGTTTGGATCCGCAGCTCTGAAATATGTAGTAAAACAAATATTAAAAAAATAATATGGAAACTTCAAATTCGTTTGTCAGCTGCTGTCGTTCTCAAAATAATTCAGTAGCTAACTACATGACATCAATTGAGGCCAAGTCTGCTGCGGTTTATGTGTTTATAGCTTAAGCTCCCTTTTTATATATTGATGTTAATTTTTTATTTAAGAGGCTACACCTAATTTATAATATTAAATTTTTACCCTATTCTTTTTACAATCTCCTCGGGAAATTTATCTCTTTCTTAAGGAACTATGAAAATGGGAATCTTTTCCGTGGGAAAAATAGGAATATGAGGAAGAGGGGTAAGGAAACTTCTGTCGATTTTTGCCCCGAAACATTTTAAAGAAAATTAGTGCTAAATTTAAAATTTAAATTAAAAAATGTCGGACAGCGATGACATACATATGTAAGAATTTGTTAAGGACAACTATCTTAAATTAGCACCGGAATGATATTTTTCTCTCTTGTTTAATAAATTTTTAATTTTGTGTAAATGAAAGCACATTTGTCGACATACATACATATATGTACATAATATTATTAAGATCTATAACAGCAAAAAATTTATAATTTTTTACTACATGGAGTCATAGTTTAATTAATGAATTGCTAGAATGAAGCTAGATGAGTCTTTGTGTCACTTCCTCTGCAAAATTTTTATTCCCGAGTGAATTGCTGCGCTGCGGATTTTACGTTCCACTATTTTTTTTAGCAGAAACCGGTTTATAGCATCATTCATATTTTTCATTCAGCTAACATATGAGATGCTTTATTTGATTTACGATTTTATTTCTCTAATTAAAACGATTGTTTTTCACAAAAATGTTTTTAAATAGCAAATTTTTCCCGTAACATTCTTCTCTCTGGGGAAATTCATTTTCCTGAAATTCATTCTCCGGAAATATTCATAATTGGGCTATAGTAAATGTCAGTTTGTGTAATATGAGTAAATGGGTTAGAAGAAATTTCAAGTTAATTTTAACTAAATATATAGATTGTCCCTACACTTCTTTAAAAAATACCTTTAATTTGGTATAAGTTTTATAATCTGTGATGTTGTAAAATTTTCCTTTTTACTATTTAAGCAATTCTTTCAAAAAGTCGTAAGATCAAATATTGGTTAGTGCATTTTAGAAATTATTAATTTTTTCAAGTTAGTTACGAGTAGTATGTTGAACTAAAATGAAGAACCAAATTGGTAGGGTATTGTAAAATCCATCTTTGCAGTGTAAATAACAAATTGGAGTTTTTCGTCGATAAACTAAGAATACCGGCAAATTTTTGGAACTCATATATTTTTCGCGAAAAAAATTATTATCTTACGTCGCTAATTTTACTTCTGTATGTATACAATTGGAATTCTTATTATTGAAATTCCTTTTGATTGAAAATGTTGCATTGTTAAAAGCCACTTAGCTAACAAGTAATTCTCTTAAACCCCGTTCTTAATAATAATGTGGGGCAAAGCATGATGGTGTTGTAGTCATATTATCCCTTGGGTTATTAGCTTTTCAAAACATTTTAGTGCATTTTATAGATTTCTTGCCATGCACTCCATATTCTTCCACGAACATAAACTCAACCCCTAAAACAAAAATCATTTCGCTATTCGTTTGTTCACAAACTTAATTTGTTATATTTTTATAAGATAACAGCAAACATACACACATACATCCATACTTAAATATGAATTCGTTTGAAAGGGACTCCAATGAAATTTCATAGACGCCCTTACAATTTTTATGTTTTTGTTCATTTAGCATGATGTCGTTTCACTGATAACAAGAAATTTTTATATCGCTGTTCTACTATGGCCTGCAGCAATGTCATCGTTTTACATGGATATTTTCTAAATATTTTATTTCACTTTCAATTCACGATTCACGAATTCGCCTTAAGGGATATCTTGATTGGCCTTAAAAAAGTTGCTAAATATTTTAAAAGTATTTTATGATTTATTATATTTGATTTGTTAGACTTGTTTGGAAATTGCATTTTTCTTTTGGTGACAGTTAATGACTTTATTATTAAGTTGGATTCATTTTCTATTTTAGCATTTGCTTTTTTCATCACTGTATTTTTATTAGTCACAAAATTTGTTGCTGAAAGAGCACTATTTATGTTTAACATCTAAAAATAATAAGACTTGAGCTGTTCATACTTTAAACATGTGTAGGGAATGCTTCATTTCATTAAGCCGAATTTATTGTTGTGAGCTTTAGTCTGAAGATGATATCGTCTCTGCCGTGTTGTCTCTGTCAGGAGAACAGAAATGCCCATTTCATTTTGAAGCAAAATATTCTCTATAAGTAATTAAAAGATTTTAAACAAACGTGCCGTTACCAATTGAGAAAAAACATAATTTGGCAAAAAAAATCACGTCTTTTATCACATACAATCGTGTGATAAGAATCGGTTAATTTTAAAATGAAGTCGAACCTCGAGTAAAAACTTAATGTTTTTATTTTGCTTAACTTAATAAATAAATGTATTAATCAAGAAGTTCTTAATTGGTATTTAGTGCTTATGCTCTTTTGCGCAAATATTTGCCAAGTGTGACCCAACCCTTAGAAAGCTAGACATCCAGTGCTGCATCTCTGGATTTAATTTAATTTTTGCAGGTCTGGTTGAAACAAGACTTTGCTCAGGGCTTAATCAGGATTTCACAGAAAAATTCCAGAACATATCGTTACATGAAACACAAAACGCTCTAACTAATATTTTCATTATTTTACAGGAGAAACAAAAAACATGCTAGAGGTAATTTTTAATATGCGATATACCTTGTGATCCGTAATAGTTAGACACTATAAATTCTTAAAGGATGTGTATAATTATGCCTGCTCTAACAAAATAAAAGAAAGTTAAAAATTGAGTGTTGTAGAGATAAATACTTATAAAGTCTGATTTTTTTTGGTAAAACGTCGGAATTAAAAAAATCGATTTCCGATTTTGTTTACACATGAAAACGTGTTTAAAAAAGATCTGCTTAAAGTGCCTTTTAATAAATTTATTTTTATAATGATAAAGAGGCAGAAATGATGCATTGGTCCGAGATAAGAAAAAGGTCGAAGATATTGTTTTGGCATGAAATATGTTTTGGCTCCTTTACTAACTGCGCAAGTTTACTGGCCATATGAAGTTCTATGGGCCAAATGCAGTAGCCAAAATGTGTTGAAAGCACAGCAACAACAATTCCACTGTGAGCAGCTCTCAAGAATGTTCGAAATTTAGGTGGAAAGAGTAGACTGAAAAAACAGTTTCAGAATTCAACAAGCCAATGAATTGCCATACGTTGAATCAAAGAACCTGTTACTTGGGTAAAAAACAAGGAATAAATTCGTTGATTCAACGAATTATTCCTTATTTTTTACCCAAGTATTTGGTTGAGTGTATTAAAGGTAAGTATGGTTTTGTCTTTTATTGCGTTTGGCTGTTGGAAAGATATTCAAAGTGCAAAGAGTGTATCCAGAATTTGAGGTTTACTTAACGATAGCCACCTTCGGGATCAGACACGCCCAAATATTGCTGGCACCAGTATAAAACTTCATTGCATAGTTTTTTAGTTTTATATATGACTTCATTGTATACATATGTATTAGAGTTGTCAATTATTCGCCTTTGAACTTTGTTCGAATATGTATTTCAAATATGTAATTCATTTTGTTCGTTCGATCAAACGATTAAAGCTGAAAAATTATTCGATTAATCCATGAGTACAACGAATAAAAAATGATTTAAAAAATTTATTGACAAAAAATAAACATTTCATACAAAAAACTTAAAAATGAAATATTTAATATTTTTATTAACAAAAAAGTACATAAAACTATTCATTCAAATAAACATGCTTCATTCAGTCAAAAATATCAAATGTTTTTTTTTTTTTTTTTGTGAAATCAGACAATTTGGGTTCTTCTTAAGAAATAATCTTTTACAAATAAAAGTTGACTCAATTTTTTAGCTTTCAAACGATTTTTGGTTTTTATTAAATTAAATTTTGAACAAACTCTTTCGCTAATTGTCGAGGTAGGTGATATTTTGAGAAAAGCATAAAATAGTTTATCTAATTTTTCTGTTCTTTTTTAGATATTTTCAAATATACCATATCGTCTAATATACCGCTGAAATCTTTTTTATATTTCGAATTTTGAATTTTAATATAATTATTTCATTCGCATAAAATATTGTTATTTTCATTTCTAGTAACATCCTCTATATCATTACTTTTTTATTATATTATTGTGGTTACTTTCAACATAAAATAATCTAGAGTATAATTCATTAGCATATTCACTTTTTGAAGAATATTTTAAAAAAACTTTCATTGCTCGGAAAATTTCCAGAATTTAAAAAAATATTATTAACGTATTTAAACATTTTATACGTCTCTCATTTATTCTTATTTTAACACGTTTTCGTAAATCTGTTGCAAAAGAATTATTAATTTTTTTTGTTGTTGATCCAACAATTTTGTATACTTTAGGACACTTGTCACATGTGACTTTGTTGTTTTTTTCATTTTTGTTCTTGGTAAAATACTTCCAAACCGAGCTCAATTTTTTGGCTTAATTGTATTTCTAGGCTCCATGAAAAATGGCCCCAAACCAAAAATAAAAAATGGCCCCAAACTTTTGTATTGAAAACAACAACACGAACTTTGGGGTAATTTTTCCTATTTTTTTGGGCCATTTTTCATTTTTTATTTTTAAGTTTGGGGCCATTTTTCATTTTCGAGTTTGGGGCCATTTTTCATTTTTCGTTAAATGAAAAATGGCCCCAAACAAAAATGAAAAATAGCCCCAAATTAGGAAAAATCACCCCAAATTCGAAAAATAAAAATAGGAAAAATGGCCCCAAAAATAATTATTGTTGTTTTCAATGTAAAAAGTTTGGGGCCATTTTTCAGTTTGGGGCCATTTTTCATTGGGGCCATTTTTCATGGAGCCGTATTTCTAACTTATTCACCTGAGAGTGAAAAAACCCCATTTTTTAACGTTTAATTCAAAACATAGGACGACTACTATGTAGGTGTGCGCAGTTCGACAACAACTACAAACATCCAAAATAACAAATTTAAAAAATTTTTACGTACATATGCATTTCAAACTGAAAAGAATTTGTTCGATTAATTGACATTAATTAATCGATTTATTCGTTATTCGAAAATCGGCATTTTAAAATTATTCGAAAAAGAGTTTCGTTCTGTTTGATCGATTAATCGAATTATTCTTAATCGGTTGACAACTCTAATATGTATATATTCAGAGTTGGGCAAAATACATGGTTTGCGGTATTTAAAATACAAAATACTTGCTGGTCATGTATTTATGTTGACAGCTCAATCTCCCAATGCAAAAAGAACCATGTTATTTTTTTTATTGTTAAACTTGTTGTAGTAACTCGTAACTTGATGCCAACTCTAAGAATTTGTATACTTACGTTTTTTAGCGATTCTAGTTTTTGGTTATTGGTTTGACGCATGATATATTATAAATAGATCAAAATGCAAACAACCATCAATAAACTGACAAAATATATTTTGTTAACTATGTTTTTAAAATACAAAAAACTGCCATTTTTTGTATGTATTTAAAATACAAAATACAAAATACTTGCAGGACATGTATTTAAAATACAAAATACTTTCAGGTTAGGTACGTATTTGTATTTTAAATACGTATTTCAAATACATGTATTTCAAATACTGCCCAGCCCTGTATATATTGAAGTGTAAAAAGCAATATGAGGTGATATCTGAGTAAATGAAAATCCTGCGGATCAACATTTTCAGATACCAGAGTCTCACGTAAGACCAAAAAAAAAATTAGAATAATAGATACAAATTTTAGTATAGATGGAAAAAAAATATTTTATTTGAAATTAACCCTCTTAAAAGCTTTAGCTGGAATACTCCTGGCCATTTATTATTTTTCATAGAGGCGTAATTAATTTAATTCTTTCTATTTTATATTAAATTATATTTTATTTTAGAAAAAAACAGACTATTTAACTTTAAAATTTTCTTATGAACAACAAATAATTCAAATAAACTAATTACAGCTTTTAATTTATTCTACTCTAGCTTGTGTTAATACAAAAATTCTTAAAGGAATAAATTACCTTTTAGGATTTAATAAAATTAAAACTTTTCTTTTGTAGAAAACAAAAGGACAACATCTGATGAAAGGGAACTACAATAATTTTTCGTTAAAATATCTCCCAATAAGATTTAAGTAGTTTATAAAATATTAATTACTTTTTAAAAATGTAGAGGAAGTTAAATTGATTATATGCTTTTATTGTTTTTTTTTTCTATTTGAATACATTTTGTAAAACCTTATCTTCATACAAAAACTTGAGCCGTTTATTTTGGAAGTGGACTAAGTTAACTTATAAAAATCAATAACTTAAAAAATTTTGTACATAGCGGAATAAACTGAGCTGAACATTCAGACTATATACTAGTGATGTTACGAATACTCATATTCGTATTCGACTATTCGACTATTCGCCTGTTTTAAGATATTCGTATTCGTATTCGTATTCGTATTCGCCAAATTCAAGCGAATATTTTTCGAATAATTTTCCAAAATAAAATCATACAAAAGTTTAAAAAAAGTACATAAAATGTAAAAAAATATATTAATTTTTATTAAAAAAACCCATTGTATTTCACGCAGAGTATGAAAAACGAAATCTGAAAGTATGTAAGTAAAATAATTAAAAAATGTTCTGTATAGGTTTTCAAATTCGGCATCTTAATGCGATAATAATGTTAAATCACTAATTTTTTTTTTTCATTTATAGTTACTAACGCAAAGGCAGGGATTTTTTCCAATTAAATTTGAAATATAAACCTCAAAAGAAATATTCGTATTCGTATTCGTATTCGTATTCGGCGAATACTGTTTTAAATATTCGTATTCGTATTCGCGAATACTAAAAATTGATATTCGTAACATCACTACTATATACATGTATACGTACACACATAAAGCTTCGTTGCAGCCATAGAAGCCGTTATTAGAAAATTTGTGGCAAGTTAAGACTGATCCGATTAAATCAAAGTTTCCCTTACTTAATCGAGTGATAAGCTGATTGAGACAGAAATCCGATTAACTAAACACCCTAGAATATACCAACACTCACAACAAAGTGGAAACTTCACAAGTCTGCCCTTTTTATAAAAACTTACTCCCCTTCACGTAATTCAAGCACTTTTTATTTGGACTACAATTACTTCTGTCACAGTAAAGAATGACATTTGTACAGTTCTCCAGATACAAAAAAATTTACTACTATTTTGTAAGGAAAGTATCCATTCTCCAGACCCATCATATCAGTTTTTTGCGCGAAAATGCATGTTTGTTCGTATAAAACATTTCAACACCAAAAATGAGACAGACTTTACATACTTTATGGGTCCGCAAAGAAAAAATTTTGATATACATGTACATATTTACATTCTAAGTATATTATTTACTTGATGTTTTTTCCATAAAGAAACTTAAAACAGTTTAAAACTAAACGGCTCATTTACAAAACATACTAAAAAGGATAATACATCTCAAAAGTTAAAAGATGGAAGCAAAGTGTGTACATTCTGTTGGTTTCATTACGGAAGATAATATTTATCTATACCTACATTAAATTTTTTTAGATGTTTGTTTTTTTTTTCAAAGGAAATATATGAAAGCATTTTATTAATAATGTCAACAGATGTTTTTGCGATCTTGATAAATTACAACAATTTATGTACCGAACTTGCTTGGATTGCTTTTTTTTACTTTTTATTTAAAAGTATTTTGATAAATAATTGTTAGTAGAAAAATTTACAAACATCTGGACAATCTTAAGGTCCATTTAACTGGAGCACATGAATCATTAAGGCACATACATTCATGTGTACATATTCACATATTTTACATATTTTAAGGTGAGCATTGAATATGATGTGCGTAAAGTTAAACTATAAACCTAGATGCGAACGGAGCTCTGTTAAAAGTTTTACATGACTCTGTAAGACATACAATATAAAAAATAGATTTTTAAATTTAATAATTCCCAAATTTTATGGTAAAAAAATCAGAACATATAAATAAGAAATTTACGTCCTAAGTTTTCATAGAAATATTTAGCAATAAGCATGTTTCAATGCGCTTTGAAACTTAATAATGGAAATTAATGTCCTTTTTGAACTTTTAAATATGGGTTTTCGCAAATCGCTCTATAATTTCTATTACTTGGTAATATGTTAAATTGTCTGACTACTTGAAATTTATTACGACGCTATATTTCCCTAGTATTTTTGAGAAAAGTACCAATGTCTTTTTTCTTGCCACATAAAGATGTGTTTAGAAAATCAAGTGAGTTGAAAAAATTCCAATTATTTACTGAGTAAAAATGAGTGAACATTAACCAGTTTTATGGAAGTTTCTTCCAAGTTTGAAAGACTTAATAAATTTTACATTTGCTAATCTATTTCTAATTACTAAAGTCGAATGAAGAGCTTAGTTCAGTAATAATGGCCTCTGTTGATTTTTCGGATGTTAAAAATTCGTCTATTAGTTGCTGTTTTCGGGCTTATCAAATTGCTTTCATAAATCATTATAACCAGCTATATAAGCCCTTACGATTTTATCAACCTGTTGGAAGTTGAACTTCATCCTTATATATATCATGTGTAAATACGTTCACCAAAAGGTACATGCAAGTGTACTCAAAAAAATAATGGACTAATGGAGGTCGATTATGGATTGCAACCGAACTCCAGATGGGTTGTCAGTTGCTGACAATTGTATTACGGATGGCAAGTGGCAACTGAGAGGTTCCAGTTTCAGTTGCAAAAATGTTCAGTTGCCGGCTGGCAACGAAACTGAAGTTCGGTTGCTATCCACAATCGAGCCATTAAACTTTGGAAATGGCGCCAATGCTACTTTTTACAGAAACTCAGTAAAATTTTCCTTGATGTTAGGAAATACAAATTTATTCTTTAACAGGAAATATTTACTAAAAACGTGTTCAGTGTTTATATAAAAATTATTAAAAATTTCTTCATTATCTTCATTATCAAAATATCAGTAAAAAATTTTTTAAAATATAATTGCTACTTTTTCATTTTATTTACATACATACATATGTCCGTGTGTATGTGCATATTTTAATGTAATTAATTGTTTACTCTGAAGTCAATTAAAATTTATTATTGAAAATTTCTATGTATATTTGTTTGAGGAACTTTAAGAATCTTTGATTCTTACATGGTGGTACATACTTTCAATAAATAAATAAATATATAAGTAATCATTTATAACTTTTAATATTTGAAGTGAATAAATATTTTTTTATTGTGCCAAATTGTTCTTGTTGGTAAAATTTGTAAAATTGTTTCCCTTTCCATTTCGGCCAATTTATGTTTGTAAGCTACATGGTACTTAAGCTTACGTAAGTATATATGCGTACTCTATATATGTTAATATACATTTTTGTATACACGCAAAATCTTTAACATTTAAACGGAGTAGATACAATAATTTTTTGTTGTGAGAGTCTTTTATATTTGTCAGTAATTGCTGAAGGGAGTTACGGAAATAAAGTACTAAACTCAACAAGTCGAAAAATTCATCAATACAAAATTTTATTTTATGGAAATAATTTAAAAATACATAAAAAAAACGTAACCAATTGAAGTAAATAAAAGAATTGAACTTAAAGAGAAAAAAATTAAATTTCAAATAAAGATATTTTTGTAAATACGACTTCAAGTAGATGATTGCGTTGAACGGTGATACCATATTACAAAAGAATAAGATAATAATTGCGGGGAAAATCATTACGGGATGTCTTTAGGATTGAAAATAAAACGAGAATTTTATTTTATTATTTATGATAAGGGTCTCTGCTAGGAGTGTAATTATTGTTCACTACCCTAAAAATATGTTTTTGGAACGCAAACGGCATCTGCCAACATAAAAACGAAATCGATGTAAAGCTTATCTCAGAAACTCATTTGACGTCTCGAAGCTATTTCAGAATTAGTGGATATAATTTCTACGACACCAAGGATCCTCGAGGTAGAGCTTGTGGTGGCTCGGGAATTCTAATAATAACGCGATTAAAACACTACCTGTTGAATGATTTATGTGAAGATTATCTTCAAGCAACGAATATCTGCATTGAAAATTACTTTCAAAAACTTGTAATATCATCTGTCTATTCGCCCACCAGATTTTCAATTATAATTGAGAGTCAATATACGGCTTTTTATAAATCACTAGGCCCCCGTTTTCTAGCAGCTGGCGACTACAATGCTAAGCACACATTCTGGGGTTCACGTTTAATCACTCCTAACTCCACGTCTCCACGTTCAATAATTATTTCCGAACATAAGCAATAACGTCGGCAGATTAACTGCATAATTATGTTCATGTGTAAGCTTATGTTGAGAGCTATAGAACACGTATTGAGTGATGAACATAAATTAAACAAATTTGCTGTGAATGATTGTATGAAAATTTAATAAATTACTTACTGTTTATTTGACAAATAGGAATCTATTTGCGGATATCATTATTATTAGTAAAGTCCTTTTTTTATTTTTATGTACTTTCAGAAAACTAACATCCAAATTTGACAGTTTATGTTCAACATAATTGCTTGGAAATAAGTGCGAACAACTATTTCTCAATAAATGTTTAAAGAAATGTTTTTGCGGTCCAGCCGTGGACAAATGGTGTTGGAAATAGAATTTGACAGTTGAGAACATAATTATTTCCAAGTTTATTGAACGTAGATACCCCTAGTAAAGGACGAGTTTTGTTTGACGTCGTTTCTAAAATGGGTTTGAACGTAGTTTCAAGGTGTATTGGCCAACAGATCGACAAAAAATTCCTGATGTTATTGACTTTTGAATATCAAAAGGTGTAGCCAGCGAGATGGTTGAAGTTGAAGCATCTTTGGATTTATCTTCAGATCACTCACCTACAATTGTCACTATTTGCTCACACACAACTGTAACACCAACATGTGATTTACCGATGACATCTGCATGTATTAACTGGCTAAAATACAGAAAATATCAGAGTGAACATTGCTCGGAGAGAATGCCGCTGAGAACACCTTTTGACATAGACGATTCTCTCAGGTTGTTTGAAGCGCACGTTAAACAAGCTGCTTTTAATGCTTCTTCAAATAAAACAAATCAACAAGTGAGATTTAGCAATATTTTTTCTGTATATATAGAAAAGCTATTGACTGAAAAACGGAGAGCTCGACGAGAATGGCAACGCTACAGATCGCCCCAGTTAAAATTAAGGCTTAAGGAGTGTACCAAGCAGCTTAGGATAGTTTTGCAAACACAAAAAACAGCTTCCCTTCAAAAATTTCTTCAAGAACTCGAGGCAACTCCACAAACAGATTATTCGCTGTGGCGTGCAGCCAGAGGACTTAAAAGGCCAGTGATATGCAAACCTCCGTTATGAGCTACGAATGGTGACTGGGCAAGAACTGATGCTGAAAATGGTGCTCTTTTTGTTAAGCACTATTTCTGCTGATATTGTTGAACTGCCACCAGTCGTCTCTTTACCAGAAATATCGCTAAAATTTAATATTTTGGAGATTGAAAAGGCCATTACTAGTCTAAGCAACAAAAAAGCCCCTGGTTTCGACAAAATAAGCAACAAAATGCTTCAAGAATTGCCATACATTGCAAAACGAATAATACTATTCATCTTTAATAGTATTTTACGACTGCAATACTATCCAATAGAATGGAAGGTTTAGATTATTACTATGATACCAAAGCCTGGTAAGGATCATACAAAGGTTGAATCCTATCGGCCTATCAGTTTATTGTCCAATATTGTAATAAAATAGTTTTTATTTATTTTATTTTTATCTTAGAGCTTGTATATTTGAAGCTCCTAAGACTGTTGATTTATTAATTGAATTCATAAACTAAATGACATTAGCTTATATACTAATTATGAGAATAATTCTTAGGGGTACCTTAACATAAGAGTAAAAGAATAGAAATATATATTATTGTTGGGTAAGCATATTTAGCTTCCAACTATTTATGTATGGCATGTGTTAAACAGTTTTAAAGTCCAACGAGTGCATACCTAAAAGCAACAGATACCTTGTGTTGCTTATATTTACAATCAAACAAATGCAGTTAATAAATGTGATTCATTTAAGTGCATTATGCTGCTGCACTTGATTAACCGTACAAGTGTCAAATTACCGACACACAAAATATCTTGCTTGCAGTTTGTCAATGCTTGCATGTTGCGGTACTATTGAATCGCAATGCATACTACACACTGTTGGCCACAGCCGTACACGGGAGATTTAAAACTACAAAAACAAACCGTTGAAACTAAAAAATTTTGTTTAGCATTGGCGAAGCATATATTTATCATTGTTAGATTTAAGATTTGAAAAAACTTATTGATATTTCAATCTACATATATGTATATGAAGATTTAATAAATAATAAAAGTATAAAAAAAATAAAATTGTTCACTACCCTAAATTTATAAAACAATCTTAAAAAAAAAAATAATGGAAATGCTGTTGTGCTATTCGGAGTTTAAAATGAAAACTCGACGAATGAGTTAACTGTAGATGCTACAAAAAATTGATAATGCAATTGAGATGGGGAGGAAATGTTTGAGTTTGAAAGCAGTTTTGAAATAACAAGATGTCTATCTATCAGATGTAAAAATGGAAACACCTATAACTGGCTCTAGGTTGCTATCAGTCTGACCGTAAACAAGTTTATCACCGTGGTGAATAATGGAAAGCAGTTAGGCTGTAAAGAGTATATAGAGCGATCTTTTTTCAATGTCATCTGAGAAGGGATTTAGTCCACCACATTATTTTTTAATCATGCGGATGGATGAACTTATTCAGTTCACGATTTTCTCATATCGTTGCAGGAATTGTATAAAATCCTATGATAAAATGGGGAAGATGACTTGATGGGTTGCTCTGCGGCACATTTGTGATTTATGCTTTCATATTGCCACTTTGTATCTGGATAGAAAAAGAAAAGTTTTTTGTTGCCTCTTGTCAGCCTTTTAGACTTTCCGCTGGGCTGCTTTAGTATAAACCGTGGACTTTCGTAAAAGTGCTTTGGTGCAGTTCTTTGTGTGCGAGCCTCTTCCCATGCACCAACATTTTATCATCTTGCTAATTGACCAAACTTTATCGCTGTTATTTCTGGAGAAATGGGAAATTAAATTTTTCACTATTTTCGTTGATTGCATGTAAAAATTTCTACTCAATATCTGAAAGAAGGGACGGCTAGGCATGCACATAAGAAACTAAACAGAATGGTCTACACTTGTGCGGTTATATCCAAAGGTTAATTAAGTCCCATACATTTATTTTATCTAAATTGTACTTTTAATGATTATCTTAATATTCCCAAACAGTTGCAACTTCAATGCATACAGACGATTAAGGGATATATTTATTTTTATAATACAACTGGAAATAAGGTTCAACATTCCACTTAAATTTACGAAGAATCAGCCATATCATTGTAGACCCCTAAACTTTGTTGGCTTCCGTTGGTCTCTAGTAAGAGGGAATGGGTTTTGTTTGTTTCTCCAGGCAAGAGAAATGCTAATACGTTGGCGCAATTACTTTCATGTAGTAGAATCTCCTCCAATATATAAGTAGAATGGCCAACGATTGATTATTAGGTTTCTCTTTCGTTATTCCAAACCATCCTGTGTGCAAAAGTAACCTGATTCCTTCATCTCTGAATCCTTTCTAAGAGATCTAGATAGGCACTAAGTTTAGTTAATAGTTAAATTCCAAAATTTAATTAAGATGAATTAATCCAAACCGAATTATACCGGTTCGATTCCTAACAACTGAATTCAACTTTCGTAACAACGGCAATAGCATCTACCCAAAAAAAAAAGCAGCGCCCACACATGCCAGAGCTCTCCTGACATCAAACAAGTTATCACCATTACATGGACATTCAGGTAGCGGCATACTTACGTAGTAGAAAACACGGCAGTGAGAAGTACTCAACAAGATCCAAAACCACATAGCAGGGAACTGCACCACTGCACATTGTATGAATACGTTTATCCTATTGAAAAAATTATTTCGATAAACACTGAAATAGTTTTTAGTAAATATTTGCTTTGATTAAGGAAAATTTACTGTGAAAGACGAAATTTATTATTCCTAGCTTCAAAGAAATTTTCACAGAATATAAAAACGACTTACTTACTTACTTACGACTTACATACTTTACGTCGAAAGAAAAAAACAATTAAGCTTGACCGAAGACAGAAAATTAATACCCGTGAAGACGGTATTTGATATATCCGATTTAAAATTTCAAAGACTTACCAAAACATCTTATTCAAACGAAAAAGTTCTTAGTATTTATATTTAGGTGATAAAGGACTTTATTACTTTTTAGTGATTGGACAACGGCTGGTGGTAATGGTTTGTTTTCTAGTCCCTCTATTTCGCATACTTAGAAGAACTATTCAATGTGCAGAAATATGAAATAATTTAAATTGTACTGATAACATTGTTATAAAAAAATATTAAATTGTTTTTGCGCAGAAAATTAATTGCAGTTGCATTTTTTAATCTTTTGTGAATTCGTATTTGTAATTTTAAATACTATTTTAATATTAAAGCCTTTTCGAAATATTTGCTATATTGACGTCTTCCTTTTGATCCTTAGACCGAATTTTTTTTTTTAATTTTGTTGTTAGCCTCCTTTCAACTCTAATAACGCAATTTACTTAATTCGTAAAATAAAATAAAGACCAATATTTTGTACGAGTTATTCAAAACAACAATTTAAATTTGTTTATACTTTATTATGTTGAATTACTAAATTTGTTTATAAAATATATAAACAATTGCATTTATCCAAGCAATTTGTAAATATTTGAGCAGAATTTCCTGAAAAGTGAAAAAAATCGGAATTTTCGTCTCTTTATGCCTTATTTCATAGGTCCGAAGTTTCCGAAAAATACTTCAGAAAAGTCATATCAACATTTATGCAGAGAAAATAATAAATTGAGAACGATAAAAAAAAAACACCAAATGCATTTGGTACAAAAATATCGTTTAAATTTTTTTTTTAACTGTTTTGAAATCTGGCCATCTAGTTTGACTTTTATAAATATTTCATTTGAAAGTCATTTGTGCATAAAAGGTTACCATAATATTTACTTTGATGTTAAGTTCAGCTTTTGTAAATTTTTTCCTCTGCAACCTTTTCTGTTGTGTTCATTCATTTGTATTTCTATTTTAGCAGTTAGACATTTTCCCTTCTGATTTTCGATCACAACCCCTCTTTGCATATTAAAACAACTAAAAACAATAATAAAAAAAATTTCTCTGTAAGATTTCTGTTCTGTGTCCCCTTCTCAAATAAAAACTAAAGAAATACTTACATACACACACGTACATACATACACAAGTACATTTATTAAATAAACAAATTTTGTTTCAAACAACTGCAATATTTTGTTCTTTAAAAGAAAGCTAAATAAATAGCTTTTTGGCTTTAAAAAATAAATGACCACAATTCGTTTTACTTTTGAAATTAATTCTTTCAGTTTAAATAAAAATTTTTGTTGATTCTTCTTGCGATTCCATAGACAAAGATACTCGTACACGTACATACATTTTTTATACTTTGATTTCTTGTCAGTTCCTATTAGATTTGACTACACGCTCCTCCGGCCGTGTTTTGTTTCCTTCCCCAAGGGGTGGTTTTCTGGAAGTTGGGGTGTTGGTAGTCAGTCTTAATATTTCTTTTTTTTAACAACCTGTTGTTTATTTTTCCTTGTTAATAGTTTTTGTGTCTTTATTTTCTATTTCCATCATTCGCTTGATATTTACATTTATTTTTCACTTGAGTGCATTTTCTTCCATTTGTACGAATATTTTTTTTAAATAGTATTAGAAGGAAACAAAAATCTAAATTTCAAATTGATTATTGATTTAAAAACTGGCTCTTATTATTATGAGTTTTTTTTATCTCTTTGATTATGGATCTCGGATGGAATATTGGCTTATTTAGCCTTGAAGGCAAGTAGAATTTATTTCAAAGCTGATGTCCTTTTATATGATAAAAGTGAAATATTACCAAAAATTTAATTGAAAATGAAGTTCACCAATCTCGTGGTATTAATGTATGTCATAATTTTTGTATTATATAGTAAAGGAAAATTCGAAAAATTGAGAAAACAGTGGGAGAAATTTGGTACACAGGTAGGTCCTGATGAAAAATTACATATAAATATTTATAAAAATTCTTTTGCCTTTCTAATATGGGAAAGAATTCTTGGAAAAATATTGGCACGCTTACAGGTTGCCTAGAAATGAGATGGTATTGTACCTATTAAGAACTTGGTCCTTATTTTGATGCCAGTACTTTTTACGGCCGAAATTTTTTGCATAGGAACTTGACCTTATTTTCACATTTATGTTTTTGTGCGAATACCAATTTCATCTTTCACATGCAATTTTTTACAATTAAAAGAAAATATTTACTAAAAACTAGTTCAGTGTTTACCCAAAAACTATTGAACATTTTGACATTGGGCGCCATATGACATGGCTAGGAACAATGATTTCATATAATTGTATACTGTAATTCATTTCCTTGCTGTGTTGATCTTGCTAAGCGCTTCTCATTGTCGTATTTTCTTTCGTAGATACGCTTCGTCTGTTGGTACAACGAAGCTTTTGATGTCAGCATAGTTGTAAACGTCCCCAGGGCTGCTTCCTTACAAGTAAAATATATTGTCTGGAATAAAGGATTGAAAAATTTTACTAGATCTCGAAATTTATTGGGATTTGAACAGTCATATTTCGGTTTTATAGAAACTCACTCTAACCGCCACACTACAGCACCTTGCTACCTCTCTCCAGCCACATCAAATAAGATCTTATTTAGATATTCTTACATTAGAAATTTTAATTTATTGAAAATAGAAGTCTTGAATTGAAAATTATTAATAAATTTTTTATTTATTTACTTGAATATTTTTCAAATTAAGAAAAAAATAATAAGGAACTTAAATTGAGGAGAACCATTTTTCATTTGTAACTGTGAAAATTTTTATTAACTATTCGTTGAGAAAATGCTCCTAAAGTTATAAAAATATTGTAACTAATGTACGTCTGTATTGATAAAGTATCGTTGACATATAAAATTCTAATAATAATTCAACAAATTACAATATTGGCTAGACTACAGATGGTAATGCACTCGATGAAAATGATGCTGGTGACTTGTTTCGGCTTTTAATTTTTATTCTTTCTAAAATTTTAAAATACGATGCTTGAAATTTGATATTTTTAGCGTTATACCCCATATTTCCTTCACATCTTTATGGAAGGAAGAAACAATACGACGCAATGCTAAGAACAAAAATCAAATTGGGAAATGGCAATTTACTGGCTGACTTTTACGTTTTACTTGCTTTTATATCTTTATATACATAAATACGTTTTGAAATATTATGCACAGCATCTTTAATTTTTTGATTACTATAAAATACAAATAAAAATTTGGGGGACGATTTTCCCGCACTCAACACATCATTTAAATCCTCTCTTCGTGGGTTCGCTGTTATTCGTGCTCGTGCCATTTGCTGTTGCTGAAATGCGTGAAATGGTTGAAAATCTAAAAAAAGCTATTTCTCACAATTTGTTCTTAAGAATACTCTACAACAAGTAATAATACGTTTAGAGGAGTATGTCTTCAATTAACTCTAAGAATTTGTTTATTTTTAATTTAATTTGCAACATTGTAGCTTTTATTTTAATATTTTATAATGCCTGTGTTGGATTTTTGTATAGTTGACCTGTGATTTAATATGATGAAAATTCGTTTTGTTCGGCTTAAGGTCTTCTTTAATAAAAACAATTAAAATTTTTGTTTCATAAAGAACTTTTTTTAATTTATTTTTATTTTTGTTTTCCGATATTTCGGTTAACTTCGTTAACCATTCTCAAGGAATATTTTTTTTATATTTTTTATTTTTATTCCCAATGACACTCATAAAATGATCATCATAAATAAACATAAATAGGATAAAAACATATAGGAGAGTGTCATTGGGAATAAAAATAAAAAATATAAAAAAAAATATTCCTTGAGAATGGTTAACGAAGTTAACCGAAATATCGGAAAACAAAAATAAAAATAAATTAAAAAAAGTTCTTTATGAAACAAAAATTTTAATTGTTTTTATTAAAGAAGACCTTAAGCCGAACAAAACGAATTTTCATCATTTTATAATGCCTCTAAAATAATTCTTAATAATTAATAGGGAACTGTACCTATGTATGTAATAGTGATTTTACGAATACTCGTATTCGTATTCGATTATTCGACTATTCGCTTATTTTAAGATATTCGTATTCATATTCGCCAAATTCAAGCGAATATTTCTAGAATAATTTGCACATACTTTCCAAAGAAAAAAAAAATTTATATACTTTAAAAAAGTACATAAAATGTACAAAAATATATTAATTTTTAATAATATATTTTTAATATCAATGAAACGGGCTTTGTTGGAAAGAAAATTTTATGAAATTAATGTTTAAAAATGATTTCTGCCATGTGGCCGCCACGGCTGTTGTGAAGAAGGCGCAATCTGAAACACCAATTTTTAACAACTTTTCGCAGCATTTGCGGCCGTATTTCGCCGATAACTCTTCGAATGTTGATTTCCAGGTGTTCAATTGTTTGTGGTTTATCGACGCAGACAAGTGACTTAACATAACCCCAAAGAAAATAATCTAATGAGGTTAAATCACATGATCTTGGTGGCCAATTAATTGGTTCATTACGTGAAATTATTTTTTCATCATCTGTCCGGTACCATTGGGAGTTTTGTTATGTAGTATAGCCACGTTACATACGAACAAGCAAAAGAAGCTGCCTGCTCATTAGCGAGTTCTTCTTCTGATTTCGAATTGATATGTACTACAAAGCAGAATACCAGGTAATGCCAGACCCATGGGAAGTGTTTTCATACCTCGGATTAGTAGGTTTGACTTGATTCTCTTTTATAGTCAAAACAGTATCATTTATATTGGAAAACAATTATTTAAGTCTTTACTATAAAGATTTTAGTGGATCTAAAATTATAATGCTGGTTCTGAAGTGGTGACATTCGCATTTAACAGTGAAAATTTTCAATAAGACTTTTATAAGTTGCCGAAAATGAATTGAGAGTATGTATTAGAGTATCCAATTATTTGACTCTTCGTTTTGTTCGCGTAAGGAATTAATCGAATTTGGGATTTTAAAATTGCTCGATTAGTCGAGTAAGTTTTTTTAAATTCTTCGAATAACTCGAATTGTTCTAATAATTCAAAAAATTTTCAAATAATTGAATCCAACGTAAGACATATACATGTGTGCTTGATTTTATACTTTTATTACATTAATAAACAAACAAAAATGTAGTTAAAAATAACAATTCATTTGTACTACGTATAAAGTCCTGAAACTTTTAAAAATAATAGTATGCATATAAAAAATTATGTTTGATGAAAAAAAATTGTACTGTTGACGAGACTCCAATCAATTTTTTTAAAATAGTCTTTTAAAAATACTATAGAGTTTAGATGTTTGCTTCTTAAACAGTTTTTTTGTTTTGTTTTAATAAAACTTGACGTTGAAAACACCCTTTCACTTAAAGTAGACGTCGGTGATAGGGGCAGGATTGCATTAAAAAGATTATCTAGTTTTTCTGATTTCTGTCTTGTCTAAATACATGAAATCATCTTGTCCTAGTATTTTTTTTTAATTTGTGAGACCTTGTATTGTTTTGTGAAGTTCACACAAGAGATTGTTTTCATTTAGATCCAGATTTTTTTTTCTAAAATTGATTACAAACTCTTTTGTTTCAGCTTTTGAGCTATATTTTAAAAAGTTATTATTATTGGGGAACCTTGCGGAATTAAGATAAAGAGTACGTGCACTAAGTACCTTAATTCGCCTCTCGTTTATTCTGGCCTTATGGCAAGCAAGTAAGCCTTTTGAAAAGGAATTATTCGCCTTTCCTAATTGTTGATTAAGAACTTTATTATTTCATCCAACTCAATTAATGTTGCGGAATCTTTAATGAGCACTTTAATGGCATCGTCCAGCGAACCCATAATTAAAAAAATATTAGAATTATAGGACATAAATTATTAGTTTCTTTCTTGGTTACGTTTTTTGCGACAAATATTTGATAAATGTGAACGTAGCTTTAGAAATTAATTATTCATTTTACTCGATTCATTGGCATCAATCGAGTGGATACTCTAGTATGTATCGTTGTTTTTTTTCGGCCAAAAATATATACTTACAAATTCCATTATAAGTTACAGCAATAGAAATTGTGGCTTAAGATATCGTGCGAACAGAGGCGATTTTAATGCTCACCCTATAAGTTTGACACTTTAAAGAAGTTTTTAAATTTCATGAGTGGTGCAAAAATGCTTCATATGTACTACAAAACAATTTAATACCAGCTTATTGAAATCTTTAAAAAATATACATATTTAAAATTATTAAAAATATTTCAAAAAAATTCTATAAAAGATTACTATTGAAATACGAAAAAAAGTTCAGTTTTCTATGGCGAAATGTCACTGACAGCTGTTTATGTCATTAACTCTTAACAGAAAAAAAGTATGTTCAAATTTATGTACAGACATACATATTATATGTATGTATGTTTGTATGGAAATGAGAAAAATCACTTGTGCCCCGAACAAATCTTGTAGGCATCATAATTTCTGGTGTGAAAGTGTTAAATATAAATATACACAAGTACCGAACATGCATATCAAATATGCACGGGTACAAAAAGCTGTTGTAGAGTGTATTTCAAAAATATATCAAATAAATATTATAATATGTATTTATGTATATAAATGTATGAAAATGTACTGGGTGTTCCAATAGGAGCTTTATTTTTCAATAGCCCTCTATTTGAACGGTTATCATGTCTCAGATTTTAACTACTTGACAGATGAGAAGTGAAACTATTAAAAATTTCCTACAAATGTAGCAAACATTTCTAGGTGGTCGTACAGCATCTTCTCAGTCAGCAATAGGAAAGCTATGGAAACAACTTTGAGAGAGATATTGTGACAAGTTAGTGATGTAAAAAATCGGACAAGAACAACCGAGAATATTTCTTTTGCAGGCCATACCGCCTATTTTTTAAAGTGAACATTAAACATGCGCCATTACACCGTACGTAAGATCGTGTTGTGTGTACTTTGGGGGCCAGCAGATTTTAGTTGTCACTAAGTTTAGTCGACGTTTTAGGTATTAAATTTTTCATTTTGCCTTTTGAATACTATCGATAATAAATAGTTGGTTTTTTTACGTAAATGTACATAAAATCTGCTTTGTTTAATTTTAAAACTAGTTGCCGTTTTTTTGATACAAGAATGTCCAAAAACCATATAGAATGAAAACTCTGTAGATAAGTATAAAGTAAATGTCCCTAATAATGAAAGACGAGAGAAAGTTGGAGTATTGTGTTGTTTCTCGCAAAACACCAATGGAATAAAAAAAAAAAACAACTAACTGCCTCAGAAAATATTATGTACGCATTTTAATTAAACTTAAGCTCGTTTTTCTTTGCATATGACGAACGTTTATGGCTGAAAGCTTACACACCTTTTCCAGACTTACGATTTGCTTCATATTGAAACACTTAAAATGTCGAGTTTCTTTCAGCACTATAAAAAGGACAAGGAAATAAAGGTGTGTATATCAAAAATCCTTGTTTTACATAAAACAAGTGTAAAGTTTTAAATTTTAGATCAAACATATTCAATTTACATATTCATTGTAAAGTTTGTTATTTTTAAGTGACTTAATTGCCATCATAAACTTCTTTAGCAACTCCTTCGCAACTATCAATTCACATGTCGAATTTACTGTGGAAACTTAATTGACACTTTTCATAGCATGAACTCCAAACAAATTTACTCAAACAATAATCGGCAAATGACATCAGTTACAATTATTTTAGTATTTTTATTTCTATCGTTGGCTGCATTATTGTTTTGTTTTCTCATCACAACATTTTTAGATCAACATAATGTAGTTAATGGCACAAAACCATACAAAATTATGTCACACGTCAAATACACATAAACAGACATCAACAATTGACAATTATATTCACACATACTTTGAGATCCTCTGGAAGTTGAAACTTTGAGTTTAAATTTGTGTTTATCTGTATCCTTCTTACGCATCCACACTTAAATAAATGTATACATAATTACATATTCGTTCAGATACAAATTAGAAAAATAAAACTTGTTTATTGTTTTGTTTATGAATGATTCGACTGCAATTCCAGCTGACGAAAGCTTTCGATGTCAAAAATTTCTTCTGGGAATTTAGTAAACAAAAAAGTATACACATTTAACTTTTTAATAAGCGATGTACCACAGTGGCATTTTGGTGGGAAAAAAACAATTTTTCCACAATTACTATTCCAAAATCTAAAGGTTATGCAACATGTAACTACTTTCATTGCTCTTTAAACACATATAAACAAACACTTAAGGGCCATGGCCACGTATCAAATTGTCTTGACAAATAACATGTATGTGTTGGTAAATATTATTTTGCTTAAAGCGCCATGGCCACGTATCAAATTGGCTTGACAAACCAAGGGTTTTTTGATTGTATTAGTGAAAAAAAAACTCTCACGTATATACGTGGACATATGTCCATGTGAGTTTGACGAAAATCAAAACAATTTAGATATTCACTGCTGTCGAAACTGTAATTTGAAGCAAATTTGATGTGTTGCTGCGTAATTACATCAAATCTCATTTTTATTTAGTTTGCGCAGCGACAATATCGTACGCGGAAAATTTGATACCGCAATAAATAAAAAATAGATGAAAAAAATTTCATACTGGAGTTAATTAAATTTTATCGCTGTTTGCCGGGTTTATGGAGAGCAATTAAAAATAAACCAAAAGTTGGAAAAAATGTATGTAAATGTTATGAAAATTTTTATATTTATTGAATTAAAATTAACAAAATATATTTAATTATTTTCATAATAATTTAATATAAAGGCTCTGTAAGTCAATCGCATATAAAAATATAAGGTAATTGATATTATAAATGTTAATAAATAAAATTAAGAAAATTTAGTAAGCAAAAAAATTTTTAACGACCAAAAACATCACACGTTCTTATCATTCAAAAATAACTTTCAAATGGAATTTGACGGCATGAATTTGACACGTTGCTGTGTTAAGCAAAATAATATTTACCAACACATACATGTTATTTGTCAAGCCAATTTGATACGTGGCCATGCCGCTTAACACAGCAACGTGTCAAATTCATGCCGTCAAATTTCATTTGAAAATTATTTAATTAATTCCAGTATGAAATTTTTTTCATCCATTTTTTATTTATTGCGCTATCAAATTTTCCGCGTACGAATTGTTGCTACGCAAACTAAATAAAATTCAGATTTGTTATAATTACGTAGCAACACATCATACAGTTTTTTGGCAAACAGTAGTGATGTTGAAGCTTTGATTTTCTTTAGACACGCATCGTATTTAAGATATTAAATAATATGATAATTTGTATTATAAATATACTCGTATAATAAGTGTTAGCTGAAGTGATAACGCCTTGACTAATACGCAAACAATGTCTTAGGACCTGGGTTAAAGTCCTAGTCAGAGCAAGTCAATCAACATCATTAACATTTGTGTGGCCGTGTATAAATTGTTGTTGGACTATTGAAAAAGTAGGAGTAATTCTTGAGTGTTGATCCTAAAAAAAAAAATACGTGGAGAAACATGATTTCGAACATCTGTTTGAACGAGATGTGCAGTAGCTTATTTTGTGATTGTTCTCAAGTTTAGATATATTAAGTCTTTACACATACATACATTTTCGTGCTTCTCGAATTATTCTTTAGAAGAATTACAGCTTAGACCGGAGATTAGCTAATATTCCTTAAATTATCTACTACTTTTTTCCTAATCGCTCCAAACATCATTTCTCGTTGAGTTTTTAAAGCATTTTTCATATGTGAAATCACTGTATGAAAAAACTTTTGTGCAAACTACAATTTCAAACGTTAACATATCCGGAATAATCGTACAAACATTTTCCAAATTATTTCCGTTGATTTAAAATTTGTGTAAAATGCTTTTCATATCATGCAGACACCAAAAATGTCATTTTGTTGTTAAAGTTATTGATTGTACATAAATGTTTATGAATGTATTTTATAAGTTTGTGTAATGAAATTCTGCATAAATCTGTTTATGTACACGTGCATACATAAATTTGCATTTGGATAGCAGTAACAATAACAACAACAATAGCAACAATGTTTATCTAATGAAATTATTTGTTTTTAATACCTGGTTTAAGAGAAAAATTAAATTGGAATTTTGCAAATTATTAAGTTGTGCGTAATACAATGGATTAAATTTTAGATGCTTGTTTAATATATCTTTAACTATTTATTTATGCATAAAAATTAGTGCACTTAAAATATATTTTAACTGATTTTGTTTTATTTAATATTTTAAAATTTCTGGTTGGCTAAAATTGAGTGAACAGTTTATAACTCTACGCAAAACAAAAAAAAAAAAAAAAAAAACGGGCCCAAATTTAATAATTATCTGATTACTCTGAATACGAATACTATTTAAAAGAACTTGAAATAGTTCTAAAAGGAATTAAATACGTTTTATCCTGCCGCTGTTCAATATCATAATATAATAAATTTTTTTTCTTGGTTTCCATTTTTCATGAGATAGAAAAATAATTATATTTACTAAAGTATTAAATATATTAATTTAATTGTATTCCAGGATAAAAATTACCATAAATAATCCCTATTAAAGATTTATTCAAGTATACGCCAGAATTGATTTTAGTTAAAAGAAATGAGAACGGCTGTCAATGGGATGCATGATATGATCTTAGACGTAGATTCATGCCGGAAACTTTTTTCTAGTAATCTTAATTTTAAGATTAAATTAAGTATTAAGAGATTAGATAATCCATTCTTGAATCAATTTTTTTATACTTCATTCAAGAATTGACAACGCTTTGGATTGATTTAAATGCATTTGAGAATATTTTTCAATGTGTGCATATTTCCTACGTATGTTAACTTCTGATGTCATAAAATATCTTAAATAAATATGTAAGCAACAAAAATCTTTGCTATAAGACAGCAAATAGCTGCAATATATTAGAAAAATAATTCTTATTATTCTTATGTAATGACGTTCAACGAAGCTACCTAACAAGTAGTGAAAGCATTTGCACATGAATACTGAGGAGGTTTAGTGGCTTCTACCGAAAACAACGTTTGTTCTATTCAGCCAGTGCTGTTGAAAAATCTACAAAAGGGATGTATAAATATTAAATTTTTCCTTTGTTGCTCGAAATATGTATACAATGTCTACCTAATATTTCTCTGATTATAAACATTTACGAACTTTAGCCCGTATAAATATTAACAAAATAATTCTTATTGTTTTGCTCTGGAAGCCCTTTAATCTGCAGGAATGATAAGCCACAATTTTTAATAATTTAAACAAGAAAGTTTTAACGTAATTATGTATATAAATACCAAATTTATTAAAAAGAAAAAAGGAACCGTAAGTAAAAAAGTACCCAGAGTACTTTTATTTAACCCCAAAAGTACAGTACATATTAAAAAATTTATTGATAAAATATTATCAGAAAAAAAAAATTCACAAAAGTATGTACCAATCGACCTCGTTCCACACCATAAAAAGTACCCTCTATATTAATATCCGTCTACCAAACTTCCTACCAATTCATTAAGCACTTTCTCAGTATAATAACATATAGGATCAATAATAATAATAGTACTATCCTATACGAGAATGTGATTCTTTTCATGAACTTTGAAAATGTTATTAGCTGCGAAAAACAATTTTATTCAATACTGTTGCATAGTTGTTTGATTATTTTTTTTAATTACATATGCGCGTGTGTATTCGTGATATTACGAATATTCGTATTTATATTCATATTGCCGAGTATGTATGTATTTTTAATGTATTTTCTGTTTTATTTATTTATTATCCTGTACAACAAGACAAAGTCTTAAAAAAATTTTACAATAAGAGTGATTTGATTTCTTTAAAGAAAAAAAAAACACACGTTTTCTTAAGGAAATTCAAAAGTTTTTTATTTAATGTGAAGTACAATCGGCACGAATTAAGTTCTAAATAAAACGTCATTCAAATGGCCTCCACGACTTCTTCTGCAGGAACTAATTCGATCAACCCAATTTTCAAGCACTTTTTCGTATATCATGAATGGCAGGTACAATATTGACTTGTAAAACTTGAAGAGAGTCTGGTTTCTTTCGAAAGACCAATGAATTCATATAACCCCCCAAGAAATAGTCTAATGGTGTTAAATCACAATTTCTTGAAATAATCGAATCTCCAAACTTTTCTCGCCATAATTCAATTGTTGGATTTGTTGTGTGGCACGTAGCCCCGTCTTGGTGTCAAGATAAACTTCCTCCAATTTCGGCCATATAAAGTTGGTTATCATCGATCTATACCACCAGGTGGTGGTTTGAGACAGACCCAATTGTTGAGAACGTCATGGAATCGACAAATTGTGGTTTTCAGCCTGAACGGTAGCAATATTTGCATTACTTCGAGCGGTTCTTTGTCTTATTTGCACTTGAAAATTATGTAAAGAAAATTTAAGCTCAAAATTTTCAACAATTTGACGAATAGCGAGCACACTTGGACGATTATTACGACCATAAAATGGCAAAAGCGCACGAAAAGTTGCAATTGGAGAACGATTATTTTGATAATAAAACTGAATAACTTGTAAACGTTGTTCTTGCGTATATTTCTCCCTGATGAAATTGTAAACACTACTGAATACAATGAAAAACAAAGGACAGATCATGACATACATATTACAAATGGCCGAAACGTCACTTCAAAATCATATCATCCCTATTGGAAAACCTAATATTTATAGTACATGAACGTAATACGTTACAAGAGAGTTATTAACATACAAATTAAGATACCTGTTAAAAGTGTTACAAATATAAGAAGTTGATTGACAATTTATTCAAATTATGCGAAAAATTTATATAAAAATGTTTTGAAACTATTAGCATTGGTGTTTAGTTGTTGACTGGGTGGAAGGTTGTTCCAAAGACGAGCAGTATTTAAATAAAATTGCCATTCAAATACTAGGCACTGATAGCGAGCTATTATAATATTCCTGTTCCGTGGTGATTGGCAAAAACGTAATTTATCAAACAGATATTTTGGGATTATGGTATTTAATATCTTATGTGAAAGTATTAGAGAGCGAATTTTTAACAAGCTTTCAATAGGCACTCCGTCCGTACAGGTTATCTGCAACTGAAGAGACATGACCAAACCTTTTCAATCCTCGTACTAATTAAATCACAACGTGCAAACAATTCGCATCCATACATTAATCTAGAAACAATGTATATCATGGCAAGCAAAGTTCTAATATTTAATGGTGTGAAATATTGTGTTGAGCAGAGAGATCATAACTTGAAATAGGTTTGACCAACAAAAGAGTTTATATGATCATTCCATGACAAATTACTATTAAAAATTATGCCAAAGTTTTTTGCTGTTCTGGCAATGTCGATCTTCTCACCATTTATGATAATACTGACGAGAATGGAGGAATTCAAGGCTTTTTTACATACTATTATGCACTTAGACTTATGTTGAGTTAAACAGAGTCCGATTGAATTGGCCCAAAGGTAGATTTTGTTTACACTAGGGTCGTTATGCCTGCCGTTATGCCGTTTGCATGTCAACAGCATAAATATTGATTTTGGATATGGAGAGGTTGTTTGCCAATAATTTTCATATAGCAAAAAAAAAGGAGAGGAGCCTTGTTGGACACTCCTAACAAGTGATAAACTGATCATACATCATTAGCGAATATTGATTGTCTGCGGTGCAAGAGGTATGAATCTATATATATAAAACAGGATGTGTGTATGTATGTAACGTATGGCCTCCAAAACGGCTGGGCCGATTTTGATGAAATTTTCAGGGAATCTTCAGAATATTCAGGCGGGTGACAACATAAAAAAACTTTTAGTTATGTTGAATTTTCATTAATTCAATAAAACTTAACTTGAGCCTAAATAATATTACTTCTCATAGGTATATAAAAATTATTTATTCAAATACGAGTACAAAAGTACTTTAAAAACTGAATAAAACAGTTGTTCCGCTAACAACACGTTGGCTCCGATTCAAAATGAGTTTCATACTCTTAACGACACAGTCAAAACAATTATGTTACCATAAAACAACAAGTGAATAAAACTGAATGTTTGAAACGAACGGTTGAGTAAACAAGTGTTGTTTGCTTTTGAATAAAAACGATTATATCATAAAAATCAATGTGCATAATTAAGTATACCCGAAAATTAAGCACTTGCTGCAGCTCACTGATACCCACCTTCCAATCACTGCCGTATATTTTCACTTACTTCTTCCAGAGCCGTAACGCAGCTATGACTCTGACGACACTTTTAAAGACTGCAAAATTGCTTATTACACTGTGAGACAAATTTTGAACAAAGTCGAGACCAAATGTATCTGACACCTAATCTTTATGTAAAATTGTCCGCTGAGTCGGAATATGAAGTCAGAATGGTCAAAAGTAGAACAGTTTTCGAGATATTCCAAAATAACCGTTATTTCTGTTGATGTCACATGATGTCACTTAAATGCAAATATCTTCAAAAATATTCGTCGATTTATGACCTAATTTTTTTTAAGGATAGATAATAAAATTACTAAAACAAGTACAGGTAGTGTGTAAAAATTTGTCAAGAAACTACTGAGTTACAGTCGACCAAATTTCAAATTTCACAAAAATGTTAACGTTATTTTGCAAGTTTCTTCTTTTCAACTTATTTTATAAAACCAAACAATTAACATTTTTAATGTTTTATTAAATCGGACATTAGTTTATTTCAATACGAACATTTTGCGCCAAACAAGACCCAGATTGGTGCAAAAGTGACTAAGCTACAGAAGATTTAGTGAAACAACACACTTTTCGCTTCGTTAACATTTTTGTGAAATTTGAAATTTGGTCGACTGTAACTCAGTAGTTTCTTGGCTATCGGTCGTTTCATCTGCAGAAATGCATATATATTTGCATTTCGCTGCTCTACGCATTTTGCTATAGATTCTCTATACAATTCTGGTATGTATTTATATATTAATAAAATTTTTAAGACTCGGACAACTATCTTTCTTAATTGGAATATTGGATTCTAACAATACTTTACAACGATCCTTCTGAAATGTTCTGGCAGTTGAAGTCACTGGATATTCCGTGAGTAGTTTCTGTGGAAGGTTCTCTTGTTTAGAAGACTCCAATTGGTGTTTCCCACATCTAATAAAAATAGTTGATGTTCCACATTACAATTGTTCGAACTATTTATTTTGCAGCACCATCATTAAAAGAAAATTAACTCAAAATAATATTTTATTCCTTTGCACCCACAATTGTCATTACTTTTGCTACGAGTAATTATAATTATCATCTTCATTATTGATTGGCCCCCAAGGAATTCAGCACTCTTTTTAACCAGTGCATTTGCCATAAAGGAGATATTATCAGATTAGTATACTATATATAATGCTGTACACAGTACGGCAATATGAAATGCAGTAATTTGTGAAAAAAGCATCGTAATTAATTTTAGAGCTTGTTTAACATTTTGCCATATTATGTGAATTTCTTACAATATTTTTTTTCTACCATAAAAGCTTCCCGAGATATTAAGGTGTGAAAAGTCCACATTTTAGTACATATTCACTGACTCACTGACTCATCAATATTATTGGACACTTCCAGTAAAGCTAGAGAGCTGAAACTTGGTACACAGGTAGGTTTTGGTGAGAAAATAACCAGAAAAATCTGAAAACGGGCACTTTCCAACCGGGGGGACTAGGGTTCACCTTCTTTGTATGGGGCACTTCCAGTATATCTAGAAAGTTGAAATTTGGTACACAGGCAGGTAGTGATGAGAAATTAGCGAAAATTATTTTTTAACGGGCACTTTTCATCTGGGGGGACAATCATGCCCCTTCTTTGTATGGGGCACTTCTAGTTGAGCTAGAAAGCTAAAATTTCGTACACAGGTAGGTCCTGATAAGAAATTAACGAAAATGATTTTTAAACGGGCACTTTTCATCTGGGGCGAGTATGGTGCCCCTTCTTTGTATAGGGCACTTCTAGTATAGCAAGAAAGCTGAAATTTTCTACACAGGTAGGCCACGATAAGCAATACATATAAATATTTATACAAAAACAACTTAGAAAAAAGAAGTGAGATCCGCACAAAAACATAAATGTGAAAATAAGGCCAAGTTCCTATCCAAAAAATTTCGGCCGTAAAAAGTACTGAGATCAAAATAAGGACCAAGTTCTTGGAAAAATTTTTTTTGTCTTTCTAATATGGCAAAGAATTCTTGGAAAAATTTTGCCAATTTTACAGGTTGCCTAGAAATGAGATGGAATAGTACCTATCAAGAACTTGGTCCTTGGAAAATTATGGTAATCATTCACGATAGTAAAACAAAATATTTGGGAGTTTTTTCATGGGAATGTTTATTCGCGATAGGTGTGATTAATTGTAATAAATTTGGCTAAATAGACGATACAATTTGGGCATAACAACGAACTCTCTAAAAAATGTTATATGTACGAAGTAAAAACATTACTTCCCATTTTGCCATCGCCTTCATACATCTATAAATTGTAGTTATAGTAGATACGAGGTTTTTTAAAGGAAAACTCGATCGTCCTTATGAGTATTTTAAGTTTTTGTTTACGTAATAGAAAGTGCAAAGAATGTTAAATGTAGATTAACGTAGAAAGACAGCAATATGTCAAAAAGTTTAAACAAACTCTAAGTGCTGTCAGTGGTGAAATTGGTAAAAGAATTTAGAAAAAAATTTATGACTTTGTGAAAAAAGTTAAATTCTTACTTCATAAGGTCAAGCCGAAGTATAAAAATAAATTTCACCAAATACTCGTATGTATGTAACCCGCTGCGAATTGATTGAAATAAACAAAGCTTAAGTGAACTTTTTTAGACGTTTGAATAATAGCCATATTTTTGTATTAAAATACGATCACTGATAGTGTATTGCAGAAGTGTGTTGTTTTAGTTTGTTACCCACGGATATTCAGGCCATATAATCACCTTAAGTTTTCGAGGTCTAATTAAAAGTTTCCTTCAGAAGTGTATTTCTGTGGCAATAAAGAAAAGGTGCTAAGTCATATAATATAGTTTAAAAGAAAAACACTTTTAAACGGTTGAGTGAAGTTTAAAATATTTATTCCCATTGACATAACTTCGTAAATAAATGTTTGTATATTTGTTTTATTTGGTTTAATTCCGGCCAAATACTCTAGGTGTTTTCTGTAGACAAGCTAATCGCTTGGAAGATTATGTTCATTTAAAAACAAGTTACAAAAATTAGCCTGCAAGCAAGACCTCTCAGGCGAGTAAAAAATATTGTGGGCTGGTGGATTTGGTTGCAACTCAAATCTTGTTTATAAAAGTCTTCACATGTTTCAAAAACACAGTCTATGCAATCGAATCATATAAATTTTCATTAATGGTTGACCTTTTTTATACACTTATTTTTATTTGTCTCGATGGAATTAAATTTTGGTTTTTTATATCTTGCCGCATACTATGACGGCCCTACTTGATATACAGGACTTTTTAAATTAAATTTTCTGTTTCTAACCATAAATTTAATTAGGAATAAACCACACTAAATGCTAACTTAAATTGCACATACATTGAATGAACTTTGTTAAATTTAATACATACATATCGTTACATTAATTTAAAAAGGCCCTAACTTATTTTATTCATATTGCGTTTTCTTTTGCGTATTTCGCTATTGTATAGGATTAACTAAAAAAACTCGTACTAAATTCATGTATATATTTTCAGATGACTTTTAGTACAAGTTGTGATTAAAAATGTACTTGAATCAATCCTAAACGGTGCTAAATACTTTTAAAGCTGCCTCTGTTCAATACCAGCAATGGACAAAAATAAATTTTTAATTGAAATAAATAAGAAAATAATTTAATTGAGATAAAATTGAAAATATTAATTCAATTGTGTTGCAGGATAAAAATGGGCACAAGCATGATACAGCATTAAATTTAATAACTCTCGCTTTAAATCGAGCCGGAAGCTGTTTTAAATTATTATTTTTTTGGGATTAAATAATTTGTTCTCTAATCAAAATTTTTATGCTTGATTCAAGAAAATCTGTTCTACCGTATTTTAGGCACCGCTTGAGTATGATCTAATTATGTTTGCGATTATTCTTTATCTCTGTACGTACATGCATAGATATTGCTACCTTAATATAGTGCCAAACGCTATTCAAAACAAAAAAAAACTCTTAGAGCCTTTCTGTAGTCATGTAACGATATGTATCTATAAATAATTTTTCTCTATATACTTGAAATACCACAAGTAAAAGTTTTTACAATACTTCAGACAACAAGAAAACTATATGTAGACACAGAGATAAACAACACAAGTGTGAAGGATTAAATTGCAAATTTTAGGATTAAAAACGAACCCAAACACAAAATCAATCAATTCCATCCAGTCATGGATACAATATCTGGCAATTAAAATAAAACTTTCACATAAAAGGATATAAAGATACAACTTAAAAATGTTGTTGAGAGAATGAAAAATTTTGTCAATATTACAAGTGACCCAGTGAACATTAGAATGCTGAATAAAAAACATTTTAAATATCTGCAGTTTCCCAATTAGTAGTTTAATTTTGGTAAAACGTTTACTTAAAATTTATAGAAAAATAAGTTATGTGTTGTTAACGTACAACCAATGACATAGAATTATTATGTTACATGCTTTGAAAGTTACAAGATGAAAATTGTGTAGGAGTACATACTGTAAAACTAAGGAAAAGTCAGAGAAATTTCTTACCGCAAAACCAAACGACCTTCTTATTCTTGGAGTGTAATGCGTGCTACACCCACTTTTCAACTATGAACTTGCAACAATTAATAAGCAGCTAAGCAGAGATAATATTCGGTTTCATTTCATACACAATACTTGTTTAAGTCAAATTTATTTTGAGGTTTTTGAAAATGTTCAATACTTTGTAATGATGAACGTTTGTGATCTTATATGCATACATGCATACATACTTACTTATATACATAGCTGACAAACCATAAATGTTTATAATCCAGTATTGTCATTTAAGGTTTAAAGTACTCGCACTACGTTGTACTTTTTTGACCACAAACTAATTATACAATAACAAAAGTTTTATGTACAACTACTATAGACTTACTTAATACATGCATACAAGTACATACTTTTATATATATATATATATATATATATATATATATATATATATATATATATAGACTATTCTGTTGCATGAATACTATATGCAACAAGCCATTGTCGCCTCTGCTTCATACATTTTAGTTTAAATGCTTTTGTGTTCTAGTTTCGAAAATATGGGTGTTGTGTTCTATGCACTACATGTAGTTGTGTTGAATACCATTTTTTAATTTCTACAACAACAAAGTGCATCATATTTTTTCTGTTATCTACTAAAAATCTTCTTTTCCCTCATTTGCTCACCACTTCGAGGAAACTTTTTAATTTTAGTCCTCTTTCTGTTGACACTTATGCACTTTACCGCCTCTCTTTTTGATGTTTTTGTATTTGTGATTCCCTTTTTTTTCAATATTTTATGAAACTCATGAGGCTTTTGAGTTCTTGCAGGAATATTTGACATGCAAATTTTCCCATTCTATTTGAAACAAAAAATAGTTTTCCTTGCTGGCAATTTTTGTGGTTGCAGTGTGCTGACTTAAAACACAATTGTTTTATTTATAGAGATACAAACTGACATCAGCCTTTTATTTTTTGTTTAACTGGACTTTTTGTTATTTCAGCTTGCAGTTGTTTTTGTGGTTTGACCAAACTCTATTTCCCATATTGAGGTTACGAATATTATGAAGTATTATCTTCTTTTCAAGTATTTAAAAAAAATTTTGTTTCTTGAAGTGATTTGTTTTTGGTTTGACAATTTTTTACATCTTCACTATATGTAATTTGTGTAGAATATTTAATACATTTGTAGAACGACGGTGGCACATATTGCAATCAATTTAAGAAAATAATATTTGCAATACTTGTTTTAATGTTACTCGTTTAGATAATATGTGTTTTAGTACAAGATAATGTTAGGTTTGGTTAGGTTAGGAAAGGTAGTGTGCAACCACACATTCATTCGGATCTATTGTGATTTCCTTCATATAATTTTGATGGTAAATTTTCTTAGCCTCCTTAATGTCTTGTACAAAATTTTAATACAAATTATGTGCACTGCTGGGACATTATATCAAGAAATTTCACATCAAAAACACCGATTGGGACTCTGGTGTTGAAATCTGAAATTTTGGCTCGTTTAACTTTTTTACCATTTCCTATTTTTCAAGTTATATCTGGTGCCAATGTTTTATCTCCAGTAGTTTATTTTTCGGTTCGAAATAGATTTCATATTCATTTAAAATTATTATATTAATTACAATTTATTTCAATACTGTAAAATGTTTTTCTTTCCTAATTTGATTTAATTAATATCAAAAATATTTCTGAAATGAAGTAGAACTTCACACAAGTGGATGCGTTTCTCACTTTGTATAGAACTTTCAGGAAGTATGTCTGAAAATAAAGTAAATTTTTCTGTGGTTTTTTTTAAGTTCTGATCTTTACAATTAATTGCTTTCAGTTGTTGCAGTTGTCACAAATTGTTAATAAGAAAACAAAAAGTTTTATAAATTCCCTATAAATGACTAATAAGAAACAAAGTTATTAACGTATGGAGATTTTTATAGGTTTCACTTTGTAACGTAAGCGACGTTAAATCGCACGATCTTGGAGGCCAATTTACGGGTCCGAAACGTGAAACTATGCGGTTAGTAAACGTTTCCTTCAATAAATCAATTGTGGGACGAGCTGTGTGACATGTTGCGCCAGCACATCATGATTGTTCAAGTGATGAATGAAAAAGTTAGTAATCATGACTCTGTAGCGGTTACCATGGAGCCGGGTGAATAAAAAGGTAGCTAAAGCAATCATTTCAAATTTGTTTTCGTGGATAACATAAGTTTTATCATTATTTTGAGGTCTTTTTATGTCTACTAAGATTTTTGTTGCTATCATAGACGGGGTGTTACGCTGAATGTTATAATAGTAAGTTATTAAAATTAATGTTCCGACAATTGTTTTGTCACGAAATTTCTTGATAATTAGCGTGTTTGACTTTACTTTTTTATTCGTAAATATATTAAAAAAAAAAAAACAGAAAATATGCGAAGCAACATATTTTATCCACACAAGGCGAACAAATTGTTTTTCGTCTAGAAGTAAACGTAAAACTCCAACCGTAGAATTCCGGCAGAAGTCAATTCCAGTATTTAAAAGTGAAAAAATTGGTAACTTCATGAACGATTTGTTCTAGCAGATTTATCCGTCGCATTTTCCAGCTTTTGCTTCCTCTTTTCAGCACTAGCTAATAGCTATTAGCTATCAGTTACTCACAATTTTTGTATTTTATACTTTTCAGCATAGGTAGTAGTAAAACGTTAAAGCTAGTGCTAGTACGTAGTACTATGTAGTATAAACTAAGTTTTTTTCGCTCTACCTATTGACTGTAACTTCCTGGCCAGCATCGTTTTTAAAGAAGTTCGGACCAATGCACAGTGGCCGAAATACCTAATAATTGTTTTTATTGAAATTTTATTTAGCATATAGAAAAAAGGACGCAGCATCAAAATATCGAGGAAAAAATAAAAAAAAATTAATCTAAAGAGAAGGAAGATCCACCTTAATATAAATAGTAATAAAAACGGCTTATAGCAAACATATTTTTTTCTAATCAGAATCAGAAATATCAGAACTAACAGCATCTTCTTGAAGATTTGGCTCTGAAATCAAGTTCAGTACATGCATATTTATTTTGAAATTATTCCGGTAGAACGTAGAAAGTGCTTTGGAGAGCGATGATATGAGAGGATCAGAAGAGAACAGAAGAGAGTGCAATAAATCTACCATTGTATTTTTTCTTAAATTCCTCAAATCCTAATTTTGCGATTCCTGAGCTTCTTCTGACATCATGCCAATTGGGAGATTCACATTATTTATGATGTCAGCTTCCGTGCACGGAAGATGGTATATACAACCACGGATATTTTTCAACAAAGATTTCCGCTGTTTGCCAGCAAAATATTTTGGAAGCATGTGTATTAACTGTCTACCCACAAGCCATAGTTCGTAATATAAAACTGAATCTATTGATTATTTCCTCACTGACTACAGTTAAAAGGGAAGCCAATCAAGCTTCTTCAGGGGTGTATGCTTAAGAAGCAATAGTTTTTTTTAATCTTTGCTGCAACCTTGGAATCAGAATGAATCATGGATACCACTTGTGATGACTTTCTCTTTCCAGCCTTGTTTAAACTAACACACGTCGCCACAAGAAGTTCATCACAAGAAGTTTTATTTACAATCTGTAAAACTTTGTTAGCTTGTGTTTTTGAGATAAATTCTGTGAAATCCTTTGCAGATCGCTCAAGACTGTTAAAACTTGGCGGCCCAACTAATTGAGCTTCACTGTTCAACGAATCTCTCATTACGTTCTTCAAAATTCGAGAAGTTTTGTTTATTGACGTATCCATTCAAACAAAAGTGAACTTCATTCGTTTTTCAATCAGAACCATGATTTTCAAAATAAATTTGCACAATTTGGAAGCGTTGTTCAGGCGTCAATCTATTCATGTTGCAATGCCAAACCAAACAAACCATAAAACACTTTACAGCTGATAAAATGGCCGCCAGTTAAGAAAGAGCTGCTAACTTAAAGTTTTATAACTCTAAAAAAAAACACCCTTTAAAAAACTACTTGACAGCTCCTTTCAAAATAGTGTAATACAGTCAATTATTATGAATACTTTATTGATGAAAAAAAAAACGGAATTCTTTTATTGTGGAAATTTGGCCAAAACAGCTTTGAAAATAAAACTAAACATTTAAATAGAAAACCGTACTGAGAAAAAAATAATTCCAAACGGTTTCTAAAATAAGTAAGACTTTTCTTGCATGCAGTATAAAAAGATTATTTCAATTGCTGATTATTTAATACCAAAATACTTACTGCCTGTTCGCCGATATCGAAGAAGTTCTTTCTTTCGAGCAATTACATTTGAAACAAAAACAAATTTAAAAATTTTGTTTTTGTTTCAAATGTAATTGCTCGAAAGAAAGAACTTCTTCGATATCGGCGAACAGGCACTTAATTTAATCCCAAAAGAGATTGGTTTAGAAAAGCATCCAGCTTGACTTAAATAGAAATTTAACGGCTTTAGATTGGATGCATGAATACACGTCGAACATCATCATACATCCAATTGATATCCGTACACATTTCTATTACCTAAAATCAGTCCTGTCGCATACTTGAATCTATTCCTAATCGCGATAGATCTTGAAAATTTAGGAGGCTTAACTCTTTTACAACTCTGCTTTGCGCGATATGCTAATTTTTTCCTATAGCAGTGTTGAGGCGTCTCTGGTGTTAAATAGACTCATTAGCATTGTTAAGCTGTATTAGGAGTCATTTTATTAATTGTTTTACTTCGCCGATGTTTCTGCTAACCAACAAAGGAGGACGATGTTGTGAACCATGGCTTGGAACAGCATCAATCGCTGTCGCAACAGTTTTTAGTGACCAGTGCTATGCCTTCATCACTTAAATAGTCCGACAACAATTAATAGAAATGGCGCACTATCGAGAAATTAATAATGTTGATTGACTTGCTATGGTCAGGGTTTGAACCCATGTCCAAATTCATTGTTTGCTTATTAGTCAACGCGCAAACCACTTCAGCCAACAGATACTGACAATAAAGATGAAAATATTCTGAGTGACTCATATCTTCTGTTATTAATACTGTTATTAGTAAAAGTTCAATCCTATTTTTATATCTACAAGATATATTCATGGCTGACTTCCAAAACGTTCATATACAAAGTTTGTATACAGTATTGCTACTGTATTTAAATTTTAAATCACATACATTTGCACAGTTCCGAAAAAATGCAACAACTATAAAACCGATGCCTTGATTGCTTTCTTACTGCGTTTAAAATATTTGGCGGCGGCGTTTTGAATGGTATACATTGTAGAACTATTGTACAGCGGCGTTATGAAATGTGATGCTTTGTTCTAACACAAAGCAATTGACGTTTTGGAAGTCAGCCCATCTTTTTTAAATCTGTCATAAGCTCTATAACACCTTAGAAAAATCATTCTAATATTATAAATGTGAATGTCAGTTTGTTTGTTGCGCTTTCACGCAAAAACTACTAAACCGATCATCATGAAACTTTGTACACATATTCTTGGAGGTATTAGAAGTACCACAGGATACTTTTTATTAAAAAAAAATTTATTTCTTACGAAAGATAAAAAAATAGTTTTTCACAGTATTAAAGCTCCAACCCTGTCACACTGTATTACCGACAGTCACGTCAATAACCAATCCAATCTACTATAGTACGGCTTCAATGCGTTCTAGTATAATATATCGTCATATGATTTAAAAAAAAACTTGCAAGTTACAAAAAAATCAAAATTGAATTTTTGAAACGCGGTCCTGTAAAATTTGCTATTTGTCGCTTACAACGTAATCGCTAATATGACCGGAAATACACGCAAGAAAAAAAACATGGTTGATGGAATCATAATCGCAAACTATTAGTTCATGTTCAGATAAATGATTGAGTCTACAATATCTCGCAGCTTTCATCGAAGGAACATAATATGGTCCTCATAAATCTCCCTCTGACAATCCCATTGTATGAACGTAGTATGCTCTGCAAACGCTGAGAAATTTGAGCGCATTATAGTCACAATGAAAATGTTTTTTTTCCTGGTTTATGTAAACAATTTGACATTTTGCTTAGATAAAAGAAAAATGCACACAAAAATACTTATTAAATTAAATTAAACTGTATTTTTGATAAATAGTTTTATATCCGAATATTTATCGAATAAACTTTTCTGGACAAATTAAATTTAATAAAATTCAAAATAATTAACTAATTTATCAGCATATTTATGTGAAATCCAATTGCCATGTTTTGCACTTCCGAAGTATTTTTTTCGTCATGCTGCAAAGAAACATACATTCGTATATTTAATTCACTCCATATGTACATATGTACTCGTATATGTACCTTAAACCACTGATGTTGAAGATTTCAGCTGCATTCATCATATAATTATAATTTTAAAATTAATTTTTTCACTTCACATCTCCTCGTCTTATAAAATTCTATGAACGACTGAAGTTACATACGATTGACAGCTATTTTATTTCTTTTCAGAACACAAACAATGTATGGTCACAATAAACTTTTATAATTCTCATTTGCAAAAGATACTCTTGTAGCAGCGAAAATATATTTTTTTTGATACATTCAATTTTTATGGGACGAAACCCAGAATGATTATATTATTGTCGCATCAAATATTTTAATAATTGAAGAATATTTAATGCAATATTTGGTTCAATGAATAATTATTTGTTTCTGTTAGATATACTTAGTTGACATGAACATTTGGCAATCATGTCCTTTCTCTGCGTGTACATGGCTAAAATTTATTTTACATTTTTTTTCTTTTCAAGAGTACCGATCTTTATGTAGCCCATTGCTTTTTTAAATATTTGCTAATTTTCAATATTGTGATAATGAATGCAGCATTTAATTAGTCATTGTTTCGAATTATTTTTGCGTCGCAGATATTTTTAGTCGCATAAAATGTGACATAACAATGATTTTTATTAAATAAACTGAACTAATTTCACTTTGTAAATTGACCTTTGATTTTGGTATTGAAAATAAAATTTTATTGTGCAACTATAAATAAGTATGTATATTATCGTTTAAAGAATGGCAATTTGAGAATTTGTGCAATATTAACGTAATAATACTTTTTTTTTTCAATAATGACTAATTGGGGACGTCCACCAAAACGCATGTACGAAATCGTTTCAGATTTTTTGAAGGCTTTTAAGAACTTTATTTATTTGTAGCAATGTCTACGAGTATATGCATGTAATTGGTGCTTTACTAAAAATAATTTTTAGATGTCAACCATACTTCTGAAAAGCTTAAAACCCCTCATCTTATATACAAACATTAAAAATTAATTTGCGAATTTAAAAATTATATTTGAAAACTACAAATAGAGTAGTAGTAAGCATATTCCCTTACACTAGAGCACACTAGAATGCACTAATGTAAGGCAATTATGGAAAATATAAATTTTTGCGAAGTGTAACGAACATAAGATGACAGAACTAATGTGTGGATGATGTAATAAAAAAATTACAAATTACAAATTAGTTAATATTATTTCATGTTCTCTCTTTGCTTACTTTGATGACATATTTTAGCAGCTGCAACAGTCTATGAATTCTCTATTTGTTTCGTCATTTACAATTTTATTTCAAACTAGCTTTTACTTGCGGCGTCGCTCGTCTAGTTTTCCAAAAATTTGTTAGATAGTGTGGAGAGGCAGAAAACGCCCCCTTCATCTTCTCGTGATCCTATTTTTGAAAATAGCCTATGTTTTTATAACCTAAGTATGTGTTCTTATGGACTAAGATCTTTCTGTGTTAAAAATTTTATCAAAATCGGTTCTGCCGTTTAGTTGGTAAAAAGGCAACAAACAAACAAATTTACTTTCGCATTTATAATTTTAGTAAAGCGAATTATATAAAACTTTTATTAAAATACATTGAAATTGATTATGGAAAGGTATTGCAGGAGGTCCAAAAAATCTTTATAGAAAAACGTTTGGTAGAATTCCCGCATTTAATTTCCATTAGAAAATTGTATGTGTGACAATTGCCATCACGTTTAATAGAGGTACCTAACCCAGCATACCATTGTCGGAGCGCTCTTATGTATGAGCTCATATATGAGAGTTTTTATGAGTTTCAATGAGTGCTTTCTGCGTAAATATTTTTTTATGAGTTCTTTATGAGTGTTTTCTGCGTACACGCGCTGAAACATAACGGTAAATGCATGCTAAGCAGAACAAAAAAAAATTTACCAATATATTCATTTGTGCATATTTTTGAAGACGTACAGTCGCAATTGTCAGTAAATTTAATATAACTAAAAATAAAATAAATTAATATAATGAAAAGAGCAAGCTCTAAAGAAAGTAAATTAATAATAAGTGAACTTCGTGCAAAAAAGATTATTTTATGCACTGAAATAAGAGTTCGAAATGCGTGCAAAAAAGATTCTTTTAATTATTCATAAAAGACTCTTTTATGCATAAAAGTTAGAGCTCTTTTATGAGTGACCACTTTAGTAGGAAAACACGCTCTTTTATGAGGCTTTTGAGATACTTTCTGATTATTTTATGAACTCATTGTGAGCGACAGCGCTCAGATGACAGAGTCTTTATGTGCTCATTTAGAGCTGCTGGGAAAAAGTAGTACATTACATTATACATACTGATGATGATTTTATGGCTTTTACCGAAAACAACGTTGTTCTGTCGTGCATGTTGAAATCTAATTTTTAAAGTGAATAAATGATGATGGGAAAAGTGAAAAAAATCGTGGGAAAAAATTGTTCATGATAAGGGGAATTTTTTTAAGTGAACATTTTTTCACGTTATTATTCTGGACTGAATAAAATTTTTCATGCGAGTTGTTCACGATTGCAAATACGTGAAAAGTGAAAAAATTTCATGTGGAAAATTATTCACGATAGGGGTGATTATATAACGTGAAAGCGCAATTAAATACCCCGAAATAAATACTTTCAATTTAATATTTTACATATATATGTATGTATTCGTATGCAATTTTATATAAATCTCAAATTTCCTTTAAGGTCTAAGTAAAGTGAAAGCATTTTATAAATTATATCATTATATCAGACATTCTTCAGCTTTAATTGGATGTGTATGTTAGAGTCTTATAAAATTTTGCAATACTTCTTGTCTCGAACTTTCACAAATTTCGAGGGTGGTGTTGGCGAGGTGGTTAGTTAGCTCGTTGACTACTGAGCCTGGGTTCAAAGCCTGGCCAGAGCAAGTAATTGAACATCATTAATTTTCTGTAATGTACATTAGGTGGCATTGTATTATTTGTTGTCGGACTATTTAAGTGATGAAGGCATAGCACTGGTCACTAAAAAAACTGTCGAAACTGCGATTGATGCTGTTCCAAGCCATTTTACACAACATCGCCCTTCTTCGTCGGTTAGCAGAAACATCGGTGAAGTAAAACAATTAATAAAAAATGCATGCTAATACAGCTTAACAAAGTTAATGTGTCTACTTAACACCGGACGCCTTCTCAACACTGCTATAAAAATTAACATAACGCGCAGAGCAGAGTTGGAAAAGAGTTTAAGCATTCTAAATTTTCAACATCTATCTTCTCCACCCTATCACACTCCCTGAGTTCCGGCACAATGCACTGCATACGTAGCGGTCATCCCCTGAGTGCTGGTCCTAATTAAAAAAATCATTGGAGAATTACATTGGAAAAACAAAAAAAAAAAAAAAAAGAAACCCCAACAACAAATTAAAACTTTTTAATGTAAAAACTCTAATAGCTAAAGTTTTGTTATGTATGACGTTCTTTCTCCAAAATATAAAAATTTTGAATAGAGAAACACATCAACATCAATTCACAGATTTATTTTCCTTTGCCTTTTTTTGGTGAGAAATAACCAATATTTTTTAAAATAAATCTAACTTTGAATATTTTTAATATAATCATTTTTGTTAATTCATTCTAAGTTTATTATTAAGTATAAATATATACGGACACTTCCCTCAAAAACTAATTTATTTTGATAAAATAATTTAGCACTTATTTTTTTATTTAAAATAAATCTTTTTTGCAATAAAATAACATGCAAATTTTAAAACATGTGTGGTTGGACTGATGTTAAAACAAAATGAAATATTATATGTACTTAATAGTATGTATTTTGTAATGATTATTTTTAATGACGTTTATTATTCTGTTTGTTGTACAGGGTGATAAATTGTAGGGAAGTTTTTTCAATAATGATGTTTTAACGTGAGCCATCCAATTTTCAATTGATGTGTGACATATTATTGGGATGTAAGTATAAACATCGGAACATTTTTTAGTTGTACATATTGTAAAACTTATTCATACTGGTGATCATACCGGCGATTGGTGGTTTTTTTACTTTTCACAATGTGATTGAATTCTACTGATGATTTGGCAGAAGAGCCAGTAAAATATGTGTTTATGGACCTGCTGAACATACAATAAATAATAGAATATATAAAAATATATTTTTAATTTTATTATTGTTAATTTAGTATGTCGTAAATAGTTAACACCATTGCTTGATATCTAATTAATTCTTTAATTGATTTTTTTTTTAATTTTTCGTGTACTAGTATTTATGCTTTAGTAGTATTGGAAACGAGTTAAATATAAATTTATGTACCTCCGAAATATTTACCTTATAAATATTTCACTTGCTATGACAAAAATAATTTAATTAAATACATTTTATGCCTGATTAATTCTTTATAACGATTTTTTTTTAAAACTTATTATCAGAATTTTTTCAATAAAAAAAGAGGGATTAAAGTACAATTGCAATAAGCAATCCGACTAATTACCGGTGTTCCATATTAAGATGTTCAATATCAATTCAATTCCGAATCAACGGAATTAACGAAATACGGAGACTTAAAAATATTTGATCTGAAAAAAAAAAATACTCCAGCCTGCAGAAAATACAGTAGTAATACAGTAGTGTGACAGTAGTGTGAGCGGCGCTCAGACTTTAATGACTGTAAAAACAAGAAAAGAAAATTAGAAGAAAATTCCCATGCATATTGGTCGTGAATTTTATAATTTTTTATTTGTTATCGGAATCAAGTGCCCAATAATTAGAGGGCCTTGATAGACTTCTTGTCATTCTACAACCATTAAATATGTATCTTTTATATTGTACTATAATGTTATTGTTTAAAGAAGGCAATTATATCTGTGGTCACAAGCAATAATCGCATAAGAGAAAAAAATCTTTCTGACAAAAACTCAAAGAGTGCATTTGAAAAAATTTAATGCATAATCAAAGATTCTTCCCACCGCAATAGATAGAATACTAAGGGAAGAAGTTATAATGAAATATTAATTTATTAGAGAAATACTTAATAAAACCAAATATAAGAGCATAAAGCAACTCTGAAATTGAAAATGCTCATGTCAACTTTGGCGTTTGAAACGAAGTGTTTTCTTAATTACATTTTGATGATTATTGTACATAGACTTCCTTAATATGGTTCTTAACAGCATATATAAATCAACTCTTTCTTAAGTCGACTCAGCCTACTAATGCTTGTGACAATAGATATATTAAACTAGGTTTAAATTAAATTCCATTACCTGCCAAAGTATTTAAAGAATTCTATGAACCACATTATTACATTTTCTAGATTTTAATGCAAGCAAATTTTAATTATTCTGGCTTAAGTTCGTATAGTTTAAATTTAAATTAAATAATATTTTATTTGAAAAGAAACTCCAGAAACTCGTCATAATAGAACAGACAAGATAAATTTAGACACCACACAATAGTTAATAACCAGACTAAGGAAAATCGCTGAAAGCTTCAATTTGTCAACAGTGTAGCGAGGTGCGGGGATTTGTCCCCGAATTGGGGATTTGAGGTGATTTTTGGGACAGATTATCGAGGGGAGGGATTTGTGGATTTTTCATTTTCAATATAACTATTATCATTTTTGCTATATTTTACCATTTTCTTTCATACATATATTTACAATGTAAATATGTAAATTAAATATAAATTTTACATACATACATACATGTTTATGTATCTTGGCGTTTTTCTTTTCCATATTTCGATTGGTTGGTTTTTATAACAATTTGTTCAAAATTTTTAAAATCAGAATTTATTGAATTCCATATTGCCAAAATGGATGTACTAATTGACGATAAGGAAAGTAATTTGGTTGTTGCTAAAATTGATGTTGGCATAAAATGTTCAAAGGAATTAGAAGCAAAAGGAGTTCAAACAAATTTGTTTATATTATTTAACTGTACTAGCAAAAGAAATGCTTAAAATAGTCACTGGGAGTATGGAAAGTTTTGAGTTATTTATAAATTTACAACTCGAAAGCATAGAAAAAAGAATAAATTTGATTTCGTGTATGGAATTTTAAAATATTCTATGGATTCAAAAGTTCCATTGAGCAGATACGAATGCATCAACTTAAATAAATGTATGTAATAATATTAATAAAAAAAAATTGTTTTTTATGATGCTTAATATATCGCGCCCTAAATACAAAAGGGTCACAACTTAAAATACTAAAAGTTTCAGGAGAGACAAAAAACTGTTTTCGTGCAGAAGCAACACACTTAACATAATATTAGACATAACTGTATTTTTTTAGTTAAAGAGATAGGCTGACTTCCAAAACGTCAATTGCTTTGTGTTTGAACAAAGCATCACATTTCATAACGCCGCAGTACAATAATTGTACAATGTATACCATTTCTAAACGCCGCCGCCAAGTATTTTTAACGCAGTAAGAAAGAAAACACGGCATCGGTTTTATAGTTGTTGCATTTCTTCGGAACTTTGAATATGTATGTGATTTAAATACAGTAGCAATACTGTATACAAACTTTGTATACGAACGTTTTGGAAGTCAGCCATAGTGATGTTAAAGAAATTTTCGCAGTAGTTAGAGATGTGTACTCTGAATTAATTTTTGGAAAAAAGTCAGTTTCGAAAAATTTTGAGTTGTGACCCTTTTGTATTTAGGGTGCGATATGTACATATATTTATTGGGGATTACCAATTTTAAAATGGAGATTTTTGGGGATATCACTCTTTAATTTGGGGACATTAGAAAATATTTACCTGGCTACACTGCTTGTCAATTACATTTGAAAAAGAGGCTTGCTGAAGTTTATAAAAAATATATTGGTTTGAGTCTTTGCTCAATAGTTCTCACTTGGTGTAGCAGCAAATACAGGCTGCTTAAATAAATTAACATCTGAAAATGTATTCCTAAATCAAAGTGTTGAATAGATATAAAGTCTCGTGCTGTGCATTATTTTATTATACATACATACATTCACACATACTTATTTTCTTAAAATTATTTTTAAATGAGACGTTTGTTTGTATGTACATATGTATGTATTTAGTATGTGTGAATTTCTTGTTATCTACAAAATAAATAAACACAATGAAATGTTTAATGATGATGACCCAAACAACTCTTTCTTGGACAAAATCGATTTGTATTGTTGAATATCTTATCGATGTTTTGAATTTTTAAAGGTTATCTCAATAATTTCGTTTAGGGGCTCTGCACATATTACATAACGCTTGATGGGGTGGGGGGTTAAAGATTTGTTACGGATTAATAATATTGCACTGAAAAATTAATAAAAAGCGTGACGAAGGCGGGGGGGGGGGGGGGTATAAAATCTCTCAAAACAGCGTTACGTAATATGTGCACAGCCCCTTATGAATATAAAAAGCTGGCTGTGTTCATGTGCATGCGTATGGAATTTAAGTAAATAAATGTGTAAGACATGTAAATACAAAAACAATCGGAAAAATAATAATAATAATACTGATGAGCAACAAAAAACAAAATAAAAAAATTCGTATAAAAACGAGCATTAAAGACACTTGAGCTCTTAATTACGGTTATCACTTGGCTGGTTGCAACGCAATTTGAAATAAGTAAAAAAGCAAAATCAAATTGAATTTCGAAATAAGTTGAAGCTTGTTAAATATATTGATTAATTTACAATATTTAGTTATTGTGATGGATCTTCAAAACATATTATAAAGTTATCCACTAACAACCGATTAAAACTACGTGGCCATTCACATATTACGTAACGCTGTTTTCGGAAATTTTATGCCCCCACCTCCCTTTTTACACAATTATCAATGCAAAATTTCCAATTCGAAACAAAACTTTGGTGTTGAATATCGAAATAAAAATTTAAATTTTTATATAAAAACGATCGCAAGCTTAAATTAAACTTTCTACTTAATCATTTCGTACTTATTTCTTATTTAAAAATTTCGATAATCGAATGTACACATCCCGCGAAAATTCAAAATTCACCTTTTATTATGAACAAACCTCGTACATCCGTATATATGATTATTTAATATAATGTGATGAAGGCATAGCACTGGACACTATTAACTCTTCCGGCAGCGGAACACCACAAAGCTCTCCTCACCACAGCTCTTTCCTTCATCGGCTAGCACAATCGTCGGTAAAGTAAAACAATTTATAAAATGACTTCCTCTTTAGAAAACTAATGCTTCTACTTAACAGTATAAAAACTATTACTATAATCGTATTCTGAAAATGAAAGATCTCCTAAAAATCTGCAACCAAACATCAGCTAATATCTCCAATTGGGGGACGAACAAAAAAACCTGTGGTTGTTTTATGAATTTTTTTTATGAAGTGTTGATAATTTCTCTACTAAAATAAAAAAAAAAAAATACATTTTGAATACGGGCAATTGTGAAATGATGCTATATTACACACGAAGAAAAAAATTGTACTAAATATAAGTATTTTCTTATTACTTTGAGTACGAGTTGTACATAAAAATTTAAGTACGAATATTATTAAAATATAATTGATACGATCCAAAAAGCTATTACGCAATCTTTAAGCTGCCTGTATGCAATACCGGAAATTAACAAAAATAAAATAATATTGTTTTTCTTGACATTTATTTGTCGATTTGAATATACTGATGTGTCACATGTATTACTTGTGACTCTATCTTCTATATTAGTTATGACCTTTTTGAGCAAATCTGGATTGACGTTGACGTCATTCAATAACTCCTGAGCGATACTAATGCGACGTTGCTTTTGCTCATAATTTTGCAAATAATCGAAGAACACACACAAACGTGAGTAACCTTTTCAGTTGTCGAAAACAAACTACTAATCCAAATGGGCTGATAATGCCAACATATGACTAACACGTCTGTACCAAACATAAAAAAAAAATTTTCGGTAATCGAATGTAAACAAGCCCGCGAAAATTCAAAATTCAACTTTTCTTTCGAACAACCCTAGTATATAAATAATCATTCCAGAAATAGATTTAATAATAATTGACGGTGCCTCCAGTGTTGAATCTTGAATCATCCGGATAAGAATTTAACACATTTGTTGTTTGGATAGAAGTGGTCAGGAATAGAACATTTTGTTTGGAATATGAAATGAAAATTTGGAGCATATGCTAAATAGTAAATTTGTATTAAAGAAAAAGACCTAGTGTTTTTTCGGTTATGTGGCCCCATGATATGGGTATCAAACTAAAGAGTTTTCTGAGAAGACAGCAAATAACAAATCGTAATCGCTCTAAATTCAAAATGGCGGCAACATAAAACACTGGTCGGCTTATATGCATATGACTGGGTGTGTAATATTTAATAATGCAGCCGAATATAGCATATATATATATAACTTGTTTTTTTACATTATTTTCTCATATATGTATTTCTATAATTGGGCTTTTTTCTTCACTTGTTATTTTAAATTTAAACTACGATTTCGATTATATTAACGCGGTGTTCATACGTAAAAGTATGACTGTAGAGTAAAACACACAAAAAAGATTGGTTGAAAAATGATTATGCCGATAAAATATTGGTTGCATAGACTATATTTCAGCTAATGCTATCAATGTTCTATGAATCCAATTAAAACAATCCATAATCATAAACAGAAAACCACAATTGTAATAAGCGTATGATTGTGACAATGGCTGACTTCCAAAACGTCAATTGCTTTGTGTTTAAACAAAGCATCACATTTCATAACGCCGCAGTACAATAATTATACAATGTATACCATTTCAAAACGCCGTCGCCAAGTTTTTTTAACGCAGTAAGAAAGCAAACAAGGTATCGGTTTTATAGTTGATGCATTGTTTCGGAACTTTGTATATGTAAGTGGTTCAAATACAGTAGCAATACTGTATACAAACTTTGTATATGAACGTTTTGGAAGTCAGCCAATATTAAGCTAGGATGTGTTTTTATTATTATATTCGTGTTTTTTGTTGCATGTTACATGTTATATGTAAAATTATTTATAATTTTTTAATGTAATAATATCAAAATTTGTAAGTTTTAATGTAATTTATTAATGAATTTTGTAATAATGTGATGTTTTTTTTATTAAATAGACGAATCCCCAGAAGAAGTCGACAAATAATCGACGAAACGTCGGGACAAAACTGTAAACAAAAATTTAGTTTTTATTTACATGGAAATTTTAGGTCTTATTAGCTCTAAAAATTAACAAATAATTTAATTAATTTACTTTTATTTACATAAAATACGGTAGGCCAATAGCTAAATTTATAAATAAAATATAACAAAAAATGTTCTTGCCGAATAATTACATTGATTTGTGTTCTATTCTAAAATATATACAACTTTTTAAAAAGCAATCATGTTCGATTATAAATCAGGCTAAAATTTTTCTTCACAGCAGAGAATTTGCTGTTTTTCTGTAAAACTTTTGTTTTAAAAATTTATTTAACATCACCAGATACACAGTTTCTTTATCAGCTGGTGTAAATGTTTTTCATCAGCTGAGAAACACAAACTCACAACTACTGCAGCGTAAACAGTTTTACTTTGTTTATTTTAAGATTAATAGAATCTTAGACTTTGGCTTTTGACCTTTTTGTGAAACGAAAAAAACTTTTACGAAAATTCACCTTTTGTCGCCTTACATTTTCGATGGCAATATATCATATAATCCATATGCAAATATTCATTTTATTAAAACCAATTTTTTAATTTATATTCTCTGGTAAACACTCGTTAAACGAGATATTAGTGTTCGTAAATATAACAATCATTCATTATTTATTTTTTCTTAAATACAATCGTATACTGAGAGTTGTTCGTTATATTTATTGTTGCTGGTGTTTGTTTTATTTGTAGTTTTTCTCCGCAGCAGTAAAACTTGATTAATTTAATTTATAAAAATGCCCCTACAAACAATTTTTAGTTGAGAAATAGAATATTTTTGCAATCAGTTGTTGATCGGAACTTCAAGTATAATGACGACACTGTCGAATTTCAAAGTTCATTTTCTATTGTTGTTTTTAAATTTATATTTATGTTTGGTGACCGCGGAAAAGCAGAAAAATTCTTGGTCTTTTTCATTGGGCAACATACATTTATTTGATATACCGAAATTCGGTGGTTCTTTATCGATATTTGGCGGTACAGAATCGAAGGAAACTACAACAACTTTAGTAGAAAAAAGTTTTATGAATGAAGTTAATATTGATCCAGACATAATCGAAGATTCTTTGTTAAAAACGGTTGGTGTAAACTTGCTACATTCAAATATATTTTTTGTGATTTTTAATCGGTGTTATAAATGTGTTGTATGTTTGTCTCTTTAGCCAGATTTAATAAAAAAATATGGCTACCCCTCTGAAGTTCATAATGTAACTACTGAAGATGGTTACATTTTAGAGTTACATCGTATAGCAAAGCCTGGAGCCATGCCTGTAATGCTGACTCATGGTTTATTAGATAGTTCAGCTACATGGGTGATGATGGGTCCTAATAGGGGCTTAGGTAAGTAACCTTAAACGATTTTATTATTGATAAATATTGACACTTAATTCTAGTCATCGACAAAGTTCACTGTAAGAGTTGTAATTTGTTGTGGTTGTTGTTTAATCGAAAGTTTTTTGAACACCCGACGAAAACGTTTTTGTTGCTCTTAAAGACCTAAAACCGATTTTGTGTGGCATTTGTTTTTCAAGAGGCTGTAAAACATCACTATGCATTATTTTTGATTAAAATGACAAGTTTATAATGACAAGTTTTTAATTCAAATATACTGCAAAGTGGAAACTTTTGCAAAATAAATTGTAATAGATCTGGGACTTTTAAGCTGGTGATTGATTTAGATGAGACTTGAAACAGATTTAGAGAAGAAGTACGGCTTTACAAAGCCATAGTTTAAGATGGAGAGGAACACCAGGGGCTGTATTTTTTTAAAATGGCGTAAAATTTTAAAAATTAAAATCGCAATCAATTTAAAATGAAGATACATTTTTTAAGCGCGCTTTTTAAAAGCCATGTCAAATCTTTAAATTTTTAGTAATTTTTTGACTTCAAGACAGGAGAAAATAAAAAAAAATCTTTAGTTTTACTTAGATTTTGATCATAAATTTAATGCGGCTTTTCGAAATTAAAATCGAACTGTATTGTAAAAAATTATGGGAAAAAATCAAGGAAAAAAAAAAGTTTTTTTTTCGTTTAAAGTCAAATATTATCTTCAAAGCCATGAGAGATGCGTATACACATTCTATCACATTATTCTATTTTTATATTTTGGATAAATTCAAGCAGATTCAAGTTTTTAAAATCGGATGAGATTTAAAAATGTTACACGCCTCAAATTTAAGTGCCAGATAGTCAAATACTGGTAGAAGATTACTGTGACGTGCATGATAAAGGCTGACTCCTGCTCTAAAGCAGTTTAGGAGTTCCATATTTATTACCATTTATTTGCAAAAGTCCCCACTGTGTACGGCTGATAAAGTGACTTTCATACGTTCATAATTATAAATGCGGGTCAATATGTTAATTACTACGACATAATAGATTGAATTAAGGCCAAGCCCTTTAAATAACATTTTGTTTATTTAAACACAAAAAAATCTTCCATTATTAAACTTGTTGACCAGAAAGCTCACAAAATGTGCATCATAAAGTTAAATTAAATCAATAATGTTATTTGTTTCTTATTCGATATTGATATTGACTTTGAGTGCCTTGAAAATGGTACCATAACGAAGTTAAATTTTGAAAGGCCTCTTTCATTCAGTATTATCAAAACGTAAATATTTCTCTGCAGATGCTTTTTTTTTGGTAAAATTCAATAGTTTTTATGAACAACCAAAAAAGTTTTACACAAATTAGTGTAGTTTCTGAATGTATGCATCCCTATTTTGCATTTCAATTATGTTACGCGCAAAACAAAAAATATATTCGAACAAAAAACCGAGTCAAAAAAAAAAAAAAAACGATACCATGAAACGTATGGAGTAGGAACAGAAAAAAATTAACAGCAATTTTATTAATATTTAAAATTATGAGAAAATAAATTAATTGCAAAAAAAAAATTAAATAGTGACAAACAAAATTAATTACCAAATAATATAAAATATAATTTATGCTTGACAGATTTCACGATTGGCCAAATTATATCTTATTATTTTATAAATACTTTAAAATATGATTGAAAATTTTTCTAACAAGAAATTTAAAAACAAAGTGTTGACTCATACTTTAAATTTAATTTCTCGTTTAAGTTGAGAGTTTGCAATCCGGAAAACTGATGATAACAATTCGGTTGAACTATTATTCGATTTAATATTCTAACAGCGTTATTTGATAATTTTTACACACGCATTGTGTATCTGTACAGATGTATGTATTTTGCATAAATTTAAAATTACAAAAATCAAATTAACGAAGAGATAAAATACTTCTTGTAAAAAGAAAGCCGACTTCAATACAAAAAGACAATCAAACAAATTACAAAATCACCCGATATTTTACTATCACGAAATATTATTGTACTTAAGATAATTCTTTAATAAAGGGTGTTTTCTTAGAGATCTAGAACTTAGAAAAGGAATAATATATAAATGAATTTTTTAAATTGACATGAAATTTACTTTATTCGAAATATAATCTTCTGGCATTTTCATATTAATTAATCATTTAAAGTAAAAGTGTTGCGAAAACGATTCATAGTTAACCGAATTAATTGCTCTGATGGACGATTGTGTTGAGCGTAAAATGGGCGTAGTCCGCGACACGTATTTTGAATAGAATCATGAGTCTCAAAATAAATTTGCTCAATTTGGAAGCGTTGTTCAGTTGTCAGTCTATTCATGTTGAAATACCAAACCAAATAAACCATAAATCGCTTGACAGCTGACAAAATGTCTGCCTAACTTAAAGTTTTATACATACCTCTACAAAAACATCCTTTATTTCGTTAAAAATTATTAGCCATGATATGGATGTATAAATTGGGTTGATACGATATAATCAATATTTCCAGTTGGCGAATTTCCCCTCCCAACTTCAAAACAGGAAAAATAAAACCGCAAGAGAACCACTTCAATGTACCTCCGTGTTTTAATGCTATAATCCATATTTCATTGGAGAACTTGCCCCTCCCACTTGCTACAAAATTTTATGCAACCAAACTGCACGAAACCCCGATAAAAAATCAAGTTAAAAAATCGGTTCGTAAGTAGAGAACATGCGATAGTCTTCAGTTACGGTCAGATTTGACAAATATTTGCCCAAAAAGTATAAAGTTTTCCACTCAAACCATTCATCCGTCTTGTGGAAGTGTTAATACTACCTTTGAAGTACTTTTTTGTGCTCAGCATATCGTTACATGAAACGCAAAATACTCTTAAGAATATGTTTAATATTTTGCAGGAGAAACAAAAATAAAAGCTAAAGATATGTTTGAATTTGGGATAAATATTGTGAAACTTAATAAAAAGGCAATTAAAATTCTAACTGGATATGTGTAATTATGGCTGCAATAAAATAAAAAATAAAACAAAGTCATACATGCAGGGTTATCCTAACAAATAACCTAGACTGATCAAGTTTAATTTGATTCTGTATTAATAGAAACGCTATTATTGTTCGGTGAAATTTTATTATTTTTTAAGGGATGTACGTTAGTGAAATAAGAGTACATCGGAATTTATAAAAATGAAGATATTTCGATTTGATTTTTAGTGAGGGCGTTTTGCATATTAGGAGACGATATACGAAATATATAAATCCTATGAAGAATTATTTCAAATTTCATCTCGATTTTATAGCTTATCTTCTCTACGATAAAGGATACGATGTTTGGATGTTAAATGTGCGCGGCAACACTTATTCTCGACATCACATCAAATATACTCCTAAGCATGCCGCTTTTTGGGACTTTACATTTCATGAAATGGGAAAGTATGATTTACCCGCCGGTATTAATTACGTTTTAAATGGTACTGGACACAAGCAACTCCACTATATTGGACATTCTCAGGGGACAATGACATTTTTCATAATGTGCAGTGAACGACCGAAAATGTGCGATAAAGTTGCGCTAATGCAGGCTTTAGCACCGGTGGCATTTATTAAACATGCAAAAAGTCCAATAGTGGAATTTTTAGCTTTCTTTAATGAGCCACTGGCGGTGAGTTATTCATAACATAAAAAATTTTCCTGCTTATAAAAGTTAAAAAAATTATTCGTAATTTATTTCAGTTGCTGTTGAAATTAATTGGAGCTCATGAGTTTTTACCCAGCAACGAATTCATAACCATGTTTAATCGAATTATTTGCGATGAGGACTCCATTACCGAAGCCATTTGTTCAAATGTCATGTTTTTGATAGCTGGTTTCGATAAGAAACAAATGAATGAGACCATGTTGCCGGTAGTTTTGGGCCATGCTCCAGCCGGAGCATCCACTAAACAATTGCAACATTATGGACAGTTGAAACGTGGTGGTCATTTTCGACAATACGATTACGGTTGGATTCGTAATCATTGGCGTTATAATTCCATTTCACCACCTGACTACAATTTATCAAATGTTACGGCTAAAGTTGCTCTACACTATTCGATTAATGATTGGTTATCCACACCTGAGGATGTGGAACACTTACATCAACTTTTGCCAAATGTTGTGGGTAAATTTAAGGTCAACTATTCTGCATTTAATCATTTGGATTTTGTTTGGGGTATAAATGCCAGAGACCTGCTGTACAATAAACTTTTAAAACTAATGGAAATGATAGAGAAGGGATATTTTTAAGGATAATTTTAAGAAAGTTTTTTTTAATTAAATAGATTTTAAGACAGTAGGAAAGTATTAAAATGTTCACTAAATATTTATTTTAAGAAAAAAATACACGTTAATCTTTATTAATCTTGTAAAGTAATTAGTTTGTATATTTATAATCGTAGATATATAAAAAGGACCTTCGTGGTTGACATTGATTTTCTTTAGAAGTTGGAAATATTTTGCCACCGTCAAATTAATGTAAGTGGAAGTATATGTATGGACGTATGTATGTATGTATTTGCATACGGTGATTATTAACTTAATGGAAAAATATGGAACATATTCTTTCATATAAAAAATCTGATCATAATGTTTTCAATATTTTTATAGAAATATACGAAAAAAATAAGTAATCGCAAACGTATTTAAATTAATCCCAAGGGGTGTCCAAAACTACAGGTTTTCTTAAATCAATTATAAAAATATTGATTCGTAGAGGCTTTTGAATCTCTAAAATATTTAATTTAATCCCAAACAAGGATTAGGTAAAAATAGAATGCGGTTCGGTTTAAGCGGTAAATTTACGATGCATGAATCCTCGTCTAACACCATAATGCATCCGTAGTTGTATCGGTATTATCATGATAATTTTTATTATTTCACACAATTGAATTAATATTATTAATAATGAAATTATTTAATTACAATTTTTTTTTATAATATTATTATTTATTGAATCTTCAATTTATAGATTGAAACATCAATAAGTTTTTCAAATCTTAAATCTAAAAATGTGAAACATATGTTAAGCCACCGCTATACAAAATTTTAGAGCAGCGCTCATTTTCAGCCGGGTGTGGCCTCTGTAATGTAGAATATTACATGCTAATAGATTTGGGTGCAACTCCAGTTTTTTAATATATTTTTTCGCGTGTTTAGAAAATACTGCCTTCACTGACGGAACATAAATTCGATGATTTCTGACATATCCGTGGGGCTGCTGTGATTGTACGTAGAATTTTGTTTTGTCGTTTTCTAATTTGAATTCAAAATTTTTTTTTCTTCTGTTGGTATTGAACATAGAGTCACATGTTTGTTACCATCGTCTTAGACATCTCAGGCACATTATTATTTAAAATAGACAACACAAACAAAATATTATGATCTTAATTATGTACATTTTTAGTATTGAACAGAGGCAGCTGAATAGGTGTTATCTTTATTCGTTTTGTTGGAATTTTAGGGAACATGAATAAATAATTATAGTTGAATTTCTAAGGTCAGTAGATCGATCAGTTTTAATGTACTCGACAAAATCGTACAACTTATTAAAAGACGGAAAACATATCTATGAATCAGTTTTAAATTTGTTTTTGTGTTGAATCAAAATTTTTGGTAATAACAGATCAACGTTAAGAAAATCCGCTTAAAAGAAACCCCGCTTAATTGACACATATTTTCGTTAGAAATAATCTATTTTATATAAAACAAACACCGCATATAAAAGAAAATTATTAATTTACTGTTGACGAAAAACTTTTTATTGACCGCTTATTTCAATGAAATATAATTGACTATTTATTATTTTCAAATATCTTTGCAAGCTTATATATAATTTTTAAAATAAATCTGAAATTTAAAACAAATTACAAATGGTTTACTTCTAATACTATATTTTCGTTTTACAGAGCAATTTTGAAGTGAGTTCATTTAACTGAAACTCCTTTTTATCGATAAGCGGAACAAAGTACTAGTAATTTTACAATTTCGCTTAACCGAATTGTACTGAAATTTCAAGTAAAGTTTTTTAACCACTGAAAATTAAAATGTCGAAATTTTTCTGAATATAAAGTTACGATATGACTACATTGCTACTAAAGAATTTAATAGTCGTATTTTCATATTATTTTTTTTTTTTTTAATTTTAAACGGGTGGAATATTTTGAGCGACCTCTTATATATCGGCCCAAAAGCCAAATATCTTGTTAACTTAAACATTTTGCACAAATCATTTTAACTTAAAAACAAAGTATTGTAACAAATAGCTGCAAAAGGTATTACAATCTTTACAACTACATGTGAATACATTACAGTCAAATTATTTGAGCAGAGGTTGTTCAAGAAATTATTTACTATTCACAAAATGTTATTGTTCCGAGTGTCGATTTGAGTGCAGCCTGATCAGAAATAGTAGCGCCATTGAGGTGCAGTTTCCACATTGCGAACGAATGATTTGAGTAGACAATTTTTATAGGAATCACTCATGAGTCCTTTAAAAAAAAAATTCTACTCAAACAATTTGTTTGTAATATGGAAACCGTACTTTTTTCAGACTATTGTGTTCATATGAGTGTATATTGAGATATTTGAAAAAATTGATTTGTATTTTTTTAATGAAAAATCAACTTCCTTGTTTTCAGTTTTGTTTTCAATATTGTTATCGTATGTTGCCTGCTGCTTTAAAACCATGTTTTTGTTCGAATATCTCTTCTTGTTTTTGTTGTTCAATCATGAATGGTGCTGCATGTGTCTCTTTTTCTTTAGTCATCATCGAAATGACACAACGTGGAAATAAGTTCATGTTTCTTGGCTCGTATTTTTTCCTACCAAGTTCATTTCTGTGGATAGATGAAAAAAAATGAATTGGTCTTTGTTTCATTTTGAGTTCGAAAAAATGTTTTTAGTGTTGTGTTTTTGTCACACATTCTACTCACCGCTTTTCAATGCATTGTTATTATCTTATTTTTAATATCTGCTCATCGTATTTCTATGAATATGCTGAAGCAACAATATGTTAATTTCTTTTTGTGTTTGTTTTTTGGTATTGACACTTATGTACCTGAAATATCCCAGCAAAAAATAATCAATTTTTTGGAAGCAGTACATACTTTTTCTGCCTTAAGAACGTGCTTCGTATTAAGCACATGTGTATTAGCTTAACAAATGCAGAAATGTATGGCAGAAAATGTAAAATTTTTTGATAACTTTATTTAATCAATGTAGAAACAAAAACAAATAACACTAAAGCAAATAATCTCTATACATGCTCCCTTACACTAGTGCATACTAGAAAGCACTATTGTAAGGCAATGATTAAAATTGTAAATTTTACGAAGTGTAACGAACATAATAAGACGACAGTACGAATGTTTGGATGATGCAATAAAAAATAAAATATATATAATTCAGTTGATATTGTTTTCGTTCCATGAATTTACGTCATACTCACTGCTCTGAAATAAGCACTTAAAACGAAATGCTCCAAAGTGGGACATCGCGAACAAATATCATGCCATACGTAAGAATGTTTGTAAGCTAATATCACCTGATATTCCCTTACACACCTGCGAAGCAGTAATTTTTGCTGGGATGTTTGGGAAATTGACTTTTTAGTCTATCGATTTTCTAAGCAGTATTTTGTGGCCACTCTCAAATACCGTCTAACAACTATAAGAATTGAAACTGCATGTTAATGTGTGTTTTCAACAGAATATTTTAGGTTTCAAGGAGCTTATAAACATTATTAAAATGTCTGAAAGGACCTGTTGTTACGTTTAATCTTAAGACAATTTTTCTGTTTCATTACCAACAAGAATAAAAAAAAAATTTTATTTGAATTTTATACAAACATTTAAACCAAGAATATCCATAACAAATTTAGTCTAAAGGTAAGCAACTCTTTATGGCATATGAACTTCCGTTTTATTTCTTCTTTCCTTTTTTATGTCTTTCACTGTTTTGTATATGTTTTTCGTTTGGAATACTCTTTTGTTTTTGAATTGATTTGTTTTATCGAGTTTGGAATAAATATCATACTCTTTTGTTTAACAATTATGAAAATACTTCTAATTCTATGACATCCTGTACATCTTCACATACCACTTAACACAGAAATTTATTTTCCAGATGAAAGCAGAGAAATTGAATTTATTTCTTTTACATTTAAACCTTTTTGATGCCGTACAACAAAGTGCAAAAAATATTCATCAGATATCAGTCGAAGAAGAATGAATTTTTTAACGCATTTTTGCGGCGCTGTGTTCAAAACCTTAGTCAGATTTCCTTAAAAAATCTTAGTGGTTTGGTTTCCGAAATACTACATAATAATTAATTTTCCTCTACTTACAATGAAATACAATACTGAGTTCCTAAACTTTGAGGGTAATCAATCACTCTTGGTTGAAAACTGCTCTTGCACCTGTTGCAGATCTTGTCTAGCTTATTTACATATTTTGTTATTGACTGATGAAAATAAGCTAGACTTGCAAGATCTGAAACGATTACAATACTAAGAGTGATTTCCCCTTTTTTGTTAGGCACTGTGAGAATTAAATATGTATTCGTGAAACAGGCTCTTGGTACCGAATGAAGCAGTTTATTAATAATTTTTCTTCATCCATTTTTTTTTTCTTTTTGAAGAAAAGTTTAGAAAGAAAAAAGATTAGTTAGAAAATAATATATAAAAGAACACTCTGCTATTTAGCCTTTTTGTTAATTTTAGAGGAATATTTTGAGCGGCTCTGACGGTAAGTATATGCATAAACTTTGCTTAAGGCTGCTAAAAACTTTTTTAAAAAAATTGTCAATTTATGGGAATAAAATAGTCAAGATTTAAAAAAAATCGTCCCATAAAAGAAAACTAACTGTTCACCAGGAAGACAAAACTTGTACACTAATTTGCTGATTGATTCAAATCACAACGCCGCAGAACGTATCAAGGCCGCTACACCTCTCATCAGAGTTCGTTTGTTAGTTTATACCACTTATGAGGGAAATAGAATTGCATGCAACAAAATTGTAAAGTGTAAATACTGATGATACTTTAATTCTACTTGCTATTTCCTATCTGGGACCTCAAGGTGTTAAATCAATGGAAGTTAGTTATGGATTGTTCTACTATTCTACAGTAAGTTGTTTCCAATTGTTCCATTCTTTATTCAATTCCAAAAAAACTAAACCATAAAACCTTCATGCCTCTTTCAAGCAATTGTCCAACACATAATCGTACATATGAAGTTCAAGGTGTACAATATGTAGAACATCGACACATATAAAATTGTTTATTTTAAAAGTATTTATTTTCTTAAACTTCCTCTTCGTTTTTTCGACTAATGTCTAGTTTTGTTTGTTTTTATTTAGTAGTACACTAAAAAAAAAATCTTACTTGTTTCAAGTATTTTATGATTACATTCAGTACGAGTTGAGATTAAAAATTTTAATCCGATAATACTTGATCCTACAAGGGATCAAACACTTTTTAAGCTGCCTCTGTCCAATACCATCATTTGACAAAAATAAATTTGATATCTAAATGAGTAACTAAGCACGTTATTTTAGCCAAGTATTAATTCAATTGCGATCAAAAAGCGAAATGAGCATAAATAATCTTTATTAAGGATTGATTAAAGTATGTGACAGGGCTAATTTTATGTAGGAGGTATGTGTACAGTTTTCAGTTGGATGTCTGCTGAAAGCCGTTAATTAAATAAACCCAGACCCTTTTTTGAACTATGTAAGTAATATTTGGAAGTGAATTAAGAATCTTAAGATTAAATAAGCCGTACTTTCCTTATTTTTGACACCGCTTGGAAATGGTTTAAGGACGTTTGGAATTATTTTCGCTGTGTAGTCATTAATGCTTTATTTTTCTCAAGTAAGAAACGAAAAAATTTACAATTTTCCAAATATCATGAAAAACAATAAAGGCAACGAAGAAACAGACAAAACCTCTTCAAAAATCATTTTCCTGTTTGTATGTATAAACTCTGTATGATCAATAATCTTTCCTATTACATTGCAAATTTTTATCATTGACAGAAAGTTTTTACATAACTGTGCACACAATGCAAAAGATTTAATTAAATTACACAAAACAAACATTTCTTGGAGAGTAAAGTAAATCTGAAATTGAAAAATAAAAGTATTTTAAAATAACTGAAGAAATGTTTAGAATAATCGTATTAATGAACAATGGAAAACTTTTGAGAAAATAATTCCAAATTGATGTAAAAACTAATGTATGCAAGAAAGTTATTAATGAAAGAATATAAAAAAGTTCTTTCTCACCAGACAGTTTTTTTTTTCAAAACGGTGACTAGTTGTTTAAAAGTTTTAAGAAAAAAAAAAACATATTGATATTAAATAAAAATTGTGTCTTGTGTCGTTGCATAAGTTTTCTTATAACTATTGTATATTTGCTTCTGTAATTCTCATTTCTGTATATCGAACCGAAAGCAAATGTTTTTAAACTTCCTTGTAAATAATATACAAATTCAAACACAGTTAATTCTTTTCGAATCCAATTAAGGATTAAACGCTGTGATGAGTTTGTATTAGCTTTCAACTAAATGCAACAAATAGATCAGCTAGACCACAATAAATAAAAACATTTTTAAAACAAATTCTTTTGAATAATATCTTGAATAACTTGTTATATTTTATTTGAATTAAAATGTTTTTTTTTTTTAAATTGTACCTATTTAAATAGTACCTTTTCTAAATGGTACCTTTTCAACGAGTGTCTTCTCAAAAGGCACTTTTTGAGTAAAATTGGTATTTATTGGAAAACATCCTTCTGATCAATTTATTACTTTGAGTACCTTAAGACATTTCCTTAAACAAGATATTGATTGAAAAAGAGTACATTTATAGAATAATATTTTTGATAATGTACTTTTCGAAAAAGGGAAGTTTCGGAAAAATTATTTATTGAAAAAGGCAGTTGTTATAATACAGGTTTTTTTTGGAATGGACAACTTTAACTGAGAGTATCTTTTTTAATGGAAAGGCTTTATACATTTTAGTTCGTATCTTTAAGAAAAGGAATCCTTAAAATCTTTACTGTATTCTAATGTGTACATTTACTAAAAAGCCTAGTAAAAGAGTTCTTCGGAAAAGTGAACTTGTCTTTGGAAATTTATATTATTTTTGTTTAGGTTTTTGTTTTTTTCCATAATCTACTCGTACATTACCAATTTTTTAAACGTACACATACTTTTTGAAGAAGTATTAACGTACGTTTTTAAAGGGTACATTTTGTACAGAATCTTTTTGGAATAGAGTTCTCTAAAAACGAATCCTATTAATAAAGAGATACATACTTTTAAAAATATATTTTTAAATAGAAATTTACGAAAGAGAAGTTTTTTAGAAAACATTCTGGAGCAAGAACGTACAGTTCTTGATAAAGAATGTATAAAAAGACTCAATAAAATTAAACTTAAACTTTAAAAAAGTTAATTTCATGAAAATGACTTTTAATGGAAAGTTATGACTTTTGAACAATAAATTATTATTTCATTATTTTAAATACAGATTCTTTTGAAAATCTCTTTCTTTTCTTTTAGTAACTTTATAACTCGGGTCCTTTTTCTGGATAATGAGGGAGATTATATATATATTCCTCTAGTGCATATTTTAGTATTTTTGCCGATATTCTATTTCATACATCTGCACCTTCTTGTTTTTTTAAATATCAAATATATTCGGTAACAAAGTAGCGGGTGATTTGATAATAAAATTTTAAAAATAGTATTATTTAAAGAAATGCCAATGAGCCTTGTGATCGATCTAACTAATAATTCCCAGGTAAATAAATGCTTTTTGAAACAATTGTTCTACAATATTTGTTATTGTATATATTTTTATCTCATACAGAAATATCCTGCACATAAACATGTTCTTGCTATGAATCTTAAAACTTTCTTCAATTTGAAATGAAGAGAACCAAGTTCTCATCCTGTGTTAGCTTTCATCAATATATAATAAACAATAATTATTATTTATTTTTTTTTCATTATTAACTGAAAATTATAAAAACTTTTGTATTAAACTAATTGTAATTACAGTTTATTTCATGCATGATAGTAGAGAGGTTGTTTTAATAGGGTTCAACATATTTGGAAAACTGAACGAAAATGTATGTACTCGTATTAAATTCTTTTAAAATAACTTTATTGGATCTTTAAGACTGCCCAAAACATAACTGGTTTTGTAGCTAAATAATTTTTAGATAATTTTAGATAATTTTAGATTAAAATCTGAATATAAAATTCTTAATTGTAAATTGTTAGATAGATATATGTAGGACTCTATTTGCCGTTTTTATTTTTCAAACAAAATGGATAGTAAATGAAATCTTTGTTATCTTTCTAGATCCTGCTCTCTAAGCTAAAGTGGTATGTACCAAATAAAGCAATATTCAGTTGCCCCTAGCTGCCCGTTGACGACCTTTACATTCTTTATAAATGAAATAACCGGGATGAAAAAGATGTGCAGAATAGAGAAAATTTTAAAAGAACAATTATCAAGATTGGCTGTTGAAATCCGATGTACAACAATATGCCTGGTATTACATGTCTGCATAATTTCACAAACATATAAATCATAGCCCAAAATTAATAAAATATTCCGTTTTACCTATCGGCAAAAGTCTGTAATAAAGTTTGTAAAATTTATCGCATGAACTTTGCAACAAAACATTATCGTCATAAAACAATGGAGGATGTTTTTAAAAGGTTTTTAATTTCCAGTTGTAGAAAATTACATTTGAAACCACTTAAATCTTAGCCTAAAATTGCACCTCCTCTTGTAACTAATCAAAGTGAAGGTATTACAGAACTATTTTGACTGTTCTTCAGCGTCTAAGACAGATACAGAAGTAGACGATTGTGACTAGGCTTGCCACTCGTACTTTATAATAAAGTATTGTACGTTTTTTTTATTAATTGTACTCTGTACTTTATAGAAACAATAAAGTACACCAAAATACTTTATTTCGCATGATTTGATTTATCTACAATTCAAAATAGATTCGGGTTATATTCGTCATTTGTTGACGTTTTTTTACAGTGGCGATTCTTTTTTAAGACTATGTCATGGCAATTTGGATATTTGGATATGAAACAAGCAAAAATATTAACCTTTTGTGTGCACCGGAACTGACCAGGGAAATTCACATGATTTTTTTTATTATTTATCGATAAAGCCTTAGAGTACTTGAATAAATGGTTTGATTTTAAAAATACGAACTATATATTTACAATTAGCAATAAAAATTTAAAGAGCAAACTTGAATTTGATAATATTGTTAGCATAAACGAAAATTTAAATCTGCAAAAACTTAATATAAATATGGATGATCTTTATTGAGAAATTGCGGCATTAAACAAAATTTATGATCAGATATACAGTTCTGAAGGTTTTGCGAAATTATCTACAGCAAGTAAATGGCAGCTATTATTTAATAAGACTGATGATAATTTATCAAATTTGTATAAAGTAATTTCATTTTTAATTTCTATTCCTGCCACGTCAGCATTCACAGAGAGAGTTTTTTCTGTAATGAAGAGCAAATGGCGAGACGAAAGAAACAAAGCGTCTCTGAATCTGATAAAAAATGAATTAATTATTTACTTTAATTTAAATATGATAATTATTTGATAAAACTTGCGAAAAGCAATAAAAAATAAGAAAAATAAATTGTACTTTATTTTTATACTGTGTACTTTTTTTCCTAACCTTTCACAACCAATGTACTTTAATTGCAAAAAAAAAGGTGGGAGCCCTAATTGTGACTGGTACGAGATTGACATAACATTGATATAACATTTAATTATTTTAATATCAAATATTTGCTCAAAAAAGCGTAATCACTTAGTAAGATATCAGTTTTCAATAATATTGGATTCTATGACATTTTCTATAAGTTATGTATGTATGAAACTGAAAAGAGTTGTCATTCGTATTTAGTGGCCGTACCTTAAGAATATTATAGCAAAAACTTTTAATCAATTAAAATATTCATGTAATTTTTTATACGTTTTCTTTCGTGTGAAATGAAGTCATATTAATTTGCTAATTCTGACATCGGGTTCGTAATCAGCGACTTCAAAATGGCGATGCCGTAATTTATTGATTTGATTTAATTTGTTTCTTATTTATTAATATATGTGTATGTATGTGTGTATGTACATACATATGTTCGGTTTTGTTCCGTGAAAAATGGTAAAATTTTGGAATTAAAAATGAGAAATTCGTCGAAATTTCGTCTTGTTGTTTTTAATACAAAACTTTGGAACCATTTTTTATATGGGGTATTTTTCATGGAACCATTCTGGTTAGTAGTCTTTTACAAACGTTATAGTAATTATTTTCATGTGACATTTTTTTTTTTAAATCATTAACGAGTTGTAAACATTTTTATGGAGAAATTTTTTAGGATTTAGAAGAGAACCAAATTAGTTAGTTGAAATTAGATGTAATTCACTGTTTTATTTGTCAGATGTTTGATTTTGATTGTCATAGAAAATACATTATTTACAAAAAGAACACTGCTGTTAATTTTTTGCTGTCTGACAATATAAAAGAAGAAATAAATAAGAAATAGTTTTTTAACAAATTATACAATTTTACATATTTTATACATATATTAAGTAGGGTCATCCCTAATAATCATAGAAAATTAATTATATTGTGCTCAATTTCATAATTACGAAGAAAGAAAACCTCTGTTCACCTTTTCATTACCCCCATTTTCAAATCATACTTCACATTATATTCCTTCTAAAAATAGTTAGCAATTGAGCTTTTAAATTTCCGTTTTTATTTTCAATTTATTCATTTGTACATTGTTTACGTAATAAGTAAACTCGTATACTCGCTTTAGTTAAGATATATTTATTTATTTTATGTTGTATTATGTTTGTTTTGCTAATTGGAGAAAGAAACTCCGGAAATGGTAAACAATAAGAATGATATGCTATAAACTTTATACAGATACTCGTACTTGGTCCTATTAATACTTTTCCTTTTGCACAATATGCACAGCAGTGCCTGAGTGCTGTAGTGCAACATAATATATTTTTTATACATACATATGTAGAATAATATGCTTATAACGTGTAACGAGATACATACATACATATGTAAATTGTACATATGTACACACATACATACATACATATGTATATACATAACAAAAAAAATATTCTTTTTCTCGAAGCAGTAACAAATTTTCATGCTGTCGAGATGCGCAGTTTTTGAAGTGCTTCCGAGGCTTGACAAAAAGAAGGCAAGAGAGATCGCTCAACTTATTTTTCAGCACGTTGAAGTTGGTCAGCTATTTATATTTAGTTGATACCATGGTGGAATTAATAAGGTGCGCTTAGCAACGCAACAACAAAAAACGACATGCATTTTGTTTGTGTAAAAATTAGCCAATGTTGTCAAAAAAAAAGCTGTAGTATAAAACTCTAATGAAATATCCCAGCAAAAAATAATCAAGTTTTTGGAAGCAGTACATACTTTTTCTGCGTTAAGAATGTGCTTCGTATTAAGCACATGTGTATTAGCTTAACAAATGCAGAAATGTATGGCAGAAAATGTAAAATTTTTGGATAACTTTATTTAATCAATGTAGAAACAAAAAGAAATAACACTAAGGCAAATCATCTCTATACATGCTCCCTTACACTAGTGCATACTAAAAAGCACTATAGTAAGGCAATGATTAAAATTGTAAATTTTACGAAGTGTAACGAACAAAATAGGACGACAGTGCGAATGTTTGGATGATGCAAAAAAAATAAAATATATATAATTCAGTTGATATTGTTTTCGTTCCATGAATTTACTTCATACTCACTGCTCTGAAATAAGCACTTAAATCGAAATGCTCCAAAGTGGGACATTGCGAACAAATATCATGCCATACGTAAGCAGGTTTGTAAGCTAATATCACCTGATATTCGCTTACAAACCTGCTTACGGCGAAGCAGTAATTTTTGCTGGGATATTTAATTTAAAGTTGTACTTATCAGCACTTTTTAAATACTACTTTTTGCCGTTCAGCTAAATCTGTTGAACTATCTTGGTAGATAATTCACTTGTTTGCAAGGAAAGTTTGGCAACGATGTTTCTAATTTTATTTGGCCGCAAAAAAACCCTTTTTATTTCTCATTTGTTTTTTTAAATTTCGCTTAAATTGTTTTGGCAAAAGCCAACCCAATTTAATGAATATGAGTTTAAAGCTTTGCTTAAATTTTCAAAGACCCATATCCAATTAAATTGAATCTTAAACTTATTTTCAACTCCCATTATAATGAGTACAACAACTTTTATGGTAACTTAATATAACAAAGTTTTTCCCTTTTTAAAAAAAATTCTGTTTTATTTTCATATCAATAAATAATAATGGCCAATTTTTGTAATGTTGCAGCATAAAAAGAACAAGAACAAAAACTCTTGACACAAGTAGCTGGGCTGACTTTTGTAACTTTTCATGGAATAAATACGGGTAAATATTACAAACTAAGGATGACGATATTATGTATTTCTCTCCATCATCGGCATGTTTAGATTGAAACTCAACAAGGAGTTTCATTTTCTTTCTGCCTGTAAATAAAAAATAAAAGTTTCACAACTTATTTTTATTGTTGAATTATTTTCAATTTAGTTTGCAACAAATGATACGAGTACTTCACTTTACAATACATTCGACAAATTATTTTATGTTGTAGTCACTCGTATTACAAACAATACTTGTAGTTGTGATTGTTGATGCAACCATTATTTGGCATCTAATATGTTCTTATTTTTATTTAACTTTAATTGATATTGGACTGCTGTCATAAAATATTAAATTTCATTCAACATTTTAATAATTGTTTATTCTCAAAATTCATTATGTCTGGAGTAGCAACAGAAAGGGAGATTTTTTAATAGTCCTTTGCATGCAATATGCAAAAAAAAAGGAGCAATAGGATATTTTTGGTTCTTAGCACAAATTTTAAAGGATACAAAATGCCAAAATTTTGTGCAGGGTGGTCGGAGTTCGATTTGTTCTGATTATTTTTAGAAAATTTATTTTGCTTTAAGCTCCCCGGGGGCTATGTTTTGCCAAATTGTTGACTTTTAACACCTTGGTGCTGTGCCTTTTAGAGAAAAGGGCAATTGTCTTTTCCAGACATTACCTTTTGTCAATTACCCATAAGACTTATATGTATGTTTATTAAATATCTAAATTGGGCGTGGTACTTCCTATATAAAGTAGCATTTTATTTTATTTTTTTAATTAGGATAAGCACTCAGAGGATGACCCCTAGGTATGCAATGCATTGTGCCAGAACTCAGGCAGAGGGATGGGGTAGAGAAGATAGAGGTTGAAAATTTAGAAGGCTTAACACTTTTATAACTCTGGTTTGCGCGTTATGTTGATTTTTTTTAGCAGTGTTGAAGCGCCTCTGGTGTTAAGTAGACGCATTAACTTTGTTAAGCTGTGTTAGCGGGCATTTTATTAATTGTTTTACTTCGCCGATGTTTCTGCTAACCGACGAAGAAGGGCGATGTTGTGTAAAATGGCTTCGCACAGCATCAATCGCTGTCGAAACTGTTTTTTTAGTGACCAGTACTATGCCTTCATCACTTAAATAGTCCGACAACAATTAATACAATGTCACACATTAGAAAAATTAATGATGTTGATTGACTTGCTCTGGCCATGGTTTGAACCCAGGCCCCAAGTCCTTGTTTGCTTAGTAGTCAACGCGGTAACCACTCCAGCTAACAACACCCTCATATTAAGGAACTATTGTAGTTAAATAATTGAAATTTTTTTCGCGTTGCTTATTGTATTCATATTTGTTTAAGAGATAAATTATTATAAATTGAAGATATGAGTATGATACCTCCCAAATAGTAGTTGGGAGCTCATGAAGTAAATGACATGATATATTTTAAGAGTGGACTATTATTTGTTTTGTTTAGTGAACTATTTCTTTAAACATAGGGATAATATGAGTGGCCGTGACATCTTTGGAGCTAAATAAGTAAGAAGCCGGAAATTTTGTACAATGCTTCCCAGAAAACAGCGCACGGATTGGACACGTGGGTTGCATATAGATACTGCTTAACCAAAAAATTTTAATATAAATAATTTAATGTACATTTTTAAGCAATATCACATTTTCGATATTTTCGTTTATTTGTAGTTAATAGAAAACAGAAGAAGATAATGATCGATGTATTAGTAAAAATTTAAGTCCATAAATTATTTTGTTGTCTTGGTGTCCAATATTTTTTATTCTGAGGTGAAAGAACAGCTCACCTCTCATACCATAACGAGCAAATGTTATACAACAATTCTTAAAAACTATTTGGCAACTCAAATCACATTTTTTACTATATTAATTAGTTCTATGGTTAAAAACGTAAAGAATATATCTTTAATGAATAGTAAAATTAAATATAAAATTAAGGACAACATCTCTTCACTCAACTCATCTGCAAGAGAAAATTTTAAACTGTTTGGGGAACAGAAATCAATTATGATTCCTTTAGCAAATATGAAGGAAAACGGAGAGACAAACAAAACAAATATTATATTTGTCTGTTTTATAAAACATTAAAAACCCACCATCTCTACTCGTACTTCACGATTAACAAGTACACTTGTATCCACATGAGAATACGTACATGGACATAAGTTGTCAAAAATAAAATTTTTAATAAACGAACTCACAAAAATACATATACGTATGTGTATATGCATGCAAATTTGTACGTACACAGAAAGAAAAATAGTCCCAAATGTTGAAATACGGTTAGTACGTTTTCTTTAATAATGTACAAACACAATGGGAGCGTTCAGCAGAAAAACCTGCTACTAAACAGTTTGAATGTAGCAGCTTTTGATTTTATTAATTTTTCGGAACGATCTGCTCTTATTCCTTATATACATTTATTTAAATGCATCTCCCGAATTCATCATGTGTTCGTATTGTAGTTAACTGAGCACGTTATCGTATTTAGCCGAACACATTCGATCTCCCGAATTCATCGTGTGTTCGTATTTTCTAAATCGTAGATAACTGAACACATAAGATTCGTCCGCACTACTACACGAGCGGAAGCTCGTAGTGAAGATCAAGTGATCGAAAACTCTTGTAGTGCGAATCTAAGCAAAGTTTCATGTTCTAAGAAAGGAATCAGACCTTTTTCCCACAACCATGGACAAGCTGAAGCCTACCGCGGCTGGAAACCAAAACTGCATTACAATAATAAAAGTGATATGATTTCTTTAAAAAAAAAAAAAACTTATTGTTAAGGAAATTCAAATTAATATACATTATGAAATATGATTTCACCACATGTCGTACAACAATACACAGTCGTACTATTAATTACTACTAGTATCAAAAATTCGACGGCGTACTGTCTTACCACAGAGTAGTCTATATTATGGAGGGCAGTCGATCGCAATTGATTGTATGACATATATTTTCACGTTAGATACATGAGTCTAAATATAATAATTATGTTATGACAACTTAAAAAATTTTTAGTTTGTACAAGCGCCCTACAAATCTTCAAAGCCGAAGTACAAATGTTCAAATAACAACAGATGAAAAAAATATTTTGAGTTTATTAAAAGGAATTTTTAAGATACCGTCTTTCTGGTATAACATCAACTTAGGGAAGAATCTCTCTTGACATCTAAAACGTCAGTTTCATCGTCATGTGGATACAATGAGAATGACAAAGTTTTTACCGAATTTCTATAGTTCATGTTTTATTTCAGTGGAAAGTTACCGTTTTTTAAAGAGTTAAATAATTTCAATTATTATTAAGTTGGGATAAATGACGTTACAATACTCAAAAGTTACAGTTGAAAAACTGGCAATGCTGCCATGACAATATAGAATACATATTCGTTGTCTTTCGTTATAATGAGTATTTTTTATTCGAATTTTTCTTGTTTCTTATTCACAAAACTTTTAATTTAATCGACAAAATTGAAATAATTTTTCGAGTTACTGCCTCCTTAATATTCAGGACAGTCATGAAGACAATTAAAAGAATGTTCACGTATCAACGAAAAAATGGTATTGTCATGCCATTGTTGAGTTAATACTATCTGTAATAAATTTAATTTAATGACAAAGCGAATTTCGAATCGCCTTGTTCAAAGAAAATCCATCAAAACAGGAACTGAAATGGTAACTTTTATAAGCTTAAGTGTTACTTTATTTATATTTATGTTTATACATAATACGTACCCAGCGAAAACTACTACTACGGCCGAAGCAGAGAATAAGTGCTTATTTTTGTTGTATATCCTGCTTCTAAAAGCGCTTCGAACTCGAATGATTTTTGTTCGCGATGTCCCACTTTGGAGCTCTTGTTTTTTATATAAAAGAGCGCTGTTTTCTAATCATCCAAAATGCCCTAAAACCATGTTTGAATTGCCTTCGTTTTACTGCGTCATCTACTAACATACGTAATTCATCTGTAGGAAAATAAACTAGTATAAATAAAGAAGAGAGATAATGAAATTTTATCTTCCATTCGCTGTTTACTTTATTATTCGTGTCAACTAAATGTAAATAGCCTAACAACTTCAACGTGCTTAAAAATAAGTTGAGCGATCTGTCTGCCTTCTTTTTGTGCAGCTTCGGAAGCGCTTCAAAACTGCGCATCTCGAAACCATGATATTTCATGAAATTTTTATTCTGCTTCCACAAACGTAAAATTTTTTGCAGGGTATGTACTCGTATAGTCGTATCTGTGTATGGTTTTTCAACTTTTAAAACCTTTGACAACACTTTCATCCCGCCAAAAGTCAATCGGGGCTGTCACAGAATCCAAGTCGGTTTTGCTAATTGTATGTTTTGCAACCAATATTGGTTTTATTTGGTGTCATGAAAACAAGTCGGTTTTGTTATTTTCGAATGCAAATAAAACCGATATTCGAATCAGCTGTTGTTTACATCTGTATAATTGCATACAATTTTAATTGTGCTTTTTTTTGCTAAAATAAAGTGTATTGCTGCGTTTTTATTAAAATAATAAAAGGGAATTGTAGTGTTTTGTAATATAAACAAAGATTAATGTTATGATTTTATTTAGTGGCAAAATTTAATAGAATTGTAGTGTCATGTGATATAAATAAAAACAATTGAAGTAAAATGACCTCTGCCGTCGTTGCATTTTTGTTATTGGAAAAAAACCTCAGAAAAGATAAAAAGAAGAATTTTGAGAGATTGTAGCAATCCATTTGAGCTCCCAGAGACAGCGTATGTATATATTTTACTATAAAACAGCGAAAAGCACATGTCAACTGCTTCGAGGAGAGGTGGACATGCAAAAAATTTGCAATAAATAACCAAGAGTTTCTCATACTAAAGCTCTTTTGTGAAAAATATGTTTGAATTTAGAGAAGGATTTCTAAGTTGCACTCAAAAAATATATAATCTAAAATTTGGGAAATTTTACTGGATTTACGGTTGCCGTATGACACTAATGCCGTTTTGTACAGAAATTCTGTAAAATTTTCTTTTACATTTGGAAATAAAAATTTCCTAGGAAATTTTTCAGAATCGTAAGATAATATTTACTAAAAAACTTGTTCAGTGTTTATCCCAGAATTAGAAAAAAATTCGTCATGGATCGCCATCTGCCGGTGCTAGGAAGCGTGTTTTCATATAATTGTATATGTTTTCCCCTGACGATGACGTTTCCTGACCTGTCCAGTTGTATTGTCTGGATGAGGGCGGTTAGAAACCTTTTAAAAAAACTTGAAGTCAATTGGGATTCGAACCGAGATACATCGGCTTAGTAGATCGGCACTCTAAGCACCACACTACTACACCTTGCTATCTCTCACCAGCCAGTACACATAAATACAAATTTCGTAATTTTGTAAATTAACACAATCAATTTCAGTATATATTTCAGTTTATTTATTCGACCATTTTATTTATAAACAATAAGACAATTAAGGAAATTATGTAAAAAAAATTTAGTTTTAGAAACTTCGCACTCAAATTAAATAATCATTTCTTTGGAAGCAAGATTTCTTGGACTCGTTATTTTTTTGGTAGGACCGGCACTCAGGTTTCGATTCCTACTTATGTAATTCATTATGCCAGAACTTAGAGAAAGGATAGAATAAAGAATGTGGAAGGTCATTTTAATAATTATTTCGCCGACGATTCTGCTAACCGACGAAAGAGAGCGACGTTGTGTACATTAGCTTGGAACTGTATTAATCCCTGTCGGAACAGTTTTTTAGTGACCAATGCTATGTCTTCATCACTTAAACAGTCAAACAACAATTTATGCAATGCCACTCTAATGTACATTAGAGAAATTTATGATGTTGATGCCTTACACCGACCAGAGATAGAACCTAGGCCCTAAGTCATAGATAGCTTTGTAGTAAAACATTTTTCTAAATTTTAATAAATCATAACTAAAATAAGATATTCTTTAATGCTATTTTGAAGAAAATTTTTTAATAAAATTTTGTAAATGTGTTTTTTTTTGAGTACTAAGAAGTTTGTTAAGTTTTGTTATGATATCTTCAAACTCTCAATTTCCTATGAAAGCGCACATAAGTGTTTAAAGTTGGTGTTTGACTCACATCACTATCTGCCTGGAAGCACACAACGTGATTTGAAAACTGCGCTTCTTTAGACGCACCTGCTAGACTACGGATTTTGACAATATTTTAGTGTTAAAAATGCACAGACATTTTTCCAGAGTATAGAGCTGGAGACCAATGAATAAGGTCGCGTTTCAAAAAATTTTCATATTATTTGCTGGTAGTGCTGGCTGTATTCGTCCATTAATCACTTTTTTATTAGTCCTGGCAAAGTACTGAGCAGTGTGCACCGAGTAGTGTTTATTTTTTATGTATCAGGGTGGGATTGGCTGAAGTAGTAAGAGCGTTGACTAAAATGGTTCAAACCATTGTCAGAGGAAGTCAATCAACATCATAAATTTCTCTGATGTGCATTAATGTGGCATGGTATTAATAGTTGTTGGACGCTTTAAGTGATGATGGCATTGTAATGGTCACTAAGAAAAATTGTTTGGACACAGATTGATACTGTCCAAGCTTATATACACAACGTCGCTCTCCTCGTCGGCAAAGTAAAACAATTAACAAAGTGACTACTCACACAACTTAAGAAATTAAGTGCGTCTACTTAACACCAGAGGCGCTGCAACACTGCTCTAAAAATAAACAAAACGAGCAAAATAATAAACAAAAATAGCCGAGTTGTAAAAGAAATAGGCCTTCTTCTACATTTCACCCTCTAACCTCTCTGAGTTATGTTATAATGCATGGCATAAGTAGGGGCCATCCTCTTAGTGCTGGTCCTAAAAAAACTCAATGCTCAATACTTTCGGATTTGTATTTTAAAACTAATTCCAACGAAAATTTAACGTTCGATATTCAACTCTGTGATAAATCATCTACAAGTTTACCTAAAAGATTTCCGTTTCAAAATATCGAGCAGTATTGACTGCTTAAAGAAAAAGAATTAGTAGTATTGGTTAACTTAACACTACTTATATATTATAAATTTGTTTTAATGAAATTTTATCACAACTGTTAAAAGTGCATTACAAATGCATTATTTTCTTCTGTATTTGACACTTCTAGCTAACCAGACAAGTTAATTTTGTTTTTAATTTTCCTTAAAAGGGGTGTACTTCTCAGGCTTTTGCAATACTAAAAAAAAAAAAAACACAAAAAATATTATATAAAAATCAACCAAAATTTTGCTTTGGGGAAATTGTTACATTATATTGTTTGGTTAAGTTAGTTAGAAACATACCACCACACTAACTTTTACCAAACTATACCCGGCCACAACAGACAAAACAAAACAGAGTTCACAGCATTTAAACGGTAAATATACATAAATAAATATCCTTCCTAAACGAATTAAACCAAATAGTCCTTTGGCTACTAACGTACTGTTATCTCAGTACTCCCCGCATCATGGAATTTTATAGGATTTGAAGTCTGCAACAGCATCGACAACAACCACGAAATATTTAGTTAAATCAACATTTAGGTTATGGACCTTTTTTTAATACAATGAAATCTCTAAGTAAATATACATATATTTTTTTTGGAAAATTTTTTTGTCAAAAACAATAAAGTACCACATATTGTTGAAGCATGCCTAAGTTGCGTGGCAATAAATACACTAAACAGAGGGAAAACATACGTACATACACATATGTATGTGAAAATATATTCAAACATAAAATATACATACCTAGTAGCTATACCCGGTGTGCTTCGCTACCTCCATTCTCATAACATAAAACTGACTTATATACCACTTTTGATACTGTATTATTTTAGACAATTTCAGTTTCCTAATATTCTAATATTCTGTTAACAATTCATAATTGGAACCAAAAAAGGCGAAATATGCAGAATGAAAAAGTAAAGGTAGTAACACCCTCCATTAAAACACTAGTTATGAGGGAGTCATGCAATGCCCAATATTTGTTTGTATTGGGTATACCTGTTTTCCCCGTCCAATCGCTAAAGAGTTTGCCTTTTGGGCACCTCACAGCAAATTATATAGTTATTAAGGGGCTGTGCACATATTACGTAACGCTCTAGGGGGAAGGGGGGGGGGGGGGGGTTTAAGATTTGTTACGGATTAGAAATCTCTGAAAACAGCGTTACGTAATATCTGCACAGTCCCTAAGCGAGTATTAATATTGACTTTGTGAATGGATACAATTCTCCCCGCCAATAATAATTTTAACTGATCTGAATTTCCCGGACATTAGTAATACCGTTCCAAAATTGCAAAACAATTCAGTTTGGCTTTCTGTAAGAATGATACAAACAAATACATGTACATATCCCGCGGTAAAATCTGGCATTCACTAATCAGGCCTTCACTAATCAGGCCCTTTTAAAAGCCTTCATAAACCTGTTATAAGATATTAAACTAATTATTTTCTGCCTTCTTTTAGAGAAGTATGAAATTAATTTTATGTTTCAAAAGATGATATTTTCGATTATACTTTATGGTTGGGGGACTTATATTGGGTTAAATGATTGTGAACTTTAATATAGGCATTCATAAAAATTGTAACAGGTTGTATTTAAAATTATTTATAAGTTTTTGTAAAAATTCTATATTTAAGTTTTGTTTCTTTAAAAATGCAACTAAAGTATGATTCTTCATATAACAAGAGGTAAACTATTTTATTAATGTAAGTATACAAATTATTGCTACAAAATACACACATCTGTCTGATTTAAAAAAAAAATTAAAAAAAAAATAAAAAAAATATTTTATATATTGTTTCAAATTCAACTCACGGTCCATTTTTGTCCTGTTATCAATATTTTTAACCATAATTAAGGCTATAATAAAATACATATGTTTAATATGCCATTTTTATATAAAAATAAAACGTGATTATTGTAATCATACTCTGTTTACACTATATAATTTTTGCATGTGACAAAAATATTTTAAACAAAACATATTTGTTTACTTTTATTACAATATGATTAGTATCCAACCATATAATTTAACCATAGAATGTTGGCCTCAGATTATAGTTGCTTTAACCACGTTCCTTTTTTGCAAGTAGCAAGAATACGAAAGTTCTGTTTGAAAGGTTACAAACACGAGATGACATTTCAAAGAAAAGCAATTGCCTTATAGAAGGCGTTTGCACTACTAGATGGATAAATGTAAATATATGACAACAGTAGGAAGAAAACAAATCAAATATCAAAGGAAACAGAGTGACGACCATAAAACTGAGATTATTTTTCTAATAACAAAAGTATGTAATAGTCAGAAGATGTGTCGATATTTTCTGGTTTGTGTTCATTCCGCCAACAAGTTTTTTTAGGAACTAATAGCCGGACGAAATAAATAAATCTTTTATACAATGTATAACACTCGAGTTTATGATTTTTTTTTTTTTTTTTTTTGCAATACGGTGATGGTTTGATAATTTCTATCGTGTTTAAGCGTATGAGTGTTGAAAAAAAGGTGTTTGGTATTTTTTCTTAAGGGTCGTGACAGCCAGATTTGTGAAAAAGGATTATTACAGATGGAGGTGAAAATACAAAGAATGAATTTTTGTGTAAAACAAATTTATGAGCAGATTGTAATTTTAACAATCGTCTGTGGCAAAATAAAAATATTCTCAAAAATTCAAACAAAATTTATCGATACTAAAAAATGTTTTTAGATAATTTTTAAAGATGAAAATATTTCTCGTAACACCTTCACAGAAAAAACCGATGAATATTTCATACTGATATCTTTTTTCAATGCACTTCTGCTAAAGCTCATTGCACCTCATATAACAGCTCTTGTAGTTTTCAATATCCAGCAATCATAAACAAACAGTTTCACCATAAGTCTGTTGAAACTATATCAGTCCAGGTGTTGTAAAGATGCAAGAACGTCTATTAATTAATAACGCTAATGACATAACAAAAAAAAAAACTTAATCTGAATCTTAATAATACAAAATTGGAAGATTTTCACTAAAACTATTTTTATATATCAACCGTTTAATGCTTCCCCATCTCCGGTAGGAGAAGTTTCAAATGCTTGAGTTGAACAGGTGAAACAAAATGCAGTGAAATATTGATATAACGAAGCCCCTAAATATAACAAAGTATTCATTGTTAGCTTGGCAAAACCCCTTTATTCAATCCACGTAGTTTAACTTCCAGTAAAATAGAATTTGGATTAAAAATACTACAGTTATTGGGAAATTTTTTTTCTCTTTATATTTCGTTATATCAAGGGTTGACTGTTATATATTTACAACGAAACAAATACTATAATATTCACTATGTCCAAGTTTCACTGTAATTCCACGTTATTAAATAGTGAAGCTAAACGAGTAATTTCGTTGTGATCAGCAAGCAGATACAGGCTTACAAGAAATTTAGTTATTTTCATAGTTAATTTATTGTAGTAGAAGGACTGAAAAATAGGGCTTGTTCGTAAATGCATCACTGCGCTGCATAATATGATTATTTTGTACTGCCTCTGCTAATCAGCTGTTGCTTATGCTTCTTTTTGCGCATTTTAATGTTTGCATTTATGAACGAAAAAGTATAACTAAAATGGAAAAGTTAATGATGTAAAATTATTTAATCTGCAAGAAAGAAAAAGTTTAAGACATAATAAACAAAACAAATAATAAAATAAAAAATTTAACTCATACTCATCCGTTGCATCAGCTATTTTTATGATTAGTGTTTTGTGTTTATTTGCGCATAATATACTTCAGCGATGCATTTTGGAACGCATACCTTTTGCAGAGTTGCCACTGTTTGCATATATGAACGTACTGCGCATAATATGCAGCGCAGTATTGCATTTACGAACAGTCCCATACATTGTCCTTAATCCCATCATGCTAAAGTGTAATGAACCAATAGATTCCCAGCAAGCAAAAAGCGCCATCATAGAAACGATAGTTCGCTATTTCAGAAAGGACTCAGCTATCAGAACAATCCGAAATTACTACGATGAACGCCTTAAAAGATTACACCGAAATTCGAAGGCAGTGACAATAAAACCAGCTGCTTTTCTATATTTCAACAGCAATGTCTTAAAGAAATTCCCTCAGACCACGATTATTTCAATATTAAAGTTTGAAAGATATTTTTAAAATAGCTCCGATGGCTTGGAATTCGCTATCACTGCCTCTGCTGTCACACTGCGCAGCAAGTTATCAAATTCGCTATCATATTCGTCCGTCCATTTGAAGTCTGTATCGTTCGGAGTCAGATTTTGCAGTTGGCTGGAATGCTTCGACAGGTTAGGAATAAATCGTGCTAAATATTTAAGGAGCCCTAGGAATCTCAATACTCCTACCTTGTCTTCAGGCTTCTTCATACCTGTTATTGCTTTTCTGTATTTTATGTCTACTTTGATCTTTCCATCCGATAATATATTTCCCATATATTTCACTTCCTTTTGTTAATATTGAATCTTGTCCGGATTAAAGTTAATACCGTTTTTCCTTGCCCTTTCCATTATTACTTCCATGATCTGATCATGTTCCATTTCACTACTCGCACAGATAGCTATGTCATCAAAATAGACAAACACCCCTGGTATGTCTCCAAATACCATGACCATTTCCTGTTAAAACATATCCGGTGCACAACTGAGACCAAAAGACACACGAGTGAATCTAAATCTTCCAAATGGAGTCAGAATTGTTGTTAAGTCTGAACTATTCTTGTCCAGCACCATGTGTCAGAAACCGCTTTTCAGGTCTAAAACAGAAAAAATTCTTTTATCGGCTAGCCTTGAGGTCAAATCCTCAATTGTCGGATTCAGAAAATATTATCTTTTAATACATTCGGAAAGTGCCTTTGGGTGTAGGCAAATTCGAAGTTCCGCATTTGGCTTCTTAACTAATTGCAAGTTGTTTACCCAATCAGTCGGGTAATCAACAGGTGCGATAACTCCCCCTGTCACAAGCTCCTCCAGTGCCGCTTTCAATCTCTTTAGTAATGCATTCGGTATACGTTTCCTGTAATGCGGTACAGGTTTTGATTCTTCCTTTAATATAATTGAAAACTTTTTTGGGAACTCCCCAAGTCCCTGAAACACATCGCTGAATCTGTCTACGAACGAGTCTTGTAATCCCCTGTTACTTATACTTTTTACATCTATCCTCTCAATCAATTTAAAATCCTTGCATGTTTTTAACCCGAGTACCGATTCACACATATCATCCACAACTATAAATTCCGATAATTTGCCCGTTCCCGAATTGAGATCTACGCAATTAAGAGTACATGTTCCATATATATTTATTTTATTATTATAGTCAAAAACGGGGAAACTATTGTCCCGATTTGTTAATTTAAAATTCAAATTCATTTTCTTGATTAATTTAAACGGAATACAGTTGACATCCGCCCCTGTGCCCAACTTAAAGAAAACTATTTAATAATGAAAATATTTTCTTAACTTTTATTTGTACATTTTATTATTCTAATGTAGCTGATTTGTCTAAGGCGATGTGATGCAAACATGTGACTCTATGTTCAATACCAACAATGGACGAAAATAAATTTGGAATTGAAATTACGAGTAAGGACAAAATAAAATATAGCCAAGTATTAAAAATATTAATGGAATTGTGATTCTGGAATGTGATAGGATTGGTTTTAGATAAAAGAAATGTGAACGTCTTTTGATGGGATGCAGGTTGAGCGCAATTTTAAACGAATATTTTTTTCGTGATTGAATTAATCCGCACTTGAGGCAAGTTTTTTACAACTGATAAAAGAAAATCCATACTTACCATATTTTCGACTACGTTTGGGAGTATTTTTTAGGTGTATTCTTTATAAAGCGCCACATTTATAAATATTTACAACCTTTGTCAACATCATTTTTCCAGCGTAATGAATGTGTAAAAAGTGTTTTATTCCGAAATAATTCTTTTGGCAAAATGCTATGAAACATTTCTGAGCTTTCACTAAAATAATTTAATGTTCGAATTAAATTAAATGTGGCACAATTAAGCAATAAAACTGCACAACTGTATCCTCTCTGCCTGAAGATTAATTAGACGTGCCATACCACGAAACCATAGACATAACCATAACCATAGTTACTGTTGTCTATTAGTGATGCCATAACTCTAAACATTTCAGCGCCATAAATTTTACTACAATATATTCGAATAAACTAAACCATTGAAAATGGGGAAAAGCGGATGCGAAAAGTATAAATTACAAATTACCAAAAAAAAAATACAGAAAGTGTGAACAATTTAAACACAACAGAAACACATAAAATAAATTCGTTAATCAGCTGTTTATAGGGATGGCAGAAAACGACGCATATAATTGCTTTTTTCGGTTTTACGGTCATGGCTATGACGTTATGGCCTTTATCAGTGAGCAGATTGTAGGATAGACTCCTTTCCAATGCGCGAGCAAAAACTATTTAATAACATTAAGTTGTAATGCAGTTTACAATTGTTTTGAGTTAGATAATCTATATGATGCATTTAACCACATTTAACCATCCTTGTAAAGTTCTCGTATGCTTTTACACGAACTTTCAAACAAGAAAACAGAATTGTAAATAAATACATACATTTTTTCGTTTTGATTACTAATTGTTTAATATGAAAAGGAAATTAATATGCAGTTTATAAACGAGCAGTCCAAATCCAATGACATTAAGGCTTTAAGGAAGGTATTATTGAGTTTAAATTTACAATTTGCAAAATGAAAAATCTGGTATCACTTACAAAAACTTTTAATTTAAAACAAAAGGTTAATATTGCTAAAAAAAAACTTGTTTAAAAGTTATACTCTGTTTAATTTAAAGTTTTTTAACAGTCGATTTTGAAATTAAAAAACAGTCCTACAAATATAAATATCTCCTGTGTACGAGTATACTTCTTTTCGAGAAAGGATTAAACAACATATCCCAATAACCTTTTATAAATTATCGGTAATTCAAGATGCATTGTTTCAAATCATGATTTTTTTCATTGACTATATAAAGCTTAAAGTCTGTATCCTCAAATTCTAAAGACACACTCAAAAAAGTCATGACGCCACCTGAAGTTCTAGAATGCTATGCGGTATTTCTAAAAATATTATCTACACCTGGCGGAAAAATAATAACAAAAAAATCGCCAAATATACGGCCAAAAATCTCATATTGGGTATTTTTAAAAATTCTTTGGGAGTTGTGGGAGTTAAAATCTAGGCGCACGGTAGTGCACCAGGCCAAGTTCGGCCACACAGTGTGTATATTTACACGAAACCATTCGAGCTGTTTTTACCCCCCTCATAACTTTGCTCCTCTTGATCATAATAGAATGAAACTTGAAACATAAGGTCTCCCCACAGAGGTGACCTCACAGGTTGAATTAAAAAATTCTACCGGAAAAGCTTCCTGAGATACTAAGGTGCGAAAAGTCCATATTTTAGTACATATTCAATCATTCACTCACTCATCAATATTATTGGGCAATTCCAGTATAGCTAGAAAGCTGAAACTCGGTACAAAGGTAGGTCTTGGTGATAAATTAACCAGATAAATCAGAAAACGGGCACTTTCCACTAGGGGGGACTAGGGTGCCCCTTCTTTGTATGGGGCACTTCCAGTATAGCTAGAAATCTGAAATTTGGTACACAGGTAGGTCTTGATGAGAAATTAACGAAAATGATTTTTTAACGGGCACTTTTCTTCGGGGGGGACAATCATGCCCCTTCTTTGTATAGGGAACTTCTAGTATAAATAGAAAGATGAAATTTTCTACACAGGTAGGCCCAGATAAGCAACACAAATGTGAAAATAAAGTACAGAGATCAAAATAAGGACCAAGTTCTTGATAGGTACAATTCCATCTCATTTCTAGGCAACCTGTAAGCTTGGCAAAATTTTTTTGCCTTTCTAATATCTCTGTCTGTTTCGAAAGTGCTGACTTATATCTGTTTGCTGTGAAAGAAAGAAAAATATAGAGATAATTAAATTTGCATTTATATGATTGAAAAATCTGTTAAAACAAATTATTAAGATTTAAACAAATTATTGATTATATATTGGAAATCACGATACACAGTGCAATAATTTTTTAATTATCATTGCCAAGATTTTTAAAAGTCACCACAGTTTGGCATCTCTGATGGCCATTTAGTTTGAATTGTATATTGTTTTTACAATATTTTCTGTTTATTTATTTTAAGAGTTTATTATAATTGCAACTTTTTGGCTTACTGACCACTACATGTGTTGTAACGAGGATTAAAGGTTTAACTGCCCCAATAGCTTTAATAAAGAGCCATCCGCCAACATGGTAGCGTCAAGCACTTAGACCTATTGAAAGTTAAGTGCGTGTGTTTTTTAATCAAATGTTTGTTTTACAAACATCGTAATGTAAAATCAATCATCGATGTACATTTCACTGAGTAACTACGAGTAGCATTGATGATATTATGAAGAGCTAGAAATTTATGGGAAATTTGAATGTGTTTGTGTTTTTATTTTATGAAGTTGGTAAACTACAAAAATACAAAATTTATATGAAAAAGTAAATAAATTTCGTATGAAAAACTTAGTGTTTACTTAGTGTTTAGTGTAAATGAGTATTTCAAGTGCATACATCACCAATTAATAGTTACAACAGATAAATCGAACCGATAGATGGATACATGAATAGAGAGGAATTGATTTCACGTATGTGTTTATGATATTGCATTTGTATAAGGACTTTTTTAAATGCATTGTACTCGTAAGTTGTTACATTTTATTTTTCAAGTGCATTTATAGCACAGTGGGGAGATATAAAAAAACAGCCGCCATACACATATTTAGTATCAGATGGACTTAACAAATGAGCATTAGATTTCAACATGAGAATATGAGGTTTCTGTCTTATCGAATCCAAATAACAGCTGAGTATTAATATTGTTTGTTTCTTAGTAAAACAATAAAGCTTCTTTGAAAAAATGTATGGGTATATTCCATAGAAATTTAACGAACGAAAATACGGACTAAGGAGAAAAACGATAAAATGACCGAATTTTTAGATTTCTTTCAACTTTCTTAGGAATTAGTTCAGATATCGTTGATTTACTGTCAAAATACTTTTTCCTGTGTCACTGTGCAAATGGTGTTTTATAACACATTTATTATATTTTATAACGAACGAAAATACGGACTAAGGAGAAAAACGATAAAATGACCGAATTTTTAGATTTCTTTCAACTTTCTTAAGAATTAGTTCAGATATCGTTGATTTACTGTCAAAATAATTTTCCCTGTGACACTGTGCAAATAGTGTTTTATAACACATTTATTATATTTTATAACGAACGAAAATACGGACTAAGGAGAAAAACGATAAAATGACCGAATTTTTAGATTTCTTTCAACTTTCTTAGGAATTAGTTCAGATATCGTTGATTTACTGTCAAAATAATTTTCCCTGTGACACTGTGCAAATAGTGTTTTATAACACATTTATTATATTTTATAACGAAACATATTGTTTTAATATTTAGTTTTTACCAACAATCACACAAACGCAAGGTAGGTATTCTGGCACGTTAATATTTGTTAATAAAATTAAAATTTTTTATTTATTTTGAATTTATAAACTCATTAAAACTAGCAAATATCTATAGTTTATCTGTCGTAAAAACTAACAGTGGATCAACTGAGGTCACCGACCTGATATTTTTGATCTGTTAAAAAAAAGATTTTCCGGTCAATTTGTCTTTCCAAGAGCTAAAAGAAAGTATTTGACATTTATGGGCTTCTGCTGACAGTTTAAGAGATATTCGTCTAAAACATTTAAATGGTGCATTGAAAAGTCAAATTTTACGCGTCATAGAAAAAAGTTTTTGTTTAAATTATTATATGTATATTAGAACTAAACTCAATTTTTATGACGAAGCCAGCTAATGCACAGATGCTCAGTTTGCTAAAATCCGTGGCAAATATCAAAAATTCGACTATAAAATTTTTAAAAAATAAGTTAAAATTTATTGAACATCGCTCATTAAAAATCAAAAAAGCCGTTCTTAAAAAGTCTGAAAATTCTGTGAGACTATAAAAAAATTATATTTGCGACAATACCTTCACGCTTAAAAATTTGTATGTAAAATTTGCAACTTTTTTTTTTGATTTTATTAAAAAATTTGGCTTTTTTTTTATTTGAATTCTACTTACAAAAATGCTTATTTCTTTTTTACTTTAGTTGGCGTTGGTCTTCAAAACCCCTACATTTGGGTAGTTTTTGGGTATTGACTAGAGTTGAAATAACAAAGTCACACAAAGTTTCGGGAAGTAATGGTATTTACTAGTGATGTTACGAAAACTCGTATTCGTATTCGATTATTTGACTATTCGCCTATTTTGAGATATTCGTATTCGCCAAATTCAGGAGAATATTTCTCGAATAATTTGCACACACATTTTCCAAAAAAAAAAAAAAAAAAAACTATACAAAAAGTTTAAAAAAGTACATAATATATTAATTTATATTAATTTTTATTTAAAGAAAGAAATCCTTTTATCTGTAACGCAAAATATCTTCCTCAAACACAAACGAAAATTATATTTCGCAACTACCATTTAAAAGTTAAAGTCTTATATGTAAATTCATATCATGTTAAGTTAGTAATCAATCTTCAGTAGAGGAATGTTGGTTTTAAAAAATGGAAGAACTAAAATTTAATATGTGAATAACCACCGAGATATGTAAAATATGTTCTCCCAAACAACACTGAATTACTAATTAAAAGCGCAAACAGAGTAAGAAAAACGAAATCTCAAAGTATGCGTGTATGTAAGATAATTTGTTAATATTCAGTAGTGGTCATCAAATTCGGCATCTCAATGTCATTATAATGATATACATATACCTAAAGTAGTGTGACAGTTTTTTTTCAATTTATTGTTACTGATGCTCTAAGCTTCAAAGTTATTACTACTTACACTGTTTAACTAATAAATCATACAAAATAATTATAAGCAATAGATTTTTAACATCCGCAACAAATAATTTATTACAAATTCCTTACGATTTCAAAATGTGAAAAAATTAATATCAGGCAGTCTCGGTTTAATTAATTATGCCAAATTGGGGACACACATGCGCATTACAACTACACACTGTTGTTTTGGTTAATCTGTTTTTAATGACTGCGTAAGCTGCTACCTTGTTAGAAAAAGGGTTAATTATATTTAACGTATCGCTTTATTTATATATTGTACTTAAGTAATCACCTGCAAAGGGATAATTAGTATTTAATAGTTACAATCCTTAATTGAGTAGATTTCTCAAAAACAAATTAAGAGGCGGAACAAAATTCAACAACAAGACTACCTTTAAGAAACATGCGCAGCGATAAGATGTGTTAATTCACGAATCAATAAGATAAAAAATAAATTCTTTATTGTCATTATTTAAATCAAAAGATCTGAGATGTCCTTGAAAAATTCAAAATTATTTGAGTTATTTAGAAGCTCCGATGATGAAGGTATGTACTATTAAACTGGCTACTAAACAGAGGCTAAATATTTTTACGGAGGCAGAAGAAAACGATGATCTGCAAACTAGACTTCATTCGTTATAATTTGTTAAAGAAGAATGGCACAAAAGAAAATTTCTGCTTGGTTAGATATATTCTCAATAATTAAAGAAGTTTAATAGCGGTGATAACTCTACTTAGTGATCTGAAACTATCGATAGTCAGTACTATCGATAGATATCGATAGTTTTATAAAAACTTTACTTACATTTTAGCTGTAAAATTTGTTTGAATATCTCAGAGAGCTGGTAGATACAAGTAAAATAAAGAGATTACAACAAACACAACTTCAGAGATTTATTAAATTCACAAAATTTATGTTTAATTATTAAATTATTTAAAGAAATTATTTAAAGAAAAATATATTTTCAGTCTGATTTTCGCGAGTTAAAGATCCACTTTTTTGTTTGTTTTTTTTTTTTTTTTTTAAATAACAATAACAAATTTTATTTTTATTTAAAAAAAAATCGTATTTCTATATAAAAAAATATATTTGCTAAAAATTGCCCTCATATTTCATCATTTTATATGAAAACTATAAAAATATTTACCTGATAAGTGATAAATTCTTGGAATTTGCAATTTTAAACACATATTTTTTTTGCTGTTCAGAAATATTTTTTTCTTGAATTCAAGAATATTTTTAGTAATTAAATAAGAGAACAATTTTTAAATATTACTTATTTTAAGATCTCCATATTTGTCATAATAGTCGAAGTTGTGTTTGGTTCGAATGGCATATATTTTGTTGTGTGTTATTTTTTATAACAGCATATTTTTTGAAGGAATAATTTTGTGTATGTATGTGTTTTTTCACATTTTTGTGTGGATTGCTATTTTTCATTGACAAGAAATTCTGCATACCATAATACAATGAATATGTGTCAGACAGAAATATTAACTTCCATGTAGTAAACTCGGGGCAAATTATCATAAATGAATGATATTCGGCTGGAATCATACGTTTTTAATATTGCAAGTCGTCATATTTTCTTTTTCAAATAGGTAGTTGTTGATTGTAGAGACCGGGTAGTGAAATGTTATCACTGTGATGCACTTGTAGTCGCTACTTACGATGAGGTAATAGTTGCCACTCTTCATCAAAACATTTATATTGAACTCCGTCATTAAATGTATATTTGAGAGCTCGTAAATTTAGAACGCATGGGTAGCCTTTGACTTTATGTAATCGAGTGAAGAGAAATCTTGGAAAAATATATGATTTAAATAATGTACTTGATACGGTTGCAACAATCCGGATTGTTTTATAACCATATGGACATCAGCTGGCACATATAGATCTCTTCCTTTCTTCTTTCACTCTATGGAGGCATTCACAGTATCACACTTCATTTGAGTGTGGCCAACTACCAGGTATTTTTCCTGAATTTCTGCTTGGTGGCTATTTGCATAATGTTGCAGAGCATTCGCAAGTGTCGTATTACGATTTTGGGCACAGCACCCTTTGCTGTAAATTATTATAGGCTTTGATTTGTCTTTCAAATTCTGTAAATAGTCCAGCAAGCAAGAAGTAAATACATTCGAGTCGAGTCCATGCCATCATCTTCATGCCATACGTAGCAATCAACATTTTTTTTTTCAAATTTATGATAAATTGTGAGTTAGTGCACACACAGTTTTGTTTTTAAGTAGTTTGCTCCAGTTGAAAGTATTGGAATTGTTAGAACTGCTTGATTTTTTCCTGGCACGCTCCTTATTTGTTATGTGAAGTTTTACTACAACACTGAAGAAGATACACTGTCAGACAAATCGGAATCAGTGCTGGGATGGAACTCGCATTCACTTACCAAAAAACGGATTTGGAGGAAACTCCAGAGTGATCAGAATCCACTGAGACAAAACGTCTGGTTTCTTCATTAAAAATTACGTTTCTCTGTTACAGAAAGAATTTATACCACACTACTACAAAAAAAAAATAGCAAAATCTACTGGGCTACTCATATACATACATCACTTACTTACTCACAAATATACATACTCACTTCATTGTAGTGCTGGCAAATTCTACTACTTTTCATTACTCAATAATATTCAATACTTTTCATTTGGGTACTCAATACTACTCGATACTTTTAACGGATTTTTGAGTTTGTAGCGCATAGTTTTTATCTGCAAATTGAAGTAGTTTCTTCAAAAGTTAAAAATAGATCTTCAACTATTATTGGTTTTGTATGTCTTTTATTATTAAATCGAAAATAAATGTAAAGCTAACTTTTAATTCAACGTTAACAACTTAAGAAATAATTTAATTTTTATCAAAAAAAAAAAATTAGTTATGCATATAAGAGTTCATTGGAAAATTAATGTTTTGATTTGATTTGAAAGAATTGAAAATATTTACATATGTGAGAAGATACATATGTATGTGCCTGCATGTCTAATACATTGTGTAGGTATATAAAAATTAAAATATAATATTTACATGCATGTATATATACATATTTAACTAATATACATTTTTAAGTACTTTTAAAATGTAATTTATCACATGTGGTTGTTCTATTTTATTGACAGCTTTATTTCGGCGGTTGGTTTAATTTTGTAGCTTACACATTGTTGTCTTTCTGTATTTTTATACACTATTTTAGCCTCTCAACTTGCTTAAAAATACAACTCTGAAAGTATCGAGTAACTACTTTTGAGTATTGAGTATCCAAAAAAAAAGGGCAAATACTCGATACTCGGTATCCACTACTCAATACTTTGCCAGCACTACTTCATTGCTTATCGAAGAAGGGTAGAATAATACTACGTTCACACGGAACATGCTTCGCTCTCTATTCATGCTTCACACCCCAATCATGAGCGAAGCAACATGCTTCGCCATACAAAATTTTGAGAGCGAAGCATGTAGATTCATATTGAATCTACTTGCGAAGCATGAAAAATTGCTCTCTTCTCTAAATTTTATCGTAATTTATCGGAAGTTTATCTGAACTAGATGCAAAAAACACAACAAAAACTTTAATTAAAAGTGAAAAATTTAATTAAAACTATAAAGATAAAACAACAATGGAAGCAAAAAATGTGTTTGTGCATTTTTAAAAATGCGTAATAATTTTAACTTATTTTTTTTTTGTCTATTTTAGATTTTATTTGTTATTAAAAAGAGAACTATCAAATCGAAGCAAGTACATGAGTCGTGTGAACAGCTAGATTCATAAACATGCTTCAGAGAGCGAAGCAAGTGCTTCATCTTCTCGTGTGAACATAGTATAAGAGACAAATTTTGGTAGGTAAATTCGCGACTCAATTTACGCAAAGACGAAATTTTAAAATTCTTAACTGTTTAATAACTGCATATATTAAGATAAGAGCTTGACGCAGTTATGATAATAGGAGTGAACGAGATACGAAAATATATTTTATTAATATTTACAGAATTGAGACAACGTATTGAGATAATAAGTTGTTGCAGTAATAGAACACAAAATTAGCAATCGTTTGATATGAAAAAGTCAAAACCGCATTTTTTTAAGTTACGAGGTTGAAAAAGTAAGGCATCGATATTTCAATTACGATTTTGAAAAATTTTTAGAATCGAAAAGACGTACAAATAACATTATTATTATTTCGCTGGTTGTAGCCATTAAAATTGTCATTATTGCGATTTGTATTATTGTTGTTAAAACAATTTCTAGCTATTATTAATAAAATTTTTAAAGTTGAAATTGTTATAGTTTCTTGAATTAGAATTATAATTTCTAGAATTAGGATTGTTAAGGTTTCTATTATAGAATTACGATTTTATAATTTAAAGAATTAGAAAGGTTGAAATTGCCATGGTTTTTTGAGCCGTATATTAAAATTTGAGTATTACATGCGGCGATTTTATAGTTCAATTAATATCTCAACTTAGACATCGATTGTCAAAAAATTTTTTCATTATATAATTAATACTAACTTTTTTGCGTATAAATTAAACGAACATTTTAAAGAAAACATTATTGATTTCACTGTAGAATAAATTTCTACTTTGGAACATCAGTGGCAGAAATTAAGTTCAAATGCATTAAATGAAAATCCATTCAGTGAATTAGCTTCCTTTTCAATGAAGATCTTAGTTTTACCATTTAGCAACCGCGGGCGTTGAAAGGGTTTTTAGTGGAACGAATATCATAAAAACGAAAATTCGAAATTAGAAAACGATCTCATTAAAAATGCGATAAATCCATATATTATAATCATATCGATAACGACTCTTCAGAAGCTAAAGAAGAATATTCAATCGATGACGTGCATATGTATTTAATTTATAATTAAAACTTATTATTAAATTTCTTATATAAATTTTATAGATACACTATTCTATTTTTCCTTTTATTTTCACGTTCATTTTATAATTATAATTAATTATTTATGTTTGCTTATTTACAAAAATTTGTGATATTGAATTTAATGGTACCTTTTTGTTTGAAAACTATTTTTGTATGTACTCGTATGTAAATATGGGTAAAGGCTAAAAAACATTTAATTTATCGTTTTAAGTCCTTTTGTGTTCAACATATATATTAGTGTTATATTAGCATCAGTTTTTTTATTGAAACGATTATGGGGAAGAATTATGAAAAATAAATTATATATTATATTTATTAACAAAAATAACAAAAAAATACAATTTAAATTTCGGCCGAAGAAGTAGTTTTTGTTAGTTTGTGGTTAGTGAAAAGTATGTTGTTGGGCAATTGCAACACGATTTTTCTGACAACCACAAATTTTCAGTTGCCGGCTGGCAACGCAACTGAAGTTGGGTTCAGGGAGAGAAGCCAAATGTATTTCATCGGCGGCGGCTGCAAAAAAAATTTCTGGCGGCGGCTCAAAGTCGACCTGAAGCCGGAGAATTGTCGGCGGCGGCGGCTTAAAAATATATCGTCGGCTGCGGCTAAAAGTCGTCTCAAAAACGGCTGGAATATATTTTATATGACACAAAACAAAAAATTAGCCTCCATTTTACAAAAATAAAATTTTATTCCAGTTAACAACACAGGTTTGAAAACCTTTTTATGGGATGAATCCCATAAAAAAAAAAAATTTTAAATTTTCGGCTCAGCTGTGAGCCGATTTGAGCCGGTGGTATTGGCGGCGGCTGCGGCTTAAGAATTTACGTCGGCGGGGGCTCCAAGCCGGCTTCGATCCCTGGTTGGGATGCTATCCATAATCGAGACACAAGTTATTGCTGGGTAAATATAATATTTTACAAATACTGAAACACAAACGTTCTTTTAATTTTTATTAATCCATCATTATCCACATCAACACATTTGATTGTTAGAAAAATCTTTGACAATAAATTTATGCAGAAACATTAAAGTTCCGATGCAACCGCATTTTGTTGTGTTTTATAGATTTCTGTTTAGTAAACGCCTCCATACAACATGTTGTACACATATCAAGCGTTACCGCTTTGATACAAAATTAAAAGATTTGACCTCTTTTCGACACTATTAACAAATCTTCAGAATTATTTTTATAGTACACTTTTACGTAACTTCTGCGACTTTTTAAATTTTCGGAGACACAGAACTTTATTTTAATTTGGTCCAAGAGAGTGTAAGAGCATAATAATTGATTCCAAAATGGATTACACCAAATTTGTTAAAGATATCTAAAACATAAAGGTACACACTTATTTATGTTTTGATTATCAATAAACCTCTTTATTTCTGCATTTTCCAATATCATATTATTTTATTTTAAATTGAAGACAAGGGTCAATTTTTAATTAAATTTTTCTTAAAGAAGTTGCACAAAGTGTAGCGAAATAATGGATATGTTTTTTTATAATAACGGTGAGATTAACTTTAAAATTATTTAAACATTTTATATTATAGTTGTACTTTAACAATGATTCAATATAAAAATTTTCCTATATTTCACAACAAACTTGGGCCAAATTAAGCTTTAAAAGTTTTATAAAATATATATGCAGTACTCAAGGATTTATGTTTTCAGAAATTAGATGCAGTATATTAAAAACATTTATTAAATATATTATATGAGATACAAGCCTATCCCGGTGTGCTTCGCTACCACCCTCGTTATAAAATAAAATTAAAAGAATTTATATAATTCTATTGTGAAAATTTAATGACGATCGGTCCAGTAGTTAAGACTATATTACGATTTTTAATTTTCCTAAAAAGGGGCGTGGTCCCACCCACTTTTCTCCTGGTACGTATTCCAAATTATGCCAATACTATATGTACCAAATATCATCGACATAGGTCAAAAAATGCCCAAAATATGGCGATTTAAATTTTTGGGTTATATGGGCGGTGCCACGCCTCTTTGTCCAATTAAAACTTCATATAGCTTATTATTCCTTCCAGAGTCACAGTAACATGCTGTGACAATTTCATGAAGATCGGTCCAATTGTTTGGTTTTCCAAAAAAGAGGCGTGGTTCCACCCACTTTTCTCCTGGTACGTATTCCAAATTATGCCAATACCATATGTACCAAATATCATCGACGTAGGTCAAAAAATACCCAAAATATGGCGATTTAGATTTTTGGGTTATATGCGCGGTGCCAAGCCTATTTGTCCAATCAAAACTTCATAAAGCCTATTATTCCTTCCAGAGTCACAGTAACATGCTGTGAAAATTTCAGGAAGATCGGTCCAATTGTTTGGTTTCCCTAAAAAGGGGCGTGGTTCCACCCACTTTTCTCCTGGTACGTATTCAAAATTATGCCAATACCATATGTACCAAATATCATTGACGTAGGTCAAAAAATGCCCGAAATATGGCGAAGTTATTTGGTAATCAATTATTGTGGCGGGCCATTTGCAACGCCCAACCGCCCCCCTCGTTCAACCCACAAACAATTTCTAAAAACAAAAAAATTTAATGCACCTTTTCCATATGCTGAAAGAATTTTGAAAATTGATCCACAAATGCTCACTTTACATTATAAAATCTGTTAAAAACTACGTGGTAGGAGTAACATAATTTAAAAAAGTGGGCGTAAAAGTGGGTGTGGTTGAAAAAAAGGAGTATATAATTCATCCGAGAGTTCCAGTTAAATACTGTGAAACTTTCAGGAAGATCGGTCCAAGGGTTTGGCCTCCTATAAGGAACAAACAAACAAACACACAAACAAACAAACAAATAAACAAACACATATTCGGTTTTATATATATAGATTCTCTAAGTTTTCTGATCAATTTCTTTTTATTAATTTGTTGATGGTTACGAAATGCCTATATGTATTTCTTTTGTGCTTTACCAAACCTCATATCTTATGATAGTCTTCTAATGAGTTGGTACCAATGATATGAATATAGACTTTGCTTAACCAACAACATACGAGTATAATTTACAAAATTTAATATGGGGTGCTTTTTTAGATATAAATGACCAGAGTGCTAACAGATAAAAAGAATTATGTGGTATATTCCCTTAACTGACTTGACCTTGTTTTTGTTACATATTAAATAATAGTGACCCCAATTTAAAATTCACAATGGTAACGCTGTTATATCATGTTTGAGGATCAAACGTGAATGATGTTAACTTAATGTAGTGTTTTGCGTGTATTAGTTGAGCCTGGAAGTATGCATAGTTTTCTGTGCCACCGGCGTTACCACTTTGTCTATATATAAAATGATGTTATTGTTTTCCACATGTAAATCTACTTGTTTATTCGTTGTCTTTTTCATTGACGATTAAATTCTGCATTTAAAGAAACATTCCCAATTGTTCCTAGGTTTGCAAAATATTTTATATAAATATTTTTTGTGCATTTACAAAAAAAAATTAAACTGTTCTTCATATAGATACATATGTATGTACATATATATGAGTTACAAATAATCAATTCAAATCGTTGAAACAGTGGTATTTACAAAGAGAGTAGCTTAAAAATGTAAATGTAATTGTAGATTATTTAAAATTAATAATATATTTTTTTTTTAAATATTAAGCGTTAATAAAAACTTGACTTCAAATATAAATAAACATTTTTGTATATATATTTTTAATAAAATCCATAGTTTTATTTAAAAAGTATAACATTTTTATATACTTACTTTCCCCATTTCAAATAAATATCAAAATAAATAATTGAAATGTACTAAAAGTCCTTAAAAATAGAGTCCTAAATTGGGCTGTTTTTTTTTAAATCCAATTTTAGTGTGTGTTTTGTTTTTTACATAAAAAACTACTGGAACCTGCTTGATAAAAAGTTGACATAAAACTGAATCAAACTATTATTTCTTAACATTTCTACATGTATGGTCGGCTAAAGCAATCTTTATGCTTTAGTTTGTTTTGTTAACAGTAACATTTTGTAAGTGACAATTACAAAAAGCAGTTCTCCCGGGGCATTATGTGAAGACCACTTCTTTAAATGTATAATAAAATAAAATATGTTTGTGGATACATTTTTAGAAGCTAAAAAGAATTTTTTAAGAGCAACAGCTGTACTCGTAATAAGGATAATAACTTCATAATTTCACTTCATTTGGAATATTCTTGATTAAATTCAGTTTAGCCATAAAAAATACACAATCATATTACAATTTTGTTTCTATATCAAGAAGAAAATTAACTGAGCGACAATATTAATTTTCTGAAAAAATCGAGGTGGTAGAAGTTTGCTGCGAGAAATAAATAATGTATCCACATTTTTTTAAATAAATACCTTGAGTTTTGTAATTTTGACGACGCTACTACGTTGATGTAATCACAAAGTATATGGCTAAGTTTACTCAAAGTATTTTTATTTTTATCTCTGTGGGTAAATCGATTTTTTCTAGGTCAAAGTGTACCATTATTGTTAAATTTACAATTTGCGCACCCTATTTTTGGAGAAGACATTAATTAAACTCAATTATACTGACGTCATGGTATCAGAAGAGCGTCTTCTTCAATAAAAGATAGATAAAAAGATAAAATACATACTTATTTATTACAGTTCAATTGTGGTATGCAGTAAGAAAACCGCATGAGTTTCCTATTATATAAAGCGTAAACCACTTTAAAACCTTCTCGACATAAAAATTTAATATAATTATAAAAGAGTATGAAATTGCTAAAATTTTTTACCCAACACTCAGAAGTTATACAATAAACTAAATATTTTAGGCGGTTTTGTGTTTCTAGTACCTTAATAGGGCGCCTTGACGAGCAAATTATTTCTTATAACATTTATTAGGAGAAAAATTTTGCTCATCTGGACCAGTTATGTTAACTAATTTTTCCCAATTTCCGTACAGCCTTGAAAAAATTACCGTAATATTTTACTATTAAAATAGGTTATAATTTTTAATCAATATAAGTACATATTTAAAAGACAACAAAAACTTAAGAAACAATTAGTGTTAATAAAATATTAGAATTAAAACTTATACAATCAATCACCATTGTATTAAAGGTTATATACACACATACATATGTGTATATGCATAGCTGTGTATACGTAGATAAGTACATAAATTATTTTATATATAAAGCTGAGATTAAAAGTGTTATTCATAGATTAATCAAAGACGAAATGCAACCGGTTTGCGACCTTCTAATCATCAATTTATTATTATTGTTTACACATTTAGCTTTTGTGGCAGTAAATAAATAATGTTAAATAAAATCGGTTATTAGAGAAATGCAAGGCAATTTTTATACATCTAGAAACCACCGATCGATATCGTTTGACATCCCAGGCCAGCCTATTTGTTTCTAGTTTGTCACCCAAGCAAAAAACAATATTTTAGCTAATGCGAGTACCTATATAAATATTCCATAGGAGAAATTTTTAGCATTTAGCCAAAAATGGCATTGTTACAATGTTTTAGGAAAACTGATGGTTCTACGATTTGATTAAAAATGAAAGCTTTATAAAATTACCGTACAAATACCTGGTCTGGACCGTTGTTAAAGAATTATCCGAACAACGATGTCAGACATCAAACGTCATTTTCCAATATGAAAAAACTAGACAACAAACAAATGTAGTTAGCTGTCTCTGCCACTGCAACTTAAAATTATATGAGGTACATAAAAGATAATTTCGAATGTAATTGCCGAAGTATAATCAAACTAGAAAGAAAAGGACTTTATTTAAAAGAAAATTTGTCTATTATAGAAAAAGTGGAAGAAAAGTTGAATAATTTTGAAATCAAAATATTTTTTGAAAAGTTCAACAAAGTTATGAATCGAAACGTTGAAATTCAAGCATTAGTTAAAATTAAAAATAATATTTTGTTAAACAAAAGTGAAGCTGATGAATACATTCATTCGCTATCTCCAAGTGAATTATTATTGTTTAAGTTCGCTACATACATACATCCAATGATGTTGAATGAATTTTTTCAATTTATTCTACAGTTTTATGCGATAATCGATCTTTTCTTTTGAAGATCTAAAGAAAACATATAATTGTGCTTTCCAATAAAAAATTATTTAATAAAATAAATGAAAAGTTGTTACATTGTTTAATTGCTGGAAGCATATTTGAGCTTTTTTTGCTTATTCTTGGGCTTATTTCGCGTTTATTTTGTGCTTTTTTTTCTTTAATTTTGTGCATATTTAAACTTGCCCTGGTTATAACAAATAATTTGCTCTTCAAGACGAAGGGTAAAGATTATCCTAAATTATATTTGTTAAAATCGGATGACATATGCACCACATCTATATTTTGATATCACTTGGAATGACTCTATGTATATCACTAACAGACATACAAACGCTGATGGTAAAAAAACTGTAAAGATATATTTTGCACCACTGTTCTCTGAAAGAGGTTGCAGTCGAAGACTGGAATTGCTGCAGTACAACTTGTTTGATGCTCGTTTCAAACACACACAAAATCCAAAGCATAGCAAAACATCAAGTTCGATTAGTCAGTGTTGGGATTTCGTGGAAAGTGGTTGAATAAGCCATACAGCCGCGTGTAAATAAAACGAAAAACTTCGCGGTCGTTGTTAATTATTTCTCTGAAAATTCTTAAAAAAATAATTAAAACAAATGAAATTTTTACAAAGTAAGAAGATTTAAAGAGAAATTAATGCATACAAGTGAAAACAAAATATTTAGTTAAACTACAGTGGAAATAAAAAAGGAATTTTGATTAAACAAAAAAAGAAACGGAAATTGTGCTCTTGTAACAAAAAAAAAAAAAAAAAAAACGTGAAACAAATTTATTAAAGTGTTTGCAAAAGGAAAAAAACAAAGTGATAACAAAAGAATGAAACTTATAGAAATTTTCAAAAAAATTAAATAGAAGAAAAATATATTTTAATGATATCAGAGATTGCAAATTTTGGCGCGATTTTTAATAAAAACTCATCAAGTGTATATAAAATGATCAAATCGTATATTAAGTAAAATTATAATGAATTTAAAAAATATTGCAAAATATTAGAAAAGGATTAAAAATTGTAAAAATATTGAAAAATGCAAACATATTTTTAAAATGCTGAAATAACTTGTCCTGAGCAAAAAAAAAAAAAAAATTAAGGAATTACAGCCATTCATAAGCTCTGCTGGAATTATTCATAAAAAACCAGCACTACAATCCAAGCCTTTTATACAGCTGCAATTAAAATCTGATTATGGAGGACGAACTACGGTGCCCTACCTGCAAACAGCTTTTTGCTAACCCCGTTCTGCTACCTTGTTTCCATGCTCTGTGTTTGGGTTGTGCTTTGGATATACAAACTCCTTATACACCAGGTGGAATAATAACTTCAGTTACGAGCGGCTCGGCCTCTTTAAATGGTGGCGCCATTCATAGTGTAGCTGCCACCATACATCCTCATCCTTCGGGCGCAGCCTCAAATCACCATACACACTCACATACACACGCTGCCACTCGACATTCGTCCAATTCTTCTGCTGCCAGTACAGCCAGCTCAGCCACTGGCTCTGAATCGTTAACTTCCGATCAAGATCAAGCTGATAAGGTTAGTATTTTAAGTGAAGCAGATTCGGGAGTAGTTTGCTGTTCCAACACTTCAAGGCCGGTATCATACGCAGGAACAGGTCATATACAAGGTTTACTCCAAGGAGCTGCTTCGGCGCCACCAGGTGCTGCTTACAGTCTTATTTGTCCTTTGTGTCGCAAAATTGTGTTCTTTGACGAAGGTGGCGTACGAAATTTACCACCATATCGTGCTATGGAATCTATAGTAGATCGTTTTTGCGCTCGTGAAGCATTACGCTGTCAGATGTGTGAGACAGATCCTAAAGTGGCATCTTTAGTGTGTGAGCAATGTGAAATACGTTATTGTGATTCATGTCGTGAATTATGCCATCCAGCTAGGGGTCCGTTGGCCAAACATACGTTGGTAAAGCCAAAAGGAGCTGCTCAACAACGTGAATCAGTGTGTGGAGAACACGAAGATATTTTGTCCATGTATTGTCTTACATGTAAGATGCCAGCTTGTCCAGAGTGCATCAATGATCAACGTCATCCACAACATGAAGTGCAGCCCATCAGCACTACATGTAAAGCCCAAAAGGTGAGAGTGAATAATTTTATTTGTGCTCCTTTACAATATACATATGTATGTATGCATGTACATACATATATGTTTCAGTATAAATTAAAATATTTTGAAAATTCATTGTTTTCACTTCGAAAGTACAGCTACATATTTTTTGCCGCTTGTATGATCACACTTACATAGATGTATAATCCGATTCCTTAGTACATATTTTTGACATCTTAACAATGCATTTTTTATGGTAAATTGAAGGTAGGTAACTTGATAAAAATGCGCCTTAATTGTTTGTTGGTTAGAAAAAAAAAGTTTATTTCACCAATCAAGTCTAATTTAAACCATGTGTCTCGACAAATAATTCATAATCAAATAATTTCACTTCGACTGAAGCACAAAAGGATGCGTTTGTAATTTTTTTTTATTTATGTTAAGATTGTTATCAAGAAAAAAAAAATATTTATAAATATTGTATTTTGGCGAAATTAGGTATAATCAATTTGTTAGTACTGTCCCTTAAGCAAATACATTGTCGCAAAAACAACAGGCAAGGAGAATTTACTAATTTATTTAATTCGCCTTGACAACAGGCATTTTGTTAGTGAAAAATGTTTCCTGTGTGTCAAAAACAGAGAAACAAGTAGATCGAAGGATTTTTCAAGATAAATTGGGGAGTGTATAACTTGTATAAATAACACCAGTTTGGAGACATAGTGACGGATTTCCGCGCTAGATGATGAATACGACAGATGCTATAAAATGTTAAAATGATAGTATATGTTAGGTTAGGTTTTGAGGGCCGCCACATCTGAGACGTGACGCACTTGGGTCCGTTAATTCGGTCCCTTTGTGATAGCCTACAGCAGACAGGGCTCAGTCAATTGGTTATTCAATTGCCTGTCATTGCCCTGTCGCCGAATCAAACCATCCTGATTGTTGCAAGAAGGAGGATATGTTGGTTAGCCCCATGTTCGCCAGACTGTCGAGGTCTGAATGATAGCATGCGATGTAATGATTTATTTAAAAATAAATTCTTTAAATTATTTTTATATTTTTGTGCAAAATTCGACAGTATTCTAGACGTAATTAATTTTTTTTTTGATATTCGTAGAGAATTATCCAGACGTAACAAAAAAATCATTTACTAAATAAAACAACCACAACTGCAACGGAACGGTTACATACAAAAACAAAATAACTCCCAATGAGCTAACTCTATTTACAGAACTCTCTACTCTTTCGTTAATTTAACATTCTAATAATTTTCCCACATCCATGGTGTATTAAAAACAGGAAAATTGTCCAGCCTGCTGCATACGTATATTTTTGTTTTACAAATGTCAAATTGCATGTAGCACAGCAACAAGCTGATTAAAAACCCGCCGGTGAAGTATTAAATTTTATTTGGAAACTTTAAAAATTATTATTTGTTGTGGGTTAGCAAATCTATATGGATTTCATTGGTAGCTAAATACCAACTCATCAGTAGATCTTTAACATTTATGCTTGAAAAGTTCCAATACTCATGAGCTGGTACATATAGATTAGCGAACCCATAACAAATAATCGAATAAATGTTATATTTTCGAAATTTTATATAAAAAATAAAAATATCTGCTGCAAAGAAAAATTGCATATCACATTAAAAAAAAACTGAAACCAAACAGTGCATTTTTGACAGCCGAACTGAATGTAAAAGCAGAATTGGCGGTGGTGGCCGGCATCGAATCGATCGGCTTGTTTTTCTGTTTTTGACACACAGAAAACATTTTATACTAGAAAAATGCCTCTTGTTTCTGTGACGTTGTATTTGTTTTAGGGATACTACATAATTTATTATGCCTTGCCCACATACAAACATAGAAAAAATGTAATATTGTTGTCAATTTCTTTCTGAAACCAATTGAAGAAAAACACATTCTTGTTTTGTTTTTTTTTTTTTAATTTACCTGCATGAGTGATATGTGCACTTGTGTGGTAGCAACTTTAACCACTGAAGGATACTGAACCGATGTTAACCCACAATATTTCCTTTCTTTCACTTCTGTTGATAAATACTTTTAATTTAGTTTGAATTTTGTCAAAATCGGTTGAAAAGTATGGCCATAAAGTCCATAAAAAAATTGTCTTGCTTATTATTTATAGATAAAAAGTGGAAATACATAAACAATTGTTGGAAGCTGTTACCACAGTCAACTGCAGAATACGCCATAGATTAAGAAATTATGCCTCACCCCGACTAGAAATAAAAATGTTCGCAATAAAGCCGTAAATCGCGAAGCATCTGCTTAGTTAATGTCATGTGCATGGGAAGACGAAGGTATTACAAAATAATTTCATAAAAATTTAAATGCGTAAAAAATTTAATTTCATTTCAAAATTCTTATTGTACATATGCACATTATGGTCATAGCCAAACACCACAACAGTGATTTTATAATATCTCTCAAAAAGAGGACTTTTATTGATAAAGTTAAATAGAAGCGAGAAAATTGAGAATTTTCTTTATGTTGAGGTTAGTTCATTATTTTCAGTTGGGGACATCAAGTATAAATTTTTTATACGATAGGTTGTTAAAATATAAAAATTTTGTGTCCTGTATTTGTTTAGAATAATCTACAATACCGCTCAGCCGACTTCATAATTTGAGAACTAAAGTATACTTCTTTTATATTTTTATAACTCTATTTTTAATTTATTTTAAAATATCTTCTGCACATTTCACAATAAGTGTTTAAATATGGTTTTGGGTGGTGCTATAAGACATAATAAACTTTTCGCCAATTAATTTTGTAAAAGTTTCGAATCTGCCCTTTTAATTAATGATCAAATGAAATATTTTAGTATTTTCGTAACTTCTATCAAATTAAATATTGTTGAATTTTAAAATAAAAATTATTAATTTTAAGGAAGAAAATCTATCAATAATGTTTTGCAATTTAGTTTAAAACTTTAAAATCCATAGCATGTGACATGTGGTTGTGTACATTTCCTTATTCATGACAATATGCTGAAATTGCTATCTATAGATGTATGTAGGAATTTATTACCCGATAAAACTCTTGAAAATTTCATATTTTATTTATACAAGGAGCTATAAATCTATCAAATATTTTATTATTAATAAAAAAGTAATAAATAATACCTCTAAATACTAATGAAAACCATAAATTGTTCTACATAAAATAAAAACTACTGATACTTAAGGGTGAAATGTTAAACTAAACATTACCTGGCATACGAAAATCACATTTTATTTTAGAAGGATTTACATATATACACATTTATATGTATATATACTAGCTGCATCCGGTGCGCTTCGCTGCCCAAATTTCCTGTAAAATAAAAGTAGCACTTATAATTAGTATGTTTAAATAACTTATCTATCCATTTTGTGAAATTTCATTACAACTTAAGAAAACACACTTAATTTAAATACTTAATGTGCTTTAATAGCGCAGATATATGAATATAAATTTAGGGGGGTGCTCCTCACTGCTTGAGTTTTTTTTTTTTAAATAGCCTATTTTACTTTCCCTGTCACCAGTAATATGGTTTCAAAATTTCAAGACGATCGGTCTTACCGTTTGGCTTCTTATAAGGAACATACAAACAGAGAAATAAACTAACAAACAAACAAACATACACTCTATATATATATATTATATAGGAATGCACATGCTAACCCACTTATTCACAAAACTTTAAAATGGATTTGAAATATATTTTAAGAAAAATTTGTATTGAAATTTTTTACTAAAACACATTTGAAATCTATTTTATTTTTTATGAATACTACCATAAATATGTGCATAGATATGTGTACATACATTCATATTTACATATATTTGCACTTGTATATTAAATATTTATTTACTCTTTGTTTTGATATAAATCGTACCATAAGAATTTTTTGTAAGTGCCCGGCGTAGTAGAAGTACTTGGCTTATACAAATAAACAACAGAGCTGTAAGTGCTTATCCTTGTGAGAAAATATGTATAGATGTTGTCGTTTATCTGGTAGTTTTTCAACAGAATTAACTTGTTAGAATATATTTTGTATTAGCAGCAGGTACATACATATATGAAAATAAAAAGAAAATAGTAACAAAAATTTGGTACATATTGAATGAAGTAAGCAGATTTACAAAAAAGATATAGTTATATGTACCTAGCAAAAGCTTGATAAGGTGTTGTTATTACCAAACAACATACTTTTCAACCATAAACTTCATACAGTCTGTATTACTTTACACTAGTTACGTAAACTATATACTGCTAAACAAACTAGTCATATTTTTCAGTGTCTTTGTGTTTATCATTCTTAGGTTTAGAAGTCCAAATCCTGGTGAAGCAATTTCTTTTTTGTTAGTAAAGCTACGTTCACATTTATCAAATATTTGTCGAAAAAAATGTAACCAACAAAAAAGCTTATAATTTTTTTCTTTTAATTTCAATATTTTTTTAATTATGAGTTCGCATTTTTAAAAACTATACAAAATTAATTTTTTTGAAGAATAATTAATTTTATTTTGCAATATAAAAACAAAGTAAAATGACACAATTTATAAGCAAAACTAGTGGTTGCGTTTTTTTGGACAAATATTTAATAAATGTGAACGTAGCTTAAGTAAGAGTTTTTCAAACAAATTTTAAGACTGACAAAAAATAATAATACATATTTTTTACATTACTTTTCTATAAAAAATTTTCTGGGTGCATATAAATATTGTGTTTATCTAGAGTAAATAATAAAAATAAACAATTGTAATTCTGAAAATGTAACGCTGTTCTAAATATTATATGGTTTTGCTAATATGTATGGTTGGTACAATCCCACTTATGCTAAAGTTATAGAATTACAATGTAATGTATTATATAATTATTTAAAACATTTGGCAATAATTTAAAATTTTCTAAATATATATATGAAAAAATACCCCCATTATGTATCAATGAAGTTAGTTTAAGTCAGCAACATATGCCAAAAGTTAAGGACAGCCAAAGGAAAACAATAATAAATATAAACATAAACAACCGAAAAACAATCTCCCTAAAATAACACCAGCTGGAAACATTTTTTAAACACCGCAAACCAAACACATTTCCCCCTTAACCAGACACATAGAAAAAGCTAAAAGCATAAAAAAAAAACATAAAAAAAATAGAATAAAAAAATTTAAAACAAAACTTACGACAAAACTAGAAAACAAAAGGAAATAAAATTCTTTAAATAGCATCGAACATAAATATTTTAACATTCCTACACATGTACATATGTATGTAGCTTCCGATACTCTATTACCTTAGTAACCAATAATATATTTGTTTACTTACTACATTCATATCTCGGTTATTTTTTTAACAGGAATTTCCACATATATTTTTAGTGTGTTTGAGCAAAACTTTGTTGCATACTTCAAGTACTCGTAATGTGATTTATATCTTTGTTTTAACACTTCCTTTGCTAGAAATATCCTTTTCATTTTTCTATAGTGTTAGAAAATAAATTTCTAATCGCATTTGAAGTGGAAAAGAATTTATTACTGTTATATATTTTCGTCTTGGATTTCGTAAAAGTTTGGTGCTACTTAAAGATGATTTCGTTTTAATATTTCTGATAAAAGAATGTAAACATTCAACTTGAATAACGTCACCTTTTTACTTTAACGTAGTAGTTTATTTTTATTTAATTGTTAATCGTTTTCAATTGTCTTTTGCAAACAGGCAGCTAGTCAAAGACAAATTATAGTTAAATATATTTGAGAAATTAATATGTTAGAAAATTTAAAATATACAAAATACCAATAGGTAGCAGCCTTGAAATCGGTATTCTGATACGTTCTGCAGGTCTGAGTGGACATTCTAATGTTCCTAAAAGAAATTCTAATTAATTACAATTTGTATCAATTTAATAAAGAACTGAACAACAATCATTCTCAAAAAAAAAAAAGAAAAACTTATGAAAAAGTTAAATTGTTTGGAACGATGTCATGGGAAGCAAACAACTTGCCGCCTTGCCTTACAAATAATATCTTAAAAATTTTAATACATATTTGGAAGTTATTAAATATTTTAATATTCAAAACATCATAAAAATTAAAAATGTCTGCTGAGCATGGATCACATGTCAAGTGTCTTTTATATCAAGTATTTTAATCACTGATCTACTCTAATAATTATTTTTTACTGGCTTAAAATTTATTTTTGATAATTCGCACACAAATAGGAAAATCAGTTTGTTTCGTCAGGAGTTGAAGTTGTGAACTTGTAACAATTGTATGTAGATTATTGTTGAAAAGTCTGATGCTGCATCAATGTAACACATTACCAAGTTTTTGCTGGGTATAGTATGTACATTAGGGGAATAACCAAATTTTGGCCCTAGCACTACACGATAGCGAATATTGTGTTATTTACGAAAACAATTTTTTTGGGTCGTTTGAAAATAAAAACCTCACCCACAAAAGCGATTTTCTAAGATCCCTAAAGAAAAAAAAATTAATAAAAAAATTTTAAATAGCTAAAGCATGAAATCTACCAATTATAATTTTATGGGTTGGCATTTTGCCTAATTGATGTACCGATATCTGGAATATTTCTTCCCATCGTTGTGCTATCTTTAAATTTGGTCAACGCCTTTACCAACTCTTTAGCATTTTTCAAAACACTTAAACGACTACTTTTAAAACCCATTATTTTGATGTATTAAACACAAACACGGACTATTAATAACACGTTATTATACACTATTCAACAAAAAACTATAAGATAATAGTATTTTTTGAATAGGTCTTTTCCATTTAAAATCTTGATTAAGAATGAATAGGACAATTCCCTAATAATTTGATAAAAATAAAGTGAGTTTTTGGCTAAATGTATAAGTACAAATAAAAATAAAAAAATAATTTTCCAACTTTACCGCGTTTTGTGGGTGACCTTTTTTGAAAACCGCGAAAAATTAATATCATTTTTTGTAATAGTTTTCAATGGACTATTCGACTATGCTAGGGCCATTTTGATATTTGCAAAAAATGGGAATAAGTTATACCCCTAATGTACATACACATTTACATATGTAACATATATTCCTGGAATCAAAATTTACTAACGGTGATAAACCAAGGTATGCTTTTCGGTAGTAGTAACAACTATTTGTTTCCTATTCTGGCTCATTATAGTGACATCTTTATAAAGCGTGGTTACTTAAATTAAAAAGAACTCTTCATGAATTGAAGTAATTTCATACTTAAAGCAAGTTTCTTCTTAATTTTGTTTTGTTAAATATTTTTCCAGTCTGAAAAATTCATTTAAATTTAAGTTATTTGCCAGTTTTTTATAGTACGAAATGTTATAAAATATACAAAATACAAAGAAGACAAAAACGAATTATATGCATTCAAAAGGATACGATTATTTGCAGGTGAACATCATTTGTATGATATGTGGATAAAATAAAAGCAGAAAAATCCAATATACTCGTACAAGGATCATGAAAATAAAATAGAAACAAAAAAAAAATTGTAATGAATTGTAAAGGAATAAAAAAATAAGCAAAACACAAGCAAAGTGAGTAAAAATTATGTGCAAGAATAGACAGAAGTTTAAAAGAGTGTAAAGATTGATAAACTATGTTTCTCTGTAGGATATTTAGTTATTTAAAAAACTTTATTACCAATAAAATATAATTAATAAAATATAATTGATAATTATAATATAAGGAGTTGTTTTGGACTATCCAAATTATCGTAATGCTGAAATGCACTGATTTGTCATCAGCCATGATTTAGACATGATCAATAGTTGAAAAGAAAAATCTAGATTTAGTTTTCAAAGTACACAACAGAACAAAACTACGACATTGTTTTCAGAAAACCCCGCTATTTGACCATCAGTGAGTGGTCATCTTTATCTGGCGCTGACTGTAAAATTAGAATACGAGAATTATAGCACTACTAAATTGATGTTTATCTGATGTTAATGATTTTAGTTTTATTTTTAAACTTTAATATATATGTATGTATGTATGTACGAGCATAAACAATGTTTATTGAACAAATGAAAAGCTTCAGTCAGTACGAAATTGTGTAGTTGTAATTTGATTACTTCAAAAAAATTTAATCAACACCAATTTAGTATTCAAAAATTCTATCCTCTATGCTCCGTGTATTTTGTTAATCACTACGTGATAGATTATTCGTTACAAACAAAAAAGCCCTTACTAAATTTACGTGTTTTGGGATTACTTTTGAGTACAAGTTGTGATTTAAAATATTTATCTGCATCAATTATAAAAAGAATTAAACACTTTTTGAAGTGAAATCTTCTACTGGCGCGGTACGAAGGTTTTAGGTGAGACAAAATCTCAGAATTCGCGACAGCGTCACGCTTTTTGACACTTGTAGCATCTCTGTTTGTGCGAATGCCTACCAAACAAATTACAGGTGTAGTAACTTCTGTCGGCACTCCCGGAGTACTACCCGTAATTTTTTTAAGCTGCTTCTGTTCAATACCAAAAATGAAGAAACATAAAATATTAATATTACTTGTTTTCGTAGGTTTAATTTGTCGATTAATATATCAATTCGGCTGAGTTGTCTAAGACGATACAAAATTGATATGAGTATGCATTTATTTTACCTACGTATTAAAAATATTATATGAATTTTGAGATCGGCTTGATTGCACACAAAAAAAAAAACGTGTACGGCATTCAATGTGATCTAATCTTAAACCGTTTAATTTCGCCTTAAATATTGTAGATATTTAGCATGTGCACGCTCAGAGTCTTCAAATAACTTGACTACGTAGTTCTCATGGGACCAAGTGGAAACATTCGAAACAGAAATTTACTGGAATATTTCTATAATTTAAGTCTACTCAGCAAAACAAACTAAAAAGTGTAGACGTTTCGTTAAAAATGTCACCAAAAAGTATTCAAACTAGTTGAAAAATTGATGACTTGTCACCAAGAAGTTTTCAAACTAGTTGACAAAAGTGATGACTTGGGGGCTCTTGGCACCAGCTTCCTACTAGGTGCTTAGCGTATTTTTGATACCGCTTTCGATTTATTTTAGTTCGTTTGAGACTACTTTTTATTTTTGCTTTAAATGTTACAAGTTCATTTATTTTCGCTTATTGTAACTCCAACTGGATTGGTTTTCTAAATTTTATTTTAATGTAGAAAAATCTTTTAAATTACCATTTTGACCACCACTTCAATGATAACAGTGTTACCATTATATTTGTAGTTGATTTTAGTTCCACGCACAACCCACCATATCTTGGCAACACTACCTGGCCTGCTAAAGTAAGAACATTAGTTTGAACATTGTCCCTGAAGTCATTACATAGGACCAAGTCTTGCAGACATTACCAACAACTTTTGCAGGGGTGTACTTGTCTCTAATACTTCCTCTTAATCTTCTATTCTTTTGCTCAAAATTTCGTATTCATTTTAAAACAAAGTTATTATACCATCATTTATTGCAATTACCTGACAAATTTATTTCCTCCCCTAAATTTTGCAACAGTTTTCCTTACGTTGTACATCCTTGCATTTTCCATCCCCTTTGTGGTAAATTCGATAAATTACGTATTACAGTTCCATAACACAGCGGGAAAAATTATTTTGTGTGTGTTGATGAACCCTAAAATAAATATGTTTTTCTATCAGCTTGAACTTTTTTTTAAATTTTGAGATTTGATTTATGTATTTTCCAATTTCTATATATATATTTTTTCCAATATTTATGATTGTTAGACAAAAAATAATAATACATTAAACGTGAGGGAAATCCGTACGGGTAACCTTATGGGCGAAGTTTTCTCGAGGTATGAAGGTGCAAAAAGTGCTTTTTCAGTACGAATTCATTGATGCATTTATCAATAGTATGGGTGCCCTACTCCTGTATATGTACTGTTCTAGGTCAGTAAAATGGAATTCCTTTCCTAAGAGGAGCAGGGTATCTTTTCCTTTATGCAGGTCGCCAAAAAATTATCAATTGAAACGGCACACATGAAAATAGTGAATTTTCATACCATCGTCTAATCTTATGATAAAACTTCAAGTTACTCAGCCGAATTGTAGGCAACATTTTTGTTGTCTTTTCAAGTATAACAATCTCATAGAAATTTGTTTCTACTGAAAAAATAATCTAATTGAAAATTAAACGAATTTAAGTTAGAAGAATTAAAATTTGTTTGGATTAATGACTATGAACTTTTTTGGAAAATCTGGAATAAGTTTTATATATTAAAATATGTCTTATAATATTTTTTTTAATTACTTCATACCATTAAACTTCTGATAATGCAGTGATTGTATCAGCTGCTACAGACGTATTTGCAACAAATCCTGTTTACAACTTTGTTTACTTGTATACTTTTTTTTATTTATTTACTTTCTTTTATTCTCTCGCTTTAAAAATATTTATAAAGTGGTAAATTCTAGGGAAGTACTTACTCGTATTTTCTTTTAGTCTTGTATTTAAAGGGTGTTGGCAGGATTATAAACATATGAAAGATTGATTGAATGCATTTTTTTATTGCCAGAGTTTAGGTAAATGTATCAAGATTTTAATATTCTGTTATTTAGTGGCAGCTTAAAAAAGTATTTAACACACAGCTTTTAATGGGAAATGAAATTTTTTAAGCTTCTTATCGGTCAGTTCAAATATACAAATTAATTTTAATCCTTTCAGTTAGTTCAAAAAAAATCTAATCGTATAAAAAACGATTAAATTATTATGTTTGTATACTTTTATGAGCCAGAACATAAAGATAAATCGTTATAATAAAAATCTTTTAACAGATACGCTAAATAATTAATTCATTTGATATGAAAACTTCAAGCTCTGTTGCTCTGCAGTTGGAAAAATATGAATAGCGAAGCCCATCTGGGATCTTAATTTTTCAGCGGGCGCAAATATGTTGTACGCATTTTTTAAGAAAAGACGAAAAATAGAAATTTAAAACAAAAAAGTTCATTATATAAGAATATTTTCTAAAGTGTGTGAGAAAAGTAAAATGCGAATAAGTATGAACATTTATTACCGTATTAACACTTTGTTGCATGCATTTTTTTTTAGTGAGAGAGACACAGAAGAAATGTAAAATAAAATAGTTTAACGGAATTGTGTTTGTAAAATATTTATTAGCTTAAAAATATTGAAAAAAAAAATATTTTGCTAAGCAAGCAAGCCTTTAAAAACCAAAATATAGAATTTTAAAAATCAGATCATAAATGTTATGAAATATATTTTGGCAGGGTGCAACTTTTCCTCGATTTTCAAAAAAATGTATGGAATCAAATTGCATGACCGTTCAGACAAACAAGGAATTTTAAAAATCAGCTCATAAATCAGTCCCAGCAAAAACTACCGCTTCCGCCGAATCAGGTTTGTAAAGGAAGATGCTTCTTGTTGTTGTGTCTCCTGCTCCTAAAAGCGCTTCGAATACGCATGATTTCATTTTGTTAATGTTCGGACCTTCATAACTCTATCATATATAATTCGATTTTTATTACTCTTTTTTTATCCACCACAAGTAAACCGATATCGAAAGTGTACAGTTGCAGCTTGGTTACACAGAAATTTAAGTGTTATTCAGATACAAACATTGTTTAATAAATAAATTCGTTGTATATTGACTGATTTCAAATTTATTTAATTTAATAAAAGTTAAACTGTAAATAATATTTATTTCAATATTCTCAACTTCTGAATTCTTCTGCTATTCATTCGGTCATCCCATTTTAATCGTACGAAATAGATAATAACGAAATTTTATAAAGTTAATTTGGCTACTTACCACGAGATCATGTTGAAAATATTAACAAAACAATCAAGAGTAGAGTTATAAAAATTAAGCATTTTTCCAGATTCCATCAGCCTGTATTCTCTACAGTATCCCTTTCCCAAAGAAAGTAAAACATAAAGTAGTAGGCCTTAAATGGCTGAATGTTAGTTCTTTTTAAAGAACCCCCAAGTGGAAGAAACATACAACATTGAATTCGGCCGTTTGATAAAGAACACAGATAAAAACACTTAATTTGTAAAATAAAATTGAATATTTTCAATAGAAAATTTTGTAGACCCCTATTAGTTGTTCCAACAATTGAAAGCTTTAATGATTTTTAAATTTGTTTATTTCAAACAATTTTTTTATAATTTTTTGCTGACATTTTCTATTTCCTCCAAAAGCAATTTGTTCACAATGTGTCTTGCCATTAATAAACGACAACTTCATATTGTCCTTCTTTCTAATTAATGGTGGTTTACTTGCTGGTGCACGTGTTAAAAAACCCATTTGTTTCTCTGTTCTTCTATGTCATTAAATTTAAAAATAAAAGCAAAAACAAAACTAACCGATCAAATGAAATTCATTTCATTGAGTTTCGAATGGATTTTGAACAAAACCATTTTTTATTCGACTCGTTTGTTTATTTTTTTGTTGTTGTTCTTTCTATTATTTATTCATGCATTAAAAATTACTCAATGTAATTTCTGAATAATATCGGTTTTTTTCAATTAAGCGTATTAACATTTAAAATATTTATATAAAGTTATTAAATGGACAGTGTAAAAAATGGAAAATAAAAAGTACAAATATTCGAAATTTTATATTAGAAAAGCTTTTCTTAAAATGGGGTTCTTTCAGAGTCTGAAGTGGTTAGCGCGTTGACTACTAAGCAAACAATGACATACGTCAAATTTGACAGTTGTACAACATAAGAGCAATGTTGAGAATTTAGAATATTTTATGCTAGATACGAAATTGTTTAAATAAGACAAAAAAGTTAATAGCATATTAAATATTTTAAAAAATTTATTTCGATTGAATCTCAGACAAAAAGCAAATGCGGTCGAAGCAATATTTATTAGATCAATTGAAATGAAAAAAACTAAAGAAGAAAAATAGGATACATTTATTAAAAAATGTGCAAATTTTTCCACTTCGTCATAATTTGGTTTAAATTATAAACCTAAACTCAAGAGAGAAATTTACTAAATTTTACCAAACCAATTTCTTTCAAAATAGTTTAAAACAATTTGTAAATTAAAAATTAGAAAATTTTGTTTAAATCAAATGAATAAATAGTATGCCTTAATATTATTAGCTAAATACAAATATTTCATGTCGTTAAAAGTAGTGAAGGAAATGTTTATTTAATTTGAGAGCGACCTTTCTAAAAGAACGAATTTTTTTACTAATGGGACATTCTGTCATAAAAATAAAATTATTTTATATATTTTTATATTTATACAGGCTAAAGTTCGTAAATTTAATAATCAGAGAAGTATCAGAAATAAATTGTTAACACCCAGTGGCGGAAAGAAGCACTGATCAGGCCGTCTGGAAAGCCTTATTTGGCAGATACAGCGCCTTTTTGTCCCATTCCATACTCATATGTTTTTTACACACGATGTCCTGGCCAGCCAAGGTCATCTAAGTTCCCTTCTTGCACAGGCCTGGTAGAAGGGATTTGTAAATCGACAAATATTGAATAAGAATTTATTTTACTATAATTGTTTCTCCAAACCGAATAATAATCAATTAACATATAATTTTAATTTGCTGCCATAAATTATAATAATAAACCTTACCAATTTTTAGTTGCTACAACCGATGATTGATACTTCAATCTAAATAGACGAATATTATTAAGTTATGCTCGCCATATTTGGGACTTAGTCGTAGCAAAAGATTTCTTTCGGTTTAATTTGAGAATTGTCAGAATCATATGTATGGATTATTTCCTGAGTTCACAGAATATTGATAGCGTTAGCTGAAATATAGTCTATGCAACTAATATTTTATTGGGATACCCGTTTTCTAACCAATCTTTTTTTGGGTGCAGAAACGATTGTTTAAGAAAAATTTTATGTAAAGTAGGTGAGTGAATTTTATTATGTACTAGCTAAGACTAGTCGTGCTTTGCTACACCATAAACTTTTTTGATCATAAGAAGCATACAATTTTGATATTCTTTGACTTTCCTAAAGCAGCATATATGCACAAAAACTAGATACCCTTTATGTGAAAGGTGCCACATTTTAAAATTTACCTAACTAACTCTTAATATATTATAATTTTTATTTTAATTATTAGTGGATGGTGCCACGCCCATTCATGTTATTTTGACTATTTTTATAGAATAATGCAAAAAATCCAAAAATTAACATCTATACATCTCAAGTCATTTATTTCATTAGTTCTCAAGATATATGTTGGAGTTGCCATGTTGGAGTTGCCACGACCCTTTTGTCTACTTCTTTAAAGTCAATATGAATAGAGAAAAGCGCACAAATTTCTACTTGTTTGCTGCATTAATTCCCACTTACCAAAAATACCAAAATACCTGCTTTATATCACTTTAAAAAAATTACATATTCTTTAATCTGGCTCATATAATTTCAACCAAATCGGGATATACATTGTTTTCGAGCTATTGTGGGACAGACATTTAATTAATGTTCCAACAAAAAAACATTTTATATATCAACACCACAGTGCTTAGGCGTCGATGTATACAAAAATATGAGTATGTAATATTAATTTTATTATTTGTTAAACGTTTTGATTGCACTTTATAAGTTATCATATAAAATATTTTGTATTTACTTATACTAATTTTTATGAAATATTGTGATCTGATTAAAGACGAAAGCAAAAAAACATAAAAAGATATCCCAGCAAAAAATTAGTAATCTGTTAGACATGCTTTAACCCTCATACTCCGCATTACTTTACAGTAGTTACACCAGTAGTTACAATAGTTAATAAACAAACCATTTGTTCAAGTCTGTGCTTATCATAAAGAAGATCAGAAGGACCTCTAACCCTGGCGAACCACATTTGTTTTTATTTTAAAAGCAAGTTTTCAACCAGTTGTAGACGAGTGAGTAAAACACGTGACATAAGATAAACTTGGCACTTGTTGAATACTCAGCAGAGACTTTTAAATTAAATATTTCGTTTTTTTTTGTGTATTCAGTTACTTTTTAGTATTGGAATTTTCAAGTTATTATTTGTAAGTCAATGTGCTCATGACATCGCCATGTTAATGAAATTGTTAAAATGCCAAAGTAGAAATATCGAAAAATATGTAAGTCTTTTAGCATTTTATCTATATACTCGTACTTTACCATCAATTATTTTGCTGGGATGTTTTGTAAACTTTTATAACAATTATTATTTAGCATATTTTAAATTTATGTATTAAAGGATATTTTTATAAAAGGTTTTCCAATAGGGATGATATGATTTTGAAGTGACGTTTCGGCCATTTGTAATATGTCATGATCTGTCGTTTGTTTTTCTTTGTATTCAGTAGTGTTTACTATTTTATCATGGGGAGAACAACGTTTACAAATTATTCAGTTTTGTTATCAAAATAATTGTTCTCCAATTGCAAATTTTCGTGCGCTTTTGCCATTTTATGGTCGTAATAATCGTCCAAGTGTGCTCGCTATTCGACAAATTGTTGAAAATTTTGAGCTTAAATTTTCTTTACATAATGTTCAAGTGCAAAAAAGACAAAGAATCGCTCGAAGTAATGCAAATATTGCTGCCATTCAGGAAAGTGTTGCTGAAGACTGCAATTTGTCGATTCCAAGACGTTCTCAATAATTAGGACTGTCTCAAACCACAACTTGGCGGATTTTGATAAAGGATTTGGTTTTGCATTTGTTCTCACTAAAAAACTGATGCCATTGGTCCACCGTAAACGTCGTGAATTTGCAGATTTTTTTCGATTCGATTATTTCAAGAAATTGTGATATTGAATGGCCTCCAAGAAGTTGTGATTTAACACCATTAGAATATTTATTGTGGGGTTATTTGAAGTCATTGGTCTTTCGAAATAAACCATACTCTCTTCAAGCTTTACAAGTCAATATTGAACGTGGCAATCATGACATACGACTTGATTGTCTTTCAAGCAAAAGAAGTCGTGTGAAGCGATTTGAATGCCGTTTTATTTAGAACTTAATTGTATCGAATGTACTTAACATTAAATAAAAAACTTTTGAATTTCCTTAACAATAAGTGTGTTTTTTTAAAGAAATGATATCACTCTTACCGGAAAACCTTTTATATTCAACTCAACAACGTTATAATTTTTCATTATTATTATTAATATTTATTGATATTTATGCTGGCTAAAGTTTGTTATTTAATAAACAGAATAAGTTTATACAAATTTCGAATGTAAATATAATACGAAACTTCTCACTACTAAATGGATGTTAGCTGGTGACTTTTATACCTCGATGAGTTACGTCTTAACGTTGTCCGATTGCGTTCAAATTTAAAGCACATATAGTTTGGACCAAATGTAAAAATGTGACGGGGTGTCATTTACAGAATTCCACCTTTTCAAAATAGCTGCGATCCTAATATACATTAGTGATGTTTGTATTCGCCAAATTCAAGCGAATATTTCTCGAATAATTTGCACATACATTTTCCCAAAAAAAATCATACAAAAAGTTTAAAGAACTACATAAAATGTATAAAATTATATTAATTTATATTAATTTTTATTTAAAGAAAGGAAGCCCTTTATCTTTGACGTAAGATAATAATCTTCTTAAAAAAAACGAAAATTATATTTCGTATTTATCATTTACAAGTTAAAGTCTGGTATGTAAATTCATATCATGTTAAGTTAGTATTCAATTCTCAGTAGAGGAATGTTGGACTTAAAAAATGGCAGAACTAAAATTAAATATGTGAAAGTCCACCGAGACATGTGGCTGCGCAATCTGCGAAAATATGTTCTCCCAAACAGCACTGAATTACTTATTAAAAGCGCAACCAGAGTAAAAAAACGAAATCCCAAAGTATACATGTAGGTAAAATAATATAAAAATGTTCAGTAGTGGTCTTCTAATTCGGCATCTCAATGCCATAATAATGTTATATACCTAAAGTAGTGTGACAGTTTATTTGAATTTATTGTTACTGACGCAAAGGGAGGGATTTTTTCAAATAAAATTTCAAATATTACGTGGCTCTAAACCTTGTAAATAATAGTCGTATGCGTATTCGGCGAATACTAAAAATTGATATTCGTAACATCACTAATATACATACAAGCATATAGATGATCGATCAAAACTCGATTACAAAAGTTTACGAAAAATATTTTCAGTGTTTTTTTTTTGGTTTTTAGTTTCTGCCTTATTGGTTTTTCATAATTGGAGACAAAAATTATTTGGTTGATGTAAATTCAAGGATATTGAATATTATTACTTTTAAATATTTCTTTCTTATCTTATTATAGCGAACAATTTTGGTTTCCATGCTGGTCAGAAGCTATATTTCATTCCACAGCTAACGGAAAATATTACAAAAAAAAAAAAAAATCAAAATAAAAAAAATGATTAATATGATCTATATGGATGTGAGATCAAGTGTAGCCGTCCTACTACTACTAGTGAGCATTCTTTTTTTTACCACCAGAAAAAAATTTGTTTTAACTCGTAGCAACTTTCTCCTATTTGTAAAATATTATTTCTTTATGAAAAATTAAAAAATACTTCGATCCGAATTTAATTGATAAATATTTTATTAAGAGTTTTTTATAGTACTTGTATAAAAAAATTTTATCTATAAGGGTAGTGTTCCAAAAAATATGTTTTATTTTTAAATTGGTTTTTGACGCAATGCCTCACCATATGTTTAGTTTGCCTCAATTTCTTGCTTCAAATACATTCATACAGTATTATTATAAAGTCACGCGCCCATATGTTTTGTGTTGTAAGAAAAAAAAAAAAAACAACATGCGGCTTTTTCTTTGGCTTGATGATCATTGAAGTGACAGTGACAATTTTTTTATTAGTGTTTTTTTTTTCTTTCAGAAATTTACACTACTTGTATTGTTTTTATTTTAACTTACTTTTTTACGATTTTGTCCCTAGAAAAGGTGTCATGTATTGTAAAATATAAATTTGTATGGCACTTTAATGTATCTTTATGAATGGCTTCGGTTTATCATAATTTAAAATGCTCTTGGCACGACAACTGTCATCAAGATCATTCCAAAAAAAGTCGTTTTTTAAGTGGGAGTGTTGAACGAGTCATGTAAAATTTTAATGTTTCTACTTTTTGTGAAATTAAGTTTTGGTTTTTTTTAAGGTTTTTTTTAATAAAATTTTTAATTTCTAAAAGAACATTATTAATTACACCATCATATCCATGGCTTTTTTTTAGTTGATAATTTTGAACTGAAAAGTAATACTTTTCAATGTTTGATTCATAATAAAAAAAAGAAATAAAGATAACACTATCTTTAGTAGAGAAAGCAAATAAATACCTAATAAATTTTTCCGACAGTCTAATATTCGATTTATTGATTTTCAATTGAATAAAAATGCAATAAATGTTATAAAGAGTGAATAACCCAGCAAAACTGTGGTAATGCATTGCAATTACCCAACAACATACTTTTAGTTATACCAACTACTAACTAGTAAACAAACAAGTCATTTGTTCTCTCAATAGAACTGTAGTAGTGTCATTCAGATGTTCAGAGTTTCAACCCCTGGCGAAGCAATTTGAAGATAATTTTATTTATGTACGAGTTGGTAAAAACCAATCAAGACCAGCGAGTGAAATACTCAGTGGGGATTTGGGAGAAATTTCGAAATTTTTAAATTGTTATTTATTAGTCATTATGGGAAAGTAAATAGTTAAAATCCAAAAATGGTGATGGGTATGTTTACTATAATTTTTCTTAATTTTTTTTATATAAAGTCCTAAAAATATATCCGCCTAATATGAGATACATACATACTATCATTATGAATTGACACGATATTGTACAGATCATACGTTCGAGGAAAAAATTATAATTTTTTTAAATTAAATTCTTAAACATGTTTTTCTACTTTTTTAATTATTAATTAAAAAAGAAAAATGTAATGTAAAATGAAAAGAAAATTATAATTCCTTGACTAATCCGCAATATATTCGGAAAGTATATTAACCCAATTAACGACGCCTCAGAACTGAGTTTTTTTTTTAACTTTTCATTAATAATTTAATAAATACACATCTTTCCGTCCCTGCTTCAATCACATTTGTATGTATTACGAAAAACTTTAAACGGTCATAACTCCTGAAATACTTAACCGATGTTGATAAAATTGCAATTGGGTACATCTGCAAGTAAATAACTTAACAAATTATTTTGTTTTGTCTAACTCGATTCAACTATTTCACAGCAAAATGGATCACAAATAATCAAAATGCGTATAGGATTTTATTTATTCATGTGAGACGCTAACAGAAAAACAATATGCGTAACTCACGTAACTGTTGCTAAAATGTAACCGAATAATATATAAATTATAAATGCGGTTATGCTTTTTGTTGACGAAACACACATTGGTGCTGTGCTTTAAGTGGTAATTGACTTAATCCAGACAATAGCTTTGGCCAATTGTACATAAAACTTTTGTGTCTCTACACAATCCCTGAATCAAAAGAAATGGGAGCCAGTAAGCCTCACGTAGGAATGCCTACTGGAAGATTAGAAAAGTATTGTTTGACTTTGCGGTGTGCTGCGAGATGCATACTGTATCTCCTTCAGGATTGATGCACTGGTGTACTTTATTTTGTGTCTTAATTTTTTTATTGGAGACGTCTCCTTAGGATGTACACTTGTGGCTGTGGTCTCTGCCAAAATTGATGGGATAGGTATTAGTTTAATGACTCATAGCCGTCCATTGATGTGGGTGACTGGATCTCGTACATCCAATGTAAAGCCCCTCTTTGTGCTGTTGCTAAGCAACAGAATCTTCATCAGCGACATGAGATTAGATGGTTAAAACACTTAAACAAGGTGATTATACATGGTTTGTGGTCTGTGCATAACAAGTTAAGACTTGCGTGGATTCCTCGAAAGTTACGCTGGTGAGCTTTAGGGCCTACACTTTGATGATAGTGAACAATCAATTTCACACGGTAGTAACCTTCAGGTTAGGACGCAAGGCAGCTTACTGCTGTACTCTTGCAATGCGATATAACTTTTTTTCGCAACATGTACCTTCAAAACGCAGCAAATTTTGTTTGATATCGAATTTTTTTAACGTTGTGATTCGCCTAGAAAGTACATGTTTTATTACAAAAATTATAAAGTCTCAGATAGAAATTCTAAAATTAGCAATATTTTAAAGAAATATTTCAACTCTAAACTATATGATTTTGATTGCGATTGATTATTTATGCATAACCTCAATTCTTTACGACTTTTTGGTGTTCTTATACTATGCATCAAAATTTCGTAATCATTCAAAGCAAACCTGTTACAAATCAAAATAGAAAAAAACAAAATTTATTCATTAAATTTTCAAATTAAATTAGAAAAATAAAGTAAAATTTCCTAATTGACAAATCAATTCACGGCCTCATATGTGCATTGTTGATTTGAGTATGTATGTATGTGTGTTTGTTTGCTAACATCCCAAAAACAAATAATATTAATATGTAAATAATTAATTTTCTTTGATTAAACAGTATTTATACAATTAAATGCAAAAGCACTTAATAAATGATTTAGTTCTTCATAAAAAACAGAATACTATTTATTTGTCTATCTGTCCGTTTGTCAGCCTGTCTCTCTGTCGTCTGTCTCCAATATGTATTTGTATCACTAAATAAATAGTAATAATTGTTATTAAAATTAACTATAGACTTTGCATAGAAAATGAAAAGCCAATCATAACATGATGACAAACAAAGTGTGTAGTAGTTGTTGTTGTTACTACTGTTAGTTTATATAATTCATGTTAAAGTTGTTGTAGATTTAAATAAATAATGTTGCAACTAAATTTTAACTAAATTTTATAAAACTTCCTAAATCAAAACAAATCGAATGCACATTTTGTAAAAAATATAATAAAAAAGTGAATAAAATATAAAAACAGGAATAAAAAGCCACAAATTAAAACTATTAGACGATATTAATATAAAATAGTTTTGTTGCATTTTTCGCCATCAAGATTTAAACGTTGATGTCAATTGTTAAAATTTATTTGCTTAACTTTTTCTAAATAAAGAAAAAAAAAAAGTGATGTAGGATTTAACATTAAAAAGGCATTTTTATTGAAATTAGTAATTTTCTATAGAAATTAATTAAAAATTTGAACTAAAATGTGCTTGCCTACAGTGTTTTTAATTCTTAGGGTGGGTTTTTAAAATTAATATATTGAGGATAATCATTCTTGGTTGAAAACTGCTCTGGCTTACGTTGCAGATCTTGCAGGTATAACTTATTTTCATATTTTGTTATTGCATTGCTGGAAACTGTTAAAAATAAACTAGACTTGCAAGATCTGCAATGATTACAATACTAAGAGTGTTTTCGCCTATTGTTTGTACGGGATTACTAAAAGTTTGAACCAAAATTAATATTTGTGAAAATCGGAAATTTATTTCAATTATCGATTTTCAAAAATTTTTTTTGTGTTAAACTCTTTTCTTACAATTTGTTTGTATACATATTTTTTTTTTTTTAAATCGGAGGGGCAAGTTGCTCCGTAATATTTGTTATCCATAGTTTCTCCATATATGGACTTGTTTTTAAATGTTTTTTGCTTAAAAGTTATTGCCTACAGTTTGGTTCCATAATCTTTTTTAGTGGGAAGAGCAGCTTGCTCATCGAAAATATTGATTATGGCATAACTCCGCCATTTATGGATTGATTTTAAATTTGTATGCTTGCAGATTGTTCCAACAGAACCGTAAGTGGAAATCAGACGGCCATTATGTTCTCCTGAAATATTTGTCCGAAGTATGAATACTAATTCATAAGGACGAACATTTAAATTATTTTTGCGATTTCTATTAGGAAAAAAGTTAATATTTCTAGTGTCAAGGAGGGTAACAAGCATTCTTTACCCCTCTGTCTCATTTAGAAACGTCACTTGTTCCATTAGGAAATCTCATTTAACAATAGGCGGAACCGAAAAAGGGAAAAATTCCCTGGGAGTTATTATTCATATTTGGACCGATTTTAAATCTTTTTTTATGTATCGGTTCTTAAACTCAGCCAAAAAAAGCAATTAAATTTAAGGAAAAAAATTCCTTGATTCAAAGAATTTATTCCTTATTTTTCACCCAAGGAACAGGTTCTTTGAATTAATCGTATGGCAATCATTGGCTTGTTGAATTTAACGTACCAGTTCGTTGAAACCGTACGTTGATTTTTAAGAATTTATTCCTTGATCCAACGTGTTCATACAATAAAATTAACGTATATGTATAGTGGTATTGAAATCTATTCGATTGGATCTTTCGTAGTGAAGTCGAGCATATTTGGCAGAGTTATAAAATACTCATGTTGAAAAATGCGGAAATACTTCGGCAAATGCCAGTTTTAAAATTATCAAAGCCCTTTAAACTTCTTACAACACTGATATGAAAATATTAAAACATGCTAATGTCTCTTTTAAAGCATTTTATCAATATCGAACTCAATGACTAGTTTGATATCTTGTCCTTATCGTTACATCCGTATATTTGTCAGTATCTGATCTGTATTTATTCCTCACTATCATACCTTAAATTTGTTAAAGAATTTTTGAAGTTTTTCATATTCTCACAAAGTTTACTTGATTAAAAGTATATTTAATTAAACGTATCGGTCGGTTATTTTTACAGCACACAGCAGTATATTCGGGTTTTTTATTTAAAACATTTTTAAATATAAAAATTAAAAATAAGATAAAAACGAAAGCCAAACAACTCCAATTCATTTCATTTATTATTGATACGTAATCAATCTCTTAAAGTCAACACAAACACTGGGCTATCCGCAAACATTGAATCGTAAGTCTTTTATACTTATGTATGTACTCGTACATACATATATACAGACATTAAATTAAATATGACATGATGTGATAACACAGATACAAAGTCAAGAAGAATGAGTTAGAATGTATGATACTCACAGATACGTACTTTGAGTGAATCAATAGTTTGGATGGATGAGCGAATGTCTACACCGAAATTAAATGAAAGAAAATCCATTAAAAAAACAAAATAAAAACGAAATAAACGTTTAATTTTTTAAGTGATTCATTTGGTTGGTCAAAAATTGTCATTGAATTAAAGAAAATTAATTAAAATACAAAAAAAAAAAACTTCTGTATGCTATAATATTTCGAAAAGAAAGTTCGTTCAATCATTTATGATCTTTCCTTTTTAGGGTGATTTCTATTATTAACAATTTTCTTTATTAATTTATTGCTTTTTTAAGTTCTAGTGGCGATTTGAGTATTTTAAAATGGGTTAGATGGGTTTTTGTTATATAAGTGCCAGGCGTTTGAATTTAATTAATTTAAATTAAGTACTGAAAACGTTTTAAACTATTGAACTTTATTTAACATTAATCTATAATTAATAGACAATGTGATATTTTTTTTAACAATTACTTTATTGAAATCTGTTCGCAACTTTATATGCATATATTGAGAACATATAAAATATGGGCATATGTCTTTTGTCACAAGCCTTAACCGCTTAAATCCAATTTTGACAAAGTTGACTTTGTTGTCTGGCCTGGCCCACGATGTGAAAAAGGCTAAACAAATCTAACTTCTTGAAAGTTTAATGATTTCCAATTGGAATTAATTAGTTTTAGAAACAAAATTTTTTTCTTAAAATTTTAATCAAAAGTTTTTCAAAAGTGTAATTAAATATTATTTTAAGGTTTTTGTAGTATTATTATTACGAATAAACGTAATTATTATTCGAACTTATATTGATGTACATATGAAAAGTAATATTATCAGGCTCAAGTTCAGTTTTATTGAATTAATGAAAATTCAAAATTGCTAAGAGTTTATTTATGTTGAAAAAATATTATTATTTATATCCAATCAGTTTTTAGCAGAACGTATCAGTACTGATTTCAACGCCGCTACCCCTCTCATCAGCGTTCAATTGTCCATTTTTACAATTTTCGTAAAGTCGATACTTATTGAGAAGAATATCAACTATTTAACCAGTTTTCAACAGCAATAGAATATGAGAATTAATTTTTAATTCAATTTTTATTCTACAATGAAATTAATTCTCATATGCTATTTCTGTTGAAAACTGGTTAAATAGTTGATATTCATTGATATTTGGTTATTTTCTAATTGCTTCTTAACAACATCGTTATAATTTTCTCTTACGTGCCATCTCTATCAAATATAAGAAAATCACAAAGAGGAATAAACAAAAAACAAATCAATTTTTTCTTTATTATTTTATTAAAAAATTTTCTCATAGTATTTTTTTTTTGGAAAATAGAGAAATTAATGTTAAATTTTATGAAATTTAGAGAAATTAATGTTAAATTGCACTTTTAAATAATGGTTATATTATTATGTATGCATAAAAGATTTTGTGTGTTTGTATATTGGATAAAAAAAAAATTTTGTTTTTGGCATAACCATCGTGCTGCGATTGAACAGCTGACTTTTATCTAATTAAAAAAAAAAAAAAATTTGTAATTGAAGATTCAATAAATAATCAACATAAAACTTTTAATATTATCCAAATTTAAATTGTTCAAAGATGGACATAAGCTATACGTATGTATGTATTTTATAAGTATGAATTATTGATTATAATATGCTACTTTTTAAACTTCCATAGTTTAGACAACTACAGAATTTTAATCTGGAATAAAAAAAAATATTTTTGTAGTCGGTCCAGTTATAGAGGAGTTGTGCGATGATTCGTATTTCTTTTTACATGGTTATTCTTTTTATCATCGTATATATGTGAATATTTACTAATTATTTGTATGGAGGGTAATCATTTCCCCCATTTATTGTAAATTTTATGTTCTTCTACTAGTAACCCATAACAAGACTTTCATCATATGCGCAGATATTTGATAATTAAATATTCCTAACTTTAATATTAATATGAACTTTAAAAAAAAAATTGCTTATTTGAATAGTATTAATTTTAGATGAAATATATTAATAAACTTCGTTGGTCCTCTACAAAGTGATTAATATATCATCAGTAATTAGCTGAAACACCTTGTCTTATTATTACTGTCTTAAATATTTTCACATGCACCATGTTTTTACTAAAATTAATATGTACCGTGTTTTATCTACTTACAGGTATGTACCAAATTTAATGATTTATACCATCACAGATTTAGATCAAGTAAGTTGTAGTGTTAATTTATTTGTGTTCAATAATTATCTACATACAAAGTACATAGTTATAGCCTCCCCCACCCTCTTCATTCACATAAAATAAACATTATATTATAAATTTTGGGTGATTATTAGTATAAATTATTTTAGTTTAGATACTTAATCGACACACACACAAAACTGTTGGTAGATTTAACCAATGTGGTTGGGTAATATTTCACCAACCAATAAAAATAGTTAAAACTAACAATAAAAATACACCCAGAAAAGAGATTGGTTGGAAAACTTCTATACCAATAGACTATCATTCAGACTGCATTTCAGATAACGTTATTAATATTATATTAGAAAAAAAAAAGAAAAACTATCCATGCTCATAATTGTAATAAATATACGATTACGGCAATTCTTAAATTGATCAGGTCAACCGAACGTGTTCTTTTGCTACGGCTAAATCCCAAAACGTCGAGCACAACTGAATAATATGCAATGAATATTGTTTGGTTGATAACCAATTAAAATAAGTTCTTACTCAATATTTGAAAAACAATTTAATTTACAATTAAGTATTGAAAATATTAATTCAACTGTGTTGCAAGATAAAAATGAGCTTAAGTAATCCCAATTAGGTTCCACTTAACCAATTTTATCGGTTGTTGCAACTATTAGGTTAATGGCCACAACTAAAAACTCAGTGGTACTACACGAAAATTGTAGTTGCAGCAACCGAATTCAGTGATACTTGGTGCAACTTCCACAATTCAATTGACAATAAATTCGGTTGTCTCAACGAATCTCTTTTCTCTATATGCTAGTGTACTAGCACGTGCAGTTTTAAAACCAAGTATGTGAAGGATAAAATGTGATATGTTTTTTATAAATTCAGTACTTTTCATCACATCGTTGTATAACTGCAAAAGAAATCATAGTCCATGGTATGTTTTATAGTTTTATTTGCAGCTTAACCACAAAAATTGTGCAGTTGACATTATTTTGGTCAAATGATATTTTCCTATTTTTATAAATGTTTCACATTTTTATCCTGGAACAAAATTAAATTAATATTTTTATTGGTTCCTTTTTTATGGTTACTTTAATTACGAAGTTTTTTACTTTTAACAATTTTTATAAGTAATTCAATTACTACTGTTCTGACAGGGTTGTTTTAACCAATAGAAATATTGTGATAGTGAAAATTGCAACAACAATTTACAATAAGCGTTAATTAGTAACTAAAATTGATTAGAATAACCAACAATATTTTTTTGTGTGTAGAACTTTCTATTGTACTTTAAACAATTCATAATTCTAGAAAAAACATCTATTTCAATACAAAGGGCGAGTTAAGCAGGACTTATAAGAAATTAAAAAGAGCTCAGCTATACAAGAACGCATACTAATTGCATTTTTTAATGTAAATTTCATGCATTTTGAGAAAAATAATATTATGTAAAATATTCTTTTCCGTTATTTTATGAAATCGCCAACACGTCAATACTGAATTCATATGGTTCTTTTAATTAAACATAAAATGTTCATTAAGATGTTTTCGCTTCAAGTACATTTAAAAAATAAACTGCCGGCTGTGAAAACATTTAAGGAACTTTCAAAACTTTCGGGTATTGTTTCTACATTTTCGTTATACGTATACCCAACTTGAATTACTAACATGTGTCAATGCGGGGTAAACAAGCAGTAAAAAACACTAAATATTCGTAAAACTTAAATTGAATTTAAATTACCAAGGTTGGTTGTTTGAGTTCCATTTAAGTGTTTAGTAGAAAACTCAGTTTCGTATTTAAATTGCATTTAAAGAAAGATGACATTCCAATAAAAAGTCAAATAAACGGATAATACATTTTTGCCATAAATGTGTGTGTTAACCCATGATGAATTTATTATTAAGTTTAAAGCAAATGGCCTGTCTACATTAAAAAAGCTTCATATTTATTGACTCAAAAATATTTGCGATTTCTGTGCACACTTTGGCTAAATAACATCCCGTAGGAGTTTAGCACTTACAAATTACGACATTTAAGCGATATCCATAAAAGTGATATAGAAAAACGTTAAATCGTATGTGGTCGGTCTTCGCTGACAAATGTTTTGTAAAATTTGTTTCATGCCATTTTCAACTTTATTATTTTATGTAAAATAAAGTAATAAAAAACAGATTTTATCCATAAAAAAGGATAAACCAGAAAATATGAATATGGGTATGTTTTTTAATCGTCACTAAAATCCTTTAATAAAAGAACACAAAAAAAACGAAAATATCATTAAATTATAACACTCACAACACAAAAAAAAGCGGCCATGAATAATAAAATCCGAGAAAATGAAAAAAAGGGACAATTTGTTTTAATGGCGTTTCATGCGCAATAACTCCACATTTATTAACCACAATTTAGTAAAAACACAATAAACGAAATGCCTTTTTTCTGTTTTTTTTTTTTGTACTGGTATTTTTGGGTTGCTAATGATAAAAAGAATATTGAAATGAGTTGATTTTATTACTCGAAGTTAATGATAGCGCGAAAGAGCAACACATAAATTGTATTACAATTGCCAGGATAAGGTTGGAAATAATTTTATTTTTGTTGTATTATGCCATACAACAAGAAATTGCTCGCTATGAAATGTTCACCTTAGTTTGAGAAATACATGGCGTGTTAATATTAGTTGAACTAGAAAAGTAATTATAAATGAATAATTATGAAGATTATGACGTGTATGATGAATATGGAGCTAAAGTTGCTATTGATGTAAAAAGAAAATACAAAAACATATCGTTGTGGTATTGATACAAATTTGAAGTCTCAAGACAAAATCCAATAATTTCATTATCCGATAAAATATAATAACTCTATTTGGCCTTAATAAAGAATAGGGCCATTAACGAAAGATTACAATTAAACTTAAAAAAAAAAACAGGTAGAATCAACAGAGTAGATATAGAAACGGTCTCTGAACACTGATGATTGAAAATTGTAGCTTTCATCTGTTGGGGATTTATATATTATTGATTAAACAAACAACAGTTCTTCCCAATTAAGAACCTATTAGGAACTTTTAGGAAACGCATTTAGATTAGAATAAAGAGTAAATCCTTCCGCGAGAAATATTTAAGCAGTAAAAAATTTCACGCTCTCGAGATGCCCAGTTTTTAAGCGCTTCCGAAATTACACCAAAATTAAAATAAGCAACAAATGAGAGAAAATATTTCATATATATGGTGATTTTCTCCATCCTTTAGAATTGTGTATTTGCATACAAATGAATCATGTGGATGATGCAGTAAAACGAAGGTAACAAGGTGCCAGAACTTTTGTAGGCTAAATCAACAAAACTTCAAAGTCTACTTTTCGTTTAAACAAAAATGTTCAAAAAAAAAAAAACTTTTAATTTTTTAAATCGAATTAATGTTGAAATCCATTTAAGCAACTCTGCAAATATTTAGATGAAAAAACAGTGAGACTTTTTTTTAAGTTTTAAATAATATTTTTATATTATTATTATTACGAATAAACGTAATTATTATTCGAACTTATATTGATTCCGCTTGGGCACGAGCTATAAATACCCTAATAACAAGGGTCACAGTAATATGTGAATATCCCTAATATAGAGTAAAAACAACAAAAACGTTAAATTACAAAGTAGAATACTTTGATGATAACGGACTATGAGTTTGTGTTGATTATTAGTAATTTCCAAACAGTGATGAGAGAATTTCGTACTAACCAGCACTGTTTCAAGGACAATTGAACGCCGATGAGAGGGGTAGCGGCCTTGAAATCAGTACTGATACGTTCTGCTAAAAACTGATTGGATATAAATAATAATATTTTTTCAACATAAAAAAACTCTTAGCAATTTTGAATTTTCATTAATTCAATAAAACTGAACTTGAGCCTGATAATATTACTTTCATGTTTTAAATAATATTTTTTAAACAATATTTTAATTAAGGATTAGTTTCTCAAACGATTTGAAATATAATATTTGATACTTTGAACGACTTAGTAACCATTCTAACCCACTTGTTATTATTCTACTAGATGATAGCGAGTATATAGGCTCAAAAGGCTTCAATTACTTGACCTGAATGGAAAGAAAATAAATATACAAAATTGTATAATTGTTAATATGCATAAACACATGTTAATAATAAATTCTAATTTCTTTATATAGATATTATTAATCGTCATTTATACATATGTATGTTATTGTACGCAGATAGAAGAGTACTGGTATAAATTTTGCTTTTAAACTTAATGGAGGTTGGACATTCATGTCAATAATTAAACATATGTATTTTAGTTAATTAAATGAAAAAAAAAAATAATATTATAATGAAACAATATTTAAGCTTAAGCAGTATCCAGCTCTGGTTCTTCGTTTTCTCTAAACAAATTTGGAATATATTTCGCAGTATTAAAAATGGAATTAGACTGACCACTTCTTATTAAATTTGAATTAATAATATTGAGAGATTTCATTTGATTTTCAAAATCTGCCTTGATTTAAAATTTCTTTAAAGATTAGATGCAATTAAGAATAAAATAAGTTTCATAGTTAAGAAATGGCCACATATTTAATTTTTAAAAATGTAAAAAAATCTAAACTTGATATTTTAGGGTAATAAATTTGTACTTCTAGTAACAGTGGTTGAATTGTTTTGCAAAAGGTGAAGAAAAAAAACACGATTTAGATGTTTCAAAAATGCTTTTGTGCATGTTGGAAGCGCATTTCGAAGCAGGATGAACAAAAAACTTTCTTCGGTAGCAGTAGTTTTTGCTCGGAAGTATGTATCAGCTGGTGAATAGTTGACTTTTAATGAAATTAAACTTTAGATCTTTTCAAAAATGTTTTTTTCATTGCTGTGATTATAGGCCATTAAGTTTTTCTAGCATCAATCATAACTATTTTTGTCATGCAAAACAAAAAAAAAATATATTAAATAAAAATAAACTAAAAGGTTTTCCTTTATTTCAGGAGATTCATGTTGTTAAACCAGGTGTAAATTCATATGAGGTTTCGAAATTGCTATTTGTGACTGTAAGTCGTAGTGCGTGTGTTTAGTAATGTGGGGCGGAAATTTATTATTATTATCGTATACACAAACATACCCACACAAACACACATATACTCGTAGTCATATGTACATACATACATACACACATATGCATATTCATTTTTAGTTTTATTTCTGTATTTGTTAGGGATAATACCAACTTAATTTCTATGTGTTGTAATTTATGCTTATTTCGCATGTTTTCCTGTAATTGTCAGGGTTTTCATACACTGCCACAAGCGTTAGTAAATCGTATACAGCATTGCTAGAAAAAAAAACACACAAATACGCATAAAACCAGGTTTTCCCGGAAAATTTATGGCAGCTTGACTGAGTAGAAACCAAACACGTATACATTAAAATATATATACGAGAGTTCAAAATACAATACCACAAGCCAGAACTTGTAAATGTTTTACGATGTAATTACGGAAAAAAGCCTTCCTATTTCTCTTTTTACTAAAGAACACAATCATTTATTTTAAATATATAAAAATAAAGTATGAATATTTAAATATGCAAAAGGCTTATGAGACTTCTAAAAGAAATGCATGCCTGCTGTTTATGTTGGGCAAAGTAGAAACAAAAAATATGGGGGATTTTAAGGACTAACATAAGTCATAAATGACATTAAAATATTTTTATAATGAATTGAAACTCAATATTGGTATCAGATTTGCACCTGACTGCAATGGAATTTCTTCGTTCGTTTCGTTTTACTAAATAAATTCTCATGACGCTACGTTTACACGGAAGCTGGTTCGCTCTTTAGTCATGTTTCACACCATAATCAAGAGCTAAGCAACTTGTTTCGCCTTACAACACGTTTAGAGCGTGTGGATGTAGATTCATATTGAATCTACTTACGAACCACAAAACGTTGTTCTTCTATAATTTTTAACGCAAGTTCAAGCTGAAGTAGCTGTCAAAAATAAATAAAAACAAAAACAAAATACTTAATTAAAAGTTAAAACTAAAATTTAATTTCCATATATGCAGAGATTGTTTATCCGGCATCTACGCAATTTCGGGAACCTCTCCACCCGTATATGTATCTAGCAAAGAACTCCCACAAAGTTTATTCGTTTTAAAATATTTTTTTTTTTTGTCCATTTTCAATTTATTTTACGAAATAGGTAAATGCAAATTTATAAAAGAGAACTGTCAAATCGAAGTAACCAGAGGAAACTTAATGAGTTTGAATCAAAAATATGAGTCTGAAAGCGAAGCATTTAACTCAACTCGGTTGGGAAATTAAATCGGTGTGGTGTTGGCTGAATTGGCTAGCGCGTTGACTAGTAAGCAAGCAATGACTTAGGACATGGCTTCAAACCTTGGCCAGAACAATTCAGTCAACATCCTTAATTTCTCTAATATGCATTTGTGTGGCATGGTATTAATTGTTGTTGGACTGTGTTTAAGTGATGCAGGCATACCACTGCTCACTAAAAAACTGGTCCGACAGCGATTGATGCAGTTCCAAACTAAACTACACAACATCGTCCTCCTTCGGTAGAAACGTCGGCGTAGTAAAACAATTAATAAAATGACTTCTCACACAGCTTAAGAAATTTAGTGCGTCTACTTAAGACCAGAGCCGTTCCAAAAGTGCTATAAAAAATTAACATAACGCGAAAAGCAGAGTTGTAAAAGAGTTAAACCTTCTAAATTTTCAACATATAGGTTCTTTACCCAATCCCTTTCTCTAAGTTTTGGTATAATGCATTGCATAAGTAGGGGTCATCCCCTGAGTGCTGGTCCTAATTAAAAAAAAAGTTTATTAGATCAACCGAACGGCTGTATGAAATAACGCCCAGTGAAATAACATTCAAAAAACTTCCATACATTATGTGAGTTATTGCATTATGAAATAAGTTAAAAAATCTTGGGATTTATTTCATTTCATTTTGGAAGTAAATTCTCTTTTTTTTGGAATTATTTCATTTTATAAATAAAATTGCAAATGAAAAAAAAACCAGAAGAAACTATTTTGGGTCTTCTTTCATTGAGGACATATTTGATTATCTTAAATTGTTTACTTTCCACATAGCGTTAGCTTTGCATACACAGAAATTTCTGCATAGCATCAAGATTTGTTTTTGAGATATTCCCAAAACTGATTTTACTAAATCATGTTACGAAACCAGCTTTAAATTTAAATTTACTTAAGAGTAGAAAGTCTTTTGGACCAGTCAACACAGAAATTTTTTGTAATTAAATCAAGCACAAATTAACATACATAAACTGCTTACTAAAAATTGGCTGCATAGCTGGCCTTCGGCCGGATCTAAGGCTATTCTCCACCATGGTATATCTTGAAACGGAGATATTTATTAAAAATTTTCTGCATTATTTAGTTCACTGTAATCTAGCACCCCTACGGAGTGCAGAAAATCTTAAGTAAGCATCGCCTGAGTGCTGGTCCGAAAAAAATATTAAGGCTTATTTCTTTTACAACTCTTCTATTGGATATCTGCTACAATTTACGTAATCAGATGTTTTTTTTTTTTATCTATTTGTGTTGCTTATTTTGGCATTAAGGCTCGTCTTTTTAGTGCATTTATTATTTTTTATATGCCATCAAAGAAATATTAACCTGTTAACAGCGGTCTGTTAATTTCTTTAGTATTTTGCTTGGGTTTTATGTACTAAAATTTAACTTCACATATATTTTGCAAGATCTATAAGGTTTGAAACAAAAGTTTTCTGCGAAGAATTACATCTCCTATTGTAATTTAAAGTAAAGGGCGTAGTTTGAAAGGTCCTTCATTTATTATTGCAAATAGTATGGTATTTGTAGATCACAAGACCGACAACTCTCAGGCTGATGAAGTGTTATACTGCCTATTTGTCTCCTGCGGCACTTAAGTCTAGAACACGATTCTACTGTATACTGCACAATACTCGCTTTTGACCACTGATCTAATGTGACTACAATATAAACAAACTATGACTTGACAATATCTAATTTAATAATAATAAATAATTGTGACCAAACTGTTACACTATAGCTTGAACATAATGACAAGCAAATTATCTGTGATCAGACTATAGTCGTAATACATGATTACACTACGACTAATGTGTTACCAGAGTATTAGAATTGTATTGTTAAACTATATCTGAGCTATGACTATTGTCTTTACACTCTACTATTTGAGTCAAACGGACGACAAAGTCATCCATATTCTAGATACAAATAATTTTTGTTTATGCTTAATTAAAAATTTATAAAAACTGAAAAACAATCTATATTTATCTCAGTCCTTATTAATTTTCGAAATACAACAACCAATTTACATACTCGTATATGTTCTCTACATGTTCAAGGTTTCTGCAAACATTATCTAAACAAATTTAACTTAGTAAAAAAGTCTGTTTAATATAAAATTTTCGTTTAGTTCTAACTACCGTCCGTGTTTATATAAAAGAAAAGTATTTTAATTTGAAATGTTTCTTAAAACAAAATTTTTATTCCATTTCTTTGCCGTCAATTTCATATTCAAATTATTTTGTTATGAATATGACAGTAAAAATATTTTAAAATGTTTATGAGTGGACAGCAAAAACAAAAAAAAAATATAACAAAACACCTTCAAAGTAATAAAACTTAATGGAACAATTTTAAAATTGTAGACGTGGTGGTAATTTGCTAATAGAGAGTTGGTGTGAAACCGTTGACAATTGCAAAAGGACTATTATTAAAAATAGATTAGATATTGTGAGCGTAAAAAAGTAATTTTAGGGTAGTAATTTTCTTAATTTGAAAAAAATATAATACATTTTTATTTATGTTGATGAAAAACGGAAAAAGCTCTGAGGGGATTTTAATAATTATTTAATAAACGATTAAATAGATTTAGAAAGTTTGAAAAATTTAAATGTTTATCGAAAAAATATGAAAAGATATTGGTTACAAACTATTTTCGGTAGCAAGTAGTCATTGCCAAATGAAGTGCATAATTCGCAAAATAAAAATTTTAGAATTTCCAAGCGGAAAGAGCTCCCAAAGTGTGAAATGAAATAACTTTAAATATATTGGACACATCATTCTGCCGAAAGCCTGTATGCTGGAAAGTATAAGAAAGTGAAGTAGATGTAAGTGAAGACATTTCTAGACATAAATGAAGAATGGTAACCAGTACAATTCAACAAATCCTAAGGAAGTCAACTAGTTTGTAACATATCCGAGAGGAAACATTTGCTGCACTCCTCCGCATGCCGTCAACGCTGAGTGTGTCAGACAAGTGAAACTAGTTTTGATCTTTACTAGTAAAAATATCGTTATTTACTAAACAAAACACTTTTAAGAAACTAGTGTGAATATAAATTTAAAAAGGTGCAAACCAAACATGTTAAGCACTTAAAAGTAGGCGCAAAAGTTAATGAAACTCATTTAGCATGCAGTTTTTTCATTGTTAAAGAAAAATGTTAATGTGCACGTATATGCATCACTTTACCCCATAACCACTAACCTTCTTTCTAATTGAGTTTCATCAACTATTAGTATGTCTCATAAATATTTAACACTATTCTGTTAACTGTCACATTGGCACGACTAACGCCCGCTTTCACGATGTTCGATTAAATTTCGGAGGAAAATAAAACAAAATGGATAGAGATACAAATCGATATTTATATTTTCTTTGTAAGATTTTTAATTTAAGAATTTCTATTCACAAAATAAGAAAGAAACTTCAATAAATTTAGCCAAAACTAACATGGCACGTGCTATTACAAGTTAATGCAAAACGTGTGGTATTACTACAAATTTGCATTGTACGCCTAAGTGCTTCATCTAGTATAACAATCTTATGATGTCCACGGGGAGAGTGACTGTTTTTTGAGCAAACATTTTAATTTCATTCCGCACCACGTTAATACCACATTCATTGGAGGCATTTAATTCCAATACTGCTTCCTTATAGCTGTCATCAAGCAATATTGTAGCCAAACATTAAATAGTCGTTGTTTTGCCCATACCAGTTGGACCCTATACCATACAAAAAAAAAAAAAAAAAAAATCAGCTTTTGCTTATTTTTTTATTCATCATTTCACATACCGCTATAATAATGTTAGGAGCATTATGCTGCGTAGCAAATTCGGAAAAAACAAGCTACAGTATCTTCATTGTCTACAATTTCATCAAATTTTGCCGGTCGGTATTTTTCAATCCTAGATAACAGTATTGGACATTAAATATGATTATTTACATATTTTTACATCATCTTACCATGGCGAATTACGTCTCTTGATTTACATCCTTTCCTCTGGACAAATCCAATCAAGATTCCTTCAACTACTTATGTCCCAAATACGTCGTCGTCGGAGAACATACTACAAACAAATAATTTATATTATTGCTTTATATACATGTACATATATATGTATGTATAAATAACAATATTTTAATTATTACTTACCTGAATTTTACTATTATTATAATTTTTTCTTTCTCAAATTTGCAAAAACTGACTTTTTAATATTATATTTTTATGCCACATTTTTATTAAATTCTTTTGTTAGTTAACCGAAAGATGATGAAACGAAAATACGTAACCGTTGATTAAATAGTGCCCGTTAGCTTAGCCAGCAATTAGTTAATTTTTTGTTAACAGACATTTCACCGAACATTGTGAAATCGGGCGTTAAAGTTTTGATTCACATTTTTGCTATTCAAATTAAAATATATCTTTACACACATCTTTAAAAATATAAAAATGGTCTGTAATACAAATTTAAAAATGTTTGAATAAATTTCAAAGAAATTAAATGGAATTCCATCTACAAAGACCGAAAAAAACTAAATAAAGAAAATGAATAGACCTTAGATGACGTTGTAAGTTCGTTAACTGGGTGCTGGAAAATTTGTGTTCTTCCAGCAGTGCTCGTGAAATGTACGGTTTATATAAATTATGTGCTCTGCAGTGATGCCAACTCTTAAACAACAACTTAAAACGCACTTAAAAAAAATTGTTAAAAGCACTAAAAGCACCCGCTTTTCAAAAACGGCTATTTAACAAAATTTCGGGTATTGCTTGAGTAAAAAAGAACTAAGAAATACCCGAAAAGCACCAAAATGGCAACGCTGGTACTATGTCATATGAAGTGCCATAAATTTACTTTCTTCTTGCACTGTAACTGTCTGTTCGGTCACTACGATGCTTCCTATTGCAAATCAAAATACATACACTCGTACATATGGACATATTTTGTTTAAGGTTTTTCCGTATATCTTGATTTAAATGATTTCTGAATAATTTAAAACTCCCAAAATTTAGTAATATTTTAAGCAACAGTGTTGCTTAGTGTTGCAACACCTTTATTGCACAATTTTCAATCTACTTTAGAATACTAGCAAACTCTCGATTTTATTATTATATCATGCAATTTCAATGAATTATTCGAAAATCACAACGATAGAGGAAATCCACAGAAATAATATACACTCAGAATCTACATTCCGATTGAAACTGCCAAATTCTGATTGTATATTATTATTTAGTTAGACTTTCATGTATGTATGTATGTGGTTGTGATTTCAGAATAATTGATTGAAATTGCATGATTTCCAAAAACAAATTATTGTAATCGAATTGATTGTTGAATTGTTTTTCGATTTTAATGCCAAATGATTGTTATCTTTTACAGCTTTGGTATGTATAGCAACAACTCTAATAAAAACCCTTTTACCTGAGCCGAAATGGTAATTCAATTTTAGTAAAATTTAATTTTTTTTCTACTATTTTTGACAGTTCAATTAAAAACCTTACATTTTGTTATTCCGGTGTTTGTATATTGGTTTGTCTTGACAGCAAACTGTCACTCAATATGTCAGTGATAATAATTTTGTACTTGTTATTGTGGTTGCTGCTGTTTCGACGTGTCTGTTTTTCAATGGAGTCATGCTTGTATGTGTCTACATATGTATGTATATAATAATCAGCCAAAGTACAGACATCCACCTGAACTGACGACTTCTTTGTAAAAAAAGAAAAAAAAAAAAAACATCCAACAGTGATTACACTGAGGAGGTGACAGTATATTGATGCCTTCAATTTTGTGCTTCCCCTTGATAGAGATATTCCTGAATTAGAAGGATAGACATAATGTTAATTATTTTGTAAAGAGTAAAATCTTTTTTTTTTTCTTATAAAAATTTTTTGCTCTAAAATGTCTTAATAATGTTTGTAGGAACAATTTCCGGAAGCAGGTGTAAAAACTGTGGCTGCCTGTAAGGATTTTCATGATAACTTTATTGACATAAATATTTTTAATAAACTCTTCATTATGAAGATGATTGATGGTCTTGTTAATTTTGTTTTTAAGAATTTATATACATACATTAATAACTACGGTTTTATGATTATAAAAGTGACTTAAATTACGCTCCAGCAAAAAAGTTTTTCGTGTCCTTTAAATAAATTAAATGAAATACTGATTCGTTTACAGATTGTTTGTCTTATGAAAATTTTATTTATTTATTTTGGGATTACTTTGAGTAAAATTTTTGATGGAAAATTTTAATTTGAAAAGTATTTGAATCAATCACAAAAAGGATTAAACACTTTTAAAGCTGCCTCTGTTCAATACCAGAAATGAACAAACATAAAATAATATTTTTTTTCTTGGTTTTTGTATGACGATTTTAAAATATAAAGTTGGCTGAGTTGTCTAAGGCGGAGCATGACATGTGACTATGTTCAATACAAGGAATGGACAAAAATTAATTAGAAATTGATATGAGTAAGAAAAAAAAATTAATTTGTCTATATATTTTTATATAAATAACTTTTGTCTATTTGCTAAGATTTTTTTTTGACAAAACTTGAAATATTTCTTTGTTTATCTACAAGAACCATTAAAAAATTCTTTGTTCATGTTATTTTCTTGTTCTTTGTGATAATTGAATCGGGGTCAAAAGCATTTAGTCTTAATTATTATTCAACACAATAGAAGACAGAAGAAAAAGTAAGCTAAATATTTAGTTTTAACTAACAAACAAATAAAATAAGTACAAACTGTATTGTATAGAACTAAATAAAATATAATGGTATATTTTTTGGACAACAACATTTTGTTGTTCTTCTTTCATTAGGGCTTTTTGATAAATCTTGTTATACATCTAATTTTAATTAAGCAAAACATTGTCAACAGAAAACCTCGACACACAAGGCTTGAGGATTCTTAAAGGCAGAGAGTCAAATAGGACGCTTGTCGTCTGTGTTATCTAACACAACTAAGTGGCTAAATATTAATTTCGGTATTCTCCTCTAGGTTTCTTTATTGTACTTTATTCTATTATTCTCTTTAAATTAATGTAAGTGGTTGCTGTTAAACTTAAAGATAACAACACAATTTTGTTGCGTAATGAGCCTGTGTCTGTGTGTGTGTAGGATTACAATGTCCCTGTGGTAGTTGGCTTTTTTCTTTCATAGATGTGTGAGACAGGATACCATTTATTTACTATAAGTATGTGTGTATGTATACTTGTGATTATTATTTTTTTAATTCAATTAGCTGCCTCCTTCGTCAGTAAAAAAAAACCAGTAAAATGTTAAATCTAATGAAAATTAAGCCTCTACTATATATTTTTTAACACTAAAAATAGGGTTTCTCTCCCAGCGAATCCCATTCTGAGAAATGAAAATTGTGGTAGAAGTGCCAGAATGCACATACATACATACTTACATAATACTAATAAATTAATAAATTTAGAACTCAATATTAAGAAATGTGAGATATTCTTTTTATGCTGAGTGAAATAAAAAAAAAATATTTTTAATATTGCAAAACCTACACTTTTAATTTTCTTGGATAATAAATCTGATCTTGTCATTTTGGACAAAGCAGACTATGGTTTTAAAAGCCACATTCTTAATATTAATTTGGTGAATAAACTGGACGGAATTCTGTTTTATTTTAGAATAAATTTGATTTATTGCCTACCGCTAATAATTTAATGATTTTTATACACCGCTTAAATAATAAATTTTTCTGTTTGAAAATGTTGTAAAAATTCAATAGATTTATTTAAAATTTAAGAAAATATGACCCATAAAAGTTGTTTACGTTTCCTGTAGATTGAAAGCCGCCGCAATAATGGAAAAACAGAGTTGTAGTAAATATTCGAGTAAATTTTGTGAAAATTTCTTGTAGAAAGCGAATGCAAGTGCTTGCACATTGCGATGTACATATGTACACATTTTTAAATATATCTGTTTGCAGCGATTTTAAACACTCTCCCGTAACAATTTTTACAAAAATTTCAGTATAAAAGTTTCACTTCATTACAAATCTTTAATTACCGCTGGAGCGTTACATAAAATGTGAACAGCCCCTAAAAGTTCGGCCGAAACCACCACTTAATGGCAATTGAAAAGCTTACCGACTCCAATTTGCAAATAATATAATAACAAAGACGTATGTATAAGTCGATCAAAGGTGTAACATTTTGACTAAAGAAATTTTAATATTGTTCGATCAGATGAATGTAACAGACAGTGGGGACTGGATATAAATCTGCAGTTTCTAAAAAGGGCAAAGCGATTTCAATGAAATTTTATATGGCGTTTAAGTAGCTGCTGCTAAGCTGAAGATTAAAGCTAAAATTATATTTTATAGCGGGAGCAGAACCACAAGGACCCCCAAGTGGACCACCTTGAAAAATTCAAACATGTGCCATTTTTTATCTGATAAAAACGTGATATTTCAAGTAGATTTTCCAATACAACAGATAAAAAATTAAACGAGATTTATTTCTATCCGCTTAAAGTTTAGGAGAAATTCGTCATAAAAACAACTAAAATTTTTTGCTAAGGCTGAACCCACACTAATGAAAGACAAACCGTTTTTTTTTAAGTCAAAAACTTGTTCGACGCAAATCAATACCAAAAAAGGTTTATAATAAAAGCGCTTGTTTTAAAACATAAACGGTAATCAGTTAGCAATGCGACAATGACTTTGTGACTTTTCCTCATTGCTGTGGGTTACATCGTAAGAAACCATGCAATTATGTGCAACGAGGCACGTGCAATCACAAAATCGATGATTTTAAGCATTTCCAAAAGTATTATCTGCGCCTGGCGTAAAAATAGAAAAGTTCCGAGAAAATACTAAAAACCCCCATATTTGTGAATTTTGCGTCCCATCTAAGTCCGACCCACACCGTTTCAAAAAATACCCACTTTTTCTAAATATAAATTTTATGGCCTGTTTCTCGAACCGAAAAACTGCAATCAATTAATTTATTCCACTGCCTTGGTAAAAATGTAAAAAAATATTTTCCCACCTGGTGAAAAATAATAAAAAATTTGCGATAATACTAAAAATACCATTATTAGGAGTTTTTAAAATTTCTTTAAATATGGATTGTCGAATGCAAATCTTATTAGTTTTTATTTTAACTAAGTCATAAACTGATGTTTAATTTGCCGAAAATAATGTGTTTCATAATGTTATAAATTATTTTCCGGAGATATTAATAAAATCTTATATTTTGATATTTTAAATTCAGTGGTTTTTAGTTTTACTTGGAAATCATTTATAAGTTTACATGTATTTTTGACATCTTTCTAACTCTTTTTATTATAGAAATGCTATCACAAAGTAAAAAAATTTCAATAACAGAAAAAGGAGTCGAGCATTATAAAAAATTAAACAGGTTTTTCCGAATTTAAACTACAAAAAAATTTATAAGTATAAAATGGTTATTTAAATTGTTATGGTTAAATAAAATTTGTTCCAAGAATTACTGGAAAAATAGTATGTTTCAAACAACAGAAACCCTAAATATAAAGTGTCTAGCGTATAACAACTTTAATTTGCGTGATTTTTCCAAGTGTTTGAGAAGTCTTCTATTGTTTTGTTTTGAAGTAATTGAAATACAAATTTTATTTCTACTGTCATAATAAAATACAAAGAATGTTTAATGATAATTTCATCTATAGAAATTAATGAGCCTTCACGTCAATGGATAAGAAAAAATACAAAATGTTTCTTAAAGGCATCTACAAGTATTCAAACCTGATGGTTAAAATGATAACAAAGAGCTTTATTTTTACGATATTTAAGAGAAGATATGACAGAAATGGATAAAGTTCTATTAAAAAGAAATTGGGTCTATAATAGAACAGATATAAATAATAATTTGATCGAGATGTTACATACAGAAAAATATAATTAAATTTTATTATGTTTTCCTTTAAGGATTTCATTTTATTCAACTTTATAGAATTATTTGATTATTTGATTATTTAAATAATATATTTTGTTAAAATATATTTATTCCACTGACAGCCTTTTTTTAAAAACAATTACATACTTCGTTACCATCATCATTGTTTGAATTTCATGTAATCTGCACTTTCAAGCACTCTACCTTGGTGTTACTAATCGAGATTTTAGTTTTTATTTTTTTATTGCATTTGAAATGATGAAATCAATACGACATAAATGATTGCATTAATACTTTTTTTAATTCAATTCTTGCATTAACTTGTTGCAATCAAATCCAGTAATTTCAATAAAAATTAAATCGGAATGGACCACCTTCTTCCAAATTTTTAATTTGCATACCAACTATTCCTTTCTCTCTTATTCCAGTCACACGCCATTTCGTTAGTTTCTGTGTGCAATTTTCACTTTGTTAACAAGCTCTGCTAAATTTTCGTTTTGAAATTTTTAGGATTCTTCATCTAAATAATAACTCTTTTAAAATATTAAAACTTTTGTCGATTAATCGCTTTTTACGAGACAGGAGTAATTTTTCCAAAGTTTTTGACTTTCATGGATCTACAGGTACATACATAAGTAGATATAATCAATAGTTCCCACTTAGATGGATATGAACAACCTGATTCAGAATAATTTTCAGTCGCGTCAAACTAATGCGCTTCGCTTGCCTTTTCTAGCAGTAAAGCTTAGTTTGGTTCTTCACATTCCGCCTATCTTCGGGTTTGAATTTTAATGCTTTCGTCTGTGGCGCATTCTCATCCATACTTATGACATGCCACAGCATGTTAATTTTAAAAGATTTTGCAAGCTTTCGTCATATTATTTGCAAAAAGCTTGATTTAAAAAAGAAATTGAATTTATCGAATCGATTGCAAATTAATTCATTTATTCAATGATTTTGACAAAAAAATCCTATTTCAATATGATTGCAATCACAACAAAATTTAATATACATAATTTTGAAATCTGAAATCAGATGGGTTGAAATCAATTTAATTTCAATGCCAATTGATTGTAGTTTTTTACAGCTCCGACGTAAAGTGACTACTAGGTAAAAAGTAAAATATTACGAAAGTGGCTGCTATACGTCTATAAAAATTAAATATTAGTACAAAATTGGACTTATTACGGTGCTGGAATCGATTTCGACTAATGTAATAGATTAAAGATAAATGCAGACGTAATCGATTTGAGAACTTTAATAATTTCTCCAATATTTCAAATCAACCGATTGTTTTGCTGCTCTAAGCGAAATATTGATGCCAAACTTCTTCTAAAAAACTAAACAGTGCTACACTCAACCACTTTTCCTGAGATCTGTTTTAAGATTATCCTACAACAAATTGTTTTAATTTGCCTTAAACTTCTTATGAATGCCGTTTCTTTCAAGAAAATGTGAAAAAATAAAAATTCGAAATTTAAAGAAACCCTCTCATCTTTGGCAACTTTATTTCAATTATACTGTCTTAGTGTGTTCGAACATGACAAAGGAATGAATGAGAAGGGCTTGTAAATTAAAGCACATGTACACTTTTTAGCATTTATTTTTCTTTTAAAATTTATTTGTTTATCTCTTCCATTTTCCTTTCTTGTATGAATACACATGTTTATGTCCTTAAATCACCTCAAGCTAGAAAAAACACTAGAAAAAACGAGAAAATGAGCGACAATGAATAATGACATTTTCTACTTTATAATTTTTTTTTGCATTTTTCTAGATGCCAAGTGCTTAAACCTGATTTCTGGTACAGTGTTATCTTTTCTTGTTTTTATGATGAGTATGTTTTAGAATTTTTTTTTAAAGAAAATGAAAATAAAAACAAAACTTCAGAAAATTAAATCTGAAAAAACAAGATGGAATATTCTCAGTTTTAAATAGAATAACGCACATAACCTCAAAAGCTGCGAATTATTTTTGTGTTGGTTTTTTTTACCACCCCTGAAAGTCAGAATCACACAAGAATAATTTTTGTTAGGTTAAGTAATTTATTTTTTTAAAAAAATTCTATGCTGCGTTACAAAATGCTACGTCTAAGGTTATAGACTTCATCCTTAAGAACTTAATCATTCAATTTCACATGGACGGGAGTACACGTTAAGAAAATTTGTATTTTTATTTTTTGAACAAACTCAAACAGTTTTAGTATATATTTTTTTTTTAATTTTATACAGTCACTTTTCATTAAACTAAAAAATAATTGTGTAAATATAACTAAAGACGGGATGGCGTGTACCAGTGGTCGGCACTTTGTCAATTTAATCTCAAATAATTGATGCCCCTCATACGGTATGCAACTAAATAAAGTTGAATTGAAACTGAAACAACTCAACTTCAAACCAACTTAACACATTTTTCGTATTAGGAATTGCAACTTATTCTAGTTGAAATTGTATTGATGTATTGCCATCCTAACAGAGCACCTGGCGAAAATGAAAAAAATAAATTAAATTAATTATTTGTTAGTGTGCGTTTTGTTTAATTAGTAATAAAATAGTACTAAGAGAAAAATATGGATATCAGTTATGATACATTTTACTCTGACAAAAGTATTATTGCTAACATTGATGTGTTGCGCATTCGAAAAAGCCGCCTTGATGGCTAATCCTAATGTCATGTAAGAAAGCTTTTTAGGCGTACTTGAATGGATTTTTAATATTTGTTTTCAGATTCAAAAGTTTCTTTCGTTTAAATAAAGAAGCGTTTTGCTTTCTGTTAAATGAGCTGAAGAGACATTTCCACAAACCAGTGCGAGATACGAAAATTGTTAAAAAAAATGCATGTGATGCATTTTATTTCCTTATGATTTTTAAAGCATCTTCTATTAAAAAGCTGTAATATTTTGCAATTTTTGTTAACCACACTAACATAAAGTTGTAATTGGCATTAGGACAAAAAAGTTGTAATACGAAAAATTTGAAATTTAACATTATTTGCAGAATGAGTTGTAATCGATAAAACAAATTAGAAAAATGTCAACTGAATTACAGTTAAGTTGTAAACCGTAATTAACCGCATGAATTATCACTACCATTAAACTGTAAAAATTTATTTAAGCAGAAAATTTCAACTAATAGAGTTAATCAGTGAATTTTTACTGATAATTATATATTAGTAAGTTGTGAATTTTTAATCGAACTGAATGATTAAGTTGGTTTTCTTAAATTTAATTTTTTTTAAATTAAATTATAAATTATATTACAAAATCTAGAGCTCGCAATATCTGAATTGATAATGATGTTTTATTTTCATTATCAGAAATATACCAGTAACCAGAAACGTTGTACTGTAAATTGTCCCTGCGAGTAAATTTGTACTGAGACTGTAGTTAAATTTTTATTGTCATTAAATTTTTTCTGATAATGAGATTTTATTTGCATTAGCATTTATCAATCATACGCTCAATTATCCATCCTTAAAATTAGTCTGTGTGTGTAAATTTTATTAAAACAAATATTTAGCCCAGTCAATTTTGTAGTTAAAGGAGTAGAATTTTAAATATATTCAATCCAATTTACCGATTGTGCTGTTTACAACGATTTAAAAAAAATACGATTCTCAAAATTAAAATCAATTACAGATTTTTTATTCCAGATCCTATTGAAAATAATGTGCTTCTGTTTCGTAAAATGGTATGTACTAATGATAATGATGAGGATGAAGTACCGATTTTTACAGCTGCTTGAAATCTTCCATACATGATGTTTTCTTTCATAAACAATTAAGCTATTTTTAAATGGGTATATTTTGAAAGAAAACCTGATGAATGACCTTTTTTGACACGTTTTACTCAGTAAATATAGATATGGAATTTTTCAACTTTTGAAGTTTTTAAAGATAAACCTTTTATGAATTGTAACCATGTGCATGCCAATAAGTATAAAAGGTAAATGCGGTCGAAGAAATCTTTAATGAAATCTTTATCGGACAACTAAACAAAAGTTAGTGAAATAGAATAAAATTATTTGAAATTTTTTTCCAATGTAAGTAAATATTTGATTAAAGTCACTGAACCTTTTTTTTTTTAATTTTTAATCTATATGGAAATACTAGAATGTAGCCCTCTACTCTTTTAGCGGACATTGTTGATCTTAAAGTAATACTGAAAGTGTTAATATCTGATGTCAGCTTTTTCATTGAATTTTATCAATATATGCTGAAAATAAATTGTACTGAAATTGCTTATAATAGTACTAAAATACCTACAATTTTACCTTTTTTTAACCGAATATAAAACAAAATACTAACAGTGTTATTCACAAAAGTTTTATTAGAGGCTAATAAGCAAAAGCCTCTAAAGTAGTATTCACAAACGCTTATGTATAATTTTATTGTAGATATCACGCTACTTTAGCCGTTTAATAAGTTGACATTTGCATTCTTTAAAGTAAAAAAAATCACTATTTTCTTCAAAATGTATGAAAAATAAAAAAAGATTATAATAAAGTAATTCTACCTGATCTTTGAAATATTATTACTTTTACTTCTTTTTTCATGATTTTGTGCACAATTTGTCACATTTCAACCACAAAAAGATTAAAAAAATTTCCAAATAAATAAAGCAAACAAATTATTGGAATTTATTTGAATACTTTTGTAATAACTTATGAAAGAAAACACATTGCTAGCAAATTTTTTAATATTATAAGGAATATCCTATTAATCTAAATTGTTTAAATAAAATTAATATGACATAATTTTTACATTTTCTTTCATTTTCTTATCGAGTATTGTATTGTACACAACACTTATTATAACGTGACAATTAAAACGAAATAATGTTGTTAACACAGGATCACAAAACTAAAAAGAAATCACACAATACTAAATTTGGCTTTATTAAACGTTTGTGAATAATGACGATATCATAATAACGAAATCATTTTTTTTTACCCATTTTCGCCTCCTTAGCGCAGAATTTAAAAAAAGTACAAAATACCTAACCGTTTTATTTCATTTATCTATAATGCGTTTTGAATTTTACGTCTACCTATTTTGGCTCATTTTTAGCACCTTTGATTTGCATTTTCTAAAATCTCTTCTAAGTGGATGTATATGTACATCTTAAGGGGGAACTTTCTACAAAATTTCAAGTCTCGGGCTTATACCGTTTGAAGATTTCATTCCAAATGCACAGAAAAACGTAAGAACAAGGATCAAATAAGAAAAACAGAAACTTAAATAGGAAATTAATTAGTTTTCAGCTAATCACGAAATTTTTTATTATTTACTGAACAGAATTAATAAAAAATATTTCGAGTTATTAACGATGTGTGGCTTGCTACACATAAATTACAAATTTGATTGAAATATTAAAAATAATCAATTAATAATCTTAATTTAACTTTATTTATAATAATGCATAAATTTTTAAAAATTTTGTAATGACATGGTTTAAAATTGATTGATAACAGAGTTTTATAGGAGATTTAATTTGATTAATACAAGTCCTGATTTAGCTCAGATATTAATTAAAAATTAGTTTTTGTTTCAGTTAATCGCAAATAATTTAAACGCAAATGTTATTTATTTAATGTCAGTGTTTCAAGATAAGTATTTTATGTAATATACCATTGGATTCAGAAGGTGAGGATGCATATTCCAGACATGACCCATGTATGGGCATGGACAAATTAAATAAAAATATTTTTGTTCTTCTTAAATATCAATATATATCAATTGGTTGAAAAGTTTTTGACTTTTGTTTTCACAGATAAATAAAACGAGAATCAGCCTTGATGTAAAACTGTGAACAAAATTTGTTTCATTCCATTCTTTTTTTTTGAATATGAAAACATTTTATTTTCTTGTAATTTTTTCATTGAACCTGAATTCGATGCATTATGAAAAAGTGGAAAAAGTGTTCATTTCACGTTTTCACAGTGAGAGAATCGAGTCTCGACAATCGGCGTATGAATACTTAATATTTCTGAATGTTAACATCAATCATACGCCATCAGTAACTTTTAAAATTTTAATTGAAGCTTTATGTACAGGGTGGCCAATAATTCACTGACCATTGAATTTTTTTTATAACTTTTTTATTTATTTTTTTTTTTTTATATATTTTAGTATTATAAACAACGTTTGGGAGATTCATTAGCGAAGTATACGATTGAGGAACGAGCAAACATTGTTGAGTTTTATTTTACTAGTCAAAATTCAGTTATTCAAACTCAAAGAAAATTTTCGAATTTATTTTAAGACCAGAAGTGTACCATCACGCAATCAAGTACGGTAGTTCTTATGAATTGGGATCTGTTAGTAGGTTGCCTTGGAGTTGAAGGCCGCTTGAAGCAAAAAGCCAAGATAATATCTAACGAGTTCGGGAGAGCGTCAATGAGAACTCCGAAACATCGACTCGTAAGCGTGCCACTCTGCTTCAAATGTCCAGAACTTCACTGCGGAGAGTAATGAAAAAAAATTTTATTCCTGTTTCTGAACATCGATATAAATGGTACATACATTTGTATTACAAGATAATGCAAGATTTTGTGAAACCTTGCAGATAAAATTACTAGTATGTGGTTAGGAACATACTAGTTGTTTTGTACTTCAACTAACTGTCATATGTAGGTGCCCAACTAGTCCATTTGTGCAGTTCAACTACTTCTAAATATTAACTAGTGCGCCAACTAGTTATTATATCTGGTATTATACTTGTATTATTTATACAAGTTTCGGGCTATAACAATAGTACTATGTTGTATACTAGTTTCCTTTGCACTATTTGTTTTCATATTAAAAAAAATTTATTTTTATAAAATTATTGATTTTATTAACCAAAAATTAGAGAATGCGAAAGACATAAAACTTATAGGGAATTAAATTATCAATTCCGTTTTTTCTTCATGATTTTTATTAACGGGTTGCTGCTTTTTTTCTTGTTGTTTTTGTGCCATAGTTTTCAAGTTTGCTTGCTATAGAGTCTGGGAAACGTTTAAACAAATTTAAAGCAATTGGAATTTTAGAATAATAATATAAACTACTTACCGATAGTGCTTTATACAATTTTAATTACTATTGTAAACTCAATTTTTATGAGTCTCGGCAATGTTATAGCGCATAACAATGTTGCGGCCCAAAATATGTTAAAAAATTTTCTGGCAATTTTGAAAATAATTTATAAATAATTTTTTTATTTACTTTTTGTTGCTTAAATTTTTTGACTGGGACAAATCTATAAATTTTTCAACAGTTTTGTTGGCACTAGTATTATAACTGTCCAAAAACACTACTAGTTACAATTTTAGCTGCCGGATAGTGATTTAATAAAACTCTTAAAAATATTATTTAAACTATCGGAAAATATAATCAACGAATAACAAAAATACACATACATATATACATATGTATGTATGTATCTATACTTTTCTATTAGAAAAACAACAAAGCGTATACATACAGTAAGTCAAGAATGAGTTTACACTTGAAATACAAATCAGATATTTTTTCGTTAATAGCAAACTTTCAGATCTCGTCTTATTGCACAATTTTTATTTTAAGTCACTATACTATATGTAATGTCTACAAAGATATGCGAGAAGAAAAAATAAAATAATTGCTAAAATTGAGAAAAAAAATTGGAGAACAATTAATACACATATTTTTGGTGTCAAATAACTGTTTACACTCATTACTTTTTACATCTTTCTGCAATAACATGAAACTTCAGTATGCATTTTTTGTTGTTTTTTTATGCGGGGTATATTTTTGAATTATTTGGAAACATGTTTTTGTTTTCCGGTGATCGTTTGTTGTAAAATTTATCAATTAGGCTGCCAGGAAAACGGTTGTCTTTAATATAATTCAGTTAACTTACTTACTACAGTCACGTCTTAGGAAAAGTGCGAGTAAATAATTAGATACATATGTTTTCGGTATGTCGCAAGGCAATTAACAATATAATAAATCGGACCAAAATCGAATGTAGGTTACAGTTAAACAAAGCTGGCAGTAAAAAACGAAAAATAAATAGACATCTAGAGCGCAAAATTGTCCGATAAGCTACCCAAAACCCCAAAAATTTCTACAAGAATAATTGCTAGAGAGCTGCATGTTTATCATGAAACATTTCGCCAGGTATTGTTGTGCAACAAATACTCTTCCGGAGTAGCAAGAAAAAACCTCATATCTTGGCTTCAATATAGAAAATCTGCTTTGCTATTGTAAAACAAAACCAAGAAAATATTTAAAAAGACCGTATATTAATTTATTTTCCTTCATGGCTTCAACGTCAGAAATAAACTAAATATATATTCTAAATTAAGACAATCAATTCAAAGTACATATATGAAAATTATGAAAACATATTAAATAAATAACAAGTTTAAAATACAACAAGTTGAAAATACAAATTACACTATACAGCTATTTGAATATTGGTAGAACGTTATATTTTGCGACGAAACAAAAATTACGCTGTACTACAATGATAATCCAACCAGAGTATGGTGCAAGCAAGGGTTTGGAGCCATTTGATTAGCAATGCTCAAAAATTTAGGTCTATACGGGACAGCAAACTTCAATTTAAATTTTACCAGGACAACGACCTTAAACATAAATTTGCTATGGTTTGTATGTGGCTACTTTATAAAGTTGGGAAATTATTAAATGGCCCTCCTTAAAGTCCCGACCTATACATCAAACCTGGGTTTATTTGAAGAGGAGAGACGCTAAACGGCATCCAACAAGCAAAGCAACGCTTTAGAAAGCGATATTGGAAGAGTAGCAGAGTATGTCAGCTAATTATAGTTTGAAACTGGTTGGTACCATGCCGAAGCGCTTGCAATATGTGGAAGATGTCATTGAAGGCCATACTAAATATTAAAAGAGAATTTAAATGCATTTTTTTAATCAATTTTATATAATATTAGGATTTTGTGTAAATAGTTATTTGACACTACCAAAACTGAGTAATATTGGTTTTAGTTTTATTATTTTGTTGTTTTGAACTGAAATTGTTCCATTTTTATTAAATATCCTTGTAAATATGTAAATAATTTTAATAAATTAAAAAAAAAAAAACGAGGGTATACAATAAAAAGTGTACTCACATTGCTAATAAAGTTAGAAAAGCTAAAATTTTTTTTGTGTGTAAAATTATTCTTGACCTATTGTATGTATGTAAATTGTATGTCAAAAATTTTTCGTACATATTATTATTTCATACAATATTCACCACCTCATTTTGTATAAAAAACTGCAGACCAACATAAAAGAAAACATGCTAAAAATTGCCTTCTACATGTGTAATCCAAAGTTTTGTTTAGACTTCAAGAAAACTGCAAGACACTTTCAAATAAATTGTCCTTAACAACGAAGACCATTTCATTTCGAATATAAGAATTTATTATTGAACCATTTTTTAAAAAACAAATTTGTCTTCTTTTCTATTTGAAATGTTTTACAATCCGTACGTAGGAAAACATTCAGGACACTCGCATGTTGTACATTTAATTGTTGGTGGCAGAAAAATGAAAATGACGTAAATTCTATAAAACATTAAAAATTTCTATTAAGAATATTTTCTTTGCTCTTCCGTCCTACAAATTGTATCTACTTAATTTAAATTAATTTTGAGTTTTCTTTTCCCTTTGTAAAACTTTTCTCGTAATCAAGTGTTTATTATAATTTTTAAGGATTAAATAAGAACTAAAAGTGTTATTTTTTGTATATATTTTTTTTTTGTTATTTTAAAATTAATGAGTTCATTTTTGTTTGGTTACTCATGGGATTATTCAAAACAAAAATAAATTAACAACACCATTTTCTTATTTTACGTTCATTACAAAGTAAATATTTTGTTTGAAATTTGTCATGAACTTCTTTGCTTTCGGGGGATGTTGAAATTTAATTAGTTGAGCAGTTTAAGTGATCAAATGGTGGCTGGAAGATATTTCATACCTAGCAGTTGACTTTAAATTAACTGTAAGGGTGTGTTTTAATTACAATATTTTTTTATTACATAAAATATTCTGTGTGGAACAAAATAAAATTTTAGCCCATAAAAATATTATGTAGACAAATTATTGTCCATATATATTTTTACAGTTTTGTATAAAAATCTAAACGTGATTGATAAAATCTGAAAATAGTCCCTATATTCCTTTTTGTTTTATTTAAAAGACATTTTCCTTGCAAAACTGTATAACTAATATTTCAATTGAATCACGTTTTTTCTTCCTTCTATATAATGAACTCGAAGATTTCTATTTTAGACAAAAAATTAATTAATCTAATCATCCAAATATCTCCTTATCAGACGTTTTTGTAAATGTCGTAAGATCTTAAAATCCGTTAAAATGCCTTTAAAAACTTTCTCTCTCTATATATTTCTCTCTCTCTCTCTCCCTCTCTCTATCTTCTAATATTGCCATGAATTGCAAACAAATGAAAATATTGAAAAAAGTTCAGTTGCTTAAAGAAATCTTCATAATGAATTAAAAATTGTTAAAGATTTGAGTTTAAAATACACTAAATAAAGTTTGCATTCCGAAATAAGAAAGTAAAATATGCAAAATATATGCACTGAAAGTGCATCCTTAAAATGAATCAAAAATGTTTACATCTGCAAATAAATTCAAAATAAATAAAAAAATTAAATAAAGGAAAATCATTTATCACAAAACATAATTTTTTTTTTAATTTTTGCAAAAGTGAACATTAAAATTTTAAATTTTCAAAATGTGCAAGTAAAACACCCATGTTTTTTTTTTTTTTTTTTGATAATTTTATTATTTATTGAATCTTCAATTTAGATTGTAATATCAAAAAGTTTTTCAAATCTTAAATCTAAAAATATTAAATTTAAGTTTTGCCAATGCTAAACAAAATTTTTAATTTAAACGGTTAATTTTTTTTTTTTTGTTTTATATCTCTCGTGAACGGCTGAGAAAAAGAGTATCCCTCCTTTTCAGCCGGGTGTGGCCTCTATAATGAAGAATATTACGCGCAAGTGGATTTGGGTGCAACTCAAGTTTTTTGAAAATACTGTCTTCACCAACGGAAGTCTAGATATTTATGAATTCGATGATTTCTAACATACCAGGGGGCTCCTGTTATTGTACGTAGAATTTAATTCTGTCGCCTTTGAATTTTTTCGACATTCGATGCTGAGGCAGTGCCCCATAACTGGATTCCATAGGACCATATTGGTTTCAGGATCGCGTTGTATAATAGAAGTTTGCAGTCTAGGCTTAGTATAGAATTTCATCCAATAAGCCAATTCATTTGGGCTGATTATAATTTTATTTGTGTTAACTATGCGTCTATATGCGATTTCCATGTTAAACGACGATCTAGATGAACGCCTAGATATTTGAATACAGTGTGTTGTGGTATAGTCTCCGTGTTTATTTTTATAGGCGGGCATGTTTCCCTGCGCAACGTAAAAGTGACATTTCTGCTCGTTAACTTTTATACGCCATTGTTTGAGCCATTTTTCCAGTTTGGATATATACCCTTGTAAGTTGCGGGAAGCTTCTACAAGATTTTCGTGAACGCTTAGAAAAGCAGTATCATCGGCAAATGTTGATGTATGAATGTTACTGCTTAACGGTTAGTCAGAGGCATATATTAAATAAAGTAATGGACCGAAGATACTGCGTTGGAGAACTCCGGCTTCGATCGACTGCGCTGGGCTTAAGAAATTGCCTTCCCTAACTACAAATTTTCGTTCCCTTAGGTAGCTTATTAAAAGCCTAACAATGTTTGCGGGTAGATTTTGCGTTAATTTGTGTAAAAGACCTTCATGCCATACTTTAGCAAAAGCCTGTGCGACATCAATAAAAAGCGCTGAACAATATTTCTTCTTTTCGAAAGTGTCTCTAATAACATTCACAAAACTGTGAGTTTGTTCAATTGTGCTATGTTGTCTGCGAAAACCGAATTGATGATATGGAATGCATCCACTTCTAGTCACTATAGGCATCAGCTTGCTCATATACAGCTTTTCAAATAGTTTTGAAATGTAATAAACTAATAGGCCGATAGGATTCAACCTTCGTATGATCCTTGCCGGGCTTTGGTATCATAATAATCATCGAAACCTTCCATTCTGCATTGCAGCCGTAGAATACTATTAAAAATGAATGGTATAATTATTTTTGCAATATAAGGTAGTTTGTGAAGCATTTTGTTGCTTATTTTGTCGACACCTGGGGCTTTTTTGGTGTTAAGACTAGTAATGGCCTTTTCAATCTCCACAATGTTAAATCTTAACGGTAACCAATATCAGTAGAAATATTCGGTGCAAATACTTTTTCTAGGTGCTTAACAAAAAAAGCACCTTTTTCAGCATCAGTTCTTCCCCAGCCACCATTCGAAGCTCGTAGCGGAGGTTTGCATATCACTGGCCTTTTAAGTCCTCTGGCTGCACGCCATAGCGAATAATCTGTTTGTGGTGTTGCATCGAGTTCTTGAAGAAATTTTTGCAGCGAAGCTGTTTTTTGTGTTTGTAAAACTTTACTGAGCTTTTTGGTACATTCCTTCAGCCTTAACTTTAACTGAGGGGATCTGCCATTCTCGTCGAGCTCTCCGTTTTTCAGTTTTTCACCCATGTAATCGAGAAAAAAAGAAATAGAAATTGTGCTAGATGTACGGCGAAGTATGAAACATGCGAAAATATGCACTAAGAAATTCCCTGAATAAATTTAAAATTGAAGAAAACCATTTAAAATCGTTAATGAAAAAATCTCTAAATTGAGAAATATTACTGAAAAATTTTAAAGCAAACAATTTGCCACGAATGCTAAAATATGCCTTAATAAGCCTTTAGTCGGAAATATGCAAAATTATGCTCTAAACAGCAAATATGGAAAAATATGCACTAACAATTTGATGCCAAAAATAAGTTATTATGTTGGAGCGGAACGTGGATACCAAAGTTCGGTGAACTTAGCAACGCTTTTAATTTTTCTATGAGTTAATTTTTGTGAGATTCTTTGGAAAAATATTGATGTTTGAGAACGGAGATTTTTCTGACGCAGACTTAAAAATTCGAATTGTTCTATTTTAGTGATTAACTTAAAATTTATATATTTAATACTTTAATTTAGTTGTCCTTTATTTGCTCTTTAAGTAATATTTCTCTTATCTCTTTGTGTTCCTTTTTTAAATTAACGTTTTATATGTGTTTTTGTGGGACACTTCAGTTTTCGTAAAAACGTTTTAATTATTTTTATTAGTACTTTAATTAAAATTTTCTGCACTATATGATTTAAATATTTTATATTACATTTTTTCCAAGAGTTATTTTCTCTATTTCAGTTTGTTTCATATTATTTTTTATTTTTTTTGCTTTCTTTATGTTCCCTTTTCTGGTTCTGTTCTCAATGCACAACAACTCAAAACTACTTCTGGTTTATTAAACTGCATAAAAGTCAACTTCAACATAAGATACACACATGAACGTCTTTGTCGTAGTTGGATGGATGATCAGGATAATGCTGCTGTTGTTGTTGTTGATGATAAAATCACAAAAAAAAATATGAAAAGACACCAACTTTTCTGCGCGAAACAATGATGCTTTGAGAGGTGCCTTTGTTGTGATATTTTTTATATATTTCGTATATATATTTTTTATATTTATTTAACTCTCCAGTTTGTAGTTGTTAATTCAAAGTGCTTGTATGTATACTCGTGTAAGGACACGTATACTGAGGTAGTAAAAAAAAAAAAAAACAATTAAGCTCTCTGATACAAAATAAGGGAAAAATAATATTTAAGTTTTATCGTAAAACACTATTAGAGCTTTCTTTGCCGATTTCCGGTTTAATCGAAACTAACTTTTTTAGGACTAACACTCAGGGCATTACCAAAGCCAAGAGCACAAAAGTGCCATATTTTCCTCATTTTACCCCCAGAAAGTACGCTGTTGTATATAATGTTAAACAAAAAGTATAAAAATACTAAATGTTGTTAACCTTCAAAAATTATTCTAAATATATCTGAGTCGTATGCTGTCATATCTAGTAAACTTCTTGCAAATCCATTGACCGGTTATAGAGTTGCGGTGGTCAAATATCCAAACATCTAAACATACAAACTTCCACATTTATAGTTTTAGTGGGATAAAATCCAATATTTCATTTTTTATAATTTCAATAATTTTATGTTACCAATTTTTAAAAACATAACAATTGTTTTGTAGTGAATGAAAAACATATGCGCCGAATAGACATTCAAGGCACGGATCACATAGGAGGTGTCCTTTCTAAATGCTAAACAACCCAAACTCAGTAGAACCTATTCGAAATCACGAAGAACCGAATGAGGTCACCTGCTTGATATCGCACAAATATGACTTCAATACCTGTACAGTAGATCCACAATCCTGAAAGATATACCCCTCGGGCAAATACGGAAACTTGTTGCATCCGCATGCAGGGCCGTTAAATGTGCCATACATTTTTTTTAGAATTTTTCATATTGGGGAGGAACAAATAAGTATTTAGTTCTTTCTCTCTGGCTATCTCTCTCTCTCTCTCTCGCTCTCTATGTTAGAACAGAAGATCTAGCCGCCTTATCCATGAGACATATAATCTGCCGTACAACCCAACAATTCTTATTTCCGTACAAATTTTACAATCAAATAATACGTCTGTCATGTGGAAACAGTATCAAAATACACGAGTCTATCTTATTTCTGTACAGTGTGTGCCATTGTATCTTTCACCTGAAGCCACTAAAGAACTTCTTTCTCTGCGAAACTTCTATTTCAGAATAATAATGCAGACATTAGTGGTATTGCATAATAGAGTTAATAATTTAATTTTTAGAAGCAAGTAATCACATGTAGTAGCTAAATCTTTAGCTGTCTTTAGAAATAGTTACAGTGGTTGCTCAAGGCTTTATTTTGAAGTCCACATTTTGCGGATAATAGTTCTTTTAAGAGTTTTTTAAAAACATATATCGATCTTATATATATAAGATGTTATTCTAATTGCTTATTTGAGAATTTGCAAAGATTATAATTTTACTTGGATACTTTCATTCTAGACCCAGCGATCGCTGCAGCCTTTCTTCGTTAAGCACTTCTCAAATCCGTTTAATATAAAAAATTACTCTTAAAGTAACTAAAAATAAATACATTCATATATTGTGTGTGCGAAAAATAAACATTGAGTTTTATTCCAATTAAAAGTATACATTTTTTAAAGGTATAATTTACAGTACCAACATCTACATTTAAATAAAAACATTTCTTGGAGTCAAATTTAAGCACACTAATTTCATTGAAGATCTTTAATAACATTCGATTTTCACCAATTCATATTCAACCAAATAAAAATGTATGTGTAAATTAATTCTAAAATTGCCCGTACTGCGTTCTTGGATACACAGAAGCTACATCTAAAGGCCTCTTTATCGTAAAATTTGATAAAATTGAATGAAATATAAATTTTTATGCTACTTTTTCTACTTGATTGCAAAACCAATACATAAATTGAGATTTTTATCTATTTAAGCAGGACTTAAATATGGTTTGAGAATTGTGGATGAAAATCAAAAAAAAAAAAACTTTAAGATATGAATTGATTTTTAAACATAATTAGTGAAAGAGACTCTTAGTGTCGGTAATGCCATAATATGAAGTATTTTGTGCAGAAAACTTGATTTAGTCACGAGACCAACCACTGCACGTTGAAATTTTTGAAGTTTTCTTAATAAAAATTCTTTAATAAAATTTTTTATAATAACGTATCAGATAAGTGTCTTGTTTTTTAAAAAACATCGAATACACTCCTGAAGTTTATTAAATTTTTTACTGAAAAAAAAACAGTGCTACAAATGAGATAAAAAATCTCATACTTTGCAATCGTTAATACATTCTGTACTTTTCCTTTTACCTTTAATTAAGTTTCTTATAAGACCTTAATTTTCCATTAATTTTAAAAACCTACTCTATATTGTAAGATCAATAACACATGTTCACAAATTTTGATAAATTTTTTCGTTCGCTAGAAATCTAAGTTTTTATTCAACATCGCCCTCCTTCGTCGGGTAGCAGAAACATCGGCGAAGTAAAACAATTAATAAAATGCCTGCGAATACAGCTTAACAAAGTTAATGCGTCTACATAACGTGCAAAGCAGAGTTCTAAAAGAGTTAAGCCTTCTAAATCTTCAATATCTATCTTTTCTACCCTATACCTCTCACTGATTTCCGGCACAATGCACTGCATACGTAGGTGTCATCCCCTGAGTGCTGGTCCTAATTAAAAAAAAAAAAAAATAACTTAGAATGCTGAAAGTAATTCTGCTATTCATTTTTTCATCAGCTGTCGCTTTTGCGATATAGCGTTATGTAAAAAGTAACTTTATTTTCACCACACATAAGGTGTGTTCCAGATGGATAACGCAACAGCCTGAACTTTTAACAATTTTTATTAAAGTTTGAGAGCGAAAGAGATAGTATTTTTTTTTCATTTCCTTTAACTCATTTGGGTTACTTCAGGCAAGAATTAAATAATCATCTCTTTTTTGTTTTCATATGAACATTTCAAATTAATGAAAAAACAGAGTGGAAGGTTTTTTATGTAACTTGAAGTTGTAAGTAAATTTGTGCATCTCTCTGCTCTGATGTTGCCAATAATACAATTTTTTTGTGCGTCATGTTAATCGTTTTGAACGTTTAAAATCACTAAAATAAAATTTAGTTAAAAAATTAAGTTTAAAATTTCGAAGATCACAATATTGATATGTTTGGACTTAACATTTTGGATGTTCGTGTTCCAGATATTTTTTACCATTTGTATAGTTCGAGAGAGAGAATGTTGAGTTTCCTCCCATTAGTCGGAACTTGTCCGAACTTGTTTTTAAATCTCCTTTTCCATGTGTTATTATCAAACATATATTGGTTTTTAATTCCGAATTAGGTAGATAAAATATCAAACTTACGTTAAAATTTTTTTTTTTTCAAATTATATTAGTTTTATTGTATAATAAATAAGAATCTACGAGTATTTGCTTTCACACAGCTTAGTGCAGTCGAATGTAAAACGAAAAAAAAAATGCTCGGATGTGAAGTGGACACCAAAATATTCGGAATAGATTCACTTTCACACAGATGTGAAACTCATGACAGACACTATCGTAAATTAATCATTAATGTGGTATTTTTTTGCTCAAACTGTTACGACAGCTCTAAAACTACTGTGAGATTTATGAAAATTTTTGCACGGTTTAAAGATAATTTTTTTGTCGAATTTAGAATTTTTTATTTAACTGAATAGTGCATGACATGTCCTGCAAGTCCCTTAATTTTTTGCATAACGCAACCAGAGCTGATAGAAATTGTAATTAGACATTGAAGCTCTCTAGTCAGTGGCAGTTGAAATTTTTCGGAAAGGCGATGTAATGAAATTATTTGTAATTTATGATTTAAATTTTAAGTGATTGAGAAAAGTTTAGAGATGAGGGAGACAATAAAATAGCACTGCTTTGGATAATTTGTGAAAATGTTTACAATTTAAAAATGACGTTTTGCATCAAATAATAGTTCTGGCGATATTTTTGTCTAGATTGAGAATCTGTAAAGAGTTTTTATATTTTAAAAGATTTATGTTGTAATGAAAGATCAGTAAATCAATTGAGTCACAAAAAAATAGTTTTATCTGAAAAACTCAAAACAGCTATGCAAAAAAAAAAAAAAAAAACGTAAAGGCATGTAATTAAAATTGCATTGCTGCATCAATTGTAGTTATTATTGCACTAATTCAAAATGTTTATTTAAGGTGCCTATACACTACATGTTTTTTAAATTGCACCTGTCAAATTTTACATAATTCCGTAAAAACATGTAGTTGGTGACCTCAAAAACTTTGCTTGTGTAAAAATACACAAGCAAAAACTTAAGACAAATTTTCAATTAGAGCATGTTCTATTTTCTTATGTTCACACATGTGTTTTCAAATGTCTATGCCATGTGGAAACATTTATCGACGGTTGAATGTCTCCGATATCATTAGCCGTCCGTTGAAAGTATTTGCATTGGTGATAAATTAATTATTTTTTATCTCATTTTAAAATTTTAATAACAATGATATAAAGTATATAACAAGTGTTGATACAAGCTCCATATTTTGCAGATTAAAAAGAAAAAAAACTTAAATAAATATTTGTGACGCCGGCATTTCAGTGACTGCCGTTCAGCAACGCTACCAAAGAAATTTTCAGCGGCTTTAATATACATAATAATATGAACATATCAGCTGGTGTAAGCAATCATGGCCGATGTCATGTGTAATATACATACAAGTTGGTGACCAAAAATTAAAAACCTTATGTAAATTAATCAAGTTTGACAGACACAAAAAAAAAAACATGTGAATTGTAGACTTAAAAAACACAAGCAAAAACATGTAGTGATTGGTACCTTTAGTTCCTCTTTGTTGCTGTTTAAAACGAGTGTAGCGATCCCATTGCTGCAACGAACACATCTTTTCTCTTCATAGAAAAGTCTCAACTATCTAACCAGCTTGCTCTGGGACTACCCTCGTACATCATGGTTTATTATTTATTTCTAACAAAGACAATTCATTTGCTAAAACATTCTTGCCTGTTTGCAGACATGGAAATAAAATATTTTTATTTTCTTCTCATATTGTATGCAATTCACCCCATTTTATAACAAACAAACAAACAAAAAAACAAACATTTAACAATCGGTTGCTGTTGTTGATGTTTGTTGTTTTTTTGTCAAGCTCAAAAGGTTAAAATGTTAAATGTAGCAGTTTATTAAACATCGTCATCCTCGTCATCAACGCCATTCCTCGTCATCTTTCTGTTGCTTGAAGAGATGGCAAAAGGTAAAATGAAAATTAAAAAAAAATACTCATAAACCACAGGGGTTGTTTTATGTTGTAATCAAAATAAATAGAACATAAAATGAATACAAACACATAAACAACATGATAAAATTGCAAGACTAGAAAATGTTTAATTTAAAACTTAACAATTTTAGTATGAAGTTTGATTAAACTAGTTTTTTTTTCTCTCCAAAGTTATAAGTATTATGTGGTATAAACAAATATATACTTATATCGTAACCTAAATCCCAAAAGGCCGCATATGAATTTTTTTACAGGAGAAGCACCATACTTTGCTTTTTATATTTAACTACAATTTTAAATTCTGTTAATAAAATCGTTATTTCTGAAATTATGCGACTAAATCTCTAAGAACGGATGTATTCTTGTTAATGACATCAGTACCTATCAACAACGCTATTTGGAGTTTTTTTTTATGAATTACGGCGTTTTGGATTTTAGGTGACGATATCTACAACTTCAAATAATTAGTAAAAAACATTTTTTTGTTCTCGTATCTCATTGTGAACTTGTTTCAATAATTAGTTGAACTTTCTAAAACTTGCTGAATAGTATTAAATATTCTTATAAGAACATTCAATAGTTAAAAACTTCTTTACATACGAATGAACGTACATCTTTATCTGCTTTTGAGCATTTCATATAATGGTTTGCAATTCGCTAGAGATACTTTTTATTGCTTAAAATAGCGAAAAAAAAAGAAACTTAAAATTGCCATTAAAAATGTTTCGTGGAAAATTATATAAAATACTTTCACTAGTAAAATTTTAAGAAAATTTGCTAAAAAAAGAAACTACAAAATAATTCCATAAAATTATATTTTATGAATGAAATGATTTTTCAAATTTTATTCGAACAAGGAAAAAATTGGTGCAATCGTGCTTCCTTAATGCAGCGACCGCGGGGTATTCTCGTAGTTTGGATCCATAAAATTTATTTGAAGGCAAACTTTCCCACATCGATGATGCCAACTCCTTTGGGGTAGAAATATTTAAAATATTTAACAAACTTATTAAAATCTGCATTTTCTGCATAAAAGAATCACAAAAAAAAAAAATTAAAAATTTTTCTCTTTCCAATTAAGCAGTTAAACAGAACAAATGAAAACCTTTCTCATTTTTAGTTGTATTAAGTTTGAAGTTAATACGTACGTGATTTTGCCTTCTTATAAACTTCAATAACGACGTGCTCCTTTAATTTGGCCACTTTAATGTTGGCATAATTAACGAACAGCAAACCAATTACTTGCCTATGCAAATCTTTTTCCATTCATTATTAGCAGGAATTTGCTAATAAACCCATCAATGAATGACATGTTAAACACCATGTCAAAGACAGTAGAAACCGCGTAACAATGTATGTACGCAGTTTATGGCACAAAAGCAATTTAAGATAATTATACAAGAGATATTGCAAACAAAAACGATAGAATCATGATAGTTAAACTTACAATAGGATTCGCGCCGTTGAAGTTAATAGAATAGATACGAGGACTCATTTTCAAATTCTTGCCGTTATTTTAAACATACTTTAACAAAATAGATTGCTTCAGCTTCTGTTGAGTTAAGGTCAAAATATTTTACAATGGTGTTATAGTCTATAGTTTTAGACTCTGACATAAGTAGCTGGCGTTTTAAAAATAGAAAAAACTTCTGGAAAGATGTGGAAATTTTGTGTTTTATGTAAATAAATGAATTTTTGTTCCTTCATGCCAAATTTTAGTGGAAACAACTTGTTGTTGGTAAAAAACTTTGCAGTCAGCAAATTTATTGTACACAATTTATAGGACAAATAAAAGGAGAAAACATAAACAACAACAAAAATACAAAAAAAAAAAATAATATTTCCTTGGCAGCTAGGAAATATCTAATTAGCAAAATTTACGAATATTAGCATAAATATTACTGAAAATTTACATAATTTCTTTCGAATCTTACAAAGGATGTTTGTTAAGGTACGTTCACATTCATCAAATATTTGTCGAAAAAAACGTGACCGAGAGAGAAACTAATTATTTTTTCCTTTAATTCTAATATTTTTCTTAATTATAAGTTCGCATTTATTTAAAACTGTATAAAAATATATTTTTGTAGATAAATTAATTTTATTTTTTAACATAAAAACCAAGTTAGTTTACAATATTCTTAAGAAAAACTAGTGGTTACGTTTTTTTGGACAAATATTTAATAAATGTGAACGTAGCTTTAGTCAACGAGTTTTAACTTTGATAACCGTCTGAGTATTTAAAATGTAAATAAAGATATAATTTTTAATTAATATTCTTCCTAAAACACTTAAATTTGTAGACATTTAGTTAGTTTTTATGAAATTTTAATTAGAGCCATGAACAGCGCACCGCGTATGATTAACAGCGATTAGTTTATGCTTGAAATAAACAAGAAAAAGAATATATTAACAATTAGTTTAGATTGCCGTGCACAGGCTTTCAGTTTTTAACAATGGGTTCACTTGTGTCCTGTTGTATCTTTATAATTCCTATCCTATGAGCTGAGTTTCTTTTAAATCCGTGTCGAATAAATGGAACCATGCCATCCATACTGTTGCTTTTCTAAGGTCTGTTAATTTGAAATGTGGCAATTGTCTCAATGCTACCGCCCAATTTCAAGAGAGCTGGACGTTTTAAATTTTCTTTATCCTCCGGCTGCAGAATGTTTTGTAAGGACTATATCTTATATAAGATTTTCCAATAAGAGTAATATGATTTCTTAAAAAAAAATACAAACTTATTGTTTAGGTAATTCAAAAGTTTTTTTTAATAATGTGAAGTACATTCGATACAATTAAGTTCTAAATAAAACATCATTCAAATGGCCTCCACGAAAGACCAATGACAAGAAATAGTCTAGTGGTGTTAAACTACAACTTCTTGGATCCATTCAATATCAAAATTTCTTGAAATAATCGAATCTCCAAACTTTTCTCGCATAGTTTCAAGTTGTTCCAAGGCAAAATTAGAAAATTCACGACGTTTACGGTGATCCAATGGCTTCAGTTCTTGAGTAAGCACAATGAATGATAAACATAAGGGAATTGGGATAAAAAGGCAAACAATATGTTTTTTAGGTTTAAATTTAGAGCATACCTGTGGCATTTATTACACAATATTTAGACATCAAAAAGGATTTTTTGAAAAAATAGATATAGAGGGATTTAGATTTTAAGAAAAAAAAAAAAACGATGAAACAATTTTAATAATTTATTTAATAAAATATATGTACATCTTATTTTCTCTTTTCAGGTATGTGTAAATTCTAATGTTTAAGAAACGAGGATCCTGTAGTTGTTGTTAAGTATTAAAATCAATATGGGAATTAATAAATTTAAATTTTAAATAAGAATTTATTTGCAGTAAAATATAGAATAAATTTTTCTGATTATTAAATATCCATAAAACCCTTTAAAGTCATTTAGGTTCAAATATTATGTCCTCTTTTAAATTCCATTAAATGTATCGTTGTGTGTGCACTCAAGGAAGTAACACGTTTTAGAGAACCATAATCTAACAACACCACATAGCGACTGAATAACATATGTGATTGAAGTATAATCGTTCTATTCAAAAAGTAAATTTGTTGTTGTTTAATGCTTAGTTCAATGTAAATATAATATGATTCAATATCATCATATTTTAAACATATGTCATTTTCTAATCATACTTTTGTTTAAAATATTTAATACCAGATTAACAATTATATTTTTAATTGACTGTTTTTAACTGGCCAATGTCTCTTAAGTAGATTTTCATTACAAGACTCGTAATAACTTCCTCGTACATATTTTGTTGCCACGTATTTTATTCATTAATATTTTTGTTTAGTTTTTTTTTTCACACCATTCGCACAGAAACTAACAAAAGTATTAAAACTAAAATACAAAACTGTAAGAAACAAAAAGTTTTAATTGAAAAGTTTTAATTTGCAATTGCAAATTGATGTGGCATCACACTTTATTTGGATTTTCGAATGAACTGAATGCAATCAAAATATTTGCAACATTATTTACTCATATTAAAAATAATCAATGGCTTGGGCAAATAATATTTTTAGTTACACATGACATACAAAACGCCCTAACTAAAATATACATTATTTTACAGGGGAATCTAAAAATATTCTAAAGGTAATTTTGAATTTTTGATATATCTTGTCAGCCGTAATAGTTAGACACTTTTAATTTCTTACAGGATGTCGAGACTGTCCCACAACTGCACAAGAAAAAATATGAACTAAAATTTTTAAAATTTTATTAAATTTGAGTTCACTTTTTGTTGTCGTATGGCGCCAATGACGTTGTTTTACAGAAACTCAGTAAAAATTAGATTGATGTTAGGAAATGCAAATATAGCTTTTAATAAGAATTTCCACTAAAAACTACAAAAATATTTACTAAAATCTAGTTCAGTGTTTAACCTAAAATTAGTGAAAATTTCGTCATGTGCGCCTCATCTGCCATCTTGCTGCGCATTTTCATTTCTGCTACAAAAAAGCTTTTGATGTCATCAGAGCGCTGGAACGTTCGGAATGCTTCTGTATAACATGAAGTTGTGTTATCTGGATTGAGGGGTAATGAAAACATTTTCATAAAACTTACATATTTTAGGACTCGAACCAAGGTACTTCAGTTTCGTAGATAGGCGCTTTAACCACCGAACTACTAAAAGGTACAGTACAAGTACATCTAGTATATACAAGTAACAAATTAGAAATTTATTACATTAACAAAAATAATTTTTTGAATTAAAAATAATTTAAAAAAAATTGCTTTCTTAAAATGTTTAAAGAAATTTCCAATATGAGAAAATAATATGAACTTTGCCGTTTCCCGTTTTTTAGTATTCTAATTTTTATAAACTACTAGCTAATCCCGGTGTGCTTCGCTACCCCCTCGTTATAAAATAAAATTAAAAGTTTTTATATATCCTATTGTGAAAATTTAATGACGATCGGTCCAGTAGTTAAGACTTTATTACGATTTTTAATTTTTCTAAAAAGGGGCGTGGTCCCACCTACTTTTCTCCTGGTACGTATTCCAAATTATGCCAATACCATATGTACCAAAAATCATCGACTTAGGTAAAAAAATGCCCAAAATATGGCGATTTAAATATATGGGTTATATGGGCGGTGCCACACCCCTTTGTCCAATCAAAACTTAATATAGCCTATTATTCATTCCAGAGTCACAGTAACATGCTGTGAAAATTTCAGGAAGATCGGTCCAAGGGTTTGGTTTTCATAAAAAGGGGCGTGGCACCTCTTGATGCTTTTTGTTGTTTACGTTATCAAAACCTTGGGTTTTTTTGGGTATTAGGCCAGTGATAGCCTTCTTAATCTTCATTATATTAAATGTAAGCAAAAGTCTGGTACAGCGACGGCTGGTGGCACTTCCACAATATCAGGATATATATTTGGGGTGGATAACTTTTGCAAGTGAGTAATGAAGTGATCGCCTTTTTCACCACCAGTTCTTTCCAAGTTACCAATTGAACATCTTAATGGAGGTTTAAGTCGCCTGACTTCACGCTGTAGCGAATAGTCTCATTGTAGTGTTGAGCCGATTTATTGCAGAAATGTTTGCAGCGAAGTAGTTTATTATTCTTTTCATAATTTTTTAATCTGATTGATGTAGGAGGAGATCTGTAACGTTGCCATTCTCGTCGATCTGCCTGTGCCTTAAAAAAATTTTATTAAACCACAAGATTTGTTGAAGTCTCATTTAGAGCAGCTTGTTTATGGTTTGTTTAGAATCTTCTAAGTCAGCAGATAATTTCAGCGGCATATTTTTTCGAGGAATGTGCAATCAAATTAGTTTTGTATATTAATCAATTTATATGTGCGACTGACATCGTTAAATATGGAGATAACATTGTTCACAATTTTTGAAAATACAAATAACTTTGTTGACCCAAAACATAAACTATATTGGGAACCATAACATTGTTGCCACAACCAGATGTTTGCGTTTGTACAAAGTTTTGCTGCAATAAAAAGTTTTGATTTGTTTTTTTTTGCTTTTTATATAACAAAATAAAAATATACACATAATTTTTTTTTAATTTGAAGTATTATTTATAAATATTCTATCTTTTCATTAAATAGAAATTACTAAGGCATTATTTAAAAGCATTAATTTTTAAAAGTGTAATATAAAATGTTTTTTTTTTTACTTTATTGCTAAAAGGTTAAATAATGTTTCTATTTAAAATCTCATCCTTTAACTAAAATTTATAATTCTATTAAAATTTCAATAAATTTATTAAAGCTAAAAGCGTCACAATCAAAAGAACATTTGAAGTATTTGTTCATAAATTAATTGCTCCATTTTCTAACAAAACAGAAGAAAATATGCTTCATCAAAATCTCATAGATCAATTTTACATTTGACATATTCGTTCTTCTTTTCATTTCTTTGTGCATCTTTTCATACTGATGGCATGAGAGTTGTCTATTCGGTACGATTTTCTAATGATTTTTTATGTAACTTAAGTCTATATGCTTAGTTAAGAGCAAATTGTGCCTTTACAGTCTTCTTGATCAAATTCGAATCTAATTTCATTTACTTCCATTGAACATGTTTGTCTGTTTATTTAAAATTGTTCGTACGTTACACGAGTATTTTTTTTTCATATTTCATATGCGCAAGTGTGTGCATGTGTGTGTGCATCTGTGATTTAGTACTGGAAATTGTTTTCAACACTTTTTCCATAAAATTCAATTAAAACTCAATTCAGTGTTTGTGTTTGAAAATGCGTATGATTTTTTAAACTTTATGAATGCACATCGTTCTGAATTCCAATTACTGATTTCGGTTCTCTATAGCTGCTAAATATGATGCACAAACAGTAAAACGAAATGAAATGGTTGAATTTTGTTCAACTTTAACTGAAATACATATGTTGAATTGCTTGAAGGACTACAACTCGTTTAAGCTTTATGTTTTCAAACAATAAAAAAAAAAATAAATTTTTGTATAATTTTTAGTAAATCTTAACAAACGATAAGAGTTGGGTCCAGTAGTTGGAAATTTCATTAAAAATGTTTAAGCCAAGTTATTTTTTCACAACAACTTTGTTTTAAATTTTCGTTCCATATACAACAATAAGCAATACCACTAAGCTTGTGAGTTTAATAAGGAAATAATTAATTGAAATTGAAATGAAAAAAATAAAGTAGTCGCAAGCTCTCTATTTTGTACAGTTAAGGATACTTTACGAGTATTTATCATTACGTATAAGGTGACATTGCATGGGAAGACTTCAAATTATATACCAGTAAAATTTAAAAAAATCTACCAAATACTCGTTATATAAGTTTTTTTCATATAAATTTTTGTTCATAATGTCTCGTTACGTAATAACTTATTTACACCTAAATATGCTGTTACGCTGGTCCTTACTTCGAAACATATTTTAACGCGGCATATTTATCTTCATACACACAAGATATTCAACGACCTAAAAAATTTATCAGCAATTCTATACGTTTTCAGTATTAAAAATGCTGGATTTTCCCAAAAGTTCTGACATGCCTGGTGTATACGCTAATGACTTATAAATCTTTTGTTTAAACAATTTATATTATTACTATTTGACCCTGCAAATGTTATTTCTAGTAAATATTTTTTATATGTATATGAATTGTAATTTTTAAATTACTACAAAAAAATTAACATTAACAAACATTTTTTAGTTCAATAAAAAATAACTAACTTAATACTGTGTGGGATGTAGTTATATTTATAGTATAAAGGTTCACAGCACGTGTTTGCCTTTGATTTTGAACGTGGAATTAAATTGTTGACCGTTTGCAGGAATATTTTGAACTATTTCTGTTGCTCATGTTTGAATTTAAGTGCATGGCGCGAACTCGAATGCCAGACGAAGGAACGGAGCGGATGCAAATTCGCGATGTACTTGTTGGCGTTGTTGTTCATTTGCTCATTGTGTGTCAACTACGAACCGGTGCTATTGTCTTCCTTCAAGTTTTCGTTGTTGATTCTGTTCAGCTCGTGCTTCTTGTGATTGATATTAACGCACGTTTTCATTATCTTTTTGGCTTTGTTAGTCTGTTTGTGCTGCTCTAAAATTTCGCGTGCTTGTTGCATTGTTCGTTCGACGGCTCAAATTTGCTCCCTTTAGTCTTCTTGGCATTGTTCATTGTAAATTCCTTTTCAATGTTTCACTATTTGTCCTATTTTATGTCTTCTAGCGATATATCTAAGAAATACACAAAAAAACGGGCAAGCCGTTTCGGAGGAGTTCAATTACAAACAGAATTTTATATATAAAAGATAGAAAGATAGATATGCATACCCGTAATTATTATATTAACTTAATTATTGTATATATTTGTGTAAAATGAATATTATTAAGGCTTAAGTTCAGTTTCAGAATAGCAAAATGTATCAGTATGCCGATATCGAGGCCAATACACCTCTCATCAGCATTCGTTTGTCCTTTTTCGCACTTATGAAGGTGGATGAATACTCTTTAAAAAAGGAATATCAAATAATATACCAATTTTTCAACAGAAATAGAATGCAAGAATTTTATTCAAGTTTTACATATTGTAACAGTTTATGGTTCGCCTCCAGTTCCCCACTTCCAATTGGTCTTTAAATAATATAAAAACAAAATCACTCATATTAGTATTTTTAAACTAGTTTACTTTGCAATTTAACGTGTGGTTGTTTTGCATTCTATAGTAGGGTGGTTCGTTCACTTAAATTTTATTGACTGTGAGTTACCATGTTACAGAGAAATGGCTGGCGCCGAAGATGAACTAATATTTTATTAATATTTTAATTCTTGAAATCTGCTATTATCAACGCATATTTTGTGTAATTTTTTGGGTTGATTCAAGGAGAAAAATTTTTAAATATTTTTCATTGTAAGATCGGCATGTTTGTCATACTAGTCGAAGTTGTGTTTGGTTGGATTGGCATACATTTTATTGTTTGGTATTTTTTATAGCGGCATATTGTATGAAAAAATATTTTGTATATCTGTGTTTTTGCATTTTTGTGTGGATGGCTAGTTTTCATTGACAAGAAATTGTTGCTGAACAATATATATCAGATAATTTATTTTCATTTTTTGTGCTAGTAAAAAATTTTACTATGTAGTTGTCAAGTACAAAATTTTTTTTTAGAAAACTGGAAATTTATTTGTTATCAGGTAAATATTTTTCTAGTTTTCACATAAAATTATGGAATATGAGGGGAATTTTTAGTAAATATATTAGTTTTTTTAAACCCTGTTATTTATTGTCAACCTTTTATTATATCATCACATACACACACTAACTTACAACACACATTTTTTTATTTTCAAATCTTTCATTGTACCATTCTTGCAAGTCAGCCGTTTTTTAACACAAGAAGATACAGTTCACTCAACAAGTGTAAAATATCGAAAAATAGGATTAAATAAATTCTTAATAAACTAAAAAAGTGTATCGGTTTTTATTTAATCAAAGATTCAGAAACAAAAGGAAAGATGAATTTTTTAAATTGAAATGAAATTTATTTCTGGCTCGGACGTAGTCTAATCTGGAGGCTCTATATTCGATGACTTTTTCCAATATTTGCATCCGTATATAGGAAATGACGCGGCGAATGTTGTCCTCCAAGTGATCAATCGTTTCGGGGTTATCGGCGTAGAGAAGCGACTTCATATACATGTATCCACAGAAAAAAGTTTAGCTGCGTTAAATCGCACGATCTTGGAGGTCAATTCACGGCTCTATAGCGGTCACCATTGACTGTAACGTTCTGTTCAGCATTGTTTTTGAAAAAGTACGGACGAATGATTCCACCAGCCCATAAAGCACACCAAACAGTCAGTTTTCCTGCGTGTAACGGTGTCTCAACATACACTTGAAGATTATCATTAGTCCAAATGTATACCTTTCTAACTGATTGTGTGGGTTCAATTGTTGCACTAGTATTATCATTTAAATTGACCGTAAAACGAAGGTAGTGCGCGGTACGTATTTCAACTTAAAATTTTATACCTATATAAAAACACCCTTTATATGTGAAAAATGCTAGAGTATTCGATTTCTATTTGTAACGAAGAGCATCCGAAACTATTATTATTATTATTTTATTTTACTTAATTAAAATTTATTATATGTTATTTGTTATTTACTACTACAAAATTTGGTATCTTGCACATATTTCATAAATTATTTCTGTCAATGTAATTTATTAATTTTAATGGAGTTTTATAATATTTTAATGTATCTAGTACTCTTTAAAATTCAATATTTTCGATTATTACATATTGGTATAAAAAGCCTTGGAGGAAATAATTTTGTGTCATTATTTTAATAAAAATTGAAGAAATAATTATTTCAAGAAAAACATTTTTTAATATAAAAAAAAATTTTAAATAAATTTATTCACGAATAGGACATTCCTGTCTGTTCGATATTAAAATTATAATAAAATAAAAGAAATTTTGGTCAGTTAGGACTATAAGTTTGACTTTGACCCTATTGTATAAACAAATATAAAGAGACTCATCCTCTGTTATTTTTTAAAACAACTTTAACGATCTTGTTCTAAATCTTTGTACTTCTTCATTCCTTGGTAAAATATTTTAAGGTAATAAAACACAAAGTAATTTCACAAAAGCAATTGGGTTTTATTTTCATTTTTCTTCTTCCTCATAAAACATAAGCCTTGTTAAACAAATGATTATTTATGCAAATTTATAAATATTTATATCCAATATTTTCCTATTTTCAGTATTTATTTTCCATAAGAAATCATTTTAGGCATTTAAAACAATTTAGAAAAGTCTTTTTAACGAACGAATATTTAAATGCACGTGCAATCTCGAAATTGTACTCTCACTATCTCTCAAGTATGTCAGTTTATATGCCAACCGTGGCGAAGAAGAAGATAAAATAGAAAACAAAAATAAATTTTTTTCTAGCCAAAAATTTTGTAGTTGAATGAAATTTTACAAAGAAAAAGCATTTTTATGTTTTTTGTATTCCATTTTGTTTTACTGCCATTTATTATTTTTATGATGCCGCTTTAACAAATTATCTGCAACACATACAATAAATACTCAAAAGGAAAAAAAAACAAAGATGTAAAATATCTATCTTAAAGGTATGACAAAATTTCAAGGAATATTTTAAATGAAATTCTTTTCTTAAAGGTTGATCTAGCAAAATAACTAAAAAATGTAAGCGAATATATTAGGAAAAATAAAATACATATTTTTAAATAAAACTAATATAACCAACGGCCGACATAATCGACCGTATTCTAGATGTAAATCATACAACAAGCACAACTTCAACTATTGCAAAGTACTTTACCGAGAGTATTTTCATTCACTTCTGCGTAATAACATTTTCAATTTGTTAAAAGTTTTGTAAAAATCAGTTGTATAATTTTTCCATAAGCTGTATAACAAAAAATGGTTTTGCCTATTATTTATATAGATTTGGCTATAATTATTCCTAGTTTTCAATTGTAAGCCATTTTAAAAAATTTGGTAGACTGGAACTTCCCGCTAAGTGCAAGCCTTACATAGAATTAGCGACATCCGATGATGAACCATTTGGAGCAGACAAACTATTTGTTTAATTAATTTTAATATTAGGCTACAAAATAAGTCTGCAATAAAAAACAATTAACTGAGTAAATAAAACTCTACTTTGTAAATTCAAATTTAAGTTTTAAAATATTTTTTTTTATATAAAAAATGTTTAAACTTAACTATCTTTCGTAACCACAAGAAACTATAGATTTTGGTTTTAAAAAAACATGTTGTAACACCACCGCAGACAAATACTTTCTAGTCAACTGCATAGAGAAGAAAAAAGGAACCGTCAAGTAAAAAGTATAAAAATTTTTTTTCCTAACCAATAAATTCAAATGGGTTTCTAACATTTACTTAAAAATTTGTTTTTTGTTAGTGTTTCTAGCAAGAATGAGTTGTATGTACGTGTGACTTTTCTACACTTTTTTAGTCAAAGGCTCCTGTTTTCCTTAATTTCAGTAAAAAAAAAAAAAAAAAGGAAAAAGACAATATATTTTTTACAGTATACGAATGTGTAAATCTAAAAGCGATTGTGGTTGCCTGAGTGTATACAGGTGGAAAAAATTCCTTAATTGTAAAAATAAAAAATAAAGTATGTCTAACGTTTAAATTAATAAAAATTTACTTGGCAAACAATTTTAGGAAAATATATCGTATGTAATTATATACGATTCACTATATTTTATAACAAACTCTTTCTATTTTGTAATTAAGGTTTAACCAATTTTTGAGAGCAACATTCTTAAATATCCTTTTTGTATCCTAATACAAATGCCTGCATATTCTGCAGGTCACTCATTCTAATTTCGTTTTGTTATTTGGCAAAAATTAATTCGAAAAACAAATTAAAAAGGAAAATATCAATAATGTTTGTTAATGAAGTTTATATTGTTTATTAAAGCATTCGAAATATTATTTGTTTAGATATAAAAAAAAAATTCCACAAAAATAACATCGAATATAATGAAATATATAGTAATTGATCTGCATTTTCTCAACGGACAATCCGATTCCAATAAAATTTCATTCATTATTTTGGGCTAAAAACTTTCACACATTTAAGAAATAATGTGGCTAAGAGCTGAATTTCCAAAGAAATTTTAAAAAACCGAATAAATTGAAGTTTTTTAGAGAATAAGTTTTATTTTCTATTAATTGGCAGTCGCAAAATTTTTTTTTGAACATCAGAATGAGAAATTATTATTTCTAGGCTTAAGTTCAGTTTTATTGAATTAATGAAAATTGAAATTACAAAGCCTAGTAGAATGTTCCAGTATAGGGTTCTTCACATCTTATTAGGGAAGTAGCTCGTGCCCAAGCTGAATTAATAATAGGGTCACAGTGATGTGAATAACCCTACTATAGAGAGAAAAACATCAGTACGTTAAAATTACAAATTAGACTACTTTGAATATAACGGACTATAAGTGTTGAACATTAGTAGGGATCAATCAGAGATGGAGAATTTCGTACTAACCAAAAATTGTTTCAACATGTAAAAATGGAATAAACAGAAATTGTAATAACTCTCGTATTCTATTTCTGTTGAAAATTTTGTTCGTTAAACTATTTTGAAAAGTTCTCTAATATTTAATGGAAACTAAGGTAAAAAAGGCTTAAGGTACGGTCACATCTGTCAAACATTTGCCCAAAAAAGCGTAACCACTAAATACGAATGAAAACACTTTTGATTTAGATACCTGTTTATTACGTTAATCAGTTTCCTACATAATTTATAGAAAATGTAATAGAATCTTATCTTATTAGATGCTGTTTAACTTAATAAATAAATGCATAAATCAAAAAGTTTTTCATTCATATTTAGTGGTTACGCTTTTTTGGGCAAATGTTTGACAGATGTGACCGTACCTTTAGCCAATTGTTGGTAAATTCTATACATATAAACATTTTTTAGAAATATTATATTATGGAAATTATCGACAATATTTAAGTATAAAATAAACCTAAAACTAACAAAAGCTTGTGAATTGAATAAATGTTTTAAAATATTTTTCCCCTGCCATATGATTTATTTTTTACAAATGTAATCAAAAGTTGATAGAATATCTTATCAATGTACGTGTGTGTATGTGCTTACATGTATACAAAAATATACATAAATGTGTGTATTTAATTTACATAAAAAAGCATTTAAGTAAATAATATTAACTTCAGTATTGTATCTTATATTTTTTTTCTTCTTAGAAATACACACTCGCATAAAGTAATAAAAATATATTTCTTGTATTTATTTTTAAAGCTTTTTAGGCTCCATCGTTTGTATTTTTTATGCAATAAAATTTTCAATCAGGGCTGCCATAGAAAATAACTAAACTACGATTTATGAGCTCTTGAGGTTTAACCTATGATGGCAATTATATTTATATTCAATTACCGATATTTTAATATTTAATTATGTACATACTCGATTTTTATAAAAGTTTCTAGAACATTTTTTAATTTTGTATTATGAAAAATTTATGAATTCTGTTAATTTTTATGTCCAGTCTGCACATAAAATGTTAAAACTGGAAGCAATTAAGGAAAAGGAAGATTCAATTAAAAAAAAATAATTAGTTCTCAACTAATCACTAAAATCGCAAATTAACTCAGCAGAAGTAATTAAGAATATTGGAAATTTTATCAATGAAAACATTAATTTTTTTAAACAATGTCGCATACTCAGAAGATCATATTAATTCAATCAAATGCAAATTAATTTTATATTTTTATTATCAAGTGGAAAAACTGAAAATGTTGGAAATGTTAGCGTATTAGTTTGGAGGTTGTCGGTCAGATTTCTGCCAAGAACCATGTGTGTTTTCTGCTGACAACCTAATCGCTTCAATGGTTGTGTTTGTCAACGAAAAATTCTTTTATTAACATAGTTTTTAAAGAAAATAATATCAATTAAAATAAGTATTAATTCAATCAATTAAATTAACAAATTAAAAATGAATTTTTATGAAAGATTTAAGTAAAAGAGGTATCTTGAAAGTCAAATCTAATTTATTTTTTTATATTTAACAGCTATTATAAACTCAGAATCTCATACGTCTTTTAATACTTTCTCAAATTAAAATGTAATTTTTTTTTACGACTTTAAGTATAAGCCGTGCTAAAGTGCTGAAGTACGAATAAAGGAAAATCGCACTTAATACAAGACGGAAGGAGACTCCATAAGAAAATCATTTAATTTTATTTAGTCTTTTCTCTTAAAATGTAATAAATAAAGTTTTTAAGTTTTTGCTGTCAAAATAATTTCTTGTAGCTTTACGCTGTAATTTCTTCTTGTCTGTCCAATCCGTTGGCTTAAAAACATCTGGTGAATAAAGGGCTTGATTCGAGCCCAAAAAGTTTACAGTTCAATAATGCAACAGGTGTCATTTAGGGTATCCAAATTGTGTACAGCTCTGGTTTGGTTGCATAAAAATGTTGAACGTGAATTTTTTAAATGATGAAGAACTATCGTCGGTTTATATTAAGCCTTCCAATAATATATTAAAGTTTCGGATAATGGCTAAAATTAAAAGTTTATCACATGCCCAATTCGCATTTTAATTAAGAGTTCCTTACATGATTTAAAAAACCCATAAATTCAGAACTTTTGACACCGCTTTTGCTTGATCGCAGAACGGAAGGCCCGAATATTCTTTTGAGTGTTTGATATCACAATTGCACTACTGAAAAAATTATCACATTGGTGTTATTCATTGTGTGGTGCAAATGGTCTTGCAAAAGTGTATATAAAAAATATCGTAGCTTTTTTGTTAAATATAACGGCCACTCTGTATATTTTGTTTCTTAGTTTTTTTAAAAAAGCAACGATATGATGCATTTGCACTTTCGCAAGACCTTTTGCACCAAACGCTGCATACCGCCATTATATGTTTTTGTACATTTGTTATTTATTGAATCTTCATTTATAAATTGATCTAAAAATGTGTTCATTTTATGTTTAGTCAACTTTTATAGTCTGCGGTTGATTTTTGTTGTCTTACGTCTCGCGTGAACGGCAAAGAGAAAGAGTACTTTTCTATCTCATTCGATAGTGTTGTTTATTTTAGAATTTTGCGCGTGTGTGGATTTGCGTGAAATTAAAGTTTTTTTTATACATTTTGTCGGATGTTAATAAATTTTTGGATTTCTGACATACCAAAGCAGCCCCTTTAATTAAACGGAGAATTTTATTTTGTCACGTTTGTACTTTTTCCACATTCGATGCAGAAATAGTGGACCATAACTGGATTCCAAGGCACCATATTGGTTTTAGGAACGTGTTCTATAATAGATGTTTACAATCTAGGGTTAGAGTTTCTTCCAGTAAGCCAATGCATTTGACCTGCTTTTATTTTGATTTTGATCAGCTTTTCTTCTATGTTTGATTTTCATGTTAAACGGCCATGAAGATGGACATCGAGATATTTTACCTCAGAATGCTGCGGTATATAGACTGGCGGTTAATTTGATTAGGCGGGCATATATTCCTGCGGATCATAAAAGTGACATGTACGCATTTTTGTTCGTTAACTTTTGAATGCCATTGTTTGAGACATATTAAGAGATAGTAAAAAAGCGATGATGTTGTCTTAAATGACTCCGGTTTCAACTAACGGTGGGCCCAAAAATTTACCTGTCGTAACTCTTAATTTTCGCTGATTTAAATGGCTTTTTAAAAGCCTGACGATGTTTGTGGGTAAATTTTGCGTTAATTTGTCGATAGGACAAATACTTTATCACAAGCCTGAGAAACATCGATATGAATTCAGAGCATAAGTTTTTTTTTTAAATGTTTCTGTAACTGCATTCACAAGTCTATGAGTTGGTTCGATATTGCAAGGTTTTCTCCAAATCAAAAACAAATTTTTTTTTTACTTTTGAATAATTGAAAATTTGTATATCAGTCAAAGAAAATATTAGACTTCAAAAATGAAATGAATTGAGTCTGCGGTTTTCGCCATTAAAATGGTATTTGTATTTGATTTTTGGATAATACATAAAATACGAGTATCATTCGCTTTAAGATATTTATTACAAAGTCGGGTGTTCATGACTCTTCGATGATTTGAGGTCATGGGAATATATTTTGATTATTCTTTCGATAATGTCCGTGTAGCGCTTTATTTTTATAACTCTAAATGCTATAAATTTGAAAAAATAGGTAAAATATCTGTGTCGAACAATTAAAAAAATAAAACAATTAAAAAAATAAAATTATTATTTTTAATTTGTGTAAATTTAAGGTGAATTTAAATTTCTTTATAGTAGATAGCGGCAGATGTCGTAAAATTTTTATAAGGGTTGCACTTGGGTAAAAGTTTCAGAGGTGATCGAAAAGTTTAATCATATCCCATATCTTTAAAATCATTATTATTTATTAGTTGTTTCTGATGTGATAAATGCATTTTCTAGGCAAATTAAGTTTTTATAAATTAAATGAAAGTAATACAGAATAATAAATAAAATTGTTTACGTTGTTGCATCCCTGCTTGCAACAGTAACAAAAGCAAATATGTATGTGTAAGTGTGTGTTTTTGAAAGCAGTCAAACATCATTGTTTGGTCCTCAGGAGCTGTTCACATATTATATATTAGTACGTTTCCATATTCGTGTTTTGTGCAGATGTTTTGCTACATGTTTTCCTATACAATTTAGCGCTTTTTATTTTCAAGGAATTTGTCAAACTAATGTAAACAAAACAGCACAAACGTCAAACTTCTTTCGAAAATTCGAATTTTAAAACATTTACAGCATAATGGAAACATTTCGAATATTTTGCAAAAAACACCATGTGTTCTTCATAGTGGAAACGTAGTGTTATATAACGATGGGGATTGAACATTTGTTATGGTTAAAATAAAATATGCTAAGAATTTTTAACAAGCATTGGAAAGGGAAGACATCATTACGTAATATGTATGTGAACATACACGTTGTAAATGTAGTAACTGCAAAGGAAAACTGAAAGAAATGAACAAAAAGGAATAAATGGGTGGTTCTAAAAGAAAAGTCAGAGAAAGTAGATAAGTGTTTCTAGCTCTGTTGTGGATATTTTTTTAAAAGGTTTCTTCACATACGTATGTATGTATGTACACTTAAATATGCATTTATATATATATATATATATATATATGTATGCGTGTGTGTATGTGATGCCAGCTTTATAAGCGCCAGTAAATGATAACAAATGTTGTATAGGTATGTTACGAGTCTACCATGTTAGACAACAAACAACCAACACATGTTAAGTTTTTATTATAAATACACAGATATGTATATCCACACATACATCCACTTATATTTACTTGTACTACGAGTATTATTACATTGTTTAAAGCAACTGTAGTTTATATCTGGCGTTTTATTTCATACAAAGCCTTTCTCAAAATGTTTGTATGTATGTACATATCTATGTAAAAAGTATCCTTGTAGAAGTCTTTTAAATAACATCATAGTTCTTTGTTAAATTGTGTTTATACATATATATCTTCTTCTTGTGTAATTTGCTTTAGTTTCAATATATTTGAGCAATTTAAATAAATGGAATTTTTGAATGTAGTTGGTTGCTTTTGTTGATTGTTTGTTTCTTGCCAATTTAGCTTACCACCACTTGCCATTACTTAATACACAAATAGATACAAATATCTGCTTTCCAGTCTGCTTTTCTTTCCGCAAACATCTTAGTTATTTTAAAATTGTTTAGTTTAATATATTTTAAAATTAAATGTTGTTAGAAGTATTTGCCTACTTCCCTTGCTTAAAATTCATCCTTGAATGTTCTACGAGAACTAAATGAAAAAGCATAAAGTTATTCGAAAAAAGTATATAATTATACAAAACGTATACAAATTTTCGTAATCCTTTGACCATGAATTATTTTCAAAATTTGTATTTAAATTAACTTTTTTAAAAATATTTTAAAATATATTTTAAAATGCAGTTTTAGTTTGAATTTTCTTATACGTTTCTTAACTTTGGTGTTATCCAGAATACGAATAGTCAAATAGTACTTCTTTAAATGAAAATGTAAGAAGGCTACCTTTTTTAACTGTTGTTATAACTAAAATAAACTTCTTTATTTTGCTTGAAAGGATTTGGTTGCGGTCGCTTGGTTCCGTGAAAATTGTGGTAAGGTATCCTTGCATTACGTAAAGGTATTTTTATCCCCTTTTATTTTGTAGAACAGTAATTGAAATGAATATATTTAGCAGTTTAAAACCTCGATTAAATAATTAGACACACTGATCACTTTTATAAAACTAATTAGGCAACATATTCGCCTAAACGTCTCTAAAATTTCTCTGATGTACTGCATTCGTATCTTAATTTTTTAATGCCGAGAGAGCACAGTCGGAAGAACATTAATTAATTATAAAAATTTTGGGTGTTGGTTGTTTTACATTCAGGTCTCTGTGTATCTTAAAGCACCAATCCCTTCCAGCCCCTAATAACGTTTCAAATATAAAGGAATATTTATGTTTCAAACTTCATATGGACGAATAGTTGGTAGAGCACCAATACTTGTCCAGCATCTTCCCTACAGGATCTAAATACTCGTAAAACATTTTCAGTTGCAGAGTAGGAATTTTCAATATTTTAAATTTTAATTAAACCTGTTTAATTAAATTTGTGACGTTTTGTATTATTATTATTTTTCTTGTATGGAATACATATGTATGTCACAACCCCTTGAAATGTTTAAGAAAAACAATGCCTATTATTTAATTTTAAATTAGAATCTAACATGTTTTTATAATAATAAATAAATTTAATGGACATAAACGCAAAGAAAACAGATGGCGGATGGAATCAAAATCGGTAATTATGATTAATGTTTAGATTAATGATGGAGTCTGCTACATTTTGCATATATCATCTAAGGAACATAATATAGTCCTCATAAAGAATTCAATGATCGCATTGTATGAATATTGTAAACAATATGAGGTTTTGTTCAGATAAAATAATAATGCACACACAAAAAAGTAAAATCTGATTTAAGTCTCACAAAGTTACACCACTAATTACTAAATTAATTAAAATCAAATTATATTCCCCTTTAATATTTTTATTTGAAGATATACACACGAGTATGTTCAAATATTTAGTACTTTTTAAATTTGAAAAAATTTAAAATAATTAACGTTTTTATCGTCAAAATAAAAGTGAAGCAGAAATTAAGCGCATATTTTGGATTTCCGTGTACTTTCTTAGCAGCGAAAATACCTTTTTTATATACATTTATTCTATGTGACGAACAGCCAGGATAACAGATTATTAAATTATAAAATATTAATTGATTGAATGAATCATTATTTGGTTGTGGCAATAATATTCAGTTGAGATGAACATTTTGAAATTATGTCTTTTCTATGCGAGTATGCTTGAAAATTCCAAAAAAAAAAAAAACAACCATAATATACATATTGAGCTACAACAATAAAAAATGATCAAAAATCTTACAGGAAGTGATTGCCATAATCAGATAAACGTTAGTGTTTATTTGAACGTACGAGTATGTTCATTTATACTTTGAATACATATTGTAACTTTACATTCCCATCCAACTGCATCGATGTATTAGGTTTTCCAATAGGGATGATATGATTTTGAGGTGACGTTTCGGCCATTTGTAATAAGTCATGATCTGTCATTTGTTTTTCATTGTATTCAGTAGTGTTTACAATTTCATCATGGAGAGATATACGCAAGAATAACGTTGATGATTTTGTCTTGAAAAACTTGAAAATGATATCATCTTCCGATAAGGCTCACTTTCATCTGAGTGGTGCGGTAAATAAACAAACCTGTCGATTCTGGTGCGAAGAAAATCCACAAATTAATCATGAAAAATCATTACATTCACCTAAATTGACAGTTTGGAGTGGTTTTTGGTATGGTGGAATCATCGGTCCGTACTTCTTTCGAAATGCAGATCAATGGAAAGCGGTATAGATCGATGATTACAAACTTTTTAGGGCCGAAGTTGGAAGAAGTGATCTTGACAACATTTGGATCCAACAAGACGGGGCTACGTGCCACAGAGCAAATGCAACAATTGAATTATTGCGAGAAAAGTTTGGAGATTCGATTATTTCAAGAAATTATGTTATTGAATGGCCACCAATTACCATTAGACTATTTCTTGTGGCGTTAGTTGAAGTCATTGGTATTTCAAAATAAACCAGATTCTCTTGAAGTTTTACAAGTCAATATTGAACGTGCGACATACGACTTGATTTAGTAGAAAAAGTGCTAGAAAATTGGGTTCATCGAACTCGTTCCTGCAGAAGAAGTCATAAAGGCCATTTGAAATAAATGAGTGTGTTTTTTTATCATATCAAATCATATCACTCTTATTGGAAAACCTGTAATATGAACTACGTAATCATGTTCAGACTTTTAATACAGTTATTTGTGTTATTAAAGAATATTTGCTTGTGATATTTTGCTATTGTCTAATTATTGTAAATGTTGGGCTATTATATTTCTATTTTGATGTTACTAAAAATTAAATTGCCTTTTAGAATATTTTAAATAAAGCACCAACATTATTATTTGTAATAAAAACAAGACCTCAAGCCAAAAATTATCAACATATTGTTTAAAAAAGGTCTACACCACACACACATTCATAAAGCTCTTTTGTTAATATTGCAGAACAATATTCTATGTATGACCAATAAAATTCATTCTGTCTAAATTTTTCAAAAACCATTAAGAAATTATTTTGTTTAATGAAATTCTTTTCGAATTTACAAAATAGTTATAGACGGAGATCATAAATATTTAAAAAAGTAAATTGAATTTATTTTAATCCAAATAGTTTTTTTTTTAATTTAAAATATTTTTATTTAATAATCTGCAAATTCTTTAATAGTCAATAACAAGTATATTTTCTGGGCTATGAATATTTCATCATGTGGGAATAGTTTAATTAAGGGACTAAAAATTAAAATTATATAAAAAAAATAAGCGAATCTGCATACGAAATTTCTTGTAAGTTGACTTAATACGAATACCTTTGTTTGTTTCAAGTGCAGTTGTCACAATTAATGAAGAATATATTTTAGAAATTAGACCTGCTTCTTTGCAAGCACATACCACCCAAATCGGAATTTATAAAAAAAAAATGAAACTTCTGTGGCTAAAAATTATTTCGCTATATATTTTAAAAACAAATTACCAATCATGTTATTAGAAATAAATTTTGCGTTTTTAGTCTTATTAAACTTATTTTTTCAGCATCTGATATTTCAGATGTTTTTGTTGCCAAAGTTTCTATTTGTGCACTGATATTTGGATTTTATTTTTTTCCTTGTATTTTTGTTTTACAAAATCAGAGGGTCAATATAGTGATTTTTACGTAACTCCTACATTTGTAGACCGAATTCCAAATTTCTCTTTAATATTAGTAAGGTTTCCGTGCGGCTTGTTATATTTTTTTTTTATTCTGAGGTTTATGTTGCCCGCTATCGAGAATCTCCGCGATTCATAAACCGATGTAGAAGTGTACGCTTTCAGTTTGATCCCATAAAAACGTAAGTGACTGCTTCATATATTGATTTATAAATAAATTCGATACATATATGGACCTACATTTTCTTCTTATCTAGGATGGTATGTACTTTAATCTTTCGTGGGAGGTGTTTTATCGAGTTTTTAAATTTCGTTTAGTTGCGTCAAAATTGTAATCTGTTTGATTGACTTTCTGTATTGAAGTCGGTTTTATTTGGGAGAATTATTGTTTATTGATATAAGAATGGCCAATATAAATGTAAGAAAAAAATAAAAAACAAAAAATACATGGCCGATTTTGACCCAATAGCAACAAACTGACTGCCCTCAATGACTCTTTTTAAAAGCGTCCTTACGGGTTGCGTGAATCTAATATTTCCATTTTCTGTTTATTCGATTTGCCAACTTTTAAGTCTAAGGAGTTTAAAGAAACATTAGAACATCAGGCTAGCAGAACGTATCAGTACACCGATGTACTACAACTCTCAGCAGCGTTCATCTGTTCGTTTTTACCATTTATAAAGTGGTGGATAAAAAATTTTTTCTAATAATAATATCAAGCACAAGGTCTTTTTATAATATTTTTCCAATATTTTTTTCTTCGACAATGACAATTTTTTTAAAAAACAATAAAAATCTTATTCTATAACAATTTTTTAAATATATGAAACTTAATTTGTCAATATGAAAAAATAATTACAGGAAGTACATAAAATTCTTTTTATTCTTTTACAAAAATAAAAAACTTCTTTAATTTGTCTATGTTATTCTTATAAATTAAATGTCTGTAGTTTTATACATTTATTTATTTATTATTATTAGAAAAATAAAATAAAAATGTCGAAGAAATTTAATAAATCTTTAAATTGGTAAAAAATATAAAAAAATTATCAATTTTTTTAACAAAATTTAATTGAAGATTAAATTTTTACAGGAATTTAAAATATGTATTTGGTTAGTCTGAAATTCCTCCTCTTCTGATTGGTCATTGCTAATATTCCAACAAACACTTATAGTCTGTTATTCTCCAAGTTGTTTACTTTGTAATTTCACTTTATAGTAGGATGGTTCACGTCAGTTTAAGTGGTTGTGACTAGGGATGCCAATCCCGAAATACCGATCCCGAAAATCCCGGGATATTCGGGATTCGCTTAATACCGAATCCTGATATTTTAAATCCGGGTATTTCGGGATCAGTCAATCCCGAAATTGTTTACTAATTTTTTTCTTTTATATATTTTTATTCATATCTACTTACAAATTGTCGATGCCATTGCTCTTGCGAGAGTCAAATGAATATATGATAGCATTTTCCTAATCCAGGAACGAAATACACAGTTGTGCTGTTTATTGCTTTCTGAATTGCGTTTATAGCACGGAGATATGAACATACATTGGATTTGTATGCATACATAGCATTAGAAAATGTTTTTCAACTGGATGTTTTCATTCATATGTTTTTTTTTGTAAACGTGCATATCTAATTTCTAGACCGAGTATGGTACAAAAAGAATGCTCACGGTTAATAATAAATCTGATGCAATTAAAAATAATTGCAAAAGAAAACGCACCAAAGATAGAACTGCACTATTGTTACCGTGTGGAAACAATATTGATGTTTAATATATTTTTGTTTCACCCTTATAAAACTGTCAATGAAACTAAAAGAAACAATTTTAACTTTATTATTCTTTTTAAACGCGTTTAGCAATTATAAAAAAAATAGACCGTTAATTACTTTTATTTAAATAATTTTATTTTGTTACTTTGCTTATTGATGATTGCTTTATAATTTTGTTATATGTTGGAATAATATAAAAAAAATATACATACCTAAATTATATTTAACAATATAATATTTTATTCGAACAATGTACTCAAGAATTTATTTTTTGAAAATTTTTATATTTTTGTTGTGGGTTAACTAATCTATATGCATTTTATTTCGGGATCCCGAAAAATTCCGAGATCCCGAAAACCAGTCCCGATTGCCATCCCTACTTGTGACCCTGTTACATAGCAATGGCTGTTGCCGAAGCTGCATATATTATTGTTACGAATACACGTAATTATTAATTGAATGTATATTTGATAAATAAATATTATTTGCTAAGCTAGTTAGTAATTTTTGTCAAAATTTACATTATGTATTTGTTTTACCATACCGAAAAAATGTATCGTTTATGGGACCTTGTGCAGTCACACCGGTAATTTATTTATTTACAGGCGTTGCACTTTTTTTGTTCTTCCATTTCAATAGTTTTAAAATTAACTTATAAGTCCATTAACTACAAACAATGAAAGCTGAAGCGAAAATCTTTCAAATTCTCATAAAAATAATTAAAGATAACATATGTATGTGCTGCTGTGTACATATGTTTTTCAATGCAATTACAATCCATTTGCTTATACAATTCACAATAATATCAAGAAAATATTTAATACACCATGCAATTGAGTGTTTTAAACAAACATAAGAAGAAAAGATAAAAAAAATCAAGCAAGTAAACCAGTCAAGTGCAATTAATAGTACAAATACAATAAAAAAACTGAAAAAATCGTTCAAGAGAAGCTTTTCTCATTCAAACTCACAGGAGAATAATTTCAATGGAAAAACATTTATACACTAAAAGAGAAATGCTTCTAATACCGAACGTAGCAATTTCCTTAAATTAATGCATTAAAATTTACTTTTGGCATGAATTAATTATACGAAGGATTTTTCACTTTCACAATGAAGAACATAAAAATAGATGTATCGTAACATGAAACGCAAAAGCCTTAACTAACATTTTCATTATTGTTGACAAATAATATTACTGATCGTGAACTTTTCTTTCCTTTTTGATATTTAATTATTAAAACTGCTATTTTTGTTCAGTAAACGGAAAATAGAAACGGCTGTGAGTGTAATTATTTTGAACTAATTTTATTTTTAATATATATATGTACGCCAAGGGTTAAAAAAATTATGAACTGAAAGAATTTAATTCAAGTTGAAATTCCAAGCAACTTGGAAAAAATCAATCTGCTAAGAACGTGGATGCAGTTTTTATATAGAATTTATTCATATATTAGTTATTTCACTACTACGAGTAAATAGTGATGTTATAAATACTCCATTATTCGACTATTTGCCTATTCGCCTATTTCAAGATATCAAAAAAAAAAAAATAGATAAAAATAGTTTTAATAGTTTAAAAAAGTATCTACATAAAATGTACAGCAATACATTAATTAAAAAATTTTTTAACCTCCTTAAAAAACCAAAAAATATAAATTAAATTAGTAATTAGAAATTTTGAACTTCAATAATAGATGAACTAAACGTTGAATACAAGTATGAACAAAAAAAAATTGCATTCTATTTGTGACATTATCATAATTAATTAAGGTTTCCATCAATATATTTATTTATTATGGGTTATTCAATACACATGCTGCATTTAATTGGTTCCTAATATCAACTCATCAGTAGGCCTTTCCCAGTGTCGGCCGTGTCGACTCCTGGTATTCGAACCTCAATCGAATCAAATGAAAATGAAAATACTCACCAATAAATAAATAACAGGTTCATTCAGTTGTATGATAGCCTTTGAACAAGCAGGATTATGTCGCATTGCCTTTTGATATTTTTAAATAAATTTTATTGTTTGATTACACAGCGAATATTTGCAACAACGCACAATTACTTTATTTTATTCAAGCTTTAAGAGGCTTTTTAATAAAATTAAAGTGTTCATGAGGATGATTGTAGGAAAGTATTTAAAAAAAAAAAACTTTTTTATTCCTGCCATCATACCAAACATTAAACGTTGAAGGTTTTAAATTTTTACACTGTTTTTTATGAAATACTTGTTTGATGTGATTTATTAAATTTAAAATTTATTCATTCACCACAATAAACAAAACCAATTAAATGTTGGAATTATGTTATATTCAAGCATTTTTTTCACTGTATTAACTATAATACATGCTTATAAACACTACAACTACGAGTACGTAGTTTCTCTCGTTAGCCGGGACGGATCTTTTCTGATGAGTTGGTATTAGCAACCAATGAATTGCAGAATATGGATTTGCTGTAGATAAATTTTTGCAAACATATATTCTTTTGTAGTACTCAAATAAAATTTTATATTTTGTACTTAATTACTGTTGAGTGAGTTTAAGTACAGTAAATATAACATGTATGTATGAATGTATATGCAAAGGTTTTTCATTCAGTGTAATAAAGCATATACTAATGTATGTGCATAGCCGTAAAGTCAATACACTTTTACATACATATGTACAAATATAGAAAAATTGTTGTCGCCTTAATATAATATTGAACATTTAAATAGAGTTCAATATTTAATGGAGTCGAAGAGTATGAGTGAGTGTATGTTTACGATAAATGCACTCGTGTAATGACATTATAAACATGAGGGCAATTGGCATCCTCCAACCCTCTACTTTATTGACATCTTTAGTGTTTGTGCTCTTTAGTGTTTGTTGTTTGTATAAATTTTAATATCCTGTTATATGTATGTGCACATTTACATACTTACATATGTAAACTTTGTTTATGCAAGCTCTGATATTGTTGCTTTGTGTTTACTTGTGATGCTTTTTAATTTTGTTTTCTCTGTAATATTCAGTTCGCTTCTTGGAAGGACTACTGCTAATGTTCGGTTGTGTGTTTCGTATTATAAAATGTTTTTATATTGATAATATTAAAAGCATGTTTACACGTATATACACTCTTATTATACACGAACACAGGGTTGCATTGCCTCATTAATGTAAGCAGTTACATATACAAGCACAGTTTGATATTTGTTTATGTATGTAAAAACACTTTTGGTGTTCAGATAAAAGCTGCATGCTACATGTAAACTACTTACTCTTCATACAGTACGGTGCAAAACGAAAGCAAAACAATTTCGTACTGACCCAAATTGTTTCAATATGTAAAAATAGAATAAAAATTAATTAAATTAATTCTCGTATTCTATTTCAATTGAAAACTTGGTTAAATAGTGGATATTCTTTCCCAATTAGTATCCACTTTACGAAAATTGCAAAAATGGACAAATGAACGCTGATGAGAGGTAACGCGGCCTTGAAATCGGTATACTGATACTTGCTAAACTGATTGAATAGATATACTAATGTTTTTCAACATGAAAACTCTCAGTAATTTTAAGTTTCATTAATTCAATAAAACTGATTTGTGCCTGATAAATATTAATATTCATATGAAAGCAAAAAAAATTTACATAACATTTTTATAACAAAAAATTGAAGCGACTTGTCCCCGATTTTCCAAAAGATTTTATGTGACTAAAATGTAATCACAGGTTCAAGCAATATTTTTTTTTTTTTTAATCAAACCATAATTGGACTAGTTATTCAATAAACAACATTTTCAAACGCAACTGCAAGCAACCCCTTTCAAACAAAAAATACCTTTAAAAGTTAGTTACTAAAAGATATTTTGAAGAAAGCATGTAAAACACAAGGATCTAAATAAACCTGTAGGTGGTTAGAAATTTGAGTACATCATGTCCATATCATATTTTTTCCTTCCAAAACCCCAGTTGTTAGCGAAACAATTTCTGAACAATCCATTTTAGTCAAATTGAATTCTGAGTAATCGCTAAAGCGATGTACAGACGGTTGGCAGATCTTACAATATTGTCAGAAAAATTTTCAGAAAACGTCTGACAACCGTCTGAACTTACAATTTTTGTCTTGCAACGTTGCAAGAAAAAGCATTGTCAGTTCATTGTAAGACAATAATACTGTCAGAAATCTGACAATCGTGTGAACACTCTACTTTGCCATTGTCAGATAATTGTCAGACATTGTAAGCTCTTTTTTATTGCAGATATGTTTAAATTAATGCTTCTGACAACGGCACCACTGTCAGATAATTTTTCTATTGGCAACGCTGTCCATAAATACGATTAACTTTGACAGTGCTGACAAAATTTAACAACGCATCTGGCAATTTTTGCAAACAACAATCTAACAACCTTGTCAACTGACAATTTTTTTGGCAAATAAATTTATTGTCTGACAATTGTCTGACAAGCAAATTGTAAGATTTTCTTACAATCGTCTGAGCTGAGAATTTACCTTTTGGTAAAAATTTTTCATTGTCAGTGCGTTGTCAGCATATTGCCATATCTGCCAATCGTCTGTACATAGCTTAAATCCATTAACGCAAAAGAATTAACTTTATACAGTGCAATTTTAATGTTTATTTATATGTAGTTACTTTAACCTTTTGGATACATTTTTAGTGGTAGTAGTGAGTGTTTGAATTATTTATATATTTCTAATTTGTTTTCTATTGAAAGTTCATAAAATGTATTTTGTTATTTTTAGATAATTAAAAAATGCTTATAAAACTTTCTCCAAGAGAGTTTGATTTAAACTGTAAATGAAAAAAAAATAGTTGCTTGAGTTTTGCACAATAGTGTACATTAGTATGCATAAATGTATGTACGTATGTGTGGGCCTATGTTTGTATGTGTGTGTACTGTTATTCTTAGGTTTTTTTTTTTAATTTTTTTTATGTTTAACTACGTGTAAAACATTTTTAATTGTTGTCTCAAATGAAAAACTCACACAAATGTAAAGAATGGTTAAATACAATTTTCCAGCATGCACCATGGTTTTATGGCTTTGTTGAAGACACAACTTTGAAAAGAAATGAACTTCGGAAAAAAATAAAGACCCGCAAGGATTATCTGAAAATATTTTTCATTGTAGAATAAACTTCCTTTTTATTGTAGATATGCAAGATACGTACGTTTTGCTTTCGATAGATTTAATGAAGTACTGATTTTGTACAGCCTTTGAAAAAGAAAATCTAGAATATCTTTTTGTTTTTTGTATGCTTATTAGATAAATTTTCGATACATTTTGCAAATGGGCTAAAAATGTTTTTTATTTTATACACTGACTAATCGTGTACATAATAACTTAAAATTATCATATAATACAGTTGGAATATTGGAATAATATTGTTGGAAATGAACTTTTTTATAGACCCGAGTAGAAGTTCTAACAGTCCAATTTTTTAATACTAATAAATCTGGCCGTATTGCCAATACGTCAAGATTTTGTAGTTTGTCATTAAAAGTAATACAAAAATAAACCGTTGAAACTAAAAATTTTGTTTAGCGTTGGCTAAACACATATATTTATCATTGTTAGATTTAAGATTTGAAAAATTTATTGATGTTTCAATCTATATTTGAAGATTCAGTAAATAATAAAAGAATAAAAAAAAAAAAAAAAAAGTATTACAGAGGCGTTAAATCGAACCACTTCTAGAGATTAAAGTTGTCACTAAATGGATTTTGCAATAAATCGATTGTTAAGCGCGATGTACGTCAAGTTACGCCGTCTTGTTTCAGTATAATGTTCTTGATATTCACCGTAACGGCAGGTCGTTGCTCATTCGGATGAAGTAGGAACCGATGAAAAACCCTACCAAACAGTCAATTTGAATGAATGTAAGGTTGTTTCTTTTACGGCTGGAAGTGTATTTTCGCTAAAACTACTGTAATTTAGCTTATTGACTGACGATGCTCACTTCGCCGATTATGGTGACTGTAAAATGGACAAAGTGTTCTATCAACTTTGCGAAAAGATTAATTTTTAAAAGTTATTTTCCACAATTTGGAAGTGTTCTTTAGGTGTTAAATGATTCATGGTGATCTAACTGAACAGAAATTGTCAATACAGTTTGACATTGTCAGCAGTAAAACCATAGTTATAGATATCGATAGTTCTCATGTAACTGAAGAAATACACCCGATACAATTATACATACATACATACATATGTATGAAAAATTTTTTTAAAGAACTTGTCCAGTTTCATCTTCAGCCTCGTATCTTCAAAATCCAAATTTTAAGAATATCAGTTAAAATTTTAATTGCAGTACATATAATTTTTCCAAACATTCCAAACATTCACATAGGGGCTGTGCACATATTACGTAACGCTCCAAGGGGGGGTTAAAGATTTGTTACGGATTGCAAATTTTGCACTGAAAAATTATTAAAAAGCGTTACGGTGGGTGTGGGGGGGGAGGGGGTATAAAATCTCTGAAAACAGCGTTACGTAATTTGTGCACAGCCCTATAGCTTCTATCGCGGGCTTTCAGGCGAACGAATCAAGATATTTTGAGAAGTTTGTTTCTTAAGTCTTTTGTTTATGAAACGAAAAAACCTGGAATTTGTTTTTGAAACGAAAAAACCTCACACTAAGTTTGTTTCTTAAGTCTTTTGTTTTTTGAAGTGAAAACTTCTTTTTTGTATAGTCTATCCACACAAAAACATAAATGTGAAAATAAGGCCAAGTTCGTATCCAAAAAGTTTCGGTCGTAAAAAGTACTAAGATCAAAATAAGGACCAAGTTCTTGACAGGTGCAATTCCATTTCATTTCTAGGCAACCAGTTAGCTTGGCAAAATTTGTTTGCCTGTCTAATATGGGAAAGAAATCTTGGAAAAATATTGCCAAGCTTATAGGTTGCCTAGAAATGAGATGGAATTGCACCTATCAAGAACTTGGTCCTTATTTTGATCTCAGTACTTTTTACGGCCGAAACTTTTTGGATACGAACTTGGCCTTATTTTCACATTTATGGTTTGTGTGGATCTCACTTCTTTTTTCTAAATTGTTTTTGTATAAATATTTATATGTATTACTTATCTGGGCCTACCTGTGAAGAAAATTTCAACTTTCTAGATATACTAGAAGTGCCCTATATAAAGAAGGGGCACCATATTTGCACCAGATGAAAAGTGCCGGTTTAAAAATCATTTTCATTAATTTCTTATCAGGACCTACCTGTGTACCAAATTTCAGCTTTCTAGCTATACTAGAAGTGCCCCATACAAAGAAGGGCATGATTGTCCCCCCAGATGAAAAGTGCCCGTTTAAAAATCATTTTCATTAATTTCTTATCAGGACCTACCTGTGTACCAAATTTCAGCTTTCTAGCTATACTAGAAGTGCCCCATACAAAAAAGGGGCATGATTGTCCCCCCAGATGAAAAGTGCCTGTTAAAAAATCACTTTCGGTAATTTATCATCACTACCTACCTGTGCACAAAATTTCAGCTTTCTAGCTATACTAGAAGTGTCCTATACAAAGAAGTGGCATGATTGTCCCCCCAGATGAAAAGTGCCGGTTTAAAAATCATTTTCATTAATTTCTTATCAGGACCTACCTGTGTACCAAATTTTAGCTTTCTAGCTATACTGGAAGTGCCCCATACAAAGAAGGGGGACCCTAGTCCCCTCCGGGTGGAAAGTGCCCGTTTTCAGATTTTCTGGTTATTTTCTCACCAAGACCTACCTGTATACCAAGTTTCAGCTCTCTAGCTTTACTGGAAGTGCCCAATAATATTGATGAGTCAGTGAGTCAGTGAATATGTACTTAAATATGGACTTTTCACACCTTAATATCTCGGGAAGCTTTTATGGTAGAACTTTCAAATTTAACCTGTGAGGTCACCTCTGTGGGGCGACCTTTGTTTCAAGTTTCATTATATTATGATCAGGGGGAGCAAAGTTATGAGGGGGGTAAAAACAGCTCGAATGGTTTCGTGTAAATATACACACTGTGTGGCCGAACTTGGCCTGGCGCACTACCGTGCGCATTGATGTATGATGACTATACAGTGTTGCCGCTTTGGATTTTTTTTAATTTCCAGTGTTGCCACTTTTGCCACTTCATATTTCTGGGATTTTGAAGGGATGTTTGTCCAAGTTTTTGGGAATTCCCTTCCAGTGTTGCCACTTTTTCCCAATTTTTTTTTCGGGATTTCTGAGTTTTTGAGGGGATTTGTTTATCTTAATATATAAAACCGAATGTGTGTTTATTTATTTGTTTGTTTGTTTGTTTGTTTGTGTGTTTGTTTGTTTGTTTGTTCCTTATAGGAGGCCAAACCCTTGGACCGATCTTCCTGAAATTTTCACAGTATTTAACTGGAACACCCACTTTTACGCCCACTTTTTTAAATTATGTTACTCCTACCACGTAGTTTTTAACAGATTTTATAATGTAAAGTGAGCATAACTTCGCCATTTGTGGATCAATTTTCAAAATTCTTTCAGCATTTGGAAAAGGTGCATTAATTTTTTTTGTTTTTTAAAATTGTGCGTAGAGGCAGGGTGTCGCAAATGGCCCGCCACAATAATTGTTTATCAAATAACTTCGCCATTTCAAAATTATTTTTGCATATGGAAAGGTCCAGAATATTTTTTGTTTTTAGAAATTGTTTGTTGGGTCGAACGGAGGGGAGGCGGTAGAGCGTTGCAAATGACCCGCCACAATAATTGATAATCAAATAACTTCGCCATATTTTGGGCATTTTTTGACCTACGTCGATGATATTTTCATATGATATTGGCATAATTTGGAATACGTACCAGGAGAAAAGTGGGTGGGACCACGCCCCTTTTTTAGGAAAACCCAACCCTTGGACCGATCTTCCTGAAATTTTCACAGCATGTTACTGTGACTCTGAAAGGAATAATATGCTATATGAAGTTTTGATTGGACAAAGAGGCGTGGCACCGCCCATATAACACAAAAATTTAAATCGCCATATTTTGGACATTTTTTACCTACGTCGATGATATTTGGTACATATGATATTGGCATAATTTGAAATACGTACCAGGAGAAAAGTGGGTGGGACCACGCCCCTTCTTAGGAAAATAAAAAATCGTAATAAAGTCATAACTACTGGATTTTCATACTAAATTTTCACAATAGGATATATAAATACTTTTAATTTTATTTTATATCGAAGGGGGGTAGCGAAGCACACCGGGATAGGCTAGTATGTATATAAAATAAAGTCGTGTTAGTTACACTATTTATAACTCAAGAACGGCTGAAGTGATTTGGCTGCAAAATGGTCGGGCAGGTAGCTTAGAACCAGGAGAGGGATATAGGATACTAAGGTAAGGCACTTTTTACCTGGAGGACTATGGTAAAAAATGCTATGCAATAGCTTTACCTCGGCAGCCCCCGAGTGCCACACGTCTTTTTTTTTTTAATTAACTTTATGAATAACAATAATTTAATGCGGGAATAATTCAAGTTTTAAATACAGTTAAGTTTTGGCTCATATCAGTGCCTCGTTTCTGTAAGTAATGTGAGAGTTTCTCGCATCGAAAAGTTCATTATCATTCTGTGAAAACCAGGATGATTGAGAAAAAATATTAAAATGTTCGTAATTTTATTAGGTTTCCAGCGTAGCTAATATTTTATGAGGCATCATACAAAAGATCGGGTGAAAATTATAATTTTACATTTATTTTATCTTCTCTTAAGCTGCAGAAAAGATGTACAGAGGAGTAAAAGGTTTTCCAATAAGAGTGATATGATTTCTTTTAAAAAAACTCACTTATTGTTAAGGAAATTCAAAATTTTTTTATTTAATGTGAAGTACAATCAACACAATTAAGTTCTAAATAAAACGTCATTCAAATGGCCTCCACGACTTCTTCCGCAAGAACGAATTCGATGAACGGAATTTTCGAGCACTTATTCCACTAAATCAATTCGTATGTTATGAAAGACCAATTACTTCAAATAACCCCACAAGAAATAGTCTATTGGTGTTAAATCACAACTTCTTGAAGGCCATTCAATATCAAAAAGTCTTCAAATAATCGAATCTCCAAACTTTTCTCGCAATAATTCAATTGTTGCATTTGCTATGTGGCACGTCCCCATCTCGTTCGAACCAAATCTTGTCAAGACAAACTTCTCTATTTCGCTCTCCATTGACAGTAACGGTGCTACCAGCTTCATTTCGAAAGAAGTGCGGACCGATGATTCCACCAGACCAAAAACCACACCAAACTGTCAACTTAGGTGAATGTAATGGTTTTTCATGACTAATTTGTGGATTTTCTTCGCACCAGAATCGACAGGTTTGTTTATTTACCGCACCACTCAGATGGAAGTGAGCCTCATTATTACGACCATAAAATGGCAAAAGCGCACGAAAAGTTGCAATTGGAGAACGATTATTTTGATAATAAAACTGAATAATTTGTAAACGTTGTTCTTGCGTATATCTCTCCATGATGAAATTGTAAACACACTTCAAAATCATATCATTCCTATGTACACAATTTTCACATTGGACGATTTTATATGTAGACAATTTTCTTTCGATTGTTGAATGTTCCTAATTTAATTAGAAAATGTTGCTTGCTTTAGCAAAATTATAAAATTTAAAACCATAGACACCACTTAGAGAATTTAAAAGGGGCTCTGTTAACAGGCTAATATTGCTCTAATGTGTGCGCTAAAAAAATTTTTTTTGGAAAGGAGTCAACGTGGGCGGAAAGCAGTTATTGAGTTTGGTGGACGTAAACAAATAGTAAACTCCTTATTAAAAAAAAAAACTATTTTAGTGCAGTCATTATGTTCTTTATATGTCAACAGAGAAACATTAACCTGGTTTTTATAGTTTAACTTTACACACATTAACGAAATAACATGCTACTCTTAAATGAAATATTATTCGATGGAGCGATTGATAAACGTTTAGACCACAACTTCTCTTAAATAATCAAATAATTAACTGGTTGACACAGAAACACGAAAGTATTCGATTATTTATGGCTTCCATGGAAGCTTGTGTTTAAATTTTCTGTTTAATTTAATCTTTGGCAAAGTAGCAGCAGCAATAGCCTGCCGCGGCACAAATGAAATTAAGTTTAATTTCAAATTACTGCCTTTACTTTTAAAGAATATCTGCCTAAGAAAGAAACCCCTAAAATCCAACAAAAGTATAAAATGTTTTGTGTGCATTTTACCAAGTTTATTTTCGTAGTTTTAAATTTATATAAAATCCTTAAGCATTTTTCCACTTTGAGATTATTGTTACTTTTTAAATATAAATTTCATAGAAACATTAAATAATAAAATTATTAGTTATACTTTGCTTAAAGATATGTCTTCTTAAGATAAAATCTTAAGGGAAATTAAACACACTTTTCCTACCGTTTTCTTTAGTTAAAACTTTTGTCAAACTTCTATTAGGAAGGTGTCAAGAAAATAAAAGAAGGTACACTTTAGTGGCCACCAATAACGGCGTGGAAGTGTTTTTGAAAAATTTGACAACTTAAAATATAAAGTTGAAGGGAGGGATGGGAGTAGTGAATAAGCACCCCTTTTTAACTGATTTTACAATAAATTTTAATCCTGGAAGTGAGTCAATAATTCATAAGTTTTTTACAGTGGGAATTTGCTAAGTAAAATCTTGAATTTTTTTCCGGTTTAACGTAAAAATATATTTTGCTGGCACTGCTCTAAAATACGCTGTAGGTCTGTTGCAAATTTCACAACAGTTTAAGTATAATAAATTTTTACTTGATTTAAAATATTTTCGCACGTTTATTAACGGAAAAAATTTTAATGAAAAACATTAAAATATTTTCATATAACCTTGAAAATTTTTTCAAACAGTTTGTAACTGATAGACAACCACATAAAAATTAAAAAATCAATCATAGCTTAATTTGTAAATTTTGCATGAGATTGCTTTTTCGTAATTGGCCAATGGTTTAAATCATTTTGTTGAAATTTTATACATACGTGTATATGAAGCTAATAAGGCCTTTATATCAAGTAATTAAACAATATAATTACAATTTTTCCCGACGTTTCGTCGATTATATGTCGACTACTTCAGTCTACTACTTCAGTCGACATATAATCGACGAAACGCTTTATTAGCTTTATAAATTTTGTTTAACATAACTTTCTTTTATGAAAAATAAACTAACTCCAAAGATATATACATACGAGTACATAATTATGTATGATTGTTTAAAAATTTATGACTTGTTTTCTTTATTTATGTTTAAAATATACATCATCAAAAGTTGAATTAAAATATTTTTAGTGTTAAAAGAAATAAGATAAAAATGGAGAAAATTAAGGAATAAAATAGCAAGTAGTTAAGACCCGGCGTGCTGTGCTACACTATTGACTCTGTCTTGAGGCGAATAATAAAACTTTGTTATGTTATTTATCTTAAAAAAAATAATTCGTTATAGCTTGTGTTCCGCTGTACATACTCGTATGTAACAGTCAAACCTTGTTATAACGAATAACTAAGAAGATAGACAAAAATTCGTTATAACTACAGTTTTTGTACAAATTCTATTTTAATGCAATATTATAAGAATTAATAAATAATTTAACTTAATTTAACTTTTTTATGTGTTTTTTTATATTTTTATTCTATTATAATAAAAAATGTGTTATTTTTTCGTTTATTTACGCAATTGCCGAATGCAATTATAAATATTTTTCGGCAGATTCTAAGTTATCGGGCTGAATATTTCATACGCTGATGAAATAAGTACCATTGAAATGGGACCTAAAAAAATTAAGTAAGTCCAAAAAATTTTCGGAAATAAATCCAAAAGAGAATGAAATTATTACCAAACATCAAAAGAAATAAGTTCCAATTTTGGACTTGCTTCATAAAGAAATAACTCCCACTTAAAAAAAGGAATTAAGTCCCAAAGAAAAAAAACCCGAGAAGTAAATTTTTAGTGAGCGTAGCCGGTTTTCAAATACCTTAAAGGCAAAATTTCTAAAATCCTTTGCTCGCAAGATGGTCTTGAGATGTTTCCTCTAAGATATTTTTGAAACCTGCTTCGCTTAGTGAAGGATTCCTATATAGCTATATAGAGCTTCAACATTTTCTACTGCGTAGGTGTGTTAGATTACATGGAACTAAGGAATGCAGAAAATCTTTAGTAAGTATCTCCGTTTCAGGATATACCATATTGGAGAAAATCGTTAAGTTAAGGCCGAAGTTTTATGTATGTTAATTTGTGATTGATTTAATTATAAAAAATTTCTGTGTTGACCGGTCGAAAAGACTTTCTACTCTTAAGTAAATTTAAATTTAAAGCTCGTTTCGTAACTTGATTTAGTAAAAGCAGTTTTGGAAATATCTCAAAAACAAATATTGATGATATGCAGAAATTTCTGAGTTTGCGAAGCAAACGCTATGTGGAAAGTAAACAATTTAAGATAATCAAATATGTCGAAAAAACTTTCCTCAATGAAAGAAGACCCAAAACTAGTTTCTTCTGATCTTTTCTCATTTGCAATTTTAATTATAAAATGATGAAATAATTAAAAAAAAAAGAAATTACTTCCAAGATGAAATGAAATAAATCCCGACATTTTTTAACTTATTTCATAATGCAATAACTCACACAATGTATGGAAATATTATGGATGTTATTTCATTGGGCGTTATTTCATACAGCCGTTCGGTTAATCTAATAAATTTTTTTTGAATTTGGACCAGTACTCAGGGGATGACCCCTACGTTGCACTGTGCCGGAACTGAGGGAGAGGAATAGGGTAGAAAAGATAGATGTTGAAAATTTAGAAGGATTAACTCTTTTACAACTCTGCTTTGCGCGTTATGTTAATTTTTTTTTATAGCATTATTAATGCGCCTCTGGTGTTAAGTATACGCATTAACTTTCTTAAGCTGTATTAGCGGGCATTTTATTAATTGTTTTACTTCGCCGATGTTTCTGCTACCCGACTTTTTAAAATTGAAAACCCTTCTAAACTTTAAATGCACAGAATTGTCATATCGTAACAACAGCATTTGATTATTATAACATTAAGAAATTAAAATATTTTAAGATTTTATTTAATTAAGTTGTGAATTTTTTATTCGAACTGAGTGATGTTTAATCAAAGAATTTTTTAATTTTTCAGGCTTAAGTTCATTTTCTCTAAATATAATTTTATTATAAATTAAATTATTGTTTAAATTAGAAAGAAAAATCTAGTGGCTCTTAATACTTGAACAGACACAGAAAAATTAGACTACGCGGAGGGTTGAGAAAACGAACTTAAGCCTGAAAAATTAAAAGATTTTATTTAATCATTACTTCGTATTAAAACTCAACTGTAACAACTTAACTTAGTATAATATTTAAATTAATGATCGTTAGGCCAACATCATTTGAAAAAAATTAACATTTAAATGGTTTGTTCTATAACTGCATAATGATGATAACAAAAAAGATGGAATCAAAAGTTCTTGTACGGAAACTTATCAAATTGTTAACTAGAAACGCCTTAAGTTAAAAAAAAAATATGTCTCAAAAACTTTTATATTTTGTATCTAACAGCTGTTTGAAGCAGCAAAAAAATTTTATAATTGCTGTTTGAAGGAAGAAAAACAGAAGAACGGATTTGAAAAAGGAAACAGGATACAAAATAGGACACGTAAAATATTATAACAAGTTCTTTTCCTAACCAAGTGATAGAGCTGGCACTAACTACCTCCCATCCTTAACAACCATATTCTGTGTTTAGCATTCACTTTCTGGGATTGAATTTTATTTTTTATTTTTAAAACATTCATAAGCGTGGCAAAACATCTTTTCGTAATTTGCGTCTTTCTCTTTTTTCTATAACTAACTGCACCATGTGGTGACACCCGTGGTGGTTGTTAATGTGTTAAATACCAAAAAATTTCATGTTTTGTTCAAATTACTCTTGATGTTTGTTTGTGCGTGTCTCTACAGTTCGCAGGAAGTTTAAAAAACAAATTGCGTTTAATTAAAAATTTTATTTAAATAATTTGCAGTAGAAATATAAACTTTTAACAAACAATAATCAAATAATGTCGTTCATTTATTTATTTTAACTTGACGCTAAAATTTAATAAAAAAAACGAATTTGAAATAAAACGTTAAACCCGCTTAACATTTCCAACATTCTTCGTTGAAAGCTTCCACATTAATGTTGACTTGTATTGTCTTTTCCTAAATAAACAATTGTTCCCTAAAGTGCTATTTGATTTTTCTCTAAACGACCATTTCAGCGAAAGAAAAACAACAAAAACCACAGAAAAAATATGAACAAATCATTTGATTTTTATTTTCATTTTTATTTATTTTTTTTTTTTGATTTGTTTTGTTTGTTTTTTCGTAGAGTCAGTATGTATTGTTTTAGTGGTTTATTCAAGCTTTTGCGGTGAAAGCTTCTATTTAAACGCAAAAGTTAGTGTTTTTGGCATTAATTTGGGTTAAAATACTTTTTAAATTGTGGTACTATGGAGCGTATGAATAATATTTAGTTCAAAATAAATATACATAAATACGTTTTAGTGATTTTTTTTTTATGTAAAATATACTCTCAGAAACACAATTTAAAAGAAATTAAAAAGAAAACGTTTATTGCAATAAATTTAATTAAATTTTGCAATTATATTTTACAGAATATTAAACGATTACGGGAATTAGATGCCATTATCAATTGATTAATATTAAGGAGCACTTTAGTGAGGCTCTAATAAGGAGAATTCGTTGGCCAAAACCTTAAATCGATTATAGTTTTAGAAAAAAAGTTGATTCATGCATTTCATCAGAGAATAAATTATTATTCGATGTAAACTATTATCGATACTGGGATACGGTCTATTTTTGTAGCTAGCAGGATTGTAGTTGTTAAGAAATGACATCAGTTGCCACCGTACTGCCTATATTAGGTGTTTTTTAGCTGCATCATAACTTAAAATAATAATACATACGTTATAATATATATATATTTATTAACGGCTTGTGGATTGTTTTCGATACATATACGTTCTATGAACTTCGCGAACAGATTTATTTTTTTTAATTATAAATTTCTATAATTTGGAAGCGTTATTCTAGCGATAAATGATTCATGAAAAGTTGCTTAAGTGAACAGCAATGTCAACAGGTATGACACTCTAAATTGTCAAGCCATAATTATTTACAGCTCTCATGCAGCTACAAAATCGTCCAATACTTAAGTCTCATAAAATATTTCAAACCCAGCTAAAAAAGTTTTGTATGGATCATATATCTGTGGAACTGTCGATTGAAGATATGTATATGATTTCATATATATTTCATATACATATGTTCTCTTTATGTTTATGCATAAATGCAATGTGAATTATATGTATATAAGTAATAACTGGAAAACATAGACTCCATTTTGGCATCCCACGATTCCAAAATCCTATATATTATTTTGTACCCGGGCATCACCGTCTTTAGAATTTTTTTAATTTGAATAAAATTACTCAAAAATTATAATTAAAAGAACGCTAATTTTCTCCCCAACTACATAATTAATTGTCAATATCCTTTTGTTTTTGGGCTTTATGGTCTCAAATTAAACCGATTGAACATAATTTATACTAATTTACAAATTGTAGATTAAAATTGGTTTGAAAGCTATAAGCCAAGGGAGCCCAAGCCCTATGCACGTGGTGCTCATTTGTGTTTAAATACACACATAGAGAAATCAGCAATAGCAATACGAAATACATATGTTTTTTGTTGTTCTGCACTGTATACACGCAAGTGCAAAGCAACAACACGTATCCTTTGCTGGTAACATTGACGACAGCGATCATCAATGTTGATTTTGTTTTTGTTTACCGTATGATACCGTTTAAAAACTTGTGTTTTGAAAAGCAATTGGCAAAAATTGGTGTTACTTTTAAATTTAAACTTATTTTATTCACAAAAAAATTATTCAATAATCACTCACAGTCTACTCTCACATAATTGAAAACGATTTGTGATTTTTTTTTTATTCTATACAAAATGCATTTCAGATAAGTTTTACAAAAAATGAAAATAAATTTTTTTTGCCGTGTACGTAAAATTTAATGTTTTTTTTTTTCAAAAACATTAAAAATACAAATAATTTGTAGAAATTTTAGATTAACATACGAAAACAAAAATAAATTATTTTTTGTATATCCCAATCCAATAAATCAAAACAAATTAAAAATCACATGTAACATGTACTTATGGAAATATTAATTAAAAAATTAAATTAAATTGAAAATACCCTGTATGTTTTGGAAGTGATAAATCCCGTTACCTGGGATTCGCATATCGGGTAATCCTTAAATTTTTAATTTTTGTTTTATTCCCCAAAATTCAGGCTTTCAAGATCATTATTAGAATATATAAATAATAATTAAAATATTATTTATGTATTTTAGGTTTTCTTCCTACGTTTCGTTGGGATTTCTAGGCAAACTATAAGCTTGGCAAAATTTTTTTGCCTTTATAATATGGGAAAGAATTCTTGGAAAAGTTTTGCCAAGCTTATAGGTTGTCTAGAAATGAGATGGAATTGTACCTATCATAAACTTGGTCCATATATTGATCTCAGTACTTTTTACGGCCGAAATATTTTGGATAGGAACTTGGCCTTATTTTCATATTTGTGTTTTAGTGTGGATATGTAATCACATTAAACAGAGCTACCTAACAAAACATTTGCACATGAATACTGACGAGGTTTAGTGGCTTCTATCGAAAACAACGTTTGTTTTATTAGGCCAGTGCAGTTGAAATCTAAAAAGGGAGTTTTAGATATTAAATTTTTCGTTTGTTGCTCGAAATATGTTAACAATGTCCATTTAATATTTCTCTGATTATTAACTAATACGAACTTTAGCTTACTTACATTTTTAAGCACAACTGCCTGGCAATTTGTTGGCGGAAAATTCGTTATCATATTCTCCCTTTTAATGACATTCATAATACCTACTTTTTTCCCGGGGAAGAGATTCCCATTTTCGAAGTTCATTTAGAATATGGGAATAGGGAATACGGAGAAATCTTCCGGGGAGATTTTATTTAGAATAGGGGAACAGGGAGTAGGGAGAAAACTCCCGGGGAATTGTTATTCATAATTGGGCTGAACATGAATAAGTGACTTTAAAGCTTTTGGAATTTTTTTTTTCGCCCGTAATTGCAGACCGAGATATATTATATTGTCTCCCGTTATCCCTTCTTTCCTAGAGTGAACAGAAACTTGACAGAGTGTCGCGTTGGTATTAATACATTTTATCTACACTTAGGCAGTTTTATTTAATAGGATGTACTTGGCACTTTTACCATGTAACTCCACAACGACGACAGTATTGCTTTTTCAAGTAATGTATTTAAATTATTCAATTTTAAAATAGTTTTCAAGAATTTATAAAGAAATAAATTTTTTATTCCTTTTTACTGCATAAAAAAGTGAATTTTCTAAATATTGAGACATCTTTCCTTTCCAACTGATGTAAAGATTTATGTATTAAATACAGTTGTAATAAATTTGGTTTAACTATGGAAAGATGATATTTTACGTATTTTACTAAAAAAAATTATATCTCAACAAATCTGCGGTTCCGAAAAATCCCTGTTACGGAACTCACAAATTCCAGTCCGGTTTGTTATTATAAAAAGTATTGCCCTGTAAAACATTTTTAAAATAGTGTTAAAAATTTGTTAATTTATTGTACTTCGATAAGCTTATAAAAACTTTTGGGAAATCTACTATTGTAAGCTTATTTCACAATTCAATTTTATATTTTTTTTTTTGTTGCAATTAAAAATGTATTTTATGTTGATTACACACAAACGTACTCCATAAACATAAAATTTTGAAAAGAAAAACGATGTTATACAAAAAATATTTATAAAACCAAAATACAAATTATTTTAATACGATCAACCAAAATTATGTTACATTTTATAGCAAACAAACTAGCAAATATTTGTTAATTGAACAATAAATCAAAGCAACGCTTCAATTAAATCATCAGAAAATACAAAAAAAATTTGCCAAAGTCTACAAAAAAAACTTAATATGTTAAATGTTAGTTAGTGGTTGGTTCTTTCACAATTCATTCAATTTTAATATTTAATTTCATGCTTCAAATAATTTCAATAACATTTCGAAATATTTAGTACAACATAAATCTCGTTGGTGTTTTTTTTTTGTTTTTTCAAAAAAAATACACTTCCACAAACATCATTGATGTGTTGAGATGAGAGTGTATAATTTTAAATTCATTACTTTCTCGAAACCATTTCACTCAAATTTAAAAACTTTGTAGTTTTTGTCTCTTCATATGCATGAGATGAGATGTGCGAGTTTGTCCATGTTATCCTTCAATTTATTTTCCTTAAATTGAAAGTTTCATGTCGATTACCAAGTGAACACGTGTCGTTTTTGTTCGAATAAAGGAATATTTTTTAGTATTTGTTTTTTTTTTTCAATGCAATTTAGATTCTGGAAAACAGTAACAGGGAAATGTGCATTATTGTGAAAAACATTAGCAGCCTGCGTTAGTTTGTATTTTGTGGTGGTAGTTTGGGTGTGTGGTAATTGTTTTGTTGCAAAACTGTTACCGGCATTTTAAAAATGTATTTGGAATATATTTTAAATTCTTTAAAAATGGTTAGATTGAAATATATTTTATGAAGAAGAAATAATGACTGGAATTATTAGAATTTTTCACAGGAATATAAATGAGAATTAACAGCATTTTTTATATACGAGTTTTAAAGTAAAAGTACTGAAGAGTTATTATTTAGCAATCAACGAAATGCATATAGATTTGCTAACCCATAACAGATGAATATTTGGTTTAGAGTGTTGCGGTCTCGGTGTTGATTTTGCGGGATGCTACTACTGGATTTTAATGAACGCTTAGAAAAGCTGTATCATCAGCAAATGTTGTGTATGCGAATGTTAGTGCTTAAAGGTAAGTCAGAGGCATCTATTAAGTAAAGTACAGGACCAAAGATGCTGCCTTGAGGGACTCTGGATTCAATCGACTGCGACGGAGGGCCTTCCATAACTTCGTTCATTTAAATAGCTTTTTATAAGCTTGACGATATTTGCGGGTAGATTTTGTGATAATTTGTGTATAAGACCTTCGCGCTATTCTTTATCGAAAGCTTGTGAAACATCATCAAAGAGCGGAGAGCAATATTTCTTTTTTCTCAAAAGTCTCTCTAACTATATTCACAAGTCTGTGAGTTTGTTCTATAGTGCTGTGTTGTCTGCGCAAACTGAATTGATGCTCTGGAATACTTCCACTACTACTCACTACTGGGATCAACTTGCTCATATACAGCTTTTCAAATAGTTTTGGCATGTTAGGCAATAAATTAATAAGCGTCTGTGTAGGGTTTCAAATTTCGAAATTAACTTCAAGCATTTCAATTATACGAGATTATACTCATAGGATGTTAAATGTTGCTATCACACCTGTTACCGGCTACAACACATCTCTATCGCAATAGCAAAAAAAAAACAAATAGCAATCGGTTGCGTTAATTTTAACAAAAATGTTGCACCGACCCAGTAAAAAATTATTATGTTTCTGGAAGCAGTAACAAAATTTCATGCTTTCGAGATGCGCAGTTTTGAAGCGCTTCCGAGGCTGCACAAAAGGAAGGCAGAGAGATCGCTCAACTTATTTTTAAGCACGTTGAAGTTGGTAGACTATTTACATTTAGTTGACACGAATAATAAAGTAAACAGCGAATGGAAGATAAAATTTCATTTTGATGCTCGCTGCCTCTATCTCTCTTATTTATTTAAACTTGTGTATTTGCCTACATATAAATTATGTATGTTAGTAGATGACGCAGTAAAAGGAAGACATAATTCATATAATTCAAACATGATCTAAGCGCATTTTGGATGATTAGAAAAAAGCGCTCTTTTATGTAAAAAACAAGATCTCCAAATTGGGACATCTCGAACAAAAATCATGCATGTTCGAAGCGTTTTTCACAGCAGGAGGCACAAACCTTACAAACCTGCTTCGGCCGAAGTAGTAGTTTTTGCTGGGGAGTAAATAAAAATAAGTTGTGCGATATCTCTGCCTTCTTGCTGTGCAGCCTCGGAAGCGCTTCAAAACTGCGCATCTCGAAAGCATGAAATTTTGTTACTGCTTCCAGAAACCTAATAATTTTTTGCTGGGAAGGAATTAATAGCGCTTTAAATAGTTGTAGAGTTTACTAAGTTTACGATTATAACAATCATGTTTACATTCGAACAGCAACTTATTTGCATCTATTAAAATTGTGTTTCGGTTGCTTATAACAATTTATATTATTGCAAAAAACTAACTATATTATGGTTGCAGTTAACAATAAAAAATAGCCGAAAATATATGATTTGAAGATTGTTTGTTTGAAATCAAAAATGTTTGTTCTCACATTTGGTTAAACGCGCTTCTGTCAGTTTTGTACTTAAAAAGGAAAACAAAACTTTCAATAAAATGTAAAAATTAGTGAAAGATATTACATGGCAAATATGTTAAGCAAGTCAACAATAGATATTATATTAAGGACAGTTCACACATTCCGATCTGAATGGTTTCAATTCCATAACTTTATAACGATAGTTTATTTATTTACAGTTTGCAGATTCCGTTTATTTTGTATATGGATTTTGCAACAACGACGTTTTTATACCCATAAGCGTTAACTTAAATTGGTTTTACTAGAAAAGCTCACATTAAGTGTTTTTTTTTATTAATATGAAAAGTTTATTTATTTACGCTCCTAAAAGTTTGCATTCATTTACTGCCTGGCCCACGAAGTCGAACGAATTTTTCTTTCGCACAAATTTTATTTAAAAAACAAGTTTAAAAATTTTGTCTTTGTTTTAAATGTAATTTGTATGAAAGAAAAATTTGTTCGACATCGTGGGCCAGGCAGTTAATGTTTCCTACAAAAGAAGATAGTAGAAAAATTCTCTGTCAGTTCCATATAAATTTTTTAAAAACTCTTTAATTATAAATAAAATTCTAGAAAATTAACAGAATTGGGTTGGTTGTATGGCATGGCCGATTGTCTACTAGTACGTTTTGACTTCAAATGTATGTATAATTAAAAAATAGTAAGTATGTAATGGTGTTTCTTCTTCAGTTTAGTTGTAGGTGTATTGAATTTTTATATTTAGTATTTAACTAATCTAAGCAATTTTCTTTGAATTTTATCGGTTAAACTTCGTAACTTAATAAAAATTAAGGTTTTCAATAAAATTAACTATTGATCCTAAACTGAAATTTTAAATTTAAACTTAAAAATTTCCGTTTTCATTTGTTTTAATTTATAATTTTTCTGTTTGCAGAAACAGTTTTGTTAAATCTCTTCAAAAATATCACAACACTGTACCAATTTCCCACAATCTTGCTTACAACACCCTCAACCGATATACAGACACACACGTTTCTTATAACCAAAGATTTAAATTAAATGAAAATTACAATTTTTTATGAGCACGACTAAAAAAAAAATCTGTTTCCACTGAAACGTACATTTCACCCTTAGGGAAAATCATGCCCACCAATGATGCATGCAACTTTTATCCCCCTTTTCCTTCATTAAACGAATGTGTTCTTGTAAAATACTGTAATAAATTTGTAATTTTCGATTTAGATAAACGTATCTACATAAATGTTTTTTTTTTTCATTGTCAGATGAATTTTTTAGTCCTGCAGAAAAGGTGTTGTTGCTATGACATAAACATATAGTTTTATGAGGAACAGATTCAGAAAACTCAGAAAGTTAAAGTAGAAAAAATGTAACAGAAAACACTAAATCGTTTTGGTAGATTGTATTGAGTTTCATTTAAGCTACGCAATAAACAAAAATTACATCTAAGCAATTGCTTTTTTCAATTGTGTGTGTGTGTATCTGTGTAGAAAGGGTGGTTCTTTGTTCTTGTTTTGGGGGTGGTATTGCAAGTATGGTGCAATTTATATTTTCACAGTAATTTCTTTTCATTTGGATGTTTTGTCACATTTGTTTTAAAACTATCATCGTTTCTGGCATTAAATTTTGTTGTCATTTATTTTGTGTTACCTTGTTGAATCCCTCATGACTAATTATTAATTTTTCTGTTCGTACTTTTAACATTAAATAAAACGAAATTTTAATTAAGAAACATTTGAGCACATTTACCCTAGAACTATATGAAATTCTGGAAGATTTGTAAGAGGAGGATGCGAAAATATCATGGGAGCTTTTACGTTTTTATTATTTTTCTTAGGCTTAATAAACTATTCCTTATAAAAGTTTTCACAGCATATTAGATTAGATATTAAAGTCTAATGTATGGCTCAAAACCCGTGTCTCGTTACGTTTTTTACGTTAATAATTTATTATTATTTTCTTTTTACAAAAATTTAAGTATTAAATTTTATCATACTTTAAAATATGTTTTTAAATTTTAATAATGGCACGTTAGACAAGGATAAGGAAACATAAAAATTATTACGCTTAAAAAATTGAAAAAAGTGCAACATAAATTTCAACATCATTACTGATGATCAGAAATAATAATAATGATTATTGCAAGTTTAAATTTTAAAAATACCGGTTTGAGTCATCAAAAAATTTATAATAAACAATAAACTATATTATTAACAAAAGGAAGAGTAAGCAATAAAAATTTTGTAAATTTAATATCCCAGCAAAAAATTCTGCTTCGACATTAGCAAGCTTGCAAAAGTTAATTTTCTTGGTGTTCGCAACAAATCTTCTGCATACAAATCGTTGCCATAATATTGAAATGCCAAAAATCGACTTTTTATAATGGGGATAACTTAGAGTCTTAACTAGTGAAATATGATAAATACGCTATTTGATGAATAATTAGTGCCTTTACTCATATATTATGTTAACAATATAATTTTTTTTATTTCGATGAAAATCAGCGTCCAGCAGTTTTCAGTGACGAGAAATGAATAGCTTGGTTTAGTTTCCGGGATATCCTGTACGAAATAGACTATGAATGGACTACGCTTATGAATGTGACTCAGAAAAAAATTATGCGACAGTAAAACAATCAATTTTCTTATGTAGAAACGATTTAGGAATCTTATAGGTTTTTTTTTAAATTTTGTTTATTTTAGTTCTCGCCTTTTCATATTGATGCATTTCTTAAAATGTACAGTTTTCAATTTTAATTCATTTGACTCACTTATTTAAAAAAAACATTGTACAATTGTATAAGGTTTTCTTATATACATAGTTGTAACCAAATGCGCATTGTACGCACTTAGTAATAATAGCATATTAGCAATTACTAGATAATAAACAAAAAGGAGGTGCAAATTAACTGAGTTTTCCATATCTGTTATGAATGCAATGTTGTAACTATTGAGAAACAAGAGAACAAATTAAGTTGTGTTTCTTTGCTACTTAAACAAATATCAAAGCCAATCAAAAGAATAATTGAACCAATTAAAGAATTCAGTGAATTAACTAAAAAATTAATTGAAATCAATAAGTAATAATTACTTCCTATACCATACTATTTTGAGCTATATGTTGATAAACATTGATAGAGTATTAAATGCAATTAAAATAAATGTTGATTTAATTAAAATATTAATCAAGACTATTATTTGTTGAATTTAAATTCCTAGGGGCAATATACGGCATTTGATATTGGTCGAAATTTCAATACAATTTAAATGAAAATTGCAATCGATATCGAACACCGTAACTTACCCTCTGAGTTCGAGATATATTAAAGAAATAAAATATAACAGGTATTAAAGATACTAAATTTGATTTTCACTGGAAAATAATTTTTAAAAGACAGTCTTGGTCAGGGTTTAAAATTAGTTTTTTATTTTTATTTTTTATACCACCGAATACTGAGAAAATATGATCCGTTTTCATTTTTGATAGTAGAGAAACTAAAAATATTTACCTGAAAACAAATACATTTACAGTTTTCTAAAAAAAATTTTATACTTGTAAACTAAATAATATATTAAGTAGCTTACCCGCCAGCAGTATCTGCATAGTAAAATTGTTTACTAGCACACAAAATGGAAATAAATTCTCTGTAATATATTGTTCACCAAAAATTTCTTGTCAATAAATACTAGCTATCCGCAAAAAAAATGCAAAAACACACACACACAAAATATTGTTTTCAAAAAATATGCCGCTATAAAAAATACTAAACAGCAAACACAACTTCGAATATTATGACAAACATAGCGATCTTAAAATGACTAATATTTAAAAATATTTCTCTTTGCATCAGCAACTAGCAACCCAAAAAATTACTGAAAATATTCTTGGATTGAAGAATTTTGGTTATTAATACGCAAACAAAAACATATTTTTGTAATAAAGCAGTTAAAATTAACAAATATGTTTTGCTGGGATATTGTGGCAAAAAAATATTAAATGTAAATAAACAGACATCTGCCACAACAAAATGACAAAATGTCTTCTATAAAAAATAAAAAAAAAAACTGACAACTGACAAATAGTAATAATTCTCTGGAAGTGTTTTTTTTTTTGCAAATTACAGTGTATTTTAATAAATATTTTATATTTTAGTGTAAATCATTTCGTTGGCGTGTTTTTGTCTGACATGTTTAATGCTTTAAGTTAGTATTTTATTAAAACGCCCTGTTTATTGCACAAAAAAAAAAAAAAACAAAACAAAAGCGGATTTAAAATATTCCAACAAATGGAACACAGAAGTCTTCTCCAGCCCAAAATAAATATTTATATAATTTAACACATAATAACTATAAATCAACATCCATAATTTTTGTAATAATAATAACGAGTGGAATAAAAAAATAAAAATATTGAAAGAAATAACAATAAAATAACAACAGAAAAGCTTAACAGTATGACCGCAAAAATACCAAAAACCAATAATTATGGAAAATCAAGTTAAAGTAATTGAGAACTCAGCAAAATTTAACAGAAAACTTTATTTATACAAGCGATATAGTAAAATATATTTTTCAGGTTTTATTATATCCACCCCAGTATTGTTGACCTATTTTTTTTATTTTACAAGAAATAAAAAAAAACATACCAGTAAATTTCATAAACAACTTTCATTAGACGAGATCATATTATAAAAGAGTTTGTTAACAATAAATTTAATTGTATTCATAAAGGCAAAATAAAAAGTTAAATTAAAGAAGTCGCATTTTAAAATAAATAAATAAAATTCGCCTTATGAGGCGAATTATAACAAATTATCGATAGATTCTAAATCAGATTCATTTCGAATAAAAATTGTTTGTTATGTTGTTTGTGTAAGTGTTTTTAAACAATGGAGCTTTTGTCAAGCAATTCTTGGTTATTTCTTGATAGTTTGTATACAAGCAAATGAGGTAAAGAACTTTTCAAGCTTGCTAAAGATGTACTGATGAGTTGGATTAGCATCCCATAAAATATAGCATATAGATTTGCTATAACAAACCAAAAAAAATTAAATTTGTGTATATTTTAGCAAATACTCATTTAATACTTCTTTTTTAAAGAACAAGAAGAAAAGAAGAAAGTTTTTTTAATTTAAAAATAACTGCGAATTAATATTAAAAAATAATCCTTTTTTTCTCACAAAAAAATGGTTCAACCATAAAAACTAATCAAACAAAATTTCTGTTAAAATATATATGTATATGCATGTGTGCGTGTGTCTCTTACTTCACAACTCATATAAAAGTAAAACCACTTTAATTTAAATTTTTTATGTCCATTCTCTAGTGACCAGACGCGAACAAATTGCAAAAATTTTCTAGAAACACAAGAATCTTTACATGGTTGATGTAACCATGCACAAGCCCCATCAATTTTCAACATAAAAATGGAAATGAGAAATTGATCTCATTCCAAGGCGTTCGTTGATAAACACTGACAATGACAACCAGATTAAATTTGTGTAATATCGCTCCTGGCATAAAGAACACATCAACAGACATACTGTAAATAAAAACCAAGGAGAACAATAACAAAAACAAATAACTTAAGCAACTGAAATTGAACTCTTAATTACATACATGAATGTACTTTTATCACACACAGGCACTCATACGTGTATTCAAAATTAAACATACAACAATTTTAATGACAACAAATTTATAAATATATTAGATATTTATGTATTTATGTATTTATGATGAAACAAACATAATGTGCCATTAGAGATAATTTTTTTCTATGAGACACTGTATCATTTTCATTAGATAAATATGTATGCAGTAGTTAGCACTTCTTAAAGAACATACAATTTTTATTCTTTTGGATGGTTCAAACAAAATGTTCTTGATTTCATTTAGTACAGCAGAAAACGGCTATAAACGTACATACATACATACACATTAATATGTGATTTTTATTCCAACATAAGCACCATTTACATACATAAAACTCTGACAACACTATGACTACTAAAACCATGACTACCACTTATGCCATATACTTTTACCACCCCACAATGTTGCATTTAATCCCCAACAATTTGCAATTTTTGGCAATATAAGTCAGACCAAGTAGAGTTTATGACCAAAAACAGACGGCCAGACACCATTCTTCTATTAGCCATGCAATTCTGACAAATGGGGGAGAAAGCAAAATATTACATTTTTTTTGTGTGTTGGTAGTGGCAGTAGTATTTTTTTTAAACTAATAATATGAAGTGGCAATTTCAAAGCTTTCAAACCGCTTCTTTTTTTAAACACACACATATGCAAAAGCACACACGTATACAAAAAAAAATATACCACTTTACGCCAGGTTTTACTTGATAAAAACCCTGTTGCTTGAAAGTAGACGACAGCAAGTTAAGCATTAAATTCATAGCGATGATTTTAGATTTCATAAATTTATGGGAAAATAATTTTTAAATAAGGATGATTTTTTTACGGTAACTGCTTTAGTGGAATTCAAATAATATGGATGACCTCCTAGTTTAAGAGTCAGATTAAGCAATTGTGCGAACACATATAAAATGTATGAGACAAAGTGTAATAAACTTCATGAAACCTTTCCTTAAGTCTCGTTAATTGTCATTTGCTTAAGCAAAGTACGAAACTGATCGCATAAATTCGTATGTAATCAGCTGTTTTTAAAAATTTTTTCGTGGTACGAACTGTCACATGTTGTTTGTGGCTTAATAACAACATACTCACAAACTTTTCACTCACAACGTTACTCATTTCTTGTGAGAAGTACTGCCAGAAAAAATTTCCCGTTTACACATTCTAAAACAAAATCCCCAATTTCGTCCTTAAAATATTTTTATACAAACAGCGTAGATATTAATAAAAACAATTTTTTTTTATTTCACATCGAATACAATTAAAAAAACTAAGCCAAAAAAGAATAACTAAACTAACATTTTAAACATTCTTTGGTAATTTATTCATCAACTTTCAGTTACGAGTATATAACTTTGTTTTGTGATATAGTGCTTAGCTGGAAAAATATATTGACTAAATAAATCTTACAGACTCAAACTTTTCACATGGATACAACAAGCATATATCTGTGGTTTTTGCATATGTTCATTCATAAAAGCTAATGAGCGTAATTTTTTACTTACATTTATTTTCTACCGATTTTATAAGCAAATAAAATAGTTTTCCGAATTCGTTTTTCTACGAACTGTTATCCTTTTTTCGTTTCTAGCGGATTTTATTGGGGAAACTTTTCAATGGAATATTTTGTTTAATGATTTTTGTTATTGATCGCAATATAAAAATGATATTTTTAACGGGGTAATATTTTCATTTATGCAGTTAGGTGCAAAAGTTTGTCCTTTCGCAACTAAAGGAATTTAGGTAAATCTGCCATGCGCAAAGTTTCAAAGTTTGCATGAAATTTGGGAATAAACAACTTCGTCCGGCTACTCTTTTTGTGAATAAAGAAGATACATTTATGTGTTGCAGAAGAGATATTTTTTGTTTCAGCTGTAAATATTATGGCCGGGTCGGCGAAAGTCTTCGAGCTGTTCGACTAAGGTTTGTTCTGCTATTTGATGACAAAAACATAAACATGCGGCAATTCAAACGATGTCCCATTATTTCATATTATCATAATGACTTAATATTTTACAAAAGTCACACAATAATAATAATTATCCCTGAGTGCTGATTCTAACACTTTCGAACGGCATTTTGAATTTTAAATAACCTGGTGTAATTTATTTAACTAATTTTAAAAACATAATTATTTATATATAAGTCACTTGGAAATAATACAAATTTGGATTATTTAAATTTTAAGATAATCAATCTTTAAATATTATTATTAAGTAGTGCCATAGACACTGCGAACTGAAAGATCGTTTTTGAGGCTTTTAAAAACAGAAGATTTTTGTATATTTTAGATATGAAAAATATTATTTCACATAAATTATATATAAAGTATTTATATCAAATTCATGGTTTTTTTCAATTTTCAGGTAATCAACCCAATTTACTAAAAACGAAAGTACAAGGTATTTATAAGTTTTATCGTCATAAGAGTTCATTGCAAATTTTAAAAATAGGTATTGATAAGAAAAATAACCCACTAAATAAATATCATCGCCATTCATTTAATAACAAAACCATAAATCAATTACAATATTCCTGATAAACGATAACAAATATTTACCTGTGCGAAACAAAACAGACAATATTAATTAACACTGACAAGCATAATTAGCAAGGCAAGAAAAAAAATCGCTCAAAAATCACACATTTTTAATTAAAAATTAAAATTTTAACGTTAAAAATGTCATTATATTTTACTTCATTTATATTTTATTTCGCTCCATACATGCGGTGTTATTTTAAAAATATGTTTATTAATTATTTTGTTATAAGAAAATATAATACAAAATTAAATTCAGCTCTATTTCCCTCAAAAAATATTGCTAAAAAGCCGATTTTCATAGAAAAAGTCCATAAAACAAAAATTAAAGAGGGCGCAATATTGATTTTCAAAAAAAAAAAAAAAAAAAAATTATAGGACAGACAATGCATTTCAGAAAAGGAAAATATAAATTTTAAATCGGTCCCAAAGGTATTATTTAATTAACGAAGCATTTCTTTCTCCCCTTAAGAAGTCGGTTAATTAAAAATAAGTTTACATACAATTTTATAATAATTTTTCAAGCTTTAGGTCGTTTTTATATAAAAAATGTTTTTAATATTAATTTTTCGATATTTCGCCACACCGTTTTTTTTGTTAAAATTGTTATAAATTAGATTTAAACTCAATTTCTCCTGAAGAAGCCAACCAACGGTGTGGCGAAATATCGAAAAATTAATATTAAAAACATTTTTTATATAAAAACGACCTAAAGCTTGAAAAATTATTATAAAATTAAAATTAAAAAGGTCAAGAAAATTAGTTTACATACAATTATAGAACTAATCTCTCAAAAACCTGCGTACGATTTCTGTATTCGAATATTTCGAACAAAGCTATAAACACATAGACCACAGCACGCAGCAACCAGCAATGTGTCAAAAATAAAATACAAGAGTTTATATGAAGTTGATTATTTTGATGACAGCGAAGCAGGTTTTTGTCTATGCTAGTTTTGCTGTTGCTGCCAAATTAGACTAATTTCTATTTCCATAAGCAGCAATAAGCTGATACAAAAAAGTTGTGTGTATTTCTTATTACAAATTTGTGTTATATACACTGGAGCCCCGATTGGCGTCGCTCCTTTTTGCGTCGTTTAGATTTGCATCGCTCTTTAAAATTTGGTTTAACCCAGAATAATTAATAAGTCAGGAAGTAAAAAATTCAAAAATTTAAATTTTCGAAAATCTTGAGAGTCACCAAAAATACCTAGACTGTTAAAAGCACTCATGGTTTTGTAATTGAATTTAAATTTTATATATAAATATTTATTAATAGATATCGTGCTTGATTAAGAAGAGGGTATTAAATTAAAATTTTTAAATTTTTTATCACAAAGAGATACATCTGTATTTTGTTTTTTTTTTTTTTTTTTTTTTGGCGAAAGAGTTGAGAAAATTATATAAAATTTGGGTAGATATGCCAAAAATATATCATTCCAGTGCTAATTTAAGTTCATGGTCCTTTATAAATGCTTTCTTCCCTTTAAATATTTGGGAAAAAACTCGCAAGAATTTTTTACTGTCCCTCATATTTAGAATATCTAAATTTTTCCTTGTGGAAAAATTTTCCAATTTGTGAAGTTGGTTTAAAATAAGATAAAAGGGATAAGAGAAAAATTTCCCGGAGAGATTTTATTTATATTAGGGGAATACAGAAAAACTTTTGATGAAATGTTGTTGCTGATTGTGAATTAATACATACACTCAGAAAAAAGATTTGTTAGAAAATGATTATGCCGATCAAATATCAGTTTAATAGACTGTATTTCAGTTAACGCCATCAATGTTCTGTCAATTCAAAAATCAATCTGTGCTCCTTATTATAAGACCACAGTTGTAATAAACATACGTTTGTGACAATTCTTAAATTGATTAGGTCACCCGAACTTATGCTTTTGCTACAACTATATTGCAAATTGAATAATATGCAGTGAATTCGATTTTAATAACAATTGTTGTTTTTTGCAACTAAAAAAATTTATTTTTAAATTTAAGTTAAATATTGGCTAGTTTTATTATCCTAACCGATTATTCTTACTCAATATTTGTCGATTCTAAAATACTCGTGTAGCTGAGTTGTCTAAGGCGATGTGTTTGAATCATAAAAGTCTACGTTCAATACCAATATTGGACAAAAATAAATTTTAAATTCAAATGCGTAAGTAAAAAATTTAATTTAGTTAAGTATTAAAAATATTAATTCAACTGTGTTCCAGGATAAAAATGAGAGTAGATAATCTCGTTTAGCTTCCATTTGAAATTCCATGGTGAGTAACAACCACTTTTATCGGCTGTTGCAACTATTAGGTTAATGGCAATAATTAAAAATAGAGTGGTACCAGAATTCTATGAAAGTTGGTTTAACTGCCACAATTCAATTCGCAAAAAATTCGATTTGTTGTGACAAAACTGTTTCCTCCCTGTTAGATAAACTTATTTATCTCATTGTGTACAAAATTAATAAGAAACAAATAACCTAAAATTTTTAAATTTACAAAATTTAAAACTAATATCCATTTACCATTTACGATTTGTAATGCATATAAGGACGAAAAAATTACAATGAAAATGCTTAGAATCGTTTTTAATTCAGTTACTTTAAAATTTGCTGAATGGCGAAAGTTGTATAATAATCAGCACAACTTATTTGACTCATTTTGGCCTTAATTTATTTTAGCTCGTAGATTCTAAACGCCTTTGCAAATACATACATTTTTTTAAACCACTTAAAGTTGCCAAAAAATATAAACTACAACTCAATGATTATAAAACTTTTAAAATATTATTCTCATGTATGAGTTAATATAATGTTAAAAACCACATACTTTATGACTAATATTTCGCTTTATCTCTTGACCATTTAACACAAAACCCATAAAAAATAAACAGGAAACCATCAACAAAGTTTGCAAAAGAAAAAAAAAAAAAAAAACTAAAAAGCTTATGATGATGTTATAAGAAATAAAAAGTTTCACCGGTAAATATATCGATGAGAAATGATGACGATAATGGTTCATAAAAATGTTGTTGATTACGAACATTGTGTACAATCATACATTATTTAAGTTATTGATAAAGTTTAAAACTTTATTATAAAAATGAAATCCTTTCGAAAAGCATTTATATAAATGCATGGTTGAGTTTTTACTCTTCTTACAAATAATTTATTATCGAATTAGTCTGTGTGGTTTTTAACGATGTGTTAAAAAGAGTTGGGCTTTATGGTAATATATGTATTTGAATCTGTTGGCCAATTGCAAAAAAACTAAAAAAACATTATTTTATAATTGATCCAACTAAAAAGTAAAAAATAATTCTAATATAAGAATGAAATTATCAGTAAGGAAAAAATAAGAATGAAATTATCGACGAAAAAAATTAATATAATTTTTCTAAAAGCGTCAAGTCAATGGATGCCTTCACGAGACAAAGTATGCTACACAGCTGTTGCTCAACAATCTCCTGAACGCTTTGATTACTGAGCGATTAGCGAACATGTTGATTGAGCGCTCACTGTTAGCAAAGAAAAAGTACGATACATTTTATCAAATTACGATATTTCAGTTCAGTTTGATTTTTGACACAAATTTCAATGACTTACATAAATACGTACATTCGCAATATTTTAGTCAAAAAACAAAACCACAAGTTAATTTTATAATACCCAAAAATATTTGTATTATTAAAGGAAAACATAATTTACTATTTGTCTATAACTCTGAAGTCGTGTGCTGCTGTATTTCTTTATTTAGAGCTGTTGGTATTAAAGGCTCATTAACACCATCTACACAAAAAAAAAAAAAACTCGTACTAAATTTAATTATTTTGAAATTACTTTGAGTACGAGGTGTGATTAAAAATTTGAATCTGCAATGTACTTGAATTAATATAAAAGGAATTAAACACTTTTTCAGCTGCCTCTGTTTAATACTAGAAATAAACAAAAATAAAATAATGAAATTTTAGTTGGCTTTATTAGCCGTTTTTAATACAATATAATACCATATAGTCTAAAGCGATATGTTACAAACGTGTTACTCTATGTTTAACACCAACAATTGGCAAAAAAATAAATTAATATCAGATTGTATTGAGTAAATGAATAATTGAATTAAGCTTAGTATTAAAAATATTAATTCAGTGTGTTCCAGGATAAAAATAAGTAAAAAAATCCCGATTAGGGATTGATTAAAAAATGCCACAGTATTGATTTTAAGTAAAATAAATTATTAAAGAATTAACCATGCAGTGAATAAATAAAACACGATCTTTGAGTCTTAATTCTTTATTACAACTAACAGTTAATGATTATCCAGGGGCGAATTTTTCGATTACAGAAGCAATGATGTGATGCACACGTGTAAGACGGTAATGCACACCATCTCATTACAACGTAGTATACTTTTCCGAATGCATTGCCGCATTCCTGGAGTGAACGCCCACCACTTGCACACAATGTAAGCAGGATAAATAAAAACTCATTACTGTTTGACATACTTTGTAAGTAGGCAGTAGACAGTCTATATACAATCTCGCTTACTTCGTGGGAAAGTAGAAAGCACATTATCCACTACTTCACACACATTGTGAGCTAGAATTCATTGAATACAAAGTGTGACAAACTTTATTGAAGAGATCTGATGTGGTATGCAAAGTTCGCCGCTGGGTACTTTATTAATGAGAATTAATGAGAACTTATGACAATATTTCATAAAGAATGTTGAAAAAGCTAACTGTACTAATTATGAAATGATCAATAAGAATAGTAATACATAAATAACAATAGCAGAAATGAATAAAACTTTGCTGTTAATTTTCGCCTTAATCTGAACTAATCTTTTTTTGGTTTGAATTAATCAATTTTTATATACTTGATTCAAGTACATGCGTACTTACCGCATTTTTACACCGTTTGAGATGATACTTTTCTGTGTAAAACCATACAGTTCAAGAATAATTTGCTGTTCTTACAATGTGGTTGTTTGAATCTCATTAGCGTGCGCATGTATTTGAGTGCTATTTGAGGTTTTTTGCACGTTTCAGTACTAAAATTTATTTTGTAACTTTCTGCAGTTCTCGAATTAAGTTTTATGTAAATATTAATTACAATACAGACAAATGATTTGAGTAGAAATTTTGTATAGGAAGCAGTCAAAAAAACTGAGTACTTTTCATAAATATTTTCTGTTGAAACCAACTGTTTGTATTATGGGAACCGCACTTTAAAGTTGAATGTTCAATAATCTCAGTTGGCATAATTTGCATCTATAAGTTTTAACATTTACTTGACTTGAAACGAAAATATGTAGTTCTTTTAAGAAAATTTATATATGAGCTAAATTATTCAATATAATAAAGTAAATGAGTTTCTAGTTATAATTAAATTTTTAAAATAAAACATGAGTGTTACTGCTATTACCAAATACTGTTGCTGCCACATGAAGGATACAATGAGGACTTGTTACAATCATTTTTAGTTTAGCTGCAAAGTGAATAATCAAATTGTTCGAAAAGTAAGTGCACGAATGAGTTTTCTTTAATGATTAAAATAAAATCTAATAGAGTTAGATTTCTTAAATGAATTGAAAAGAAATTGTTAGTAAATAACCTTTTTTTTAAGAAAATTGTACAATATTTTTAAAAATTTCAAATGTTAAGTCTTCTGATGTAATTGTAGCACATAACAACAATAACAACTACCACAACTCTTCAATCATCATCAATTTCCCATCAAAATGTCGTTTATTGTTGTTATTGTTTACTTTCTACTTCATTCTTTCAAATATTTCATATGAACGAGTTGTTGGTATTTGCACCAAAGTTATTTATCTATGTTGCATGTTAAAAAAAGCTCTTCTTTCACAAATATCTTAAATTTCTATGCATTCACTCAAGCACATACCATTTTCGCACATTTATCTTGCTGTTGTTGTACGTTCTCCTATTTGTAAATACATTTTCTTAAAAATATTATTTCTATGCACTTTTTGTAGTTGTTAATGTTAGTATCATTTCGTTGAACATGATTATAGTGTAATATGTATGTATGTACTCGAATGTATGTATGTATGTTCGTACATATGAAGAGACCAATATTTGTTTGTCTATTACGATTTTAACTTTGTATTACTATCATTGATATGATATTGTTTGTAAGAATCAAGACGAAATGATAGTGATGTCAGAGACGGGTTCAATTCCTCATAGAGAAATTTTGTGAATAGAAGTTAAATCTATATAATTAATAGGCAAGACTTGGTTTTGTTATAGAGTGTATGGAAACACCTCACAATCGATTTTAACAAAAATTATACAAAATTAAAAATATTTATTAGAAGAAGTGAACGAGATATTGTGGGTTAAAATCGGCTATAAGTATTTAAAGTTGCTACTTATATGTACATGCACATATTACTTAAGCATGTAAGTTGAGAAACAAACAGACAATAATTTTTTTTTTTCTGATAATATTATTATTTATTGAATCTTCAATAATAAATGGAAACATCAATAAGTTATTCAAATCTTAATCTAAAAATGCTAAACAAAATTTTTAATTTCGACGGTTGGTTTTTGTTGATTTACATCTCTCGTGTACGGCTGAGAGTAAGAGTATCCCTCCTTCTCAACCTGGTGTGGCGTCTATAATTAAGAATATTGCGCGCAAATGGATTTGGGTGCAACTCAAGTTTATCTATGTATTTTTTCGCCAACGGAACATCAAGATCTTTGTGAATTCGCTGATTTCGGATATACCAGGGGGCTGCTGTTATTGTACGTAGAATTTTGTTTTGTCGCCTTTGAATTTTGTCTACGTTCGATGCTGAGGCAGTGCCCCATAACTGGATTCCATAGGACCATATTGGTTTCAGGATCGCGTTATATAATAGAAGCTTACAGTCTAGGCTTAGTATAGAGTTCCTTCCAATAAGCTAATTCATTTGGGCTGCTTTTAATTTCATTTGTGTCAACTTCGCGTCTATGTGCGATTTCCATGTTAAGCGGCGATCAAGGTGAACGCCTAGATATTTGACTACAGTGTGTTGGGGTATAGTCTCCGTGTTTATTTGTATAGACGGGCATGTTTCCCTGCGTAAAGTGAAAGTAACGTGTACACATTTCTGCTCGTTGACTTTTATACGCCATTGTTTTAGCCATTTTTACACAGACAATAAATGCGGGTGGTTTTACCAATTGATTTTGAAAAGAAAGTAACAAGAATAACATTTTTTTTTTATTTTTATTTTTGAATGTGGGAGAATAACAGAAAAAGTTAACTGAAAAGACTAAAAATAATAATATTAATAAGTTGTTTTCGCTTATTGAAAGGTGTTTTGCTTTTGCAATTAACTGTTGCGCTTTTTTTTCAATATATGTATGTAGGTTTGTGATTTCATGCAAATGTAACCTTAACTAATTGTGGGTGGCATTGTATATATTTTATTACTGTTCGGATCACTTCTATATGGACATTAAAACAAATTTATTTACATCTAGAATACGGTCGATTGTGTCGTCCGTTTGTTGCCTAGTCTACATAATTACATAGAACTCAAAAAACAATACGGATTACCTTTGCCGATTAAAGAGCCTGAAGACATTCAACCTTCACACTCTAAATGTGAACATTTTTACATATTAAATTTTATTCAGAATTTACCTCTCGCAATGTGTAAATCGACTTGCGAAGGATTTTGTGAAAATAGATTTTTAAGATCTTAAAAACGGGTAAAATCTGTATGCAATTAAAAAAATTTAGGATCAAAAATCCAAGTTAGACAGCCAGCATTGACAGAGAATATGCAACTTTGTTCCATGGAATTTTTTTTTTTCTAAATAGAATTGTTTACATATTATATTTCTACTCTCTCTTTCTTACTGAAAAAAAAAAAAAACAGTTGCATGTAAAAAAGTTTCATAGTGTAAATGCCGTCTTAATCAATAATATAGCAATCTCTCCCGAAAGTCGGCAATAAATGGTTTGGACTCCATTTGGAGTATCGTCAAATAATAATTACGTTTATTCGTAATAATATAAAAAATATTAATTGATTCTTGTTTTTGATTTTTCTTTCTTTCTTTAATAAATTAACTTTAAATAAAAATTGAGCTATTTATTTCTCCTTAAATGTCTTTCTCTCATATCATGATGAGTTCGACTAAATGCAATTAAAATCTAAAAATTTTTTTTTAAATTTTCGAAAAATCTTTTGAAGTATTGTGTTACAAAAAACGAAAATATCCTTGTTCATTAATTATTAATTCTCTAGCCCTCTGTTTGATTCTTCAACTCAAATACAGTTTTATGTTTCGACTGTGTTTTATTGAATTGAATTCAATTTCAATAACAAAGTCAACATTTGTATAAATTTTGTGAACCAACTGTGACATCCTTGCAGCCTAAGCATGGAAAAAGAGAAAATTAAAATGACAAAAAATATCGCCATTTAAAGAATTAAAAAAAGGAAAAATGCAACAGAAAATAAAAAATACGGAATACTTTTACAGATGACAGACACAATATTTACTTTCAGCAGCAGCTATAAAGAGCCAGAAAAAAATTTTAAAATAATTTTGATTTCTCAATTGGTTCCACTAAAGGACAAACAGGACTGTTAAAGTGCAAAGAAATTGCAAGAAAAAAAAAAATTACCCTCAAAAAGCAAGCGCCACTTGCTACAAGTGGAAATTATTTTAATTTTTTTTTTTCCTTTAAAGGCAGAATAATTCTCAAGTGATAACAAAGGAAAGCAGCTGGAGGAAAATTACAGCTTTTTAACATGTTCTATCCGTATTCTTTATAGTAAAACCTCTCCAAGTTTCACTTCTGCTAGCTTTCATTGTGCCGCCTTTAGCAGCAGCAAATACAAAAACTATACAGTTTGTCCTCCCAAGTGGGTTTGGTGTAAAAACTAAAGTGGAAAACTGCATTTATTGATTTACTTTGATTATAATTTTTTTTCTTTGATTTGCTCTTTCGTTTAGCTTTGTTAGTCTTTGTTCAATTTTCATTATTGCTTTAGTCAATATACAAATTAATTTATAAAAAAAGAACTTTTCGTTGTCAACTCTTTTGAAAAGGATTTTAGAAAACACAAAAAAAAAAAATAATCTTATAATAGACAATTGTTGCTTATTTTTATATTTTATTTAAAAACGATTGTGTCAACCAATTTTTATTTATTTTTATCTACTTAATAGCTTCTACAAAACACGCAAGGAGTATTTTTATGTTTTTTGTAATAATAAATCTTTGTTGGACTTTTCACACATTTTAAATAGGATTAATATCCAGTTGCGAGGTATTCAGACATAAATTTGATAAATTGAGTTTTTGCCTGCATTTCCCTTGGATTTTTATCCTTTAGGTTTTTGTTGTTTGTCCTTTGTATTTACTAGAAATTTTTGTATTAAGGGGAGTATTGTAAAGCATAAAAGTAAAGTTCTGTTATTTGGTTTAAATAAGAAATTTGTGCGAGTATATACATAAAGTTTGTCTGTGTATATCGTCACCTAAAACACAGAGTGTCCTTATTAAGAAGCGAGCAAAATCGATTTTATTATATTTAAATTTATTTAAAAAGGAACTTCACTGTTATCTTTCTTTAATTAAAACAATTTCGCTGTAAAATGATTTAAAATATTTATCTTTGTCCTATTTTCTTTGCATTTCATATAAAGTTAGAATGTCAAAATTGAGTAGTATTTCAAATACTTGTTTCTGAAATACGTATGTATCTATGTATTTGAAATTTAAAATACATTCGCATATTATACTTGATATACGACGTAGACATGTATTTCTGCCTCTAAACTAATTTGTATTTTAAAAACTTACACAGAAAAAAATTATTTCTATACTATTTGCAATTAATACATTAAATAAATATTTAAAAATAGTTTAAATTAATAACGTCACTAAATCAATTAATTGAGGGTGGTGTTGGCTATAGTGGTGAGCGCGTTGAAAACTGAGCAAACAATGACTTGGGGCCTTGGTTCAAACGCTGGCCAGAGCAAGTCATATTCAATAGTATTAATTTTTGTAATGTTCATCAGTGTGGCATTGTATTAATTGTTGTCGGACTATTTAAAAGTTATGAAGGCATAACACTGGTCACTAAAAAAAACAGTTTCGAAAGCGATTGATACTGTTCCAAGCTAATGTACACAACATCACCCTCCTTCGTCGGATAGCAGAAACATGTCAGCTAATATAGCTTAACAACAATGTTAATGCGTCTACTTAATACCAGATGCGCCTCAACACTGCTATAAAGAAATTAACATAATGCGCAAAAAGCAGAGTTGCAATACAGTTAAGCTTTCTAAATTGTCAACATCTAGCCCCTCTACCCTCTCCCTGAATTCCGGCACAATGCGCTGCAAACGTTGTGGTCATCCCCTGAGTGCTGGTCCTAATTAAAAAAAAAAGAAAAATTATGCGATCTAAAAGCAATTTTTCCACCAATTTTGAAAAATTGTGAAAAATTAGATCTTTGTGTTGAAGATGTAATTTTCGTCAACAACGAAATTAGTTGAATCTACAGTTTTCGTAATTGAAATTGTCATTTACTTCTTTCCGAGAATGGACGTAAAATAAATTTACGCAAAATACATTTTTATATTACCAAGGAAACCAGAAGTATGCTTTAAAAATTGTGCTTTATGCTCACAAGTTTTAAGATATGCTCCTAAAATAGAAAAAAAATCTACTCATTAAAAATCATTAACATTAACCAAATTGTTAAACGTAAATAATGTCTGAATAATTCAAATTTACTAAGAAATAGTGTCAATCTGACCTTTGACTTTTTATAAAACCTGAGAGATTATCTGTTTCTCTTCTTACCATATTTAAGAACAACCTTCGAATATGAAGTTTCGATAATCGTGGCTTTGGTGGGTAACAGGAAGCAAATCTGTAAAAAAATTGGATCTCAATTTCGTTAAATTATAAAGAAAAGTTTTCATATCTCGTCGGATTTTTGAATGGCTGGATGCATAATAAACTGCTCGATCGAATTCTTTTGCAAATAATAACGAGGGTTGCGACATATGTTGTTTGATTGAAACTTAAAGTCGATATAACTTTTTGCACAAAATATGTAAAATAATGAAGATTTAATTAAAATAATACAAACATATTTTGTGCCCTATTTACTATTTTTAACACTAATAATTTGAAATGTCTTTCAAGTAATTCAAATTAATGTATTTGATTAATTAAGCACAAAATAGAAACATCTTGATGTATTGGTATTTATATGGACGGTGCTACAATTATTCAATGAAAGAAATTAAAAAAAATAAAATATTTTGAATACAATTACAATTAGGGCTCGGTATCTCTTAATATATTCGAGAAATCAAAAAATGCATTAAGGATTTTAAAAGAGCGCACAATTTGTTATATATAATTGATTTTAAACTCATTTCTTGTAAACGAAACTATTTTAGTAGGAGAACTATTAAAATATTTTACGTCGCTTGGATGACCATTTCCATGGTTCCTAAAAAAATGCTAAAAACTTGATAAAAATCGACTACGTCATATGGTTCATAAAAATCATAAATAAAGTTTATAAATAAATAAATAATTCAAAACCAAGACTTATTTGTATTTTATTTTGTACAGAAATTTTGGTAAGAGTTTTTAAAGTAAATAAAAAAGAAATTAATACAAAAAAGTATTCAACAAAAAATTCTTCTGGTACAACAAATCAAAAACCAAATACTTATGTAGGAACTTTTTAATTATAAAATGAGATCATCCTCCTCAACATTATTGTTATTTTGGTCATAGACGTCGCTTGTGCCAATCAATTTTAAAGAACATTCAGGGACTTCATAGTCGTAGCAACAACAGTCTCTTCTTTTTAATCCAAACCTATCAAAATAGTATTTAAATTAAATATGGTGTATAGATATTTAAAAAACATATATATTTACCTTATTGATAAAATGGAACTAACTGTTGTTAGATGGAGCTTGTTTCTTATTTTAGTCTTGACAAGATTTATTTGGCTGAATACTCTCTCTACTTCTGCATTTGACCATGGAAGCGATAATAACTTGGCAACACCAACATCTTTGCATTCAAATACTGGAGTCCAAAAAGCAATTGTATTGTTTGTATTATTCCATTTTATATACTGAATATCGAGCTCCGAAATTCCTAAAAATAATAAAAAATTATTATAGGTGTGAATAATCTCGGACCAAATCAAAGAAATATGGACAGTTTTAAGAACACTTTATTAATTATTAAAACATACTTAAAAAACTGTTTTTTTTTTTAAATTTTAATATATTTTTTTGTAAAAATTATTTTAATAATTTAAAAAATAAAAATATGCAATATTGTTGCAAGGCCTTTGACCACTACGGAAAAGTAAATGCTACCTATTTTTAAAATGATGAGAAAAAAGCACTTTCTCTGCTATTCAGGGTAAGGCGAATTCAATAATGGGTGGCTTGAAATAAATACTACCCGCATTTGACGGCGATTTGCAACACTATTTGTATCAAAATATTTATTTTTGTTTAAACATTTTTTGGACATTCCGTCATTTTGAGTTTGTACAGCTAATGATGACGTATGCTTATAAGTCCACCTGGTGTTGAATTCGCCTTGATTCAGGGACACAATTATAACTGCGCCCCACTACAGTCAACTTTAATGTTTCTTAAGAACCGTACTAAAACGAGTGCAGGGTCATAATAGAAAGTTTGGAAAATTAATTCGACAATATTTTGAAACTATATTGGTTTCATGTAACCAGAATCTATCACTGCGGAGAGATGTTGATATCATGTCAACATACATGGAGTTAGGTGTGAGACCAGCGATTTTTATTTTGTTGCAACTAAAGAAATATAATTTTTATAATTTTAATTATTTATAATATCATCCATTTATATTTATTCTACAGTTCAGATGGCTGAATACTTTTGTTTGAACATTAAATTGTTTAAAGTGTTTTTTTCACATGACAAGTGATTTGAGTGCTTTTCATACAAAGTTTACACTCAAATCACTTGTTCGCCATGTGAAAACAGCACATAAGAATATGAATACATTATTTTTTTTTATTTTTATTCATTTAAGTATTTCTCAAATCCATTCGTTACATTAATTTTAGCATATAAATCCTGCACACTTTTCCTAATTTTCCATTCACTCAGTTTGTCATAATAATGCACCAATTGTAATAATTTTTTTAATGAAGTCGCAAAATTAATTTAGACTTATTTGGTTTTTTTATTACTTTCAGTTTTCTCAATTGTTAATTAAATCATAAATTTCCCAAGTCACTTGAGGAGCATTTCATAAAATGTTTGCAAACATATTTTTATACAGTTTTTGCATCCAACCACATGAAAAAATTCCGTAAATAGTTGGAAAAAAATAAGATCATCAAGAACACATTTTGATAAAATGTTCATTTTATATAAATTTAGCATAAATAAATGAAAAAATAGTTTTGCTCTTCAATTCTCTAAGAAGAAATTTAGGTCAGTTACTCCTTGCGTCAGAAAACTCACAATGCTCTCTCTCCTAACAAAACTTTTTTGCTAAAAAGTTCAGAGAATTTAAGTTTTTGTGCAAAAAAAAAAAAAAAAACATAAAAATTTTGTAACAAAAGTTTTCTTGTGTGATAATAAGCCAGATGTTGAAATAGAGAAAAGTTAAGAATTATATATTTTAAATATTTTACAACTTTCTTTATGAATTTTTTAAGACCTAAAAGAGATACAAGTTTGTTGCTTTATTATCTTTTCTTCATTGTCGCTTATGAATATATAATGCAGAAAAATTGTTTTATTTGTGTCAAAGAAAAATATTGAAGAATCACTTCTGAGTAGAGCGAAATGGAAATGGAGTTTATATAGAAAAATTGGAAATTTGTGTCAATAATCTGTTCGTGCTCATTCCATGCGATGAACGTTGATTGTCCTTCGTGGTGAACCAAAATGGAATCAGAGACTATTGATAAGTCCTGCCTTTAAATACATTAATTATGTTCGTCATATCCAAGTTTAAATGGTTGTAAATTAGGAATTATGAACAGCATCGATGTGATACTTGTGTAATGTAACGCGCGCAAAAGATCAAAATAAATGTTTCTAATGGAACTTTTTAGAAATAAATCCACTGTATTTTTTTTTTTGTAATACGATCTATTTTATACCAAAAAATAAAATACTGCATGCAAAAATAATTAAGTGATTTCCTTGGTTCTTTAAAATACTGTATATCCCTTTCATCAGATTTGGACTTGGTAGACAAAACCATAAAAATTTATGTGTTTATTTTGGAAGTTCCTCAAATTATTTAGGAACATTGATTTTCAGAAGCAAATCTTAATGTTTTTGCATCTCTGTTCATGTAAATTTTTTGTTGTTTTATTCGTTTTTTCAACATAATTTTGCAGTTCTTAAGGAATTTGCGAAAAGAAAAGAAAATTTAAATCCCTCTTGGAATACCTAAGAACTCCTAAGAAATCTCAACAATTGATTTTTTACCACAAAAAGGTTAGGCAAACTTATGTGTCCTCATATTAAATATCTTCATTTGATATTTATCTTTTAATCGAGTATGTGCTGCAATATAGTTCGAACAATTTTACATGGCCGAAGTTACCTTCAATAAGACTACACATATCCACTTCTGAGCATTTTGTGTAGCTTATCTTCTCAAGATATTTATCGCCTCTGCTGAGTCCATATGCCAGTTTTTTACTGACCTGAAAAACTATTTACAAATATACTTATAGGGAAGGGATATCGTCTATTTCAAGATATTCGTATTCGCAAATTTCGAGCGAATATTTCTTAAATAATTTGCACATACTTCCCAAAGAAAAAAATACATAAAGTTAAAAAAAGTACATAAAATGTATAAATGAGAAATTATTATTATCAGTTCAGTTCAGTTCAGTTCAGTTCAGTTTTATTGAATTAATGAAAATTCAAATTACTGAGTTTTTTTAGTTTTAATAAGACATGGGAAATTTCATACTAATGCAAATTGTTTCAATATGTAAAAATAGAATAAAAATGAATTAAATTAAATTCTCGTATTCTATTTCTGTTGAAAACTTGGTTAAATAGTTGATATTCTTCCTAATTAGTATCCACTTACGAACGCTGATAACTACTAAGCAAACAATGACGTGGGGCCTGGGTTCAAACCCTGACCAGAGCAAGTCAATCAACATCATTAATTTTTGTAATGTACAGTAGTGAGACATTGTATTAATTGTTGTCGGACTATTTAAGTGATGAAGGCATAGCACTGGTCACTAAAAAACTGTTCCGACAGCGATTGATGATGTTCCAAGCTAATGTGCACAACATCGCCGCCCTCCTTCGTCGGTTAGCAGAAACATCGGCGAAGTAAAACAAATAATAAAATGCCTGCCAATACAGCTTTGTTAAGTTAATGCGTCTACCTAACACCGGAGGCGCCTCAACACTGCTATACAAATTAATATAACGCGCAAAGCAGAGTTGTAAAAGAGTTAAGCCTTCTACATTTTTAACATCTATCTTCTCTACTCTATCCCTCTCTCTGAGTTCCGGCACAATGCACTGCATACGTAGGGGTCATCCCCTGAGTGCTGGTCCTAATTAAAAAAAAAAAATAGATGTAGCGGCCTTGAAATCGGTATACTGATACTCGTACGTTCTGATAATCTGATTGCACATGCTAATGTGTTTCCAAAATAAAAAACTCATAGCAATTTTAATTTTCATTAATTCAATAAAACTGAACTTAAGCCTGATAATAATAATTTCTCAGTTATACATTGTTACAGTTCAAATAATAATTACGTTTATTCGTAATAATAATATAAAATATTAGTACATAAAATGTTCAAAAATATCTTTGACGCAAGATTCATTCAAAAAATAAAATCTTATTTGTATATTCATGTCATGTTAAATTTGCACAGTATTTTATTTGATCCTGCGTTCTTGAATGAGTTCCACCATTTCGTTGCGAAATTTTTTAATATTTGTGAGTATAAAAGCTAACATTGTCCTTGTTTAGGAAAAAACACACTTACAAGTGAAATATAAAATATAAAATTAAGCTTATCTTAAGAGACTTTTGTCCATTCTGTGTTCCATTACTCAACGTCTCCAACCAACCATTTGCTTCATAAAAAATTTTGATTAGTATTTCTCACATCAAACGCTTGCTTCATTATTGTCCATTTGTTCTTTTAATTATTTAATCGAAACTCGTACTGTTTGATTATTTTTGGAATAAATTATTATGTGACACACTATTTATTTTTGGTTAACGAAAAGCCGAAATTCTTCTTGTATTTTTGTTTTTTTGTTATTTGCGGCATTGTTATTGTAAATATAATTGTATACTTTGTACGCATTTAGTTTGATTAGACAAACTCATTTACAAATTGCTGTGGGATTTATAATGTCAAACTATTTCATGATGTTAAAAGAGCAAAAACGAATGGATTAAATGCGTAAACATTCCGCAAACTAATCAATGTTTAAATTTGCATGAAGGAGAGAACACAAAACTTTTTTAAAAGCATACATTTTGTGTTGTTTAGTTACAGAGCTTTTTGTGTAAACTTTTTTTTTAGTTAATGGCTTTTAAAACTGTTTTCGTTTGACGCATAAATGATAAGATGAAAGTTCTAAATAGGAGGTTAATAGAAATATTTAAAGGTTAGAAGATATAAAAGTTCAAATATTTAAAAAATTAAACTGTTGTGAAAGATTTCAATATAAAGTAGCTGTTTAAAAATTTCTGTTTGGGGGCTGTGCACATATAACGTAACGCTGTTTTTAGAGATTTTTGTTTTTGGAACGCAAACGGCATCTGCCAACATAAAACTGAAATAGAATATTTTCTTCTAGATAAACAAATCGATGTTATGCTTATCTCAGAAACTCATTTCAAATCTCGAAGCTATTTTAAAATTAGTGGATATAATTTCTACGACACTAAGGATCCTCGAGGTAGAGCTTGTGGAGGCTCTGGAATCCTAATAAAAACTCGAATAAAACACTACCTGCTTAATGACCTTCGTGAAGAATATCTTCAAGTAACAAATATCTGTATTGAAAATTTTTATCAAAAGCTTGTGATATCATCTGTTTATTCTCCTCCCAGGTTTTCAATCTCAGAGAGTCAATATACCGCATTTTATACGACACTGGAGTCCCGTTTTCTAGCAGCTGGCGACTACAATGCTAAACACACTTTTTGGGGTTCACGTTTAATCAGTCCTAAGGGTTTGAATGTAGTTTCAAGTGGTCAGCCAACATATTGGCCAACTGATCGACAAAAAATTCCTGATGTTATCGACTTTGGAATCTCGAAAGGTGTGCCCAGCGAAATGATTGAAGTAGAAGCATCTTTGGATTTGTCTTCAGATCACTCACTATTTACTCACACACAACTGCAACACCAACATGTGATTTACCGCTGACATCTGCACGTGTTAACTGGCTGATATACAAAAAATATTTGAGTGCTCATTGCACGGAAAATATGCCATTGAGAACATCTACTGACATAGAAAATTCTATCAGGTTGTTTGAAGTACATGCTAAACAAGCTGCTCTTAATGCTTCTTCAATTCAACCAAATCAACAAGCGAGATTTAACAATATTTTTTGTGCGGATATAGAAAAGCTATTGACTGAAAAACGGAGAGCTCGACGAGAATGTCAACGTTACAGATCGCCTCAGCTAAAATTAAGGCTTAAGGAGTGTACCAAGCAGCTTAGAAAAGTGTGGCAAACACAAAAAACAGCTTCGCTGCAAAAATTTCTGCAACAACTCGATGCAACACCATCAACAGCATATTCGCTGTGGCGTGCAGCCAGAGGACTTAAAAGGCCAGTGATATGCAAACCTCCATTACGAGCCTCTAACGGTGACTGGGCAAGAACTGATGCTGAGAAAGGTGCTCTTTTCGTTAAACACTTAGAAAAAGTGTTTACTCCAAATATTTCTGTTAATAATGCTGAACTGCCACCAGTCGTCTCTTTACCAGAAACACCGCTAAAATTTAATACTGTGGAGATTGAAAATGCTATTGCTAGTCTTAACGCTAATAAAAGCCCCAGGTATCGACAAAATAAGCAACAAAATGATTCAAGAATTGCCATATATTGCAAAAAGAATAATACTATTAATTTTGAATGGTATTTTACGGCTACAATACTATCCGGCAGAATGGAAGGTTTCGATGATTATTTTGATACCAAAGCCCGGCAAGGATCATACGAAGGTTGAATCCTATCGGCCTATTAGTTTATTTCCCAACATTTCAAAACTATTTGAAAGGCTGTATATGAGCAAGCTGATGCCTATAGGGAGTAGAAGTGGATGCATTCCAGATCAATTCGGTTTTCGCAGACAACATAGCACTATTGAAAAAACTCACAGACTTGTGAACGTAGTTAGAGACACCTTTGAAAAAAAAAAGAAATATTGTTCAGCGCTTTTTATTGATGTCGCACAGGCTTTTGATAAAGTATGGCACGAAGGTCTTGTCCACAAATTAATACAAAATCTACCCGCAAACATCGTCAGGCTCTTAAAAAGCTATCTAGAGGAACAAAAATTTGTAGTTAGGGAAGGCAATTTTTTAAGACCCCCGCAGTCGATTGTAGCCGGAGTCCCTCAAGGCAGTATCTTCGGTCCTTTACTTTATTTAATTTATGCCTCTGACTTACCGTTAAGCAGTAACATTCACACATCAACATGTGCTGATGATACGGTTTTTCTAAGCGTTCATGAAAATCCTGTAGAAGCTTCCCGGAATCTACAAGGGTACATCTCAAAATTGGAAACATGGCTAAAACAATGGCGGATAAAAGTGAATGAGCAGAAATGTGTACACGTTACTTTTACTTTACGCAGGGAAACATGCCCGCATATACAAATCAACACCGAGATTATACCGCATTACACTGTAGTCAAATATCTAGGCGTTCATCTTGATCGTCGTTTAACATGGAAATCAAACATAGACGCAAAGTTGATCCAAATGAATTGGCTTATTGGAAGGAACTCTATACTAAGCCTAGACTGTAAGCTTCTATTATACAACGCGATCCTGAAACCAATATGGTCCTATGGAATCCAGATATGGGGCACTGCCTCAACATCAAATGTAGAAAAAATTCAAAGGCGACAAAACAAAATTCTACGTACTATAACAGCAGCCCCATGGTATATCCGAAATCATCGAATTCACAAAGATCTCGATGTTCTTTTTGTTAAGACAGTATTTTCTAAACACGCGAAAAAATACAGTAAAAGACTTTAGTTGCACCCAAATCCACTTGCGCGCAATATTCTAGAGTATAGAGGCCACACCCGGCTTAGGAGGAGGGACACTCTTTCTATCAGCCGTACACGAGAGATGTAAAACAAAAAAAATCAACCGTTGTAACTAAAAATTTTGTTTAGCATTGGCTAAACTTATATTTAATATTTTTAGATTTAAGATTTGAACAACTTATTGATGTTTCAATTAAATTGAAGATTCAATCTATATATATAAAATACAAAAAATGTTTGTACCCATGTTCGCTATAGACTCGGAAACTATCCAACCGATTTGACCCAAACTGGTGTCATTCAAAAGGGAATTTATAGAGGATGGTTTTAGGCTTTTAATATTTCAAGTGGGCGTAGCCCCTCCCACATAAATTGAATAACATCATATATCTTGACTATTGTGATAGCAAGAGTTTTGAAACATTGCAATAGTTCATATGTTACTAATGTGAGTAATCAGGACAAAAATGGGCGTTACCGGACAAGTGGGCGTGGCAGCTCCCATATAACCCAAAAATTGAAATCGCCATATTTTGGGCATTTTTTGACCTACGCCGATGATATTTGGTACATATAGTATTGACATAATTAGGAATACGTACTAGGAGAAAAGTGAGTGGGACCACGCCCCTTTATAGGAAAATAAAAAATCTTAATATAGTCTTAACTATTGGACCGATGGTCATTAAATTTTCACAATAGGATATATAAATACTTTTAATTTTATTTTATAACGAGGGGGGTAGCGAAGTACACCGGGATCAGCTAGTAAATAATAAAATTTATCAAAAAAAAAAAATGATTTTTGTATTGATTTTTTTTATTATGGAAAGTATCGATAACAGCCGCAACTCATTTGATGAAGAAGAGAAATTATGCTTGATTTAAGCGAATTTCTTTTATTGCAACAGCAATAAAATAATCTAGAATAAATAAACCACATTTAAAATATCGAATTACAGATACTCTGAATAGAATTAAAGTCAAAAAGGTTGCGTAACATGTTCGGAATTTAAAAATCTGTAAGCTCAGAATTACCATTAGTAAGAAGAATATATGTAGAAAAAATTCAAAGAATTTCATTATCTCTTGGCCTTCTGCAGCAACTGAAACTATTGAAAACGATGACGAATGAATGACATTAAATACATCCTTCAATATTTCTAAAAAATAAATATGTATGTAAGTAAGTATATCTTTGTTACAAAGATTGGCTTTTTGTGATCAGTTAGAAGAAGCTAATAAATCCAATAAGTTTATTTATGTATATTTAAGTAAATATTGTTCTTTGCTTATCGTATTTCCATATAAAAAGTTATGAAATTTTTTTTCATTTATCTCTGTTATATGTATGTCTATTTCTGGATTTATTCCCTTCTTTCAACTAATGTTTCAATTATAAAAGTGTCAAATGAAACGTAAAGACTTAACAACAGAGAAATTAACTTTGAAAGAAAATATTATTGGAATACCTCTTTTAAAAGTCAAATGTAGGCTGGTTAAAATTCAAAAAAAGCAATAATAAAACTTGCCAACAAAAGAAATGTTTCCGGTAGGCGTTACTAAGATTATTTCGTTTGCATATAAAATTAAAATTGTAGCTTTATACGAAATTAACTTTTCCATAAATTAAGTGATAAATTTATGTATCCAGCTTTGATCGATTGGCCTTGCTATTGACATGACTGACACACGGCTTAGCTTTGGTGCATTATATATTTGAAAATGACTTTGTAATAATAAACCACAAATAAATGTGACTTATTACCAAGGAGCAAGGATAATAACAAACATAAAATGGAATGAGAAACATTTGTACACACAGGGGTTTTTAAGACAAGCATAAATGTATTGATAAAATACGTAAATACGAGGTTTGTTCAAAAGAAAAGGTAAATTTTGAATTTTCGCGGGCTGTGTACATTAGATTATCGAATTTTTTTTTTTATGTTGGTACACATGTTTTAGTCATATGTTGGCCTTATCAGCCAATTTGTTTTTGTCAAATGAGAAGGTTAGTCACGTTTGTGTGTGTTCTTCTATTTTTGACTTTTAAGAAAGTTATCTCAGTCATTGAAACTAATACCAAAAAATATATTTTTCGTCTATATTGTGATTCTTACCGGAGTACGAAGTACTTTCATTTTGCAGATTGCCACTCTAACGACTACACACTACTACATGCCACATATCAGCTGCAGTTTGCGTAAGAAGTAAAATTTCGTAAATTCTTCCATTAAGAAAAGAAAACTAATTTCTTAAAAGTTTTAACTAATGATAAAAAAAAATGTTCTACTATTTTAGTAAATCTATGTATGTAATCTGGTAACGTTTTTCAAGCGCCAATCTATCTGTGCATAGTGATTTTCTTGAGTATCCTACTAAAAAAATGTGAAAGTTTTTATGTTTGTTCCACTATAACGCGAAAACCGTTCAATGGACTTAGAATAAATTTGGTAGATGGATAGCATGTGACCAGGTTAAAAAATAGGTGAGATTTTGAGGGCTGAGCAAGGGTTTTCCTTTGTATGTAGTTTTGGAATAAGAAAATCATACACTTCGAGTTCACTTCGTGTTCGCTTGTGTATGTACGCAATTATCAGATAAAATTACCATTCCTTATATAAAAAATTTTAATTAATAAAGAAAATTTAATACTTAAACATTAAATAAGTGTGCTTCACATCTGTACATTAGGGCTATAACCAAATTTTTGGCATAGTACCACGGAGTGGTCAAGAATGTTTTAGTAAAGAAAACACATGTCTCCCGTCGTTTTGCGAAAAAAAACTCACGCAGGGAAGCAAATTTCTAAAATCTTCTAATAATATATAAATGCGCAACAATTTCCATGCTTTCTAAAATATTTTTAAATCTAAAGCATTAGATAAATTCCAAAATAGCATTTAAGTGATACGTATAGGAATATATACCAATATCAGGTGTATATTTTTTAAAATTTCCGTGAGATAAAAATGGAAATGGTTGTTTTCAAACTTCAACCCGGTCCCTGCGTGAACTTTTTTAACGATCCGAAAAAATTATTATATTTTTTTATTATATATATATATATATATATATGTCCTTTATTTATCCAAATATAAATAGAATTACATTTCTGAACACCATAAATACTTAGATAAAGTTCAGTGTGAACATAGGGCGTCAACGAATTCTCTCCATCTGATTCTATCTCTGGCAATTGTTTGTGTTTGATTCCAGGATACTCGATCAAGTAAGCATTCTTGTTTAAGGCAACGAACCCAGGTGTTACGGGGCCTACCTTGGCGGCGTTGTCCTTGGGGGTTCCAGTCGAGGGCTGTTCTTGCAATTTCTGTTTGTGGTCTTCGCAATATGTGGCCTATCCACGTCCACTTCCGTTTACGAATATCAATGTGTACTGGCAAGGAGTTAGCTCTTTGGAGCAGAGCTTCATTTGAAATACGATCTGGCCAGTGGATGTTAAAGATCTGTCTCAGACATTTGTTGATGAACGTTTGAATTTTTCTAGTGGTAGCTTGCGTTAAGCTCCATGTGGTGCAGCCGTAAAGTAATACTGACTTCACGCTGCAGTTAAAAACGCGGATTTTGGTTTTCCGAGAAATATTATTTCTTCGCCAAATTCTAGACAAGGAAAAGAAGGCTACTCGAGCTTTATTAATGCGATCGGTAACGTCAGCATTTGAACCACCATCCTTAGTTATCTTGCTACCAAGATAACAAAAAGCATCCACATCTTCAATACGTTGGTCATTTATTATTAATGTGGTAACGACATCTGTACCTATGCGCATAAGCTTTGTTTTACTTATGTTAATTTTTAAGCAAACTTTTTTGGCGTTTTCAGACAGACTTGTAAGTTTAGCTTCTATTTTTTATTAATAACTTTTAATGTCCTACACGACTATACTATGCCGTTTTTGATATTTGCAAAAAGTGTGAAAAAGTTATAGCCCTACTGTAGATACATACATAAATTTATTTGTTAAAATCTATTTTCATTTCAATAATTGTTTTGTTTTATGAAACGAATACCAGATATTATTTCTATTATAATTATGTATGTACGATTCACAAATATTTCAGTTTTGGAAATGTGGGTCAGTATTGCTGTTGCAATTTCTGCAGACTTTTTCCTTAGACAATACAATAATGTGTACATACATACATCTAAACGAATGCAAATTTCATTTCATTTAAAACTTAATACAATTTTTTTTACCATTTTTGCATATTTTATTTAATTAAAAATTCTAGTGTTGTTGTTTTTGTATTTTTGAATTTAAACCTCAAGTGTGTTTAAACTAAAAAAATTAATTTAACGAATATAATATACTTTTAAATTAAAATTTTGTTTTGAAATTTCCTTTTAAAAAACGAAAATTTGTAGTAAGAGAAGGCAATTTTTAAGCCCTCCGAAGTCGATTGAAGCCGGAGTCCCTCAAGGCAGCATCCTTGATCCTGTACTGTACTTAATATATACCTCTGACATGCCCATCGCCGTTTAACATGGAAATAGTACGTATACCCAAAGTTGACACAAATAAAATTAAAAGCTGTTAAAATGAATTGGTTTATTGGAAGAAACTCTATACCAAGCCTAGACTGTAAACTTCTATTATACAACGCGATCCTGAAACCAATATGGTCCTATGTAATCGAATTATGGGGCACTGCCTCAGCATCGAGTGTAGAAAAAATTCAAAGTCGACAAAATAATATTCTACGTACAATAACAGCAGCTCCCTGGTATTTCAGAAATTAGCTTGTCCATAAAGATCTTTATATTCCCCTAGTGAAAACTGTTTTTTCTATACATGTTGCAAAATATATAAAAAAAACTTGACTTGCACGCAATATTCTAAGTTATAATCGGCTGAGAGCGAGGGCTACTCTTTCTCTCAGCCGTACAGGAGAGATGTAAAACAACAATAATCAACCGTTGAAATTAAAATGTTGTTTAAATTATATTTAAAAGTTTCTGATATAAAATTTGATTCTTATTGATGTTTCAATTTATAATTGAAGATTCAATGAATAATAAAATTATACACAAAAAAATTAATAGATAATTTGATAATTACTATTTGGCAGAACAGCTTGCCCCGATTTTTCTTGGTGAAAGCGGGTTTGCTCGACGACTTACGCGTTCTTTTATTCGACGATGTAGAGCCTGTATAGCTGCGCATGGAGGCCATTTTGAGCACCGCTTGTAAAATGTCAATAAATGATAATAATGTCAACTCGGTGTTTTATTTTAATACCATATTAACATGTTTAGTGATAGTTTCGCAAAAGTAGTAACAAAATCCTTTTACTACCTAACCCACGATATCGAACGATGTCGATCGCTTGATTTTTAGACGTAAAAATTCTATCTTACGTTCCACTAATAACCGATTTTATTTAACTTATTAATTGTTTACTGGAAGAAAAGCTACACAAATAAATAAAATCGGTTATTAGTGGAACGCAAGATAGATTATTTACGTCTAAAAATCAAGCGATCGACATCGTTCGATATCGTAGGTTAGGCAGTTAATTACAAATGTTTTTTTTTTCTATTGTGTGGAAATAGTATTATTATTTCATTTTAAAATTATTTTAAAATATTTTTTTTTAATTAATATTTTTAATAAATTGCCCTAAAAGGATTGAAATAGCAATAACTTTTATTTTTATAAAATATTTTGACACAATTCTTTTTGTTTCCAAATCTGCATTGAATACAGAAGTTTTAAAGCTAATGGGCACGGAAGTTGTGGTACTTTTGTTTTATACGGCAGTGTCTTAAACTTAAATGGAAACATTATGTAGAATCTTAATTGCGATTTTTTGGTTGTTTCCTGCAAAAATGGAGAACATTTTTGTAAAATTGAAGCGTACGAGTCATTGGACATCTAATCAGGTGCAAGAATACGAAAAGAAATTTTATTTACGACAATTCCCCTGGCAACGGCTTAAAAAAATCTGAGAAAGAAATATCTCGAAAACCGTAACACTTTTACAGCCCTATGTTGGGTTATTCTGATAGGGTATGATCTCGTCTATCGACACAATTCGTTTGGACCACTATTTACGGGACACCCTGTATGTGTATTGTAATTATATATAAATATTTTCTCATTCTAACCAGTCAAGTTCTTATTTAGTTAAATATTACAATTTTATTAAAAAAAATTTTAAATGTTTATGGAGGATTATGTGGTAGTTCCGATGCCCATTTCTCTGCTGTTAATATAATATGCATGTCCGTATGCCACTTTGGTATTTCCGGAAAAATAATCTTAAAGAAAAAATTTCGCATTACCTCGTATCATGTCTCATATTTATGTACATAATAATTGAAAGTTAAAACCAACACACTACTGAGTAGAGAATAGAAAACATAAATAAAATAAATATTCTTAAGACAATAAATTGTTCGGTTAACAATCACATGTATTGGCTAATTTAATAACAAACTTCTTCCGGTAACTTATTGCTTATCTAGAATGACACCATACAAGTGTCATTAATAATTATGACCAAATTTCGTGCTTAAAATTACTTAACACATAGAAAAATTGTTCAAAGGAAAAACTCTTCTCATTACAAACTAAAAGTTACATTTATACCAAATATATTCTGGAGAAAAGAAATTGAAAGAAAAGTATGAAAATAGTTGATGATTGTAATAAAAACAAGCAACTATTTAACAAAATATTTACATATCGTTTTTTCTCTAATATATTGCTATCGTATTGCTTTTATTCCAATTATGAAACATGAATTGCTAAATGTAAACTAATACGAGTATGTATATCGATTTGAAAAGGATCAAGCGACATGGTCGGCTTTTGATGTACAAAAAATTCTTCCGAGAAGTCAAAATTTGGAGCTTTAAATTTCAATAAAAGCATGCACAACAGATTGAGAGCTTTCAGTTTGGAATATCCTACCAAATATATTAATTTCACTTACATCTTAATGTTTTATATGATGCCATAACTTGACATGGTCATAATGCAGAGGATGATGCCAACTTAGTCATGGTGCTTAATTTTTTCCAAAAAGGCCGTTCTTTCTTCATTGATAATAGCAGAGATGTGACATTAATATTTTAATATTATTTCACGTTATTAAGCTTTGTCGTTCCATGACTATAATCATAATAATAATAATGATATTTTAGTCATGAGTATAAATAATATGGCAGACACGTCGTCATAAGATTATAGCAAACATACTTGGGAGATACTACAGAAATAATATGTGTATATATTAAAGTACCCTGTCGTCAAATGTGTAGCTATAGCTACAAAAAAAGCTAACTTTTAAATTGATTTTTCTAGACTAACTATAAAGCTAACTACAATACAATGCAGAACGTAACCAAAATCTATTAGTAGGTTGAGTATATATATATATATACTCTCATTTATAATTGAATATGGTGAGCGCCAACAAATTTACTCATTTAGGAACTCTTAAAATTATTTCAAGTATTTCGTAACTTCTTGCTGTCAATATTTAAATTATACCTTAGCTGAGTGGTATGCGCGTAGACTGTTAATCCAATGACCTGTGGTTCAAGTCCTAGAACAGCACCGGTGAAAAAAAATTTTAAGAAAAATTTATTATTACAATATTACTATTATAAAACTACTGAATATAGAATTGAGAAAATAACATAAAAATGAAATATATTTTTTTTTATGTATACTAACTAACTACATTTTGACTTTTTGAAACTAACTTAAAGTTAGCTACAAGTACTGGAAAGAAAACTGATTACTTCCTAGGACATCGCTATGTTAAAAAAGTTAGTTTTTTCCATACATTAAAGTTAGTTTAAAGTTAGTTTTGTTTCTGACAGGGTACATTTACTTTTGTGTATGTATCTGTGTAAGTACTCGTATGTGCGTATGTACATATGAATAAACTAGAAAACATGCTGTATTAGCTAAAAAGTTTTTATATAATAAAGAACAAAAAAAGCATGGGAGCAATATAAGCTTTTTCTATTTAAAATGTTTGGGTTTTTGGGGGAAAAAATCGTTTAGTCAGCCAGTCAGACAACCATCCATTTATTCATTCATTCATTCATTATATGTGGTTGTTGGTCGGCTAAAACTTTCATCCTTTAAAAGCCAATACAAACTTAATACGATAAAAAGAGAAAATATTTATGATGTAAACAGAGAAAGTAGAATTTATAGGAAAGAAAATGAAGCACATTTTTAGGCTTGAAAATAATGCAAACACTTAAGAATATTTTAAGGCAAATATCATGTCATGGATCAATATTGATAAGATAAGATTTTCTTAAGTCCAATTAGAAAAAATTTTTACTGCCAATATTTATGCCAATCATGTGCTCTGACGGCAGTCATATAATTTATCTGAATATCAGACCTGAATTATGCTAAGCTAAATAAAAGAATGTGTCTACTATTAGGCTTTAGTTATTATTGCATATAGTTATTTTTATACCGCAACCTATTAGTAACGTTATTCATATAGTGAATAACTTGTTTCTCTTTATTTGATGTTAGAGATAATACGAGTACATATAATTAAATTATGGCTTTTGCTTTCTTCAGCGTAAACTGGCTTTTCCCAAAAATTTCCCGTAGCATTCCTTTTCGGATATTGGCCATAAAATGATGCATAGTTCTTGGTTTACGGTAATACAGCTGATCGTTAAGTTACCACCAAAGAAAGAAATCGGAAACCTTGGCCAGTTTAAATCAGAAAAATCCCTTTTATTTGATCAATATAAATTATCTGTATTCTGTCCTTTCCGTCATATTATTCCAAGTGGTTGAAAATAAAATAAAACCACAAAAAATTATTATATGTATGTATATAAAAACATTTCAACATATTTTTGCCTCATCTGTAAACTATTGCTACGATAATTACTTTTTCCCCACTTAACCGCACATAAGTAGAGGTTTGTGTATGGAAATGTTTTCTAAAAAATGCCAAAAATAATTATACATTAAATTGTAATAAAAAAAATGTTATTCGGCAGATAACATCACAATTTAAACCAGAGTGATGGGATTTCGTACGTTTTCGTCTCATTGGGCGCGTTCAGAAGAAAACCCTGCTACTAAACAGTTTATATGTAGCAGCTCACTTTTTTATCAAATATATCAAAAAATTTGACCTTTCAATTAAAATTAATGAATTTTATTTTGAAAAAATATTTCATAATATTTATTTGTGAATTTTAATGAACTAAAATCTAAAAATATATTATGAAATTTGATTAAAAAGTCAAACTGAAGTGAAATATCGTAATTTGATCAAATGTATCGTACTTTTTCTTTGCTACCTAAAACAGCAAGCGCTCACTCAACATGTTCGCTCATCAGTAATCAAAGCGTTCAGCAGATTGTTGAGCAACAGTTCAGTAGCAAACTGTGTCTGTTGAACGTACCCATTGTTTCCACTAGAGAGCGTAATACTCAGAGCACTGTGTGCTTTAACTGTTAAAGAAATCTCAGTTTCAATAGTTTCTTTTTAATAATTGTAATAGTTTCAGTTTTTGAAGATATTGGAGATACATATGTATGTATTGAATTTTAGTTCTTTCTCTAGCCAATAATATTTCAAATAGTAAATTACTATAATTTTTAGCAAATGTCGCCCAAAAGTATTAAAAAAACCGTGTAAGTTCGATACTAAAAATATAAATCTGAAACTAAAAATATTCATTTAAAAAAATGTCATTAACTTGAAAACAAAACGTTATGAAAGATTAAGGTTTTTTATCCCTAAATAATTTTAATTAATTCAGCTGGAGGTCATTAAGAAAGAACACAATATTTTTAGTTGATAATTGTTCATTTATTTACCAATATTTTTGTGGCTCTAAAGTTTAGAGTTTAAACCTTAAAAGTAATATTCGTAGTCGTATTCGGCGAATATTGTTTCAAATATTCATAACCTCATTCGCGAATAATAAAAATTTATATTCGTAACATGACTATTGCATACAATAAAATAGTCGATTAGCAAGAAAATGTGAAATTAACCACATACATACATATATAACATAAATATAACACAGGTCTACAATGATTTTGGTGCCGCTAAAAGTAAAACAGATTTCAAGTATATTCGGTACCCTAATAAAAACTTTATACTTACATTCTTAAATCTACGTGTATTTTTCGAGATTTCGCAAGCATTTCATTAATTTATTGAAAAAAAAAGAACATTTAATTCAAAACGTTTAATTACATTTTATTACACATTATTTTATATGTTAGAAGCTTCTCTTTTTAGATTTTCTCCAATGGATGTCTTCAGGACATTCTCATGTAATACTCCAAAAGTAATCTGCCATCATATGCTTATCCCAGCGACCTTGGTATATATCTTCCATCCCCTTTAAATCTTGATGGAAACGTTCTCCTTGTCCTTCGCTATACGCTCCAAGATTTTGTATAGCGCGAAGTCTTGCGGGCTAATTAAGTAAATTGTAACATAGAATTAGCGGCACCAAACGAAAAAAATTTTTTGTAGCTTTTACCCGCGGCTTCGCTCGCATTGATGCCATTAAAATAAAAAGTATCCTATATTACTTCTACTACCTCCAAGAATATGTGTACAAAGTTTCATGATGATCGGTTTAGTAGTTATTGCGTGAAAGCGCAACAAACAAACGGACATTCAAATTTATAATATTATTATAAGTATATACTCGTAGGTATACATAAGTATGATATCAATTACTACGGTATTATTAATTTTATTATCATAAAAAAAAAAAAATTAAAACCGATTAAAACATATCGTAAAATATTGTTAAACAATATCTTTTGATTACATATTAAAAAAGTATTCAAATTCAGAGGACATTGCAAATGTTTATGCTGCACTAATTTGGTTTTCTTATTTATTTCGAAAAATTTCTAATTGTTTTGTGGTTGCAATTGTTAGCATTAGTGGAAGATACTAATGCAAGTATTAATATTTCAAATAACAGATAGAATTATAGACACACTAAAGACCCGATTTGCGTCATTAATGGGACCGGAGAAATGCGACGCAAAACAACATGGCTCAAATCGGAAAGTGCAAAAGTTCTATTTTTAATAAAAAAGAAGTGATCTAGTATCCGCCTCTCTAATATGGGAAAGAATTATTGGAAAAATATTGGCAAGCTAACAGGTTGCCTAGAAATGAGATGGTACTCGTATTGTATCTGTCAAGAACTTGGTCCTTATTTTGGTCTCGGTACTTTTTACGGCCGAAATTGTTTGGTCTTATTTTCAGATTTATGTTTTTGTGCGAATCTCACTTCTTTTTTTCAAGTTGTTTTTGTATAAATATTTATATGTATAGGTCATCAGGGCCGATCTGCGTAAGAAATTTCAGCTTTCTAGCTATACTGGAAGTGGCCCTTACATAGAAGGGTCAGCCTAGTCCCCCCTGGTGGAAAGTGCCCGTTTTCAGATTTATCTGGTTAATTTATCACCAAGTCCTACCTGTGTACCAAGTTTCAGCTCTCTAGCTATACTGAAATTGCCCAATAATATTGATGAGTCAGTGAGTAAGTGAATATGTAGTAAAATATGGACTTTTTACATCTTAATATCTCGGAAAGGTTTTACGGTAGAAATTTTAAAGCTCGAATGGTTGCACAACAATGCGCCTAGAAAATATGTACCTAGATAATAAACGGTAACGGGAAATTGATAAATTATTCACTTGTAATTATGACTTCAGCTAAAAAGTTCAATCATAAGTAGGTATGTAACAGAATTGAAACGACGCAAAGCGGGATAAACCAAATTTTAAAAAGCAATGCAAATCGAAACGACGCAAATCGGGGGTCGAGTGTACATATTTTCTTATTTTGCGGAGAAATTGCTGAAAGACTTGGTGAAAGAAAGAGTGGATCGTGACTTTTTATTAAAGTTTTGTGCTGTGTTGCCATTTGACGAATATTATCTGCAATATATTTAATTTATTTAAAAAATTCATTATTTTACTCTCGAAATAATATTTATTACATTCATTGCTTTATTTCTCCTATCAATTTTTTTACACTTATTGAAATTTTAATAATACCAAAGTCCACTTATTTAACGGTTAGAGAAAGTTTATGTGTTTGTAAACATTTTTAGTGGTTAATTGCAGTTTCATAGCGCTATTATTTTTTTAACCATTTTTGCTTATTATCTAATCTGTAAAAAAAACCTTTATGAATAAGAATTTTAAACTTGATACCAACTTCTAAAACTTCATTGGAATCGAAATGCCCGTTTAGAAACTGTAGATTTATTTGCATTTTTGTTTCCAAAATCCCCCACCAGATTTTACTTTTATGTTATGTTTTTAGAAAAGATTCCATTTCGTTTCTTCTATTTATTTTTCAAGCACGGTCTTTATTTTTACATCCGGATGATGTGTGTTTTGAGTTTATCTTTAGGTTACCACATCTTCTTTCTTTGAAATACTGTCATTGTAAATGTTAGTGCTGATGCAGTAGTATTGATGTTATGTAATGTAATAAAACTGGGGTGTTGAAGCAGTGTAAATATAAAGAACTTACATGAATGCTTTGACTCACAGACTTCAATAATTATGTATATACATACGAGTACATACATTGAAGGAACAGAAACATCTATTCCCATCCATTGGTTAAAATTTTGATAAACACCAAAGAGATAAATTTTTTGTTGAATTTTATTTGCAAAAGTCATGTGTAAAGTATTTAGTTTGTGTTATTATTATTTTTGAATCTTTTCTCTAACTACACAGCGAAACAGAATTGTTGGTGCTCGATTTTTTTAATGTGTTTCTTTTTTTATTTGAATATTTAATTATAATTGCCATCTGTACACTCGTGTCGCAAACATGTTCACAGTTTTATCTGTATTGTATCCTTAATTGTTGGTGAGAGGTTGGTTAGTAAGAAGTGATCTACATATTCGGCGATTTTCTGCTATCGAATTAAATGCTCAATAACAATTGAAATGTTGACAGTGTGTCACTAAGGTGAGTTTACGCTGTGCCAGAGAAATGTTTAGAAGTTGAGTAGTATTTTGCCCTAGACGCCCCACTAATCAAATGGTATGGTTTTGCTCACTATGTTCTTTGATTACCATGGCTCTGATTGGCTCTGATATTTTTATGTTCCGTCTCTCTCTTAATAACAATTTAAATTTACATTGATTCAAATAAACGAAATTAAGCAGAAATAAATGGTTTCAACTGAAACCTCTACAATTCAAAGCAAAATTATTATAAATATTAATTAAAAACTTTGTAATTCGCCTTTTATCAACTTTTTGCCCGAACTACCAAACAAAAATTTATTAAAATTCTTTTTTAATTTTTAGTACAATTTTATATTTTTTTGTTAATTGAATCAATTAAAATTGATGCCAGCATACATGTGCACTTATGTGTGTGTATATCTGTCATAAAAATATGTCGTACCTGTCAATAAACGTCATGTTTTTTTTAGATACGCTAAATTTTTATTAGTGACAGAATTCATTACTGTGTACATCATATACATATGTTGTATGTGTTTGTGTGTGTGTGTTTGTGTTTTACAAGCCAATTAAAATATCAACAAATCAAATTAAAGTTAAACCCAAATACAAGTCCTACTACACAAGTATCTGCAATGTAACTATGAAATAAACTTTTTGTTTGATTGAAACAAACAAATTTTCTGTGTACGAGTACATGTTCTGAAGTGCAACAAAAAAACTTGTCAAACATTTAAAAATTTACATTTCAAATGTACAACCAAATTGCAAGCAAAATAAATTTGAACAAAATCTGCAATATGTATAATCAAACAAACCAAAATTTGTATGACAAGTAACAAGAGTATTTTTAATACAAATTTAAAAGCACAAAAATAGAAAATTTAAATGGCATATTTTATTGCATATGTTATTTTAATAAATAAAGGATGAAAGTGAACCGGAAAAAATTGATTTTAGTTGTAATATTTAGTTTAATAATATTTTTTCTTTATATGAAAATGGCCAATTACAGTGTACAAAAAAGGTTACATATTTTTGTAAAACTTTTCGGCGCGCTAAATCACCACTACAGGGTATTTTTTTGCTTTTTATGAATAAAAGGAGACAAAAAGATCAATATATCAAAGAGATAGATATTTAGAATGTTGTACGTGGTGTTTTATTGAATAAATTTAAATAAACACATTTTGTACTTCAAATGTTAAAATGAATAGAGTTTCCATAAAAATTTGCAACGGAAGAAAACTCTATTTCTCCTTAAAATTACTCCTAAGTGTAGGGTCGGATTCAGTTGTATGTGCCATGCCATAATGTTATTTTACTATTTTATATTTTATTTATTTGTTGCGGGTTAGCAATATCTAGATATATATTTCGTTGGTAGCTATACCAATTCATCAGTAGATGTTTTACCCTTTATGTTTAAAAAAATTTTAAAGCTCATCTATTTATACAAAAACTCACAAATATATTTTTGTGAATTACAAAGAATAAAAATAGCCTTTAAAAAATTTCTCAAACACACACAACAATAATTTTCCATTATGTAAACATAAAGTAAACACATTCATAATGGAAAATTATTGTTGTGTGTGTTTGAGAAATTTTTTAAAGGCTATTTTTATTCTTTGTAATTCACAAAAATATATTTGTGAGTTTTTGTATAAATAGATGAGCTTTGAAATTTTTTTAAACATAAAGGGTAAAACATCTACTGATGAATTGGTATAGCTACCAACGAAATATATATCTAGATATTGCTAACCCGCAACAAATAAATAAAATATAAAACATAAATACTTGAGTACATGCTCAAATAAATGTAAAAATTTAAGCCTACAGTACACGGCATGTCAAAAGCCACATTCGCATGTGGCTCTGACGTCACGAGAATTTGTAGCATTTTGTTTACATTTACTAAACATGCAGAAGTGTCTACATGCTTCAAAATTTTGGTAGTACATGAAATGTTGTTTTGTCCCAAAATTTATGTGTGACAAATGTAGCCGAAGCGTACACATTTGCAATGGCAGCATATGTGTGAACTTTTGATTGGCTACATATGTATTGTCAGTACACCGCATGTAACATACGTACACATTTTTCATATTAACATGTACAATAGTCACATGGTTATGGCGCTTGTTTAATTTTTAAAATTTTGTGTGAAGTCAAATTTATAAAATGTCGAAGAGAAAGAAGAAATAAAACAACATCTGATAAAAAGTAAAATAAATTCACTTTTATCGTGAAATAATTCCCATGAACAATAAAATGGTGAACAAAATTAAATAATACTACACTGACACAAAAACAACGCAACAATTGGCGATCACAGTTGTTTTATTAATTATTGAATAAATTTACTATTTATACATGAATTTTTTCATCTTAGCTTTGAAAGTATCTTTTGCATGGTTTAGAACAAGAACGAGAAGTAATAACAAAAACCCAAACTAATTAAGCTGTTAATTAAGATATTAATTAATAAAACAAAAACCCCAAAGCAAAGAGTTATACAAATAAATGCATGGAAAAGAGAAAATATGATCATTTTTCTACCCTTCTTTTATCTCTACCCCGCTCGTAAACCAAAAAAATTATCATGAATCTCAGTCATCGTGTGATTAATAATAATAAAAAAATTTTTTCGTCATTAAATTCCTACATTTTGTTGGAGAAAATCAACATTGGCAAGAGTGCCATTGGCTACATACTATTGAAAAATGTTGTGTCAAAAATGTTTGCTACCACATGTTTGGGACTGCTACATGCGCATGTAAAAATATTACAAATGTCAAAATTCAAATGTACCAAGCTAGTACACGACATGTCTAAAATACGCATGTTTGCATGTCTCTACAAATGAACATGTGGTACACATATCAATGTGTGCTGCATGTGAGTGTCACAAAAAGTGGAAGTACACGACATGTTGCCAATTTAGCTTCATGGTGACGTAAAAATTACGTCAGAGCCACATGCGAATGTGGCTTTTGACATGCCGTGTACTATAAGCTTTAGTTATTTTACTATTTTAATTGGTTGTTTTCACAATTTTTATTGCTTAGTTCAATTTTAACCAACAAAATTGGTCAGATCATTTTTTGTTTGTATCTACACTGACCCAAATATACTCCCTTAGAAATACCTAGGAAAGATCCTAGACATTATCTAAACTATATTGACTCTTGTGAGAATCTCTACCAACTAGGGATGCGAATCGGAACTGGATTTGGTATTCAGGATTTCAAAAATTCCAATCCTGGGATCCCGAAATAAAATGCATATAGATTAGTTAACCCACAACAAATATATACAAATTTGCAAAACATAAATTCTTGAGTACATTTATTCGAATAAAGTATTATAAGTACATATATATTTTATAATTAATTTTATATTGCATTGTTAAATATAATTACATTTTATATTAATTTTATATTATTCTAACATATAACAAAATTATAAAGTAATCATCAATAAGCAAAGTAACAAAATAAAATTATTTAAATAAAAGTAATTAACGGCCTATTTTTTTATAATTACTAAACGCGTTTAAAAAGAATAATAAAGTTAAAATTGTTTCTTTTAGTTTCATTGACAGTTTTATAAGGGTGAAACAAAAATATATTAAACATCAATATTGTGGCCACACGGTGACAATAGTGGAGTTCTATCATTGGTGCGTTTTCTTTTGCAATTATTTTTAATTGCATCATATTTATTATTAACCGTGAGCATTCTTTTTGTACTATATTCGGTCTAGAAATTAGATATGCACGTGTACAAAAAAATTATGAATGAAAACATCCAGTTGAGAAACTTTAAGGGTGTTATCTGTTCATGTGTCCGTACTATAAACGCAATTCAGAAAGCAATAAACAGCTTAACTGTGTATTTTGTTGCTGGATTAGGAAAAGGTTATCATATTTTCATTTGACTCTCGCAAGAGCAATGGCATCAACAATTTGTAAGTAGATATGAATAAAAATATATAAAAGAAAAAAGATTAGTAAACAATTTCGGGATTGACTGATCCCGAAAATCCCAGATTTAAAAACCCGGGATTCGGGATTAAGCGTATCCCGAATATACCCGGATTTTCGGGATCAAAATTTTGGGATTGGCATCCGTACTACCTACGAAGTTCCAATAGAACACACTTCACAAGGTTACAAACATGCGGCCAAGATTCCAATATAATTGTTGTCCGGTCTAATGTTACGCCCTAAAATTTCTTTTAAATACGCTCTAGAGCTGTCAAATCGTTCAGAAATTTCCAACCCATCTCATAAAAAAAGGCGGCCCTGCCATGTCCGAAACGGTTTAAATATGACCTAAGATAGACGCTTTGATCACTTTGCTGCATTGTAGTCTATGTCCTGATGTCAGGTATCAGTAAGTGACTATATCTTATCTTGTCAGTTGCTGTCCATCGGTTTCGTTTAATGCGTGATTATTTTAAGTTGAAATAATTTTATTTGATTTCGAAGTATGATTTAGCGAACAAAAGTACCAAATAAAGGATTAAGGTATGCTTTTTAATTAAATGAAAACGGAGAATGATATGGAATATTTATACAAAAATGAGTATAAGGTGCAGTCAGACAGCTGGCATCAAGGATGTATCAGTACTGATTTCGAAGTCGCTACACACTCTTATCAGCGCAATGATTAAAAAATATCAACTACTTAACTTTTTCTTTTCAACGAAATGGTATACGAGAAATACTGTAAAAATTTATATATTTAATTAATTGGAAATCAATTTTTTTAGTATTAATTTCCTCACTTCTCCAAACTTTATTAATTTGCTATTTTCAAAGCCGTATTCTTTGGGATATAGCTAATATTTTTGCTGGTTTTATGAAACTTCTTAATATGTTATATTAAAATTTAAATTGATGTTGATTTTTTTCCGCTTCCTTGGAGTAGTTGCAGTGTCGAATTACTTCTAAAAATAAAAATATAAAATTTTGCGTATAGAACTATCATGATTTAAAACTGAAATAGTTCCGAATATTTACATTCAAATATACAATAAACTACTGGCTTGTAAAAATCAAAGAAAAAAGTTTTGCTTATGGAAGAAGAATATAAACAAACCTGCCAAGTTTCATATTAAAAAATAATCTAACGGATACAATGTGTTCTCTTGTAATAAATGACAGATTAACATAAATTTTTTACCGAAGTAATTCTGGTATTAACGAAGAAAAAGATCTTTATAATGGATCTTAAGCAAAAATTATTTGTAACTAAACTTTTTTAGTATAATGGATATTCAGATTAAAGTTTGTACTCAAAATAATCTAATAATACTTGATGTTTTTTGTTTGTGTTTGATAACTTTTAAGGTGAGAATTACAAAATTACATTAAAATTGCCCATTGTGATAAGAAAATTTATCTAAAGGAAGAATATCCAAACCATTACCGGTGTTACCTGGACAATTGGTTTGAGCAAACAACAAAAAGCAATTTGCATAAATGTGTTAAACGTTTTTTTATGATGCTAATATTTACGCGGTAATTGACTTGCATGTGTGTGCAATGTTACACACTCATAATTTATGCAGTTTTTTTTTTTTTTTTTCATCAAAACAAATGATTTTACTGCATGTTACATTAGACTCGCTCAATTTGAACAAAACTTTAAAGTCACCTTAATAAAAAGATCGCTACAACTTGAGCAATTTTCAGCTACCGTGAAAATTAAATAATTGTGACTTATTTGTTTACATGTGAACTTTATGAAATTCAGTTAATAACTTATAAGAGTTATAAATTTAATATATACATACATACGAGTACATCCATAAATCCATAGATTCTATAATCTATCATATATTTCGTTCGTAATAATTATTAGTTTTACTTTATTGTAATTTTCACAATTCTTTCACATGAAGCGATCGTACGACAACGCAGCATTGTATTGGGCAACGCGTCGCGCCCCATAGCTGGTTCATGTTTTGATCTTGTGAGTCCAGCATACAAAAGAATAGCTACAAAGGCGTCAAAATCTTTTACTGTCACTGGCTTCCACTCCTTTTTCTTCGTGGGATTCGCCAAATTCCATGCAGCTGTAACCTCCCTGCCTTTACGATTTGTTGCACTTAGCACTAAGTGTATTATTTCCTGTGTCATGATTGAACGCATTATTGTATAGGGGTAGTGTATATTTCCTGTTGGTCCTGGTTTCTTTCTTGTGAAGTCGACCACGTTATGATTACGAGTGCGTGATGTTGGTGGTGCTTTTTTACTCCATTGGGTACCATCTTTACCAATATAGTAGCTTTCAACCGTTTCCTGTCCATCAATATCAATTTCTTCACCCATGTCTTCGTCCATAAAATCAGCAAATCTACTATCAACTGCACGCCTTTCATCCGCAGTCATTTGCTGGTAACGTCTACTACGGCGTACAACCCTTTCAGCAACGTTCAAATTACTTGCATCTGCCATATTTATATTTTTGTTTCTATCACACACGATTTTACTCTTCGCTGTCTAAACTTTGACTGATTTGGTTTACGAAACTACAACTTCTTTTATACTCTTTCGTACGTCTACCTGAACTCAAAGACATTTAGGGATTACTTCATCATCATTATAATTTTTTTATTGTTTCAACACATAATTTACTTGTTCTGAACACAAAGACCTGAACTCAAAGACATTAGGGATGATGATAAAAACAAAAAATTCTAAGAACTGGTTTATTGCTAGTAGTATAAAATTAGAATATTGTGCCTTTCCTTGAAAGCAATAAAGTTCATGTCTTCGAATTTTTCTTAGAATTTTTTGTTTTTATCATCGTCCCTAATGTCTTTGAGTTTAGGTCTTTGTGTTCAGAACAAGTAAATTATGTGTTGAAACAATAAAAAAATTATAATGATGCCCAAAAACATGCAATTATTAGTGAAATTCAGTACAAGGTCCATACGGACCTATTCACACGTCCGCGTACTATTCTCACTAAAACCTCAATAACTCCTAAAGTAATGATCTGATCGGCTTGATTTTTTTTCCAAAAGATGCGCAACAAAATACTCTTGGTTGTAGTGGCCGAAGTAGGAGTAATTTCAGTTTGAAAAGGCAAAAAAGTCTCTAGGGACCTTCTCGCTCATCAGAGGGTTAAAATAACACATATTTTGCAGAAAAGAACAGAAAGATAAGTAGAAGGCAGAATAAATGCATTAATTTTTATTAATATTTTAAAACTATTTAGTAGCATTAATATTAATGCCAATTTAAAATTTAGCCACAAAATAATAAAACTTGCTAACGAAGTGATCACATCCATTGTGGAAAGGTAAATATTGTCTAATGACACACATTTAAAGGGTGGTATTTACAACAATCCTCATTCAAAAACTAAAAATCCCTATAAAATAGTTTTATATTAATCATCATCATTCAATGTAAAACATATTTTTTCTTACGTATTTTATTACATATACGAGTACACACATCCATAAATAACTGGATTTTTCCAATTAAGTCATGCACATGCAAAAAATTACAGACAGACGTATGTATGTATGTATACAAACATATGAACATCATATTAAAACGATGAATATATTTATTTCAAGTTAAAATACCAATTGGAGGAAAATCGAAAATATGTATATAAATACGACCATATACATATAAGAAGGAAGAAATTATTATTAAATACTGAAAATAAAAATCACCGCATCCATCCCTATGAAATCTGTACCCAAACTGCAGCAAAAATCCACATACCTGGCTACACTCGTCTCATCACACATCTTTGGCTGATTGATCTGTTGTCAATGTTGCTAACATATAAAAGTAGAAAAACGCCAAGAATAAAATAATTTATAATAAAAGAGTACTAAAACTGACATAGGAATATTGAGGTATTTTCAAGATCAAACGGTACTGAAAAAGTATTAAATATCCTACAATCAGTGATGTTATATGTAGGGAAAAATCCCTACTCGTAGGGATTTTCGTCCAAAAAAAAACGACCGTAGGGAAAAAATGACAGATTTGTTGAAACCATTAAAATGTAGGGACTTTTCAATAATATGGCAAAAATATATTAATTTGGCAACCTTCTTCAATTTGGTCTTGGAAGAAATACATCAAATATTACCCCTCAATACAGAAATATTCAGAGAAATGGGGTTCTTAAACCTTGAAATTACATTGAAAAAAAAGGAAATAAAAATGAATTTTCATTTAAAAATATTTCGAAAATTATAAAAGTGGACACTAATTCTCTTCTGGAGATCCTTTTTAAATTTATTTTTTCAGAGCAAGAAATAGGTGATTTTTTAAATATGGACATCGAAAAGTTATGCAGTACAGTTATCAAAATGAACAATTTTAATGAGAATTTCATTTTCCCCCTTTATCACTGCCACATGCCAATACAGACAGGGAGAGAATTTTTCCCATCATCACTGATGTTCGCACTAAGAAAAGAAATAAGCTAAAGCTAAGTACAGACGATTGGCAGATCTTACAATATTGTAAGATATGTCAATATGCTGACAACGTACTGACAATGAAAAATTGTTACCAAAAGGTAAATTGTTAGTTCAGACGATTGTAAGAAAACCTTACAATTTCATTGTCAGACAATTGTCAGACAATAAATTTATCTGCCAACAAAAATTGTCAGTTTACACGGTTGTCAGCTTGTTGTGTGGAAAAATTGCCAGATGCATTGTTAAGCTTTGTCAGAACTGTCAAATCCAATAGTATTTATGGACAGCATTGCCAACAGAAAAATTATCTTACAATGGTGCCATTGTCAGATTCATTAATTTAAACACATCTGCCAATAAAACAAGAGCTTACAATGTCTGACAATTATCTGATAATGGCAAAGTAGAGTGTTCTCACGATTGTCAGATGTCTGACAATATTATTGTCTTACAATGTCTGACAATGCTTTTTCTTGCAACGTTGCAAGACAAAAATTGTAAGTTTAGACGGTTGTGAGACAGTTTCTGAACATTTTTCTGACAATATTGTAAGATCTGCAAATCGTCTGTACATAGCTTAAGTCATAAAATATTAACTTCAATTTCAATAAAAAAACTTGTATCCTTACGACATGTCAGGAAATCAGCAGTCAAAAATAATACGGGCAAACAAAAAAAGACTGATAGAATAATTCATTATGTATAACAAGTTTCAATAAAACGTTTATATATTAAACACAAAGATTTTATTTGCATTGTTTGATATATTATAATTTAAAAGTTGTAGGGATTTTTGTAAAGACAATTTTTTGAGCGTTGGTAGCAATTAAAATTTCACTTGGATTTTTAAACCATTTTTATGAAAAACAACTTTTATAACACTTGTTTAATATTTATTTTATTCGAAGTTAATTGCGGCGCCCTTACTTCAACCATATTAAGCCAACGCATAGCAATAAAACGTTTAGTGTGCCACAAAAATAAATTGAAAAAAAAAAAAAACTACAACAAAAATACATATATGTATGTATATGAATGTATGTTGGTTTGTATGTATGTACATACGTACACATTTTAATTGAATATTTTCACTTAATTTCAATCATGCTATTGACAGATTGTGTAACTCAGCATGCGAAAGAGTGGTTTGTCAACGGCACATTGCAGTTAAATATTTAACAACATTTAGCTGTCTTTACCAACTTGTGGCAAATTTATGTGGATTTTCGCCAGACCCTTCGTAACCTCTATTGACATTTTCTGTTTTCCACTCTTGCAGCAAACAGTTGTGCTTAAATTCGTTTTTGCTGAAAACGAACAAACAGGACATGAGGGTTATGCCTGAAAACTGAAAAAAAAAACATTTATATAGTAATAATAAACTTTTTAATAAATCTATTTTGAAAAGAGCTCAGATTTTATTTGTATCCTCTTGCTCCAACTCTTCCTTTTTACCAACTACATACAATTATTAACAACAATATATTTCTTCTTCTATTGAGCGGCTGCCACAAAAGATTGGTGCAGCTGGATTGAGTTTGGAACAATAAAATATGCCTTCTGCAACAGAAAATAGTTACAATGCAACAAGGCAGAAAAAGTAATAGGAAATGATTGTAACTGTAGGCGCTTAAATAGCAGCAGTAGTAACAGTGGCAACAAACAACTTTTTTTCTTTATTAAGCCAACATTTTTAGTGGTTGACTTGTATGCAACAAAAGTCTTCTTATGTTTGGTGTCTGTCTAGACGTGATTATAAAACGCTGAATGTGGAAATTGAATTGTATGTTGAATGACAGCCAGCCACACTGACTGCATGACTGACAGTCGAACAGGCTGCATACGTTTTCAAACAACTTCTATGAAAGAGAGGCCCTTTCTTTATTGGCAAAATTGTTTAAATATGCACAAGTTGAAGCGAATAAAATTATTTTTATGTATTTAAATACACATTTTTTTAACTTGTTCCTTTTTAATCGTGACATGTTTGGGAATTTTCTTTTATAACATTTTTATTGTTGTTGGTTCTGTAAATTTTTTGACAATAAATGTCAATACTAAATGACAATTAAACATAATATTTGTTTATTGTTATTACTGGTGGTTTGGTCGTAGATTTTAGTACTTAATTTGGGTTTTCAAGCGACATTTTCTAGGAAAATCCAAGAATGTACGCGTATGTGTTGAAGCTAATATTTTATTTTAAAAATATTGTAAAAACGAAAACTGAATGAATAAATATGTTTTTTAACTCAGTTTTGCTTAATAAAAATATTCCAAATCATTATTTAAATAAGGAGTTATAAGGTGCACCAAAAACAATTGAATTAAATTTGAGTTCAAAATAGTTTTTTGCAGAAATACGGTTAAACTTTTCCTTGATGTGGGGGAGTACAAATTTCGTCTTTCACAGTGTGTAAAAATTTTGTCGTGAAAGGCCATCTACCTTAGCTAAGAACAATGTCTTCATATAATTGTGTAATTGTGCATTTCCTTGCTATATGGTTTTTATTCTTGCTTATCACTTGCCATTCCGGTATTTTCTCTTGTAGATGCAACTTCCTGAACCGTCCATGAGGCGCCAAAAAAGTTTTGATATCAGGAGACCGCTAAAACATCAGGGTCTACTTCTTTACAAGTAGATGCATTGTCTGGCAAGATGAGGGTTCAAAGCATTACAGTAAAACTCAAAGTCTGTATGGATTCGAAGCGTTCTTTGGCCTTGTATGTACGAGTGGCTAGAAATCATCTACTGATGAGTTTGTATGATTACTAACGAAATATATATTTAGATGTTGCTAACCCGCAACAAATAAATAAAATTTAAATTATTATTTCTATTGGAAAGAAAGCTGTATTGTATAAACTTACACGTGACTATGCGGATTCAATTAATGATATAGGATCTTTAACTAGTATGATTGCAGCTGCCGAGGTGGCAGTGAGGTCTAAGCGCTAAACAACTCTGATGGTGAGACTGTGGTTAGTCTCGAAACATCATGATGTGAGTTCAATCCTCCGCGCAACTAATTTTTCTTTGTCTGTTCCAAAATTTTTATTTAAATTAAGTATATTAATAATTTCTAATTTCCAATTTTAGTGTGCAAATGTGGTACTTTTTATAAAAGAAAGTAAGTCACGGAGTTGCAACTGAAAGGTCTCATGCTACAAATTTATTTTTATTATCCAACTTGTTCGTGCGTTCACATTTTAATGCAGGTTGGTCTACTTAAATAATATCAGTTTTGAATGAAACTAATATTATTATATAGGGGCATTTATGTAATCAAAAATGTAAATGTAACCACAATGTGCTAAATTCGTGGTTTTTCTGCGCTTTTCCAAAACCACTCAATCACAACTGAATGTTTCCTTCGTTTTACTGCATCATTGACGACAGGTGAATGCGTCTGTAGGCAAATGTAGAAATCAGACGAGAAGAGATTGATAAGTTTTTGTTTATTTTAATGTTCGTGTTAAAGAACACGCTTCAAAACTGCGTATCATAAAATGTTTCTACTGCTTCCATCTTAATGATTGTCGATTCCTATACTCCACGTCATCTATGTATATTGGCAAATAAATAAAGAAAAAATAAATTCAACAGAAATGACCACACATACTTGTGAATAAAAATAAAAACAGTTTAAAAACATTGCAACATATGTATGCATCTACAGAATCAAAAAATTTTAGGTTTTAAAAAAATTTGTTATCATTCTTCTCAATTTTAAAAACATTTTTTAGAATTAAAGACACCCTGAACTAAAAACTTTTCCTTTTTTATTGTAACCGTAGCAATTGAAAAATGCTTTATAATCCTTAATTTTTGGCTCACAGTTAAGGCCACTTAACAAATTATTTTGCTAACAACATGAGTAAATACTCAGTAAACTAAAAAACGGTTTCGCCAAGATCAATTTGTACAAAATAATAAAATAAACAACTTTGAATGACATACACAACCACATTTTGTCAACACCAATAAAAAAATATCAATATTAATAATATAATGCAACAACTGACAATCATGCCAAAGAAGATGCTGATGACGTTGACAAGAATACTTCAGATGATACTTAAGGTTTTTTTTATTTGCAAATTTAATGCAGATGGTGGTAAAATAAAAAAATACAAAAAAACACAACTAAAACTTTTAGATCATCATGCTTGAAGTTGAAGTGTTTCTTCTGAATGTTGAATACGGATGATTGGTGGTGGCATTGATTGTTTATGTGGCATAGTGTTACACAAGTGCAAAGTTTTTTGTTCAAGTTGTTTGAAAAAATTTCAATTTCTATTATGAAAGCGTAAATAGTAACAACAAATTGTGTTTACGTTAAGGATAACGATAATACACTACTGTAGTTGAGCATAAGTCGTGTGCGATAAGTTTTTCTTATAAATTTATTAAAATAATAATATGGTGTGCAACAAAACCAGCATAAGAGATCATCCTTGAAGTATACTCGTATACTCTACTTCATGATTATATATTATATCAACATTCAAGAATTTACCCGACAAGACTTTAAAAACAGAAGAAGAATTTTTTTAAGCAAAGCAGCCGCAACAAAACCAAAAACATTCAAAAGGAAAACGAAGCGATAAACATGCTATCTTTTGTTGAAGAGCAATTGTTTTTTAATTGCAACTTGTCACCGCAGGAGAAAATTATCCAAAAAAATTTGAAATGTGGCGCTGTGATTATTTTATATATTTACATAATGTATGAATTCAATTCGATTCAATTAAATTTTATTTACCCATAAATCTTCTTACAATTAAATTAGTTTTTAAACTAGTGTATCTTAAACTATTCCTTACATAACATTACATATTTCTGAAGGACTTCTAAGCCCCATTTCTAAATATATGCGACTTATCCGCGACATTTGTACATCCTTAATTTTAAGCTACACATAATGTTGTATGTATATCGTACAAAACAAAAAATGCCTGTATGTTTAATAAAGCATCTAATGAGAAACGTTTGTGTTTGAATGTTATTTGATATTTCCTTAGACATATTATCAATGCTGTACACTAAAGAACAAAAATATACTAGTGAAAATGTCGCTAGTAAAACAGCAATATTTTACAATTGCCATTATCTGAATAGAAGTTCCAAATGTGTGACTTCCCTGCAGGAAATGTCCATAGTCAACATTCTTAATGTTACAAATAAAAGGTTTTCTAATAACAGTGATATGATTTCTTAAAACAAAAACACACAGAAAATTCAAAAGTTTTTTATTTAATCTAAAGTACAATCGATACAATTACGTTCTAACTACAGCGTCATTCAAATGGCCTCTATGACTTCTTCTGCAGGAACGACTTCGATGAACCCAATTTGCGAGCGCTTTTTCTACTAAATCAATTCGTATGTCATGAATGGTACGTTCAATATTGACTTGTAAAGCTTGAAGAGAGTCTGGTTTATTTTGAATGACCAATGACTGCAAATAACCCCACAATAAATAGTCTAAAGCTTAGATCCCACTATCGGCATAATGTACCGATTTTCGTCGGCTCACTGCAATAAAGTCATAAGTGCTAAACTAAAATTGCATTATTTCTCAATTAATTCTGGAATAAGTCTATATGGCTTTATTACAAATGCAGTGTGGCGCAGTTGTCTTATATTTAAATTAGTTGACAAATAATGCAAATTTAGCTTATTACTTATATCTTTATTTCAGTGAGCCGACGAAAATCGGTACATTGTGCCGATAGTGGGATCTAAGCTTAATGGTGTTAAATCACAATTTCTTGGAGGTGATTCAATATCCAATTTCTGAAAATAATCAACAACAACTTCTTCCAATTTCGGCCATAAAAAGTTGCTTATCATCGATCTATACCGCTTTCCACCGGTGTTACCAGCTTCATTTCGAAAGAAGTACGGACCGATGATTCCAAAAACCACACCAAACTGTCAATTTAAGTGAATGGAATTATTTTTCATGAATAATTTGGGGATTATCTTCGCACCAGAATCGAAAGTTTTGTTTATTTACCGCACCACTCAGATGAAAGTGAGCCTCATCGGAGAAGATGATTTTCTTAAAAAAATCGTTATCGTTTTCAAGGTGTTCCAAGGCAAAAACGGTAACGTTGTTGTTGCGTATATCTCTTCACGATGAAATTGTAAACACTACTGAATACAATGATAAACAATCACATCATCCCTATTGGAAAACCTTATACCTTCTCAATGACAACCACATGCTAAATGTCTATACCACAAAGCATTGTATGGGGTATAATTAGTTAGTAGTACTGGTGACAAATTCAAAACCGAGTCAGTACAATTCAAGTATCGACATTTCCTACTGGGTATAAACACATACATACATGAATGTTAGAAATATATTTTTGTCTTATTCAATCTAAAATAGGCAAAATCGTCGCAATTCATAATCGCAATTAGATAATTCCAAATTACTTTCGTATGGGTGTCGACTTTGAAACAAAAATAAAATTGTCTTGACTTTAAAATGACGATGGAATTTACGACGACAACTAGAATATAGGTGATTAATATTGAATGGATGTTTTCTTCATTTTTAATAACTTAATAAAGCTTAACACAAAATAGTTATTTTTAATTAATATCGAATGAATAGTTATCATGCTGCAAAGAAAATCGCTGTAATTTAAGCGAAAGATTAAAAGAAAATGGAAAAAATATGCGCAGAAATTTTAAAAAGTGAACTGCCTAAATGATATAGCTCGAACTCATTCTTTTTTTTTATTAGTACCAGCACTCAGGGCATCACCCCTACTTATGCAATGCATTGTGCCGGAAGTCAGGGAGAGGGATAGGGTATAGAAGATAGACGTTGTAAATTTAGAAGGCTTAACTCTTTTACAACTCTGCTTTGCGCGTAATGTTAATGTCGAGACGCCTCCGGTGTTAAGTAGCCGCATTAACTTTGTTAAGCTGTATTAGCAGGCGTTTTTATTAATTGTTTTAGTTCGACGACGTTTATGCTAACCACTTCAGCCAACACCACCCTTACTTACTTTCCACTTGAGTTTTTTAAGAAATTCGATTTTATTGGTATCATTTTCTTTGAAATCCTAATTTTTCATCAATAATGACAAAAACTTTGTCTTATGCTATGAATAGTTTATAGAATTTTCTGTATCTCTGAGTTGTACATGATTTCTATAAAATCCTTTTTTAGTTATATGCTCAAAAATATATGTTCGTAATACCTTTATCTCTCTCTCTCTATCTCTTTATGTACTCATCGCAAGTTTCTTACTACGTCTTTCAAATCAAATCAAGAAATGAGCAGTAAACTTACAAAATCCCCAAGGATTTAATCCTTGAGAAGCAACGTTACCATACTCACTTTTTTTCATAAACTGCAAATTTCAAAAAAAAGTCTGATTTTCAAGCGAAAAAAATTAAAATAATTTATCGTTTATTTAATTTATTTTATATATAAAAAATGCTTTATATGCAAAAGAACTAAATTCAAAAGTGGTCAATGCTTCGAAAAAAACTGCAAAATACAGATAAAGCTGCGTATTTGGCAACGCTGTTAAGGATTCACATCAGCAAACTACATTATTGTGAAATGTGTGAAATATACATATAAAGTCAAGTATAAACTCTAAGAAAATAACACAGCACTATTTAAGCCAGATGAAATAAATGTGTAAGAAATCTATGTATATTCATACATTTGCAATTTTATAACCAAACAACTATTTCAAATTTGTTATTTCAAATGGACGTCAAAAAAACGAAAAGAACAAATCAATTTTTAAGAATCGAGTTGGAAATGTTAACAACATAACTAAATTGACATTTTCCATTAAAAGCAGACGTTTTTTTTCGTGGTTGATAATAAAAGACATAACAAACAAAAATTGTCTTATAATGAATTTAAGAGCATTTGATTTCAGTGTTGGTTTCCATAAGAATGGTCAATATCATTATAATAATTACAACCATTAAAATCAGCTGTTGCAGATAAATTATATATATTTTTTTTTTGTGTTATAAATGTTGGAGGAAGTACATAAAATACATTGAAAAGATCTTGTAAAAAGACATTTTTTGGTCCTTTTGTTACCATTTAATTTAATTATGTGACGCCTAAAACTTTTTTAAAATATTTAACTAATTTTGTATCTTTTTTTCTTTCTAGGTACGTGTTTAAACTACTTATATATTTGTATAAACAGTAAGTTAATCTCCATCCGTCTAAATTTTATTTATTTTAGGCTTTATTACTTATTTTTGAGAAATCGTTAAACTTTATCACGCAAATTTCAAATCTATTTTCTTTATGTTAGAGAATTTATTATTTGTTATAGCACATTTTATTTTTCTTTATATCCTTGTTGCAGGAATATGAAAATACTTACTTGTTCCTTCAGTAAATACATGTTTGTTTGAGTTACGTGATGTTTATCAGCTAAAGTCAAATTTTATTTTACTTAAAAAAAAGCTACCCAAAAAAATGCCAAGCGCAAGTATGCGCCATATTGCAGTAAAAGAACTTATGTATTTATTTTATTTTTTGGCGTTCTCTTTTCCACTTTTGTCAGAGAAATTGTGGTGCTCTTTTCGTCTTAGTTAAGAATTTATCAAATACATGTAATACTCGTTCATATGAGGGGTTATTTTAACGAGTTTTATTTTTATGACTTCTCCATTGCGGAACACTAGCGCAGACATTGTCTAAAGATATTTTAAAGCAAGAAAAAAAATTTGTGCTACAAAATAAATATTAAATTTAAGCTATAAATGTTTCTACGGATTTTTTTGTTTAAGAAAATCGATATTTATATATTACTTTAAAAAAAAAAAAAATGCATGTCCGGTGTCTTATAGATAAGGTCAGCCCAATTTTTGCAAAATTTTAGGTCTGTTTGATTAAGAATTTTCGATTTCTCGAGAAAGCGGCATAGTTTTGTAACATCTCGAGATACCTTTTTACTTAAAAGTATTAATACAGTGGTATTCATTCTTTATCCTTAAACAGTTTCATCAGCTTTCAATACCACTGTTAAGTGCTTCACAGTGCTCTCTAACTGTAAAATTGACTTTAATAAAATTCTTGGTTTGCATCTTTGCTAGTTAAAATTAAATGTGCATACCTCAAAGTACATTTGTGTATTGAAAATGCAAAGGAATTAAAGCGAAAAACGTAAGGAAATTAATAAAAAATTAAAAATGAATTTTGCAGTAAATAAATGTAAAAATAGAAACAAGTTAAAAGCTTGTGAAATAAGCTTTTTTAATTTTCCCTTGCAACCCAATATATTAAATAAGTGGATACATTTTTATGGCCGCAAGAAAAAATTTAACGCGAAGACGTCGCATGTTTGCATGGAACATTTTAAGACGGAGGAATGTATTTTAAAATTAGAAAACTTAATATGGACCTTAAAGATGCTGCTATCTCTCGAAAAAGAAAATTTATTAAAATAAAAAATAAATTTCAAATATGTTGCCTTTATTTTTATTTACTTTTATAAATTTCGATTTAAACTTATAATGATTACGCACTGACAGCTGTCAATGTGTATGCGTGTATGCGCTACAACGTGTATTTACCGTGTGTATGAAGTCAGCACACAGTATACATACCGCACACGCTCAAATCACATGTTGTCATGAAGAGTCATAACTCACCGATTTCGTGCAAACTTTACATAAACCAGCTGCACGACCATACGAATAAACCCTAAAAATTTAATCGAATTCGGTTTGACCGTTCCTGAGTTATAAAGCGACAACACACTTGCAACAATTTTTTATATCCATAGATAAAAAAATTGGCTTCATACAAATTGATATGTTCCTTACAGCTATTCATCTTAAAGAGAATAATGTTTATTATAAATTTCCTTTATAGAATTAATTTCTGAAAAAAAATCTTTATAAGAATTTTTATATACATATGTAAGCCTAAAAGTAACATTGGCAGCGCAAAAAAGAATTTTTTAAATATGATGAATCCAAACTCGACTGTTTGACTCTACTACATATCTTAAATTTCCATTCAAATTTTGTTAAAGTCTATGTACCCTTTAAGAAAATATGGCCTTATTCCAGTTTCGTGCCAAAAATCCCTTACACTTTTTACATCAAAGCGCTACCATACTTTCTAGTGTTTTATTATTTAAGTTTTTGAAAATCGATTTTTTTTGAACAGAAATAAATAAATAAAGATATTAAATTAAAATGGGATTTGAAAAATTACGCCAGTAAAAAGTACAAGAATTCAATTCATAAATAATACCGTATTTACACTGAGCAACTTTATTGCTTGAATCTCCCATTTTTCAGTGAGGAAGACAGAGAAGAAATATTAAAATGTATACATTTCTATTTTAAAACTCTCACATAAAATTATATTGCATGCAACAAAATTGCATAATGTACAAATAGCATAAATTTAAATATCGAAATGTCTAACAAAGTTATAAGTTGTCAGAAGAGTCCATAAAGATGCATGGGAAATTTCATAACTATTTTCGAAATGTTGTAGTTGTTGCAACATTAATTTTGCTTGTAATATAAAAACAATGTTCTTAAAGATTTAAAATTTTATTAAAAAAAATAAATTACAGTGAGAACCAAATCACACAGTTGTCGAAATCAAAATTTTTATTTATTAATTCTTCTTGAGGTTGAATAAACATTAGAAAAAAAGAAACAAATTTATGTTGCATGCGATGCTCATGATCCCTTCATATAAAACATTAGGCAGAAATATTTTGAAAAAATCCAAAGAAATACTCGTATATACTCAAAAATCCCAGAACCAGATGAACCAGAACCAGATGAAAAAAAAAAAACATCAACAAAAATGCTGATGATAATCATTTGATAAGGATGTGAAACATTTAGACATGCAACATGGTTGCATAAAAGCTATCACATATTCACACTTGCAGCTTGAGGTGTTTAGAAAAAATGTTTCATTTTTATTTACAGCAACAAAAGTACAAACATACTTGTATGTCTGTATTTTTGAAATCATAGCAACGTTCTACATTTACAATGTTAACTTTAGCCACATTTTTTTTATGGATACATACATACATACATAATATACATATGTATGTATATATAAATCGACAAAAACAAAAGCATGTGAAAATAATTGAAGAATACAATTTGAAACAAATCGCTTTGCAAGCTCTGAAAAATAAAGAATGGAAACCAAAACTACAAAATGCTTTCATATGAAGTATGATTCCCAAATGCAATGATGGAAGCAAATGAATCACAAAAAAAAAAAGAAAAAACAAACAAAAGTAGAACAAAAAAAAAAACACACTTTTTGTTACCAAAGCACTCCATTAAGGTAGTCTAAATTTTCATTTTATGGGACTCCAATAAATACATACTAGTACTTTCAGAATTTGAAAAAAAGAAACCAACACATATTTGTTAATATATATTTTTTGCAAATTTTGCAACAAAGAATGTAGACGTACTCGTTCGTATATCAGCCAGTAAACAGACGGCAAAGTACAAAACGCATACAAACAGGCATGCTTAAGTTCTTCTAAGGCACGCAGTTTTGAAGCCATAAGCCAAAATAGTATCTTGCATTTACTGCTTACTTACTGCTTGCTGTACAGTCAGTTGATCTGTACTACAAGCCCGATAAACGTTCACCGAAGAAAAAGGATTCTGCTATTTTCATTTATGCATAAACGATTTGTGGATAAATGTTTTAATGCAAAAGTTCATGGACCGTGAAATGAGGTTATATTGCAACAACATGTTTTTGTTCGGATGATTTATGAAGAGCAATTTTAATGACATTTTCTGTTCAAATCTTTTCTGCTCAATTCCTTTGTTATTTTTGCTGTTGCTGTTGTTGTGGCTTTTACCTCAGTTGCAAAGCATAACACATTAAAAGGAATGCGTTGCTGAACTTTGGAATTTTTTTCAATGATTTCTTCTTATTGTATTTAGTTCTCGTCAAAAAATATTGTTTGAATTGTTTTTCTAAAAGATAGTATTGTTTTTTGGTACTTAAGTATTTCATGGCTTTTGATTTGCTAGTACTGAAAAAATAAAAATTCAATCCAAAAATAACCAATCCCTAAATTATAATCACAAAAAATATTATCAAAGGTACACAGGGAAAACAGATTTATGTGACAACCGAATTTGTTGCCAATCGAATTGTGACAGTGGCACCAACTATCATACAATTCATATGTAACAACTACATTTTTCATGTATTACTACCACTAAACTTTCAATTATTATCATCAACCTAATAGCTGCAAAAGCAAAACACAATGGAAATTGAAATGGAAGCTAATCGGAATTACTTCCGCTTATTTTTATCCTGAAACACAGTTGAACTAATATCTTTAATACTCAACAGAATTAAAAAAAAACATACATTTGTTTTATTCAGACGTGTATGTTAAAATTTAAGTGATGTTGGTATCAAATTTTCCTTGGCTGCTTGAAATATTCCCAATGTCTAATTTTCTTTGTTCATTTCATAACTAACTTTAACCTTTAACATTAATAACAAGCAATTCAAAATACATTTTAAATTAATTTATACGTAAAATATACATACATATATACATTGTTTTATCGGCTTACGTGTTTCCTTTCTTAACCCGTTCATAAACTGGAAATCTATTCATATTCAACTAAGTTACAGGCTGTAGTGCATACGACAGCAAGTAAGAGTGCTATATTCGGCAGTACCGAATCTTATATACCCTTCATCAAGCCGTAAATATATAATTATCTGAATATAATACAGGCTTTCCTTTCTTATGTAAGTATGCACATACGAGTATATCTATATACAAACATACATATGTACTATACATACTTACATATAATTTGAATGAGTTAAGCTTACAGTACACGGCATGTCAAAATCCACATTCGCATGTGGCTCTGACGTAATTTTGACGTCACCATGAAGCTAAATTGGCAACATGTCGTGTACCTCCACTTTTTGTGACACTCACATGCAGCACACATTGATATGTGTGCCACATGTTCCTTTGTAGAGACATGCAAACATGCGTATTTTTGCCATGTCGTGTACTAGCTTGGTACATTTGAATTTTGACATTTGTAATATTTTTACATGCGCATGTAGCAGTCCCAAACATGTGGCAGCAAACATTTTTGACACAACATTTTTCAATAGTATGTAGCCAATGGCACTCTTGCCAATGTTGATTTTCTCCAACAAAATGTGGTAGGAATTTAATGACGAAAAAAATTTTTTATTATTATTAATCACACGATGACTGAGATTCATGATAATTTTTTGGGTTTGCGTGCGGGGTAGAGATAAAAGAAGGGTAGAAAAATTATCATATTTTCTCTTTTCCATGCAATTATTTGTATTTATCTTTGATTTGGGGTTTTTCTTTTATTAATTAATATCTTAATTAACAGCTTAATTAGTTTGAGTTTTTGTTATTATTTCTCGTTCTTGTTCTAAACCATGCAAAAGATACTTTCAAAGCTAAGATGTAAAAAGATGTAAAAATTCATGTATAAATAGTAAATTTATTCAATAATTAATAAAACAACTGTGATCGCCAATTGTTGCGTTGTTTTTGTGTCAGTGCAGTATTATTTAATTTTTTTCACAATTTAGTGTTCATGGGAATTATTTCACGATAAAAGTGAATTTATTTTACTTTTTATCAGATGTTGTTTTATTTCTTCTTTCTCTTCGACATTTTATAAATTTGACTTCACACAAAATTTTAAAAATTAAACAAGTGCCATAAACATATGACTGTTGTACATGTTAATATGAAAAATGTGTACATATGTTACATGCTGTGTACTGACAATACATATGTAGCCAATCAAAAGTTCACACATATGCTGCCATTGCAAATGTGTACGCTTCGGCTACATTTGTCACATATAAATTTTGGGACAAAACAACATTTCATGTACTACCAAAATTTTGAAGCATGTATACACTTCTGCATGTTTAGTAAATGTAAACAAAATGCTGCAAATTCTCGTGACGTCAGAGCCACATGCGAATGTGGCTTTTTACATGCTGTGTACTGTAGGCCTTACATACATACACACTTTTCGATAAATACATATGTACAAAAATACAGATTATTTAAAATATTTTACAATTTTCTATTCATTACTGTTTGGGGTTTGTACGAAAAAAAATCACCAAAATTTTATGACTTTTCAATAAAAATATCTGCATAATCTGCCTTTCATTTTAAATAATCTTCAAAACACTTTTTAGTTTTTAAAATCGTTTCAATTACTCATAGAAAAAGGCAAAAATATGGAATAAATTATTTTTAATATACATGCATAAATGTATTTCATATACAAGGACATATTAAAATCTATATCTCCTTCAGCATTACTATCATCTGATCATAAAAAAGTTTTTATTCCAACTGAGAAGTTTCATACATGTCATTGTTTGATAGTAATTTCCGCTAATGCCTCAAACCGAAACTCGATAGTGGATTCAATATGTCATCATTGCATTAAGTGAATGATTGTTAATCTATTTTCTATACTCGAAAAATTTTGCTATTAGACTCAATTTGTATAAAATAGATTTTGCATTAATTGCGCAGATAACTTATTTGGCACGTTCCATTACGTAAATATTTTTTTACACGATTTTCAATTGCACGGGTTTTTAAGGAACGTGTCCATCCCGTAAAAACAGAGTTAAGTGTATTTATGTAAGTATATGGTCTTTCTTCTCGGGTATAGAATTTCTTGAGCGAATTTCTAAAACGATCATATTTTCTATCATTTTGATTTATTTTTACAAAATCGAAATATTTTACAAATTTGAAATATCTTGCTAAATTTCATAATATTTCGTATTGTTTGCATTTGGGTGGTGGGTGTTTGGTCTACTTGAGTTATGAACACTATATACAAATTACGGATAATGGAATATGATGGCCAAAGCTTTAAAGTTCTGTTTGTTGTTCTCCTTAACTTGCAACATTTATTTTAAACTTTTTCATACTTTATAACTTGTGAAAACAGTCTTTTTTAATTTAGCGTTTGTTTTATACTTAATTTTTTTTTCCTGTTAAATGTCTTTAATGTTTCGATTGGATTCTTGAGTTTTTTTTTTAAGTCAACCTTTTATTTATTTTTATTTCCTGTACAGCGTTTAGTCGGGTCATGGTGAGTAACGATCTAAAGAAATAAACAAAACATTTACACTCATACCAATTTTCTACAACCTACAATAAACACACCGACCGCGCCTTTTTTCTTGTAGTTTTCACCTTTTTTCTTATTGAAATCGCAAGTTGTTGCTGCCTTAAATAGTTACATGGTTATTTCAATGTAAAAAGTTTAATTTAACAAAGTGCTTGTACAAATTGTATTTATATCACTTGCTGCTTGTAATTGTGGGATTAGATGTACATTTTGATTTGGAGCAAATTGCAAAATAATCGGGAAAATATTATTTTCTTAATTCTGTTTGTTACTTCATGACTTTGCAAAATCATTCTTGCTGAGAAAAAAATTTGTAAAAAAAGGAAATTTCTTAAGAAAAGTCATGATTTGCAGGTTGTTTTATTAGTGACAGGTGGAAAATTTCAGCTTTCGCATATACTTAAAGTGGGGTGAAAGAAAATTACAGAAGCTGATGTAGAAGGATGAAATCTTTTATTTTCGATTTTACAGCTTTAAGACGCTGTGTGCTTCATAAACACAGTCATTAATTCTTATAATTTTTGTATTTTTTTTTATAAATTAATACCTAATAAAACTTGGTCACATCAATTGGAAATTTTTTTTTCATTCAAGGATATTTATATTAATTTGCATGGGTCTAACTAAACTTTCATGCTAGTTGTTCCATTTTTGTTGAAGGGTCATTTTATAGATCAATTAATCGAAAATATCTTTATATTCTCATATATTATAACTTTATTAATTTAGTGTAATACTTTAATGTGATGCTGTTACGTTTTCACATATGATATTTATGTATAAGAAATAAATATTTCTTTTCCCACTTACAAACATCAATCATCTCCGAACGTTATATTTTTCCCTGCAAATGTCATGTTTTACTTATAAATATTTATTATTGTCGTCTAAACGCAAATTAGAGAACTTTCTTTAAATGTCGAAAGGTAGTTTGTATGGTTTATTGCTTAGATGTCAAAAACGTATGTAGTATGTATTCCCTTCACGTTTTGCACCAAATGAATAGACTAAGAAATGAAAACAATTTAGGCACAAACTAAAGATAAATTAACACTAATTCCCACAGTAAACAATTGAAATTAGAGATAAAGAAGTCAACAGGAATAATGAAAGCAGGAACTTCAAACACACATTAATGAAGCTCAACACATGTATGTACACACGAATTAATAAAAAGGTCTTAAATAAATGTCAAACACGTTTCTGTTCGAGCAATTATTTGCAGCAGAGGAAATGTTAAATATATTTAGATGTTATTTTGCCATATACTCGTAAGTATGCGTCCATGTGTATCTATGGCTGTCTAACAAACATACTCTGAAATAAATTAAGAGTAAAAATTAATCCTGATGTTAAAACAACAACAACAGCATCAAGAAATTTTTAAATTGAGAATCGTTTTTTTTTTTTTCTTATCAAATAAATATCTGAGTGTGCAAATAAATTTTTACCATGCGAACAACTAAAGTAATTACATTTATTTTAGGGTTGTTTTGTTTTTATTAAATTTTATATTGAAAACATTTTTAAGAAAAATAATATACAGATTAATTTTTTATATTGAAACGAACGATACAACTTTTATGTTTATATAAATTTCATTTAAAAAAAGGAAGGAGAGGAGAATACAAAATTTCTTTTCTAATAATATTTTTTTTAAACTCTAAAAGAAATTTGTTTTTATATTATTTTTATGTACATATAAATTGGGTTTTAAGGACAGTGCAAAAAGAGCCAGAAACCATAAAATTTAGTGTCCGGAAATGTTAATATAGAAGAATATATTCAACATTTTTTGTAACTTAAATTTATTTAAATTGTAAGTATTTCTATACAGTTTTTAATAGAGATTTTGTATGCCGATTTCTTTATATTTGAAAACACAAAGATATGTTTGTTACCTTTACACCTTGCTCAGATTTGGTATTTGACCTAATACTGCTAGAATTAATTTGTATCTTAAATTTATGTATTAAAAGACTTCAATTCTTCCTAAACTTTTTCCCTAATATTAACCTTTATATTTGTTTGTCTTCTACCAAAATCGGCTTGGGTTCATGTGAAGAAGAAGAAGACGAAAATAATCTGCTCCACCACCGTGTTTTCTCTTGGACTCCTTGTTGAATGAAAGCTTTTTAAGTATTGTTTTTTGGTCTGCATAAGCCTACAAATTAATGAAAGTTTGTAAATTTGCTTACAAAATATACATATCGCTCCTGTAGTGCAACGTAGTCAAATCTCAAAAAACTAAATTTTTCAGTTACTAACGAAAAAGAGTTTTTTAATACATACCTTCTTTATTTGTAAAAAAATGTTCATAGACATATCTCTACCTAAACCGAAGTTATAACCACTTACAGGCTCTAGCCGTCCCTATAAATGCTTACGTTTTGAAAACTTTAAATGTATTTTGCCACGTTTATGTTTTTTTGAGATATGACTACGTTGCAATAAAGGAGCGATAATTATGTAAATACCTTACGCCAAGCCGATGCCTCTTTCATAGGTAGGCCAAATTAATTGCTAGTTCCTCCCATAACCTTTTAGCTACTGTTTTTCCTTGCCCGCAATATGGAATTGAATTTTTCGCCAAGCTCGGGTGATCTGCCACGTATTGTGACATTAGCTCCTTTTTCGTGCCATTTATTTTATTTATATTTGTCCTAAACAAATATGTAATGTTTTTTATATCATTACCATAAAAAGTAAACAAATATTATACTAACATTTTAATTTATTAAAAAAATCGTTATAATTGTCCATTTTTATGCACAACGCAAATTTTATTTTAATTCATAACAACATATGCATTTGTTTACGATAGCTCTGTATCTATCGAATGACTTTTCGAGAGAAGGCATTCGGTCGACAACTCGTTGTCCAAGGCCATGAACCAAAATTTCGATACAAGTTATACGTGATCGAGTGTCACGATTCCAAAAAAAAAGATTACGACCGAATTCATTCGATCACGTATGCGACGATTTGGCCCAAATTTCTTTTATTGTTCAGTGTTATTACCAAACTAATTTTTTTCTTAATCGTTTTATAGTTATGTCAATTTCGTGAAAGAGAGTGGTTAAAAGTTAATCTTGTAACAACTCTCTGAAAACTTAAAACATTTGTTGAAATTAATAAAATTATGAAAATATTGAGAACTGAAGTAGCAAAACAAAATGCTCTAACCCAGCTGGCATTGGGTGTTTGTTAGACGATTGTGTTTAATAAACAAATCCTTATAGAATCTTCTGATGATTGTCAGACGGAAAACAAAAACAAAAACATTAAATATATTTTTCTAATTACATATTTTCTGAAACAATGTTTAATATTCAATTCTTGAAAAGTGTATTGAACGATGACTAAAAATAAAAACTTGCAGGTATAGGACGTCATAGAACGTGGACATTTTTTTAAGTCATTGGGGCAAGCCGGCAGTTCCCGCAGTTAAGTTAATGTTAAATTATGTTTGTTTTTTCTCTATACGAGTGTGTTTTTAGGTAGCCGATCAGAGATTAACACTGTTTTAATCTGGATTGAGGATGACAATTAACTACATGTACTTGAAAGTTTAAGCGGCCAATGTTTGTGAGTTACACTTACTACAACAACATCTATAAAAAGCCGGCTATCAAAATATTATAAACAAAAAATATAAGAACATAAATAACAGATTTTTTTTAATGTTACTGTTTTTTTAATCTTTTCTCTGCACTAAATTTTCTTCTCACAAATAAACTTAATAAAATCGAAAACACAAAACACAGTTAAACTCTGTTAAATTTATATCCAGTTTAACATAAACGTAGTTTGAAACTACGTGTAAACTACTTATATCCTAAAAACTCACTCCCTCATACATATGTACACATATAATTATACGTATGTATTTATGTAATATCTGTTTTAATACATATTAACAGTTGTAACATAATCTCTGTATGAGTCTCATACAATTCTTGACATGTTTTATAAAAGGCTTGATAGATTATCTCAACACAATTCCCAGATGATTCTCTCTATGATTAATATAAGTAACTCTTGCTGCATTTAACAAGAATCTCACAATGAATCAGTTCCTCCCCTGCGACGAATCGTTTATGATTAAAACATGCGCTCGTCGACGATCAATAATAATAATTTGAATTTGCATCAATTCAAGTATTGAACTTAAGCCAAAATAATAATCATTTTGAAACTTACGAGACTGAAGTTCAAAGTAAAATTTAGCATATGCGTAATAATAAAAATATTAAAATACACTCGGAAAAACATAAAATTTCTTGAAAATACTTTAAAATATTTCTGTTTAATTATAATTTTATTAATAAATAGAAAATTTTTTTAAATCAACTAAAATATTCATAATATTACCCCAAACAAATTCTACTTTGAAGGAACTTTTCAGTGTGCAATTTCTAAAATTAAGATTATTATACCATTACGAATGAAAGGATTTAATTTTAGGAGTAAAAATATGAATTAGGAAATGACTTACGCCTGACTATATCATAAAAATTATAATACTTACAAATGGAAAACGGCTACCTCATTGTATGTTCTTAATTTTTTTTTTTTTTCATATACTGGAAATTTTTTCAAATTTTCAAGAAACAATTTTTTTAATTATTTTTAGTTCATGACCAGAGAAGACGAAAAAAAAGCAATATTCAATACTTTTGCAGCAAAAAAAATGTGAAAAAAAAGCGAAGAAAAATTGATAAAACAGCAATAACAAGCACTTTAAAAATGGTTTATTCTAATTCTTCTATATCATCAAAGTTATTACAATATACTATCATGTGGGCTTTTGTGTTTTCAAATTTTAATTTTCTACGTCGATCTGTTAAAAGAGTTTTGTATAAAGATAAACTTCTTTCCACATCGACGGAGGTTGACGGTGCAAATTTAAATTTGAGAATTTCATTTGATGACAAACTTTTTACAAATTCATCTTTTGGAGCGGCACCAGACTCTAAAATATATTTTATTTCCAAAAACTGCTCATATCAGGGATTTCTTTTTAATATTGCCTCAAATTTGTTTTTATATTGTTGGTCTTCGATCTTGCATAGTCCGTCAAAAACAGTTGATATAGTGTTAATGCTCTCTGAAATTAATAATCGCGCAGTTTGCAATTTTTTTATAGCAACCAAAATGTTTGCAAAATTATATTTTAGAAATGCAAGTGGACAACTTAGTTCGGAGTTTTCAAATATTTGTTTGGCTTGCACAATTGAGTCAGCATCTTGACTGTCAAGCTCAAAAACAACTGCTTTAACTTCTTCAAGATGCTCAGCGTAGTACATTGCCGCTTCTAACCAAGTACCCCAACGAGTTGGGCATGGAGACGGTGGCAGCCCCACATTAGGATACATTTTTAAAAACAGTTGTTTTCTCCGCGATGTATTTTTGCAGTGAATATCACTATTTACCTTTAAAAAAATATTTTTAACACAGGAAATCAGTTTATTGACTTTTTCAAAGTTTGTGCGAATAAATTCGGCTAGCCGATGTATACTATATAAGTAACTGCTATTGTTACTTTTATAAAAAGACCTTGTGCTTGATATTATTATTAGAAAAATAAAATAAAAAGGTAGAAGAAATTTAATAAATCTTTATTATTATTTATTTATTTATATTATTATAATTTTTTTTTTGTACACAACATTTTTGTTGAATTAATGAATTAAATAAATTCAGCAAGATTTTCTTTGCAAATATTAAATACTTAAAAATTTAAATCTAAAACTTTTCAAACGATAAAATTAAAAAATGTTTTCGTTGAAACAGGTAATTCTCAAAAATAAAAATTCTAGTCTTAAAAAGCTCGATTTGCTTAATTTGTTTAAAGAGAGATTTAGAAATCTGCGAAAAGAAATAAAGAGTCCTTAAATAAGTTTTTATATTTTAGTTTATGTGCACTACTCCCAATTTTTCTCTAAGTTCTTGTTTTAAAAAATAAAATAACAATTTTTATATGAGAGTTCGTCGTACAATGAAAATAAATACCGATTTAATCTTTTTTATTTTATTTTTTAAACAGCAGTAAATAGACATTTCTTACCAATATATTTAATAATCTTATACTATATGGACTCATAAAGACATTCAAAATTATTTAACAATTTCATTAATATTCATTGAAATCACCAAATCATATGCGGGCTTGAAATTGCAACAAAAAAGTCTCCAAATAATTTCAGTTTATAGGCAAATTAAACAAAATCTACATTTATTTTAATAACAGTAAAACGAAAAAGCGTAATACTTATTCTATTTTAAATTAAAACAGAAATATATGTGTGTATGTATATGTATGCGCTGGTGTGTCTGTATTTGAAAGGGATTTGGAAACGGCAAAAAATAACAAAAAATTTGTTTTCGTTCTTGTTTACGTCCAATATGACTTCAGGCTTAAAAGTTCCACGGAATAAAAGCAACGTTTTTTTTTTTCTTTTTTTAGAAACCATACTTTAGCGTTTTTATATGAAAGCGACAGGATGTTCAGTAAGGTGTTAGACTATTATATAAGTACGTGTATACATATATATGTATGTATATACATACATATATGTATAAATATATATATATATATATTAGTTTTTAAATAAGAGTTTATATACTCTCATTTCAAATAGATAATGCAACATGTTTTTATAATGTTTATGACAGAAAACAAAAAAAAGGAAAACTGTGTGTTGTTTCTGATGGTTTTGAAAAGCCTGAGGGAATCTTAAGAGAACATTTTTAATAAACAAAACAATAAGTATACATAAGTACAGATGTACAGTTTTATGATACATAATTTAATATGAAAACTTTAAATAAAAGAGTTTGAGGGCAAGATTTAAAATAGCTTTTCAAATGATGAATCTTTATTACAAAAGTATTTTGAAGTAATAATCTTATATACGGGGTCTGAACAAAAAATAACCGTTATTTTAAAATTTCGTGAGTTACGTATGACCGATTTTCGCATTTTTTTCTGTTATGTTGGTACACATGTCTGTTATATATGTTGGCAATATCAGCCATTTTGGATTGTCAGTTTGTTTTTGACAGATAAAAAGGTTAGTCGTGTTTGGTGTGCTCTTCGATAGTCAATTTTCATACGCCAATATTTTAAAAGTTAAGCAGAATAAAGCTCAAAATGCAAATGAAGTATCTGAGGCTGATTTAAGTCGTATTGAAGCCTCAATAGAGAGCTTAATTCAAACAGTAAATACCTTTAATGTCAACATGCCCTGTATGATGCAGGAAATGTTGAAAATGCAGTCTATCTTGTTGCAGGCTGTATTAAACAATTCATGAACTCAAAAATTTGTTTTTGGAACGCAAACAGCATCAGCCAACATTTTTTTTTTCACGTTTTTGTTAGGATTCCTGATCCAACACAAGCTCTCCCTCGAGGGTCATTGGTGTCGTAGAAATTATATCCACTAATTTGAAAATAGCTTCGAGACGTTAAATGAGTCGCTTGGCAAAAAAAGATGCCGAAAAAGTGTATATATGTATATGTTAAACATCTAGTAAAGGTATTTATTCCAAATATTTCTGCTGATATTGTTTGAACTGCCACCAGTCAGCTCAATACCAGAAATTCCACTGAGATTTAACATTGTTGAGATAGAAAGGCTGTTACTAGTCTAAATACAAAAAAAGCCCCAGGTATAGGTAAAATAAGCAACAAAATGTTTCAAGAACTAATTTATATTGCAAAAAGAATATTCGTTTTCATTTTTAATGGTATTTTAGGGCTACAGTACTATCCAAGAGATTGGAAGGTCTCACTGATTACAATGATACCAAAGCATGGCAATGATCATACTAAGGTTGAGTCTTATCGCTCTATAAGTTTCTTGCCTAATATATCATATGGTCCTATGGAATCCAGTTATGTGGCACTGCTTCAGCATCGAATATAGAAAAAATTCAAAGGCTACAAAACGAAATTCTACGTGCAATTACAGCAGTCCCCTGGTATGTGAGATATCATCGAATTCATAAAGATAGGCTAAACATATATTTAAAAATTTTTAGATTTAAGATTTGCAGGCAAACATATAAAAAAGAAACAGATGAGTGGCGTTAGCTACAGCTAATACAATTTACATTATTCAAATTGCTTTTGAAAAATTCGGCTTATTAGCAGAAGAAAATATTGATACAATTTTCCAAGTGAGTTTTGAATCAACACGTGGAGCGGAACTTTTGTTTTTTTTTTAAATTCATAACACACATGACAACTTCTAATGTTGAAAAAATTTAATTAATACTAATGAGAATAAAAGTAGATACAATGAAAAAAAATGCCAGCTAACCTCAGCGTTATATATTGTTCACTAACGTCATCTTTCGTCGTGAGAAAAATGGTTACTAAAATAAATTTATTGTTTATATTTAGTTTTTTTTTTTTATCCAATATCTAAAGAACTTTCCATAAATTTTTTATTGTTTAATATACAATTAACATTCCAATTTTCATGTTTTTTAGTGACATAGATTTGGCATTCATCTTCGGCATCGCTCCACGAGAGGAACTGCACAATTTTCCTATCTCTTTATGACCGTTCATTACCGTTCATCCAAAAAATATTAATAAAAAATTTGGAAATTTTACTTAATTAAAAAATTGTAAAAAAACTTCGTGTATAAAACAAAACGAAATGCGTTGATCGTGCGATTTATTTTTGCAAATATTTTTTTTTATAAAAATAATTTTTCTTGGCTTATTAATATATTTATTTTATTGTTCAGTTATCTTTTTAATAAAAAAGTTTAAGAAATAAACTACGTATGTATATATTTTGGATTTTTTATATGTGTATGTATGTGCAATATCGCACAGTAGGGCAGAATGTAAATATATTGGTTATAAATCAACCATTTTCAAAAACCAACTAATAGAGAAGCGTTTTGAATCCTCTAGCTAAAAAATTTTACATTTTTAGATATTTGTGGTTACTTAAAAATATACCAAATTTTAAGTCTTTACCTATAAAGAAAGTACCCTATATATTTGATAATTGAGTGAGTGAGTGAGTCAATGCAAAGGAACTAAAATTTATACAATTTACACCCTGCTATCTCGGTAAATAAACTAAACTAAATTTTATAAAATTTTTGTTAAGAAGAAAGAAGAAAATAAACAAGTTTAATTTAAAAAAAAACTTGAGTCTCGAAATTTTATGAATTTCATGCTAAAAATTAAAATTCCTTTAAAAAGTTTAGTTTCACACAATAAAATGTCTTAGCATTTTGTCAATATAATTTATTGATTGCATCATCGACCGCAATTTATGTAGACAATGGCAACAAAGTAACAAGAAAAGGCAACCACTAATAGAGGCTGTTGTTGTAACAATGTACAGTATAGTTGTATTAGTGTTGTGTTGAGTATAACTATGAAAATGAACTGAAAAATGTTGTTGGTTGGGTTGGTCTTAATATCCGTTTCCGTTCTGTACATTTACTGTCATTTATTTCTATTGTTGTGTGTATGCGTGTGTGAGTTTTAGTGTATGTATTTTAGTTCAAGTATATATTTTTGAGCAATTGTCTGTGTAAGTGTGATCAGTTTAACAATGTATCTATGGATGTACAAAAACTCCAACTGTATAAATATTTATGCTGTTTTCCAATACAATTTGTTTATCATCATTTTTTGTTTTCTGTTTTGTTCATTTATTTTTGTCTTTTGTGTGTGTTTTTTTAGTGGTTGTGCACAATAAAAAGAAAACAGAACTGCCGACTGAAAAACTGTATTTTATGGCAACATCTGTTAGACTATTACGGCGACAATTTTAGTTAGAATCAAATACAAAATAGTTTTATATTTTATATTTTTTTATATATCCTTTAGTTGTCATTTAGATTTCTTTTATTTTTTTCCCTCAAGCACCCAGAGACAAAGATAAATTGTTGAACATTGAATGGTTATTTATCTTATAGTAACGCTATTGTTGCTAACACTTTTCGTGCTTTTGTTTTAATACACTATTGTTGCTGTAAGCAAGGATCATGGACCCGAAGTAAATAAACGTTTGAAATTTGACATTATAAAAAAAAATTACAGTAGACATGCAGCAGTGGCCGCACAGGTCTAAATTTTGTAGCAATATATATTTAATGGTTATATTATTTCCTTAAAAGTTATATTATTAGTCGAAAATAAGCAAAAAAATTTAACTATTCTAAAGTTGACTTTTACAGAATCAGTATAGAAAGTTAAGTAACCAGCAAAAACAAATTGGTAAGCAATACAATAAAACAATTTTTTCTTAAAGAAAGTCAACTATTTCAATATAGAAAATTCATATTTGCCACCTAAAAATATGTATTTATAATTATACTAATAACTAATATTTAATAGATATACTCCCAGCACTTTCTTTCGAAAAACCATGCTAAAACATATACAGAAATTAAGGAATGCTTTTTTAACTTACAAAATCGTCAAAGTTGGGAAAACTGCAAATATTTACTGAAAAAAACATGAAAAAAAAGCGATAATCGAACATGAGAATTAATTACATGAGAAAAAATAATAATGTTTGTTAAATTTTTTGATGATGTCAAAAGCGAAACTTTGTCATCACCAGGGTAAGTTTAAATATGCACAAAATTAAAGAAAATAAAGCAAGCAAAAAAGCACAAAATAAACGCAAAATAAGCCCAAGAATAAGGAAAAAAAAAGCTCAAATATGCTTCCAAAAATTAAGCAATGTAACCTTTTTTCACTTATTTTATTAAATAATTTTTTATTTCAAAGCCCAATCATATGTTTTTTAGATTTTCAAAAAGAAAGGATCGATTATCGCATAAAACTGTAGAATAAATTAAAAAAATTCATTCAACATCATTGGATGTAGTAGGAGCGAACTTAAACAATAACAATTCGCTTGGAGATAGCGAATCAATATATTCATCAGCTTCGCTTTTGTTTAAAAAAATATTATTTTTAATTTTAACTAATGCTTGAATTTCAACGTTTCGATTCATAACTTTCTTGAACTTTTCAAAAAATATTTTGTTTTCAAAATTCTTCAACTTTTCTTCCTTTTTTTCTACAATAGACAAATTTTCTTTTAAATAAAGTCCTCTTCTTTCTAGTTTTGATTATACTTCGGCAAATACACTCGAAATTATCTTTTATGTACGGGAGATCAGATTTTAAAGATGCATTTTTAAGTAGAGCTTTTGCTTTATATATTGATTCCACATCATCATCGGAAAGTGCATTTAACACATTGCAAATTTCTGTATTGTTGTCACAATAATAAATAACACCTTTAAGCCAATCTAGTTTGCAATGTCAAGAGTTGAAGAATAGAAATTTGCATGTGTGAAAAAAAGGACAAACTTTTGCTTTTTATTTGCAACAGAAAGATTCAAAAATTATTTTCAAGGGCTGCCAAAATGAATTATAAACAAATTCAAGCAGAGTACATCAAATAAAGCAATTTTTCAAAAAAGGTACAAAATAAGCGAAATCAAGCTTTTCCAGCAAAAAGCTTAAAAACTTGCCCTGGTCATCACCATCACCATTATCATTTAACATTGTACACGCAGAGAAAATAGATAGTGGATGAAATTATAATCGCAAACTTTCATAAGTGTTCAGATTTTTGATTGAGTGCGTCATTATTGTGTTTTCCATCTAAAAAACATAATGAGGACTATATTAATCTCTCTCTAATAATCTCACTGTATGAAAATAATATTTTTTGCAAGTTCTTAATAATTAGAGTGCATTACAGTAGCTATAAAAACGTTTTATCCCGGTTAATGTAAATAATTTGTTGTTTTCTTACATAAAAGTAGAAGGAGTGCAAAAAAAATGTGTATATAAAAAAATCTTACATGATATTACCAGCTCTATACAAACTACCTAAAAGTGTTTTCACCTTTTCTCGATTAAACAGTTTTTAATAAATTTATGTATAATATTATGTAGCACCGTTTTTACACAGACAATAAGATTAATATTAAACGTACTTAAAGCAATCCGAAGCGATGCCGAAAATGAGTTAAGTACGGATTTTCTCTAATCAAGTTAAAAAATATTTATTCAAGTACGGATTATTTGATTCTAAAATACTCCCCAAATACAATCCCAAAAAAAAAAAAAAAAATTGTTCAAAACAGCTCCGGTTTGACTAATGGCGAAAATTAACGGCTTTGGATTTGATCCACGTCCAGCATCCTCAAACACCCAATTCAATACCGTACACGTTTAATCTACCTAAAATTAATCCTATTGCATTCTTGAACTGGTCCTTCATCTGGATTTTTTATACTTATTTTGATCCTGGAATACTTTGGAATTTCAAATTTATTTTTGTCAATTGTTGGTATTGAACATAAAGTCACATGTCGCTTTAGAAAGCTCAGCCACAATAGAATATTAAAACTGACAAAAAAATATATTATTTTTGTTCATTTCTGGCATTGAACAGAGTGCAGCATAAGTTTTTTTAGGAAGTATATTTTAGATAACAATTTTTAATCACAACTCGTACTCAAATTAATTTTAAAATACGTTAAATTTTATATTTTTTTGTGTATTTAATTTAAGTGAAGAAAATTCACAGCACTAATTACGAAATTGCTATTTCCACAGGACGGCAGAAGGATTTAAGAATAAACTATGTATGAAAAGCACTAGAAAAAACTAGATGCTCTTCATACAATATTTTCACTGAAATCTTTCGTTCGTCTTGTGGAAACAGCACCAATATTATTAAATTTAAATTACATTCCTGATAAAAAGTTTTATTTGAAGGTATACATGGACTATGCTTTTCTGGACAACTTAAATTTAAAGCACAATGATCGTCTTTTACAGTTCCGAAAATGATTTTCGTCATGCTACAAAACTCATACGAGGTCTGATAAGAAATTAATGTGAATTTTGAAATGTCGTTGTCTTCGTACTTTTATTACTTTTATTTTTTGATGTTTTTACATTCTTCTCGAACGCATGCTCTCATAATATTTAAAAGTGTTTTGTATGTTCAGCGTTTTTTTTGCTACCGAAAAAATTAAAAAAACTTGATTTATAATCAACCGGTTAAACTAAAAATTAACTATACTTAACATTTTTAGATTTAAGATTTCAATACATATTGAAATTTCATTTTATAATTAAAGATTCAATAAACAATTTGTATGTACTCGTATTTTCACTTCTATTTATTACCAATAACAAAAAACTATTAATATCATGATCAAATTTTGGTAGCTTTTTTTAACGGCGTGGACCAAACAACTGATTAACAAGCTACCCATCCATTTTATTTGTTTCTTTTTAGATTTTGTGACAGTAAAGAAAAAATTAGTTAAATCAAATCGATTATTAGTGACAGGCAAGTTAGTATTTTTACGTTATGGGAACAAATTCAAAGACCTGGCTTTTAAAAGCCGTTTTATAAATGATATCGTTATGGAGGTTAAGAATTAAAAAATATAAATCCCTCGTAATTGATAACCTCCAAAAAAAGTTTTAAAGTCGGTAAAAAATATAAAGAACGCGAAAAGGGTGTTGAGGGTGGTGTTGGCTGAAGACTACTAAGTAAACAATGACTTGGGGTCTGGGTTCAAACCCTGGCCAGAGCAAGTCAAAATCAACATCATTAATTTCTTTAATGTACATTAGTGAGACATTCTATTAACTTTTGTCGGACTATTTAAGTGATGAAGGCATAGCACTGTTCACTAAAACACTATTCCGACAGCGATTGATGATGTTCCAAGCTAATGTACACACTATCGGCCTCCTTCCTCGGTTAGCTGAAACATCGGCGTAGTAAAACAATTAATAAAATGTCTGCTAACAATACAGCTTAACAAAGTTAATGCGTCTACTTAACTCCAGAGGCATCTCAACACTGCTATAAAAATTAACGTTACGCGCAGAGCAGAGTTGTAAAAGAGTTAATCCTTCTAAATTTTCAACATCTATCTTATCTACCCTTTCCCTCTCCCTAAGCTGCGGCACAAGGCACTGCATACGTATGGGTCATCCCCTGACTGCTTATCCTAATTAATAAGAAAGCATATCGAGAAAAGTTGCTAAATGTATTAAAGAAATCGCTTAGCCCGTATCGAATTAATATCGGCCATAAATCAAGTAACGACCAATAAAATTCAGAACAACACGATAATGATCCATTTGTAGAATTGTTAGTGCGAAAAAATTTTATTGTGTTTCAAACGAGAAACTTATGCAACGAAGTTTAACCGACGAATTCAGCCTGTCGCACTTGTGTTTCTAGCATTAGTTAGTATTATCTCTGGTACCTTATCGTATTCATAGCAAAATTCGCAAACTTTTGTCAAAAACTTATTGATCACTTGTTCTATGCCGGCTTGCGTAAATCTTTAAAATTTTCAAGTTCATTAAGTCCTTAACAATTTTAAATATGTCAGATGCTATGCTGTTCGTTTATCTTCCTCATTTATCTTCTAAAGAAATTTAAAAAATTTTGAAGAAAGCTAGAAACCATTTCTTTGCTTTTCGTCCGTTTCCTTTAGCAGAAATTGATTTTTTTTTTTTTTTTTTTTTTCTTATAAGTTTTCTGTTGATTCAAAGCAATATTGATTTTCCTCATCTTAAAAATTTCAAATAGTCAATGGTGGCTAAAAGAAAAACATGATGGCGGTGTTATTGAAAGAAAGTAAGTACCCTGTTATCGGTCTTTATATATACAGTATTTTGAAGGTTTTATATTTTTTCTTGTAAAGTTTATAAGTTTTACGTCATTTTTAAAAATATTGAGAGTCATAAATTATTCCCTGTGAAGATTACAAAGTGCTTTTTAAATAAATTATTAAAGATTGAGTAAAAAGATTGCAAAAGGAATAAGAATTATATTACAAAAAATTGCAAGTTCATTTTGCGAAATCTTTTACTTGTTTGCAAAAGATTTTACGCAATAACCAAACATACGTTCATACATATTTAAAAATGAAAACAAAAACAGACAAGAAATAAAATAAATAAATATACATATTTAATATTTTAAAGGAAATTTTTACATGTTTTCTTTGTGATATCTAAATTTAAGAAAAAAAATTCTAATGCTGCAGCCAGAAAATTTTCTCATATATTTTCCAATATACGAGTATTATTTAATAGGAGATGTTACACTCTACCTTGAATACTTCTTGTATGTAATAAGCCCATAAGCTGGGCACAAATTACTACTATACACAAAAGTTAGTAAAGTTACTAAATCTATAGGAGCTCTCCTTTTATTATTCATCGCTCTGTGCGAAGTTTCCTAAATACTAAAATCTGTAAAATATTGGAAAGTTGTTTTAAAGTTAGCCGTGGTTTATCACCTTACCAATTCACACTTAGGAAAGCGAGATACAACACTGGATGCTATTAAAAGAGCAATACAAACAGCTGCTCGGAATATCTCAGTTAAGATTATGTCAATTATTAAATAATTGAAAATTCAAGTTTGTATAAAGAGAAAACAGATTCGAATTGTGGAAGTTGCACCAACTATCATAAAATTTTAATGTAATTTTAAAAATAGAACTTGTTTAGTTGCAACAACCAACAATTTGTACTAAACTCCAATTCATTGCATATTTTTCAATTGTGCTCGCCATCTTGGGACTAAGTCGTAGCAATTTAAGAATTGTCACAATCAAATGGTTATTACAATTGTGGTCTTATAGTCATAATTATGAAATTATTTTTGGATCCAGCGGTAGCTGAAATGCAGTATATTCAATTGATATTCTATTGATACAACCGTTTTCCAACCAATCTTTTTTTTTAGTATAAAGATACTTGTAAGAATATCAAAGAAGAAAGGTTAACATGGTAAAGTTATCATGAGATAGAAAACAAGTAAAACCACACAAAATAAAAATTCTAGCCTTATGATAATGACAGACAATGTATGTATTAACACTGCGTGCAATTTTAAATTCAACTTTCAATAAACGTAATTAATCAATAAAAGTGCTGCTGTTTATAGAAATTTTTTCAATAAAAAATTCTCTGTACTTTTTTTTTTTATTTATTTCTATTTTTAAAGTGTGTGAAAGAATTTTTCACACTTGGCCATTATTTTTTTATAAATTTTGAAAAAGAGAAGAAAATGATTTATATAACATATTAGTAATCCCTTTACCCGGTATTCTTCGTTATACTCCTTCTCATTATTGATTCTAAATTATTTATTTTTGTATACCACTTTTGATATTTAATTATTTTAGACAATAAAAATTTTTTAATTTAATATTTTGTAAGCAATTCATAATTATATATAAAAAAAAAGGATTTTAATACAAAAGTTACTACCATCAATCCATTTTAAACAACAAAAATATTTTCAATGTCGGTCCTATTATGAGGGATTTATTATAAATATTTTTTTTGCACACTTTTACCCCTTCTGTCTCTTAAAGATATATGTATGTGGAAAACTTATTTTATTCTATTTGAGTTTCTCATAGATTCGTATGTAAATATTTATAATTACTTTGTATGAAGGGTAGCAATTTCCCTCGTCCTATCACTACAAGATTTTGCTGTAACTTGTGTTTTACTCTTAGATTAAAAATATTTTAAAAATTGCCTATTTCAGTTGCCCGGTTATCAGTCCTATTTGGGGAATAATGGCCCCAAACTGAAAAATGAAAAATGGCCCCAAACTTTTTACATTGAAAGCAACAATAATTATTTTTGGGGCCATTTTTCCTATTTTGGGGCCATTTTTTATTTTTGGTTTGGGGCCATTTTTCATTTTTCAATTTGGGGTCATTTTTCATTTTTTAGTTTGGGGCCATTTTTCATTGGGGCCATTTTCCATGGAGCCTAATAAAAATATAAAAATCGTTGATTAGTAACGCATATTTAATTTTAGAGAAATAAATCACAGCAATATGACGTACAAACATAAAATATAAAAATAAAACATATTCTCTAACCAAAAAATCTTTGTTCTAAGCTTATGAAATATTTTGCTATAAACTCTCATTTATTAACATCATGAAAAACGATAAGGAAAAAATAGTAAAGTGTAACGTCATGTAAAAAAGGATATAAATTGCAAAAAGCTAATCATGTTTCACTTACTAAAGCGATAAATCATTTGATATTTTCTTTAGCCATTTCGCCTTTTATTTCTTTCACAAATACTTTGCATTTGACTCCACCCATCACTACATCCTTTATTGCAGCAGAAATAGTTTAGCTATAAAAAAATGTTCATGCAATTTTGGATTCTCCCTAAATTCTATTATTGCTTAAAAAGCAGTAACAGATGAAAAATATTCAGTAAAAATTGAAATAAATAAAATTATGTACTTTACATACAGACGAAGTCTATTACGACTTGATAGAGTAACTGCCATTGAAAAAAAAATCCTGAAGAATGAGGTGGATGAAAAAATTGGTAAAATTGCACTTTTTGTCAAAAATTCTATTCGAACATAAAGTGTTACTGAAAAAAAGTTTACCCCAAAGCAGAGGAAAAATAGAAATATATGACAGCATGACAACATCTCTAAGATAAGTTTTCCTTTTTGTATAAGATTTTCAAATCGGTCCACAAATGATGAGATTCAAAGTAGTGCTCGTTAAATACAAAAATTATTTTTTTAATTAACAATTATCGACAATTGCTGGATAGAATAAAATGTTTTATTAAAATTATAATTGTTTATAAGAGAACTTTGTAATAAATAAACAAGAACATATCAGTACTGATTTCAAGGCCGCTACACCTCTCATCAGCGTTCAAATGTCCATCTTTACAATTTTCGTAAAGTGGATACTAATTGAGAAGAATATCAACTATTTAACCAGTTTTCAACAGAAATAGAATATGAGAATTAATTTTTAATTCCATTTTTATTCTACAATGAAACAGTGCTGGTTAGTACGAAATTCCCTCATTACTGTTTGGAACTAATAATCAACACAAACTCATAGTCCGTTATCATCAAAGTATTCTACTTTGTATTTTAACGTTTTTGTTGTTTTTACTCTATATTAGGGAAATTCACATATTACTGTGACCCCTGTTATTAGGGTATTTATAGCTCGTGCCCAAGCGGAATTAATATTTTTATATTATTATTATTACGAATAAACGTAATTATTATTTGAACTTATATTGATTTACATACATATGAAAAGTAATATTATCAGGCTCAAGTTCAGTTTTATTGAATTGATGAAAATTCAAAATTACTAAGAGTTTTTTTTTGTGTTGGAAAATATTATTATTTATATCCAATCAGTTTTTAGCAGAACGTATGATGAGAGGTGTAGCGGCCTTGAAATCAGTACTGATACGTTCTGCTAAAAACTGATTGGATATAAATAATAATATTTTCCAACACAAAAAAAACTCTTAGTAATTTTGAATTTTCATCAATTCAATAAAACTGAACTTGAGCCTGATAATATTACTTTTCATATGTATGTAAATCAATATAAGTTCAAATAATAATTACGTTTATTCGTAATAATAATAATATAAAAATAATAAACAAGAACTTTTGTTTAAATTAATAAAAAATATATGTTTGTAAGTACATATATATAAGGAAAAACAGTTAGTGCAAGTTATTTGTGGTGGAAATCGTAGAAGCAGTCCTTGTGCTTAGAAAGACATAGGTTTAAATTACACTTTCGACATACAATTTGAGTTTCGGAACTACAAACAGTAAATTTACAAGCTTTTTCACTAGCGCGTGATAAAAACTGTGGAAAATGTCTGAATTCATAGTAACGAACATCTGCTGACGGTAGATGGGATTTTTCACTTGTATCCTTTTTTTTATGCTCTTGGCGAGGACGCACTGGAGCTTTTGGCAGCGATGAACCCTGCATGCAAAGTAAGGATGCGATCTCTGCTCGGAAGCTTGGCAGCTGGTATCGCCTATCATTAGCGTTAGGATTGTTAGGAATGTTAATAGTCCTCAAGGAATAAATTCCGCGCGATTTTAGATATACAAGAAGTGGCCCTGCGATGTAGTAGTTGTCAAAATATATTATTTGGTTTTTATAATATGGAACATTGCGTGACAATCGAACAACCACATTTGCTGACGCTCCAAGGTCTGGTGAGCCAGTTTGCACAACATTGTCTCCTGCGCCGCAATATATTTCGAAATTATAGCAGAAGCCGAAGGAGTCACATAAAACAAATAGTTTTATTCCCCATTTGTGTGGCTTATCTGGCAAATATTTTCAAAGGAAAGTCTTAAGGGCTAACTATAATGTGCTTAAGCTAGCTTAAGCAAATGTGCGAATACACACACACAAATGTTGGCAACTATAATGTACTTCAGTGATGGAAAATTCAGTACTTTTTCACAACAAAAATACCACAGTACCCCCACGCCGTATTTAGGACTAGTTTTTTGTTTTGCTTTGTTCCCTGTTTCGAAGTCTGCGTTATTTTTATAATCATTGACAACATTGGCTTCAAAACAAGAACATAAGGAATGCACAAATTCGTTATTCATGTTGTTGTTAGTGTGTGTATTTTGCAAAAGTTGTTAATATTATTGGTCCAATTTACACGAGATTAATTTTAAGTTCGCACAACTTTTGTTCTTTCGAAAACACAGGAGACTAATTAAAAAAAAACGCCGAAACCAGTCGTACTTTGCTTAAGAACAGCTTCTTATACCTTTATTTATTGAAAATTGTTGAAACTGTTGCATTTGTAAGTACTTTTTTTATTTATGAATGTTTTTATTTGATTGCTAACATAAAAAAAATTTTAATAAATTGCTTTTTTATGGTTTCGGCTTAATTAGACGTAGACATAAAATCAATTTTTGGAAATATAAGAAGTAAATAGTTTTTGAATACTAAATATATTTGCAACTCAGCGAAGAAGGTATTTAAGTCAAATAAGAACAATATAGCCACACAAAAGTCGTCAATAATTTGCTAAAGCATTTGACATGCTTTTCGTTGATTCTGACAATAGCTTAAGCTAGCTTAAGCACATTATGTTTAGCCCTCAAATTAAGCTTTTTTTTACAAAAGATATCAAGTTTTACATCTTAATATCACAAAAAAGAGCTTTTAACTTATCAATTTTGATTTCTTAATTAGCGTAGCATTTTTAACAAAGGGTGGGCAAATTTGAAGTTAGGAAGTAAATTGGCTTAAAAACTCACTTTTTTTGACAAATTCAGTTTTATTGATACCAATGTAAAGTAGAAATATGTGAATTAATAATGGAATATGATGTCGGGAAAATGTTCACCTCGTGCACATCGGCAAACGTCCGCTCTTTTCACAAAATTTTCAATCAGCCAGTAGTTGTGGTTTATTCACGTAAGTCCCATAGTAAATTATCCAGCGGCGTTACATCATAAGATCGAGGCGGCCAATTAACATCGCCAAATCGAGAAATTACGCGACCGAGAATTTTCTCTTGCATAACTGAATTGTTTGGCCGGTTGAGTTGGTTTTGGCGCTGTCTTGCTAAGACCAAGGGTCACTGATGTCAACATTAGCCAATGGTATCCCCAACAAATTGGTTATCATAGTTTCATAACTCAGATAATTCATGGTGACGGCGCTGTGTTGATCATTTTCGAAAAAATACGGGCCAATGATACCGCCTGACTACAAACCGCACCATACGGTAAATTTCTATGGATGTAATGTTTTTTCTATGATTGTTTTCGATTTTGTGATCCCAATATGCGATAATTTTGTTGGTTTTCCAAACCACCTGATTGAAAATGGACATCATCAGTAAAGGTGATTTTGTTGTTAAATGCGTTGTTTTCGTTTAGTTTTCCAAACAGCCAAATCACTAAAGGTTGGATTTAATTCTTGAACGAGTTATCCTTAATAAGCGTTTCCAAATATCAAAGAATAACTGCTCAATTCTTGATATATCATCATTTGACAACCAATTTACTTCCTGACCTCAAATTTGCCCCCTTTACATTTTGGACAGAAACAGCGTTGCATCGCATCACTGGTTTCAGATTTTTACTAGATTTTGTCGATATCTAGTGACGAAGTAGATTTTCTTTTGAATGGAAAACCTTCTCAAAATCTAATATATTCGTAATTTTTTTCGTTCCTAGTAGATTATTCTCAGATGTAAACGCACTATAAAAGTTAAAAAAAAAAAGAAAAAAACTTAATGGCCTTTTAAGCTTATTTTCGTAGCAATTCCTAAAGATTTCAATTAACATCTACTAGATTTCTTTTAGGTGTAAATAAAGTAGCAGTGCATTAAGTTAAAATGTGTGCTTTGATATGTATGCATGTTTAGTCATTTTCGTTTCTTCAATGACTCTTTGAATAGAAAATCAAATATTGAGTTTAAAACTTTGAAATCCTTATGGCAGATACTAATTTTTAATTAAGCAACTTATAAACGAGATGTAAAATCTCAATGAAAAATCAAAACTCCTATAAAACTTGTAAGCCAATAGAAATCGTTTTATTGCATTCAATAATTATATTAGGTTTTATTAAAGTGTTCTATTTGTTTTTTTGTTTTTTGTCTGAGTGGCTGTTCTTATGTTTTCGATATCCTAAAATAAAACCGCTTGAACAAACCATCCATCATATTAACCTGAAGCCAATTTTTTCAAATTTCTTTTCGATCGATGCTATTTGATTTAACAGAAACAAAAGAAGGATAATATTTTTGTTTTCTTCACATTTAGTTGGCAAAATAGATTTATTTATATAGCAAATATTATTTGCATTTAATTTGATATTTTATAAATTGCTTATATAATGGAGTTTCTTTAACAATGAAAAAACATGAAAATAAAATAAACTTTTGCTACTGCAAATATTGTCTTTTAATAAAATTCTGTCTAGAAAATATTTTGTTCTTTTGCATTTAACAATGAATATTTAATATGTTTGCTGAATTAAAAATTTAGCAATGCTCGCATAAAAACTAAAAACTTGATTAAATGTACTAGTGATGTTACGAATATCAATTTTTAGTAGTCGCGAATACGAATACGAATACGAATATTTAAAACAGTATTCGCCGAATACGAATACAAATACGAATATTTCTTTTGAGGTTTATATTTCAAATTTAATTGGAAAAAATCCCTGCCTTTGCGTTAGTAACTATAAATGAAAAAAAAAAAATTAGTGATTTAACATTATTATTGCATTAAGATGCCGAATTTGAAAACCTCTACAGAACATTTTTTAATTATTTTACTTACATACTTTCAGATTTCGTTTTTCTTACTCTGCGTGAAATACAATGGGTTTTTTAATAAAAATTAATATATTTTTTTACATTTTATGTACTTTTTTTAAACTTTTGCATGATTTTTTTTTGGAAAATGTATGGGAAAATTATTCGAAAAATATTCGCTTGAATTTGGCGAATACGAATACGAATATCTTAAAACAAGCGAATAGTCGAATACGAATACGAGTATTCGTAACATCACTAATATGTACTATTATTAAACTTCCTTTAGTTTTGGGTACATAAGGACAGGCCCCATAAAAAGAAAATTATTAAATCTATTTTCTATGCTTGTGTATTTTTGTACAACAAACAGTTTTATTTATATAAATATATATAACATATAGATTTAATAATTTCTATTTATGAGCAACGTCCCATTATGCACCAAAAAAATTTTGGAACCTGGGCAATTCATATAGGACATACTTATGTATGTACGAGTATTTTTTTCAATATTGGAGGAGTTCAAATATTAATGTTCATTTATAAAAATTAATGTTTTAAATTTACTGTGTGTTACTCCTAGAACAAAACACAATGAAATTATAGTCGAATTCTCACTTATGCAAGATTTACGATAAAAAGAAGTTCGCTTAAGTGAAAAAAGTTTCAGTTAAACGAACTCACTTCATAATTGCTCTGTAAAACGAAAATATGGCATTAGATGTAAAACATATGTATGTGATTTGTAGTTCATTTCAGATTCCTTTTAAAAATTTTAATATAAGCTTGCTACTATATTTGAAAATAATAAATAGTTAATTATTTTTAATCGAAATGAGCCGTCGCTAAAAAGTATTTCGTCACCAGTAAATTAATAATTTTTACTTATTTCTAACCAAAATATGTTTATTAAGTGGGTTTTCTTTTAAGCGGATTTTCTTTTAAGCGAATGTAAGTGCTTTGAAAGTGATCACAAATAATAAATAATAATTTGTATTTTCAATTAGGCGATTTTTTTCATTTAAGCAGTGCGCTTTTATCCGAATTCGACTGTATTACTATTCACCTATCTGCGCAACTAAAACAGTAAAAGTGTTGAAATTCCATATGGGTTATTCCAGTCTTCAAATTTTCCACAAAAATAAATCAATTTTTTTTTTCAAATATTCTAACGTGCATCGGTTTTTGGAACGCATAAGGGTGGGACTAATTTTCATGTGGTAAATAGGCATAGGAATCTTGTTATTGGTTATGTTAAAAATGATAAGGATTATTTACATTTACTTAAAAAATTTCCAGCATTTGCAGGAAGTTAATTGCATATACAAACTACAAACTATTTGGTTCAAAACAAACTTTCCTGTCTATAATACGTATCTACCTTAATGTAACATGCTCGAAATGAACGATGCGTTGGCAAAAATGAATAAGTATCTCTGTAATTTCAAAGCAGACTGGAGCAGCAACGAAGCAACTGCTCAAACATGTGAGTTGAATTCCATTTTCAGTCGGATATACGAGGTATAAATATTATGGTACTCATTCAAAGTGACGTATATCGTATACCGTATACTGTTATAAAAACCGTAGCTCTTGAATGTCCCATCGACCGTCATACTGAATTTACAAGTACATTAATAATCGCTGGGTTTTGCTGACATTTAAATTTACCTGCATCACACTTCCACATTCAAAGATTATTACAAGATCGTCATAATTTAATGAATAACAGATGACAGACCATCTGCAAAGCAATATAAGAAGAAAATTATTCAAAGAAGCGATTTTTGTGGATTATTATTAAACACTTTTGATAAAGCCAATAAGTTTTGGCAAAAAGTGCACCATGCTACATTCTATCTAATACCATGCTACATTCTATCTAGAACCGTGATATTAATCTCACGAAAACGTTGTGTTCGCATATATGCGAAAGGAATCCCTTACTGGTGGTCGCTGAGAAAACTGCTGGCGCCCAAACATCTCACAAAAAGGAAATTCTCCATACTTTAAATAATTTTGCAAATGAGTAGTATGTTTAGGTGGAAGGCTATCTAGTTTTCTGACTGGAATTAAATTTGCAACCTTCCAACACGATGAACAAGAAGATATTTTTCGTGAATCAGTTGGTATTTTCTTGGCGGACATTAAACATACACTGTTCTCGACTAAAGATGAACTCTAGTGGTGTGTCTAATGTAACTAGTTGTACATGATCATAGAAAAAAATATCTAAAGAAAAAATTAAATAACCCCATCCAAAAATTATTATGCTTCTGGAAGCAGTAACAAAATTTTATGCTTTCGGGATGCGCAGCTTTGAAGCGCTTCCAGAGCGGCACAAAAAGAAGGCAGAAAGATCGCTCACCTTATTTTTAAGCACGTTGAAGTTGGTAGGCTATTTAAGGCCCAACCATAATATGCATAAGCCGGCTTAAGCTAATGTCAAAATTGAACGAACAGTCTGTCAAATGCTTAAGCAACTTCGCAGAGATTTTTAGGTGGCTATAATGTACTTATGCGACTTAAAATTTAAGTAGTCATAGATAGTTGCACACATACATATGTAGCATAAATAATTTTTCGAAAAATTTTCATCTTCTTATTTTCCCTAAATAAATTGAGTCTTGTTCACAAATGTACGAGTATATAAAACGATTGTAATTAAAAAAAAATTATTATTTTTACTAATAATAAGAAAAGTTACAACCGAAATTATTACAACGAAAAGTTTCCTTAACTTTATTATAGTTAGCCCAAGGCGTATCCAATAGGTGAGCTTACTAGCACAGCTGACTGAGCTCGCTTTATAGAAAATTTTTATACAAACTGATACAGTTTTAAAAGAGTGCATAAATAATGGTTACAGTTTGGTGTGCATACGCAAGAAAATGTTTTAAATTTGTTTGTGTATTTTGATATGAAGCGAGTGCTTTACACCAACAAAATACGTGTTATTTTGGATTGTTGAACTTGTTGTCGAAGTGCGCATACCTGATAGTTTTGCCATGAGTTAGCCGCATACGATTTACATGTATTCGCACAGTTGCTTAAACTGACTTAAGCTAGCTTATGCATATTATGGTTGGGCCTTTAAGGCGTCTTTAGTCTTGACTTTTACTTTCTGCTCTGTTCTGTGCCGTTCTGTTGTTGAATTTTTGTAGTTAGAAATTCTGTAAAAACTTATCAGCTGTTTCTTGCAGAATATACTTAGCCGAATATACATATATTATCGGCGGCGGCGGCGGTGCTCACATATTTAAAACGCTGCTTCGTCTTAATTATCAGGTTGAATAATTTTAAGGAAAATAAGTTCAAACGTTATTTAATTAAAACAAATAAGACAAATTTAGCTTATTACTATATAACTTTATTTCAGTGAGCCGACGAAAATCGGTACATTGTCCCGATAGTAGTATCTAAGCTTAAATCCTATGTGCAATTAGTAAATAAAGGACTGCACAAACCAAAATAATTCTAACTTACCCATTTCATATTTTAAATTTGTTTCGAAATCGTCCTGCTTAAAATGTAAATTCCCTTCCTAGGGATCTTAGTAGTCTCTCGCCGATTGCCAAATTTTATCCAAAACTTTTTTTGATCACAATTTCTCACTTGATTTTTTTTCATCGCTATGCATGCATTTGCCCACTGCGCACTTAATGTTTACAATTTGCTTCAAACTTTTGAGCTACTTTTTTTTGCACTTAAATAATTATAATTTTTTTGCACCATATTTTAAAACTTTAAAATCAAAATTTTTCATCTATAACGAAATCCAATAAATTTATTTTTGGAGAACTGTCAATGTGATTTTTATTGTAGGACTGCCAAGTCTCATCGGATATACAAACCTTTTTTAGACAAAAGTAGGAATTAATCTACATAGAATATTTTGACTCCTCCGATTTTTAAATAATTTTTTCATGTGGTATGCATTTTGTCTATATGTATTACATACGAAGGAAAATAATTTTATCTTGGAGCTTTTGGGTTTTGTAAATACATTTATTTATGTGATGGAAATCGATCGATTTCAAAAGTAAATCGCTTTTTCAAATCGACTTATGTACATATGATAGATTTCGATCGATTTCATGTTCTACTATTCTTTTGTTTCTACATACATATATGTTTTCCAAATACAAATGTATAAAACGGCATAAATAAATGTAAGTATGAGCATGTGATTAACATACATAAATATGTATGAGTTCATATTTGTATATTTAAAGAAATATTTAATTTTTCATCAACAGAAATTTTATAATTTAAATTTAAAAAACGCCTTGTTGTTGTAATTTCCCTTATAAATTTTTAAGTAATAAGGCGAATTGCGAAAATATGGAACGAAGGTATTTAAGACACAAATCGAATTCTTTAAGTTTGCTAGAAGAAATGTGGGTACTTACATACATGCATATTAGATGCATATGTATGTACATATGTATTTATATTAGCAAATTTATTAAACATTTTCATTTGACCAAAGATTGAAAGCATAAGAATGGCTTTCCCATGAAACAAAAAATTACTTTTTTCTATATATAAAAAAGTTTCACGTACATTTTTAGTACACTTCTACGCTTTTCGTTAAAGTAAAATAAGACGATTTAAAAACGAATTTAATTAAACTGGAATTATCAAAATTCGTCACATAGCCAAAATTGTCTTTTTAATGAAACAAGGCGTAATCTGTATTTCTATCATTCTTGGTACTCATTGTGACAGCATTCTCCGTCAATACGTTTACATCAGTTGAAAAAGGCGACGGATAACGTATGACGGATTCTATGTGTCTCGTCCTTTATTCTACCTTTACATTTAGTTGACACGTATAATAAAGTAATCAGCGAATGGAAGATACAATTTCATTTAGATGCTCTCTGCCTCTCTCACTCTCTCTCTCTTATATATTTAAACTTGTGTATTTGCCTAGATCTGAATCAGCCTTTGTCATAAAGAGAACATGTAGGAAATATCAATGCTTGGTGTTTTTACACTTGTAGAAATTGATTGTTACATTTATTTTTTTTACTGTAGCCTAACATCATATTAAAAGTTTGTATGCATACACACTGGTTTGTTTTAGCGTGTTTATGGACGAAAGAATGAACAAATGCATAAATTTACATAGTTAAAAAAATTTTCCATTAAAAAAATATATATACAAAAAAGCTTCTTCCCACTCAACATTCCACATCCTGAAAAATTAAAATATTTACAGTATACTAGGAATAACATATAAAGAGACTAAAAAAAAAAATATTTTCTTGCCCTCTTTTGCATGTGTTTTGTTGTTGCAAATTCTAAAATAAAGCGACAAAGAACCTCATTCATTGACTGCTATCATACAAATGAGTATGTTTCGTATTTTAGTTTGTCTCTGCTGTTTGGTTCGTGTGATGTATGTCAAAATGACGATTGGTGCTCGGCCCCTAGGGGCTAGTTTGACGATCAATGATCTGAATTATGTATGTTAGTAGATGACACAGTAAAACGAAGACGTAATTCAGATAATTCAAACTTGATTTTGGCGCATTTTGGATGATTATAAAAAAGCGCTCTTTTATGTAAAAACAAGAGCTCCAAAGTGGAACATCGCGAACAAAAATCATGCAAGTTCGAAGCGCTTTTCGCAGCAGGAGGCACAACAACAACAAGCATCTCTCCCTTACAAACCTGCTTCGGCCGAAGCAGTAGTGTTTGCTGGGACAGAATATTAATGTTATTGAAGCTCAAAAAAAAAAAAATGTAATTCTTTTGATAAAAACTAATATATTTTTTTTTAGAATCAAAACAACACTATAGTTTTTCAAGAAACCAAGTCAATTAATTTACCCTGATATTTTAAAAGACCTCCATGTAATATTTTCTTTTATCTATTAACGAAAACAATTTACCACTCCACAATTAGCTTTGATTTCCTGATTAGTGATTTCATAGAAAAAATAAACTTGCAGAATGCTGAGCACCGCAACTAAGCTAAAAACTAAAAGAAAACTAAAAATACTATAAAGTATTGAAATGACATTTATAAATGCATCATAAATCTCCTCATACAGAAAGAAAAATTAATAACAAAAAAATCTCACAAATCAAACTTAAACAATCTGCTTCGTAACAAACTGCTTAAACCAAAATGCTTAAACCACAATTTAATTGAATTATCATATCTCTGCTTTAAGATGAACTATTCATAATGTAACAAACAAAACTGTGGAATAGATCATTAGTCATATTTTTATTTTCCTATAAAATAATCTTTTACGCAGCATAGCAAAAAAGTATGTGGCAAGCATAAAAGCATACAACACATGGCTGAATGGCTGTCTGGTTGGTTTGTTGATGGCGTTGTTGTAAAAAGTGTTTGTTTCGGTGGTGGTAAATGATGTATCCAAAATTGTACCATTTTTAACATGATTGCACTTAAACTAGTTTTATTTGTAAAATAACAAAAAGAAATACGCGTAAAAATTGTATAAAAAAATATTAGAGCGGCGATACGGGGTATAAATAAATTTATCGGTTAACCGCAGAAATACATATACCAGTATATAAAGCAATGAATACTAATATGTTAATGTAGGAAATAATATATCGTTTGAAATGTTGGTAATCTTTTTTATAAAAAAAAAAATTATAAACTGCATCCAAGCTGCAAGCGCGTAGACATACATAATATGTATGTCTGAACTATATTATAACTATGTATATGTGAATATGAACTTTAAGCGATTATAGCTCCTAAAAGAATCATCCTACTTTGATGAATTTTTGATTATGCAGATATCTTCATATTAATTAAAAAAATCTTATCTCTTTTCTTAAATTCGGCTGCATTATTTGAGGTCAATAGTCGTCTTAACCATGGTGACCATTAAAAATTTTTAAAAAGGGGATTTTGACAAAAAGTTGACGGCAAATAACATATTTTTATAGAAAAATCAATCCTAATCTTATATACTCTTTACGAATTCGATTAAGCGGAAATGTAAAATTACAAGCACTTTGTTTCGCTCATGCGAGATTTTCGATAAAAAGAAGTTATAAATGAAGGATAAGTGAAAAACGTTTCACATAAACGAACTCATTTCAGTGTAAAACGAAAATACAGCATTAGAAGTAAAATAATTTTGTTATTGTTTTCATTTCAGATTCATTTTAAAAATTGAAATATAAGCTTGCAAAACTATATTTGAAAATAATAAATAGTTAATCATACATAATTGAAATGAGCGGTCACTAAAAAGTATTTCGTCCCCAGTAAATTAATAATATATTTTTACATTCGGTGTTTATTTATTTCTAACCAAAATATGTGTCAATTAAGCGGGGTTTCCTTTAAGCGGATTTTCTTTTAAGCTTTGAAATTGATCAAAAATAATAAATAAGATTTTTTTATTTTCAATTACGCGATTTTTTCATTTAAACATTGCGCTCTGATTCGAATTCGACTATTGATAATATAATAATATAATACATATGACATACAACTGCATTTTGCTATTTTTCGTGTAGTCGTTAAAAAATTTTCTTGGAATCAGCAGTTTTCAACCCATCTTTTCAGAAATATTTTTTTCTTGAATCGAAGCATAATTTTAGTAATTTCGAGGTTTGATAATCTCTGACGGAAAGATTTTAATATTTTAATATTATTCATTTTAAGGTCGTCACGTTTGTCGCAATAGCTATTTTTCATTGACAAGAATAGTTTGCTGCGCAATATATTACAGAGAATTTATTTTCATTTTGCCTGCTATTTAAAATATTATTAAAGAGATATTTCTGGCGTGTAAAATAATTAATATATTGTTGAGTTGTCAAGTAGAATATATTTTTTTAAAAACTGTAAATTATAAGTTATCAGTAAGCCCTGATCTTAGCTGCGCTGCCACCTTAAAGGTAGTTGCAACATGGTTGATTTTGCTTAGTACTGTTGTCCACTTCAACAGTTGAATCTATTTAAGAAGTTAGATATTCTGTACCTAATATATGTCGAATTTTACGACGTGAAATGATTGAATTATTCAATTATGGAAATATCTACGTTGACGAGAAGGATGAGTAGATACTAGACATTTTTAATGATTTGTAAGTTAACTTTTTTCTACAATTGGACTGAATTTATCATACTGCACTCCTCTTGATGTTCTAAAAAAACTTTATACCAAATAACAACCAATCCATTTCAAACAACATCGAATTTTTCAAATCCGTCCATATATGGATTATTTACGCGATAATCAATAGGACCAACCTGCGAACATGACAAAACAATTTTAAAAATAAGTTATTAAGGTCAGTTAAGGGAAAACAAATTGCACCCCGACTGCAGAAAAACCTTTGAAAAAAAAAAAAAAACACACAAATTTAAAAATCGGTTCATAAATGATTATATTGATAACTTCTTTTTTTAAGTTGGTTGACAAATTTTTAACCGAATTCAATAACGGTTTTTTAATAAACGATATTTATATGAACAAGCGTCAGTGATACCAGCGACATTACTTAACTAACTACACACTGTGAATTAGACCCTACGGCGCTTTTCAAGTTAATTTTCACTCTAGTGGCGCGCAATTATTATAAATGATCTTAAAGAAAATGAAATAAATGTTTTTCCATTTTAATACTTTCAAAAAAACCACACTCATGCAGCAAAGTATTTAGTTAACTTAAAAATGAAATCATATTTAATTATTTTGACAGAATTTTCTGAGGAGATTTTCCTGCGTTTTTGCATTTAATTACTTGTTTAATTGGTAGGGGCTTTAAATCTTTTCTGGCAATAATTAATTAATTGTAAACAGCTTCCAGAACGATATCATGAAATGTTTATTAATGGATTTTAAATGAAAATCGTAAAAACTGAAGCAATATTACAGCTGCGCTTTAAAGATGCTCTTCTTGCAGCAAATTCACACCACGAGACAAGCAGATTTATTATGAGATATTTAGAGAAATATGACGTTTTTATTGATAATTATACTGTATTTGTGTGTATGTTAAACGCATACAAACATCTATTATTAGATATTGGTGGTGATCTCGCTGTTGTGTTACTTCTCTGCCTTAAGAGGGACTACAGCGGAATACTGTAAATGCATGATGTTTAAATATTCATTTCAGTAAAGCTGAGCCGTTGTAACTAGTGCCATTTATATTGAAAGCAGAAATGCAAGAAAATATGTTTTTTTTAATAAAGTAAGATTATGGATGACTTATTATTCAAAAGCAAAAAAAAAAAAAAAAAACGCCGTAGTATATGATTTCTTTGTTTTTAATTTATTCAGCTTTAGTATACCGATTTTTACTCTTTGACTACGTTTCTCGACTGGTAGAATCGGTTAAATATAAATCTCTCTTTGAGATCAATTAATTGCGTCCCTTTACAATAAAATAACGTTGATCAACCATTCATTATAATTCATTCATTATGGGTACATTACTTTAAATTAAACCAAGAAATACGATAAATCAGTTTTTTTTTTATTTTGTCAGTCAAATATACATAGCTTATTTATGAGCTTGGCTTAGATGAGCGTATAAACATGAGGATCACGCAAATATATTTCATTGTAACTTGCGAACGGTTTGTCCGAGAGATGGATCACTAAAAGTGTATGAATAAAATTACCTTTATATTTTTTCGATTAGTATTTTACAAATGGTATTTCAAAAACACGAGCTTTTTCTCGTGACCTCGTTTATGCTACATGTTAATGTATACGATATTTATCGGGCACCAAAAGCTAAAATGACCTAAAGTGCCCGTTGTTCCTCGCTTTGCCCCATAGAAAGTTTACTGTGAAAAAAATTAGTAAACAAAACAAAAAGTACCAAATGAGTAGTATTTATCCATCAAAATGCTATCCGTCTACCAAAACATCCAATAAGTGTTTCCGAGTTGTAAAAGAACATCTAAACCAGTGATGCCAACTATTTATAATCGAAATGCGCACAGGAGTGTAAATATTAATAAAACAAACGGCGCTAACAAGCGCTAAAAATATTAATTTAAATATAAGCTTTTTTATTAATTAAAAAAAAGTTAGAGCTAATTTGTACCTTTGAGATCTGTTGTTTTATTATACTATTTTTGTAAACGTAAAGTAAAATAAAAAAAAATCGATTTAAAATTGTTCGTTTTCGAATAAAATATTATCATTTTCATTTTCATCTTGAGGCCATAAAACCGCTTTCACATAAAATTTCGACTTTCTGTTTAATTTGAATTAATTTTTGCGCTAACATTTGCAGGTATTTTGTAATCCGAACAATATGATTTTTTTACTTTTTTGGACCATATTTTATATGGATTATATGAGTTAACTGTATTTAGACACACTGTTTCTTATTTTGGTTTTAAAAATATTAATTACGCTAAAAGATCTTTCCACCTCTGCATTTGAATATGGAAATGATAATATATTAATATCAAAAGTTGATATCTTCTAAAATGGATTTTTATTCACTGAATTTTTGAAGTTATGTACTTCAATCCAAAATAAATCAGTTCTGCCTCTTTTTTTCCATTCAACAAACTTCAAATTTTGAAGAAAGTTTTCTATATCTTCTATCTCCTTTTTATCATTTATAAATTCTTTTATAAATGTAATGACATATTCGGTGTTGTATTTTTTCCACTGAAAAACTTCAAAAGAGCAGTTGCAGAAAATGTTATTATAAAAGTATATACGATTTTCTTTAAAATGAACAGTTGTATTAAAAAGGCGCTAAAAACACCAAATTAAAAAACAAAAATCGCTCATTTAGCGCTTCTTTTAAAAAACGCGGTGATGGTGAAAAATGCGACTTTTGGGTAGTTGAAAAGCGCTAAATATAGCGCGAAATACGCTAAATTGGCATCGCTGATCTAAACAAGTAAACAAACTTTTACATATATAATATTAATATGAGAATACATATATATTTTTTTTTTTTTAATTTTACTGATTTGAAACGCGAATTGTCTTAGACAAATTCATACAAAACAGTCGCCAACTCTTCTAGTACTCGTAGCTTCGGAAAGCCGATTTTCCCTACATACAGTGAAACAGAGAGACGGATATGGCTCATTTGCCTTCTTTATCCGAACTTTAATGCTGAATATTTAAAATAAATTTATACTGTATGGACTAAATTTTTTAATCGATATTGAGTTGCTAAATATGTTTATTATTATAGATTATTATATTTTAGAAAGAATAATTCTATAAACTAAAAAACGAATACTAATACAAAATTCCATAATAATGGTTTGAAATAAAAATGTGTACAACATTTTATCATTAAATGTTTCGTCACTGTACAACGCCCATATAGAAATGCATACGTACGTACTCACATATGGGCATTTCCACAGAAAAGTCTACTTGGTGCTCGAATTTTCCCTACTCTTACTAAATGTTGACGTAATTACTATTGTGTGCTAAAATAAAAAAAAAGAAGATAATGTACAAAATTTTCTTCGAGAAACAAGCTTAATGGTTTGGTGACGTTACGTGACAAAAAGTAGACTTTTCTGTGGAAATGCCCATATGTACTAATTAGTGTATTAACATGTATGAGTGTGTGTACAAAAACTGTTCACGCTTGTCGCCTTAATGATTAACGATACTAAGAAAGGGGCTACTGTTTCAAAAGTCAAACGCAATTATAAGACAATTTTGTTTTATTCGCTTGACTGATTTTATATAATAAAATTTTAGGAACAAAAGTAATTTTTATTGACTTTTTGATTAATCAAATAAATAGTAAAGTTTTGTAGTTATTCGATTAATTTTTACTACTACAGATTATTCAAATTTATTGGAAAATACCAAAATTTACTTTGTTATCTCTTTTTATTTTTGTGAAAATTTCTTTTCTTTTTGTGGCACGTAAATATATATAAAATAATAATTAATTTTCAATAATTTTCTTTTCAAATACTTCGGTTTAAAAACTAACTTAATGGTTGAAAATTTAAATATTTAAATTTGTCGTCCTCCCACTTTTTTTTTAATTCTGTTATTGTTTTTTCATAAAAAAAACCTAATAAAATTTAAAAGGGTGGAATTTCTTTTTCATAAAATTCAGTGTGCTTGGAAAAAGAAAACATTGCCATTTGATGTATAGTGATGCCAATTATTATTCTTCAGTATGGTCATTTTGCACGGTTTAAACTATCACTTAAAAACAGCAAACACAATTAAACTCTATTAAATTTATATTCAGATGAACATAAACGTAGTTTGAAACTACCTTTAAACTCTATCCTAAAAACTCACTCTAATAGTGAACTAATTACTGTAAATTTAGCCCTTAGATTTCAACACACTACACCTAAACTTGGTTAAATAGTTGATATTCTTCCCAATTAGTATCAACTTTATGAAAACTGTAAAGATGAGGGACTGTGCACATATTACGTAACGCTCCAAGGGGGGGGTTAAAGATTTGTTACGTATTGTAAATTTTGCACTGAAAAGTTATTAAAAAGCGTAACAGAGGGTGGGGGGGGGGGGGGGCGTATAAAATCTCTCTCAGCGTTACGTAATATGTGTACAGACCCTGGACAATTGAACGCTGAATGAGAGGTGTAGCGGCCTTAAAATCGGTATACTGATACGTTCTGCTAATCTGATTGCAAAAATAAAAAACTCATAGTAATTTTGAATTTTCATTAATTCAATGAAACTGAACTTAAGTCTAATAATAATAATTTCTTATTTATACATTATAATGTTTAATTATTACAGTTCAAATAATAATTACGTTTATTCGTAATAATAACATAAAACTTTAAACAATTTTTTAGGAACAGTTCCTAAAAATTTTCATTCTTAAAATTATATTCGAGCAAATACTCAAGAATTTATGTTTTCCAAAATTATTATTTTTTATGGGTTAGCTAATCTATTTTCATTTCGTTGGTAGCTAAACACCAACTCATCAGTAGATTTTTACCATTATTTATTGATGAGTTGGTATGTAGCAACCAGCAAAGATTAGCAAACCCATAACAAATAATAATTTCATATTTCTTTTTTCTAAAAATGAAAAATTTTTTAAAAACAGAAAAATATTTTCTGTTCAAGACTTGATAGCTTTAAGAAATTATAAAAGTTAGTTCTTGTGTGAACTGGCTCTGTAAAAGGTGTCAAGGTGTAGTAGTGTAGTGTGGCTAGAATGCCTATCTTAACAGCTGAAGTACCTCCTTCAGACAAAATATCCACTCATCTTTGAAATTACCATTTTTTTTTAATTTTAATAATTAATTGTACAAAGTCTACGATACTTTTATTTAGAAATATAAAAGGAAAAAAACATTAAAAGTTGTGAATGTACTGATTTCTAATTTAAAATTCCAAGCCTGCTTCAAATCAAACCCAATAAATTTAATGTGAAAGCAGTGATTTTAATTTATCACAACCATAATTAGAGCGCTCTACTTATTCTTTCTATAATCTCTGAAATATATTTTAAAAAAAATTATGAATATTAAACATCCATAAATATTCACACAAACAACTCTAATGGAAATTTTATGAGTTTTAACGTTTGTTTTGCTACTCGTATTTTAATACAAAAAAAAAATAAATTTTAAAAGTTTATTTGTTTTTAACAAAAGCAAACATTATTTGGAGTGAACAAAATACTTAAAAAAAGAAAACGACCGATTTTTTTTTTCTCACATTGACAAACGATAATTACTATTTTTTATATTTACTTTTTATATTTTTTCTAAAGAAGTGTAGAAAAAGTAAAAAAAAATAAGTAACATTCATTGAAAGTATAGAAGCATAATTTCAAATCTAACTTTATCTGGTCACTAGAAATTTAATGTCATAAATTATATCGTAACAAACATGTACAGGAAAAAGATGAAAAGGAGAAAAACTCGTATAAGAGTTGTTGTATTTAACAATAACGGAAAATAAAAATCGGGGACACAAAATATTGTTTTAATTATCACAATATTTATGTTTCTACTACTTTTGTGATTTGTCGTTACATGAGAATGAAACAATCGTAACCTTATGATTACTAAGTCACGAGTTTTTTATAGTATTATGATGTTGAAATTGGTTTTTCTAATTTTTTGAAGAAATATTCTTAGCATATATATATTGGTATTCATCTTAAAGTATATTTTACATGGGAATGTTTGTATAGAAGTGCTTGAGCGTGCTTTGGATACAAAATACATACAGAGAAAGAGTGATGATGAGAGTGAAATTTCAAATCAAAAAGATCTCAACTTTAAACCTTTTTTGAATTTATTGAAATCATTATTCAATTTGTCACTGAAATTATATACAAATATTTACATATCCGTTACAAGAAAAGTGAAACCATGCAAGTGGTACAAATTTCAAATTATTCTTCATTAATATTGTGATATATAATACAAAATAATAATTCATATTTAAAGATTTTTAGAGGCTAAAATTCGTAATATAACGATCAGAGAGAATTAGACATTTGTTAATATTTTAAATAACAACGAAAATATTTTTATATCCAACATCATTTAGATTTAAACATACACGGCTGAATAGAACACACGTTGTTTTCAATAGAAGCCACTAAACCTTAGTTAGCTCTGAATATAAGAATTAAAATTATTAATTAATACTCGTACTCAAAATGATCCTTAACTTAAAATAGGTAAGAGTTTTTTTTTTTTTTTTTTTTTTTTTTTTTTTTTTTTTTGTAGTTCTAATGAAGACTAACACTTACTTAAGTTCGTTTTTCCTTAAATTTAACTTTTTATAAACTAAAATATTATTTTTATTCGAAAAATGCTCGTAATAATTGAACAGACAAACAAAAATTTGACAAAATTTAAGAAAAAAACAAATTGAATGATTTTCTGCAACTGCTAACTTGGGAGCAAAAGAAAACGATTAAGTCTCTTGAAATCTTTATATACATAAAAAATCTATAACTTCGTATTAAGCATAGCCAGTGATTTCAAAGCAGCTTGTAGGCATCAGTTGAGTTTGACAGATTATCATAAAATACAAATTGTTGTGTCGCATCCGCCAAATTGTTTTGCAGTTAATTTCAAGTAAAATTATCATGTGTAAGATAAAATGTATGCATGTAGACTAAGTAAATATAATACAGAAAATTTTACATATATAAGTTTAAACAATGTTTAAACAGGGATAATCTTGATGAATAAGTTGACTGAGTCAGTGTATTGATATATAAATATGGTCTTTGCATACCTTTATATCTCTGTAAGCTTTTATTGAAAACAGTCGAATATGATTTATGGTATGAGTGCATTTAAATTATTTTATAATTAAGTGAAGCAAATTTATGAATAAAAACAATGCAAATGGTTTCGTATTAAATACGAAACCACCGCATGAAACACGATCATGAACCTTCATGTGAAATTCGGTCATTAGCTAAAATGTCACGTATTTTATGACACATTTAGACTGTATTTTGTAAATATGTTTTAGGTATTTGTTATTTAGTTTTTCACCTAAATATGTGTGTATGTGTATCTGTGTGATATAATTATAATAAATAAGTTTCTTGTTATAAATAATAGTAAAAACCATGTTAACGTTTTTTTTTTCTTTGCAGGTATGAACAATTTATAAATTTCTTCGTTTTATAAAATATGAAATGGGTAAGTCTTGTTTTAGCTTTTAAAGAGGATGATTACTTTATACATAAAAAATACAATGGCTCATTGACAAGCATTTGTATCGTGTATGTTGTATTCAAAACACTTTCTGGTTTTTAGTTTGTGAATACCCAGTGTATATTGTATCGGGTTGTATCTTGTATTGATAGAAAAAAATAAGAATAAGCCGTATAGCGCTTTCTGAGACTCTACACAAATACTCTACGAGTATCGCATGAATTGCAATTATTCCAAAATATGTACATACTAAATAAAAGGGTAAAAGTGTATTTTTATTTTTACATGAAAATTGCGAACAACAAGCTTACAGTTCTGTATTTTGATTGACGATACAATGACACAACGCCTTTGTGAATTGAGCAAATTTTTTTTCTCAAAATTTATCACAAACTTTGTTTTATTGAATATAATTTTTTTTTTAAATATAACGACCGAAAAATTCAACTTTATATTTTTTTATTATTTATTATAATTAAACCGTCGAAATATTCAAACATATGACAATTAAAAATATTATTGAGTTAATGAAAATTCAAATTACTGTGAGTTTTTTATTTTTGAAAAATATTAGCATGTGCAATCAGATTAGCAGAATGTATCCGTAATTTGATTTCAAGGCCGCTACACCTTTCATCGGCGTTCATTTGTCTATCTTTACAATTTTCGTAAAGTATACTAATTGGGAAAAATATCAACTATTCAACCAAGTTTTCAACAGAAATAGAATGCGAGAATTAATTTAATTCATTATTATTCTATGTTTACATATTGAAACAATTTTGGGTTAGTACAAAATTCTCCATGTCTGATTGCTTACTACTAAGATTCAACAAACTCTAATAGTCCGTTATAATCAAAGTATTTTGCTTTGTTATTATAACGTATTGTTATTTTCTCTCAATATTAGGGAAATTTATATCACTGTGATGATCCTATTATTAGGGAATAGCTCGTGCCCAAGCTGAATTAGTATTTTATATTATTATTACGAATCGGTATACTGATACGTTCTGCTAATCTGATTGCACATCCTAATGTTTTTCAAAAATAAAAAACTCATAGACATTTGAATTGAGTTACCTATAACTCAAAAACAACAGCTGTTAGGGAAAAATTGTTGACGTATTTAGAAAATACACCTCAATTTGAGATAGAAAAAAAAAATTCACAAGAAACAAGCGATATTTTTACCTCTTCTTGACCAGTGTAATTGCTCCAATTCTGGTTGATTTTAAAAATTGAACATGGTCCGAGATATGTTTGTTTGTTGTATGTTCCTTATAGGAAGAACGATCGTCCGTGAATTCAAAATATAATAACTTTTTTTAATATTGGTGGCAGCAGTATACATTCCATACAAAGTTTTTTTTTTATAATTTTATTACTTATTGAGTCTTTAACTATAAATTGAAACATCATTAAGTTTTTTTAATCTTAAATCTAAAAATGTTAGATATATGTTTAACCAATGTTAAACAAAATTTTTAATTTTAACGGTTGATTTTTGTTGTTTTACATCTCTCTTTTGTTTTGTCGCTTTTGAATTTTTTCTACATTCGGTGCTGTGGCAGTGCCCCATAACTGGATTCCATAGGAACATATTGGTTTTAGGATCGCGTTGTATAAGAGAAGTTTACAGTCTAGGCTTATAGATATGTATATATAGAGTTTCTTCCAATAAGCCAATTCATTTGGGCTACTTTTAATTTCATTTGGATCAACTTTGCGTCTATATGCGATTTCCATCTTAAACGACGATCAAGATGAATGGATAGATATTTGGCTTCGTTGTGTATCTGTATAATCTCGGTATTGATTCGTATAGGACGGTATGTTTCCCTGCGCAATGTAAACGAGTCATGTACACATTTCTGCTCATTAACTTTTATCCGCCATTCTTTAAGCTATGTTTTCAGTTTTGATATATGTATATTAGGGTGGGTCAATTTTTTTGCCTACTAAGCGTATAGCAAAATCGTAATCTACGGGAAATTCTAAGAACTTTTCCCAAAGAAACCATGGTTCTAAAATCAAGAGAAAATTTGGTACTCAGGACTATTGTTATTTTAACATAAACCTCCATGGTTTCTTTGGGAAAAGCTCTTAGAATTTTCCGTAGATTACGACCTTGCTCTACGCTTTGTCATGTTTTTCGGTCCCGAACAAATAGACCCACCCTAATGTTTATCCTTGCAATTTGCGGGAAACTTTTACTGGATTTTCATGAACGCTTAGAAAAGCTGTATCATCAGCAAATGTTGACATGTGCTTGTTATTGCTTAACGGTAAGTCAGAGGCATATATTAAATACAGTAAAAGACCAAAGATACTGCCTTGAAGGACTCGGGCTTCAATCGACTGCGGGGGGTTTAAAAAATTGCCTTCCATAACTACAAATTTATATCCCATTAAATAGCTTTTTAAAAGCTTGACGATGTTTGCGCGTAGATTTTGTGTTAATTTGTGGATAAGACCTTCGCGCCTTACTTTATCAAAAGCTTGAGAAACATCTATGAAACATCTTGTAGTCAATAGCTTTTCTATATCTGCAGAAAAACTATTGTTGAATTTTACTTGTTGATTTGTTTTATTTGTAGAATCATTAAGACCAGCTTGTTTAACATGTGTCAGAAGGTGTTCTCAACGGCATATTTTCTGTGCAATGAGTACTCAAATATTTTTAATATTTCAGCCAGTTATACATGCAGATGTCATCGGTAAATCGTTGGGAACACATATTTGAAGTGCAACATTCCTCTACTGAAAAATTGATTACTAACTTAACATGATATGAATTTACTTATAAGACTTTAACTTTTAAATTATAGTTACGAAATACAATTTTCGTTTGTTGTTTAAGAAGATAAAGGGATTTCTTTCTTTAAATAAAAATTTTTAAAAATTAATATATTTTTGTACATTTTATGTACTTTTTTAAACTTTTTGTATGATTTTTTTTTTTGAAAATGTATGTGCAAATTATTCGAGACATATTTGCTTGAATGCGCCGAATACGAATACGAATATCTTAAAATAGGCGAATAGTCGAATAATTGAATACGAATACGAGTATTTGTAACATCACTAATATCTACACAGACTTTCACAATACATATGTTTCTGTTTGAATGCAAAATGTTAAAATAAGAATAGTTGCTTTTATTTGTAAAAGTATTAAAAATGAATTCTTTCAACATCTCGGAATTTAATATTATGTAATTCCCCAAAAAGCGATACCAGTTAGTTGTACGTTGAATCTAATGAAATAAACATCGACGCACTTGATGTATTTTTATGATTTGAAACAAAGCATATAAATATTTGTATTGCTAATTTTTCGACCTTTTTTATTGAAGTTATTTATGTATATGTGATTGATGAGCTTGAGGCCAATTTTTTTACAATTTATTTATCTATTTCATTCAGAAACCATTTGAAAAATAAAAACAATGTTTTAATTTATTTCAAAACCGGAACAGCAAAAATCAATTTTCTTTAAAGCGAATATTTTTTTGATTTATTAATTTGTTTAAAAATGTTGTTGTTATCCCGTTTTCCTTTTTTTAACTTTAATCCTGAAGAAGCTACACAAAGGAGTAGCGAAATATCGATAAATAAATTTTATAACGTTTTTTATAAAAAAATTGAACTCAAGCTCATCAATCAAATATAAATAAAATCATATAAATAAAAATTTAATCAGGCTTGAATTTATGAAATGAAATTGACAATTAAATAAACATTTTGGAAGGTACTATAATTTCGCACCGCAACCTACGATACGTGCAAAATGTTTTATAATAAATGTTTGTACTAGGAACTCCCAATTTTAATCTTTAGGCGTAACAAAATACCATCATAAAAATAATTAAAATTCTACAAAAAACAATAAAATAAAATATAAAAATAACCTAAATCGTTTTCACACACTCTTCGTATGCAACATGATGCACAATCTCGTTAAAAAATCAACACTCTATAGTGTAAAAACAACTTGTCACTAAAAATATCATTGACGCTTTTACTGAATTCAACATTTAAGAATTCGAAAGCATTCTGTGTTGTTTTCAAAATAAAAAAATGTGGTAAAAGAACAAATGCAACACAAAAGCCCAAGCCAAAGCAATTAGTGTCACTGTGTTGGGTTCAATAAGTGTTAATACGAGTAGAACCATAAAAAAATATCATATTTTTGCTGTTTATTTTTTACATTTAAAACTAAACTCAAATTTGAATGATTACAAAACAAAAATTACAAAAAACCACATGTTGAGTACCTGAATGAAACAAAGCACACAAATAAGTTGACAGACCGGAAACCTTTAAAAGGAAATAAAAGCTTTAAACAAGGACTTGTAAGAAAATGTTTTGCCTGATTTTGTCATACAATTTTTTTAACACTCTTCAGGAATTCATAAGAAGATGGTGATAAAAAGTGATAAAAATCAATGTAAGTTAAAATAAAAACAAAAAGCAAAAAAAAAAATAGCAAAAGAGGAGTTTCTTGCACAAATTCACTATCGAAATCTGAATGAAATTTCTTTTGTAAACATTCTTTTATTAATTTAGATTTTTTCTATTATTATTATTTTTAAAAAGTTTTTATGTTTTTAAAATGTTATTTATTTATTGCGGGTTAACAATATCTAAATTATATATTTTGTTGGTTGATATACCAACTCATCAGTAGATGTTTACCATTTATGTTGAAAAATCTACAAAAAGAATGTATAAATATTAAATTTTTTTTCTTTGTTGCTCGAAATGACCACCTAATATTTCACTGATTATAAACATACGAACTTTAGCCTGTATAAATATTAACAAAAAAAAAAATATTATTTATATTCAACAAATTTGAAAATCTCTAATTAAAGACTAAAGTGGCGTTTTAATATTTTCAAGAATTAAACCAGCTCATGTCTACAGAAAAAAAGTCGCATAAGTAACAAATAAAAATCTCAAATAAAATAAAAAATGGAAAAATTATTAAATTATAACAAAAAAAAAATGTAGCTTTCATTTACAGATGTTTATTTTATATTTGATTGCTATGAAAGTGATTGATGATGCGGTTTTTCCTTGCTTGGTACGGATTAAAGAGAATGTTATTTATATTTTTCACTTTTAAATGACGTTGTTTTATTTTTGTCAATTTATTTTTATTAAAAATAGCAACCACTTCACTCTGGAAACGACAACGACAACTATCTGTAGCATACATGACATGACAAATTACTATAGATAAACCATTTAGATAATAATTGTATTAATGTTGTATATAATTTTATGTTGAAGAAAAACAAAAACAACAATAAAATGTTTGATGAAATGTTTAAAGACTAAATATTTTTATAAAATACTTATGTATGTTCGCTAAATTGAAAAATCAAAATAGATGTATTTGGTCATGTGCTTTGCATCGGCAGCATTTCTATAATATTATTGATATAATTTTATGTCTGAAACATGGTTTCTCTTCGACAGGGTATTTAATACTATTAATTATTATTTTGTCGTGAATAATTTTTCCCTCGTAATTTTTCACTTCTCCCTTTGATACATATGTACATATATATATATAACAAAACATGTATGTAGTTCCTCCTGTTATAATTCGAATATTAAAGCTCTCAAAGTTTACTTTAAGAAAAATATCTGATAATAAGGCACAAACTGATGTATTGGTCAACAAAATGCAAAACAACAGGTTGATTGCCTGCGGAATTGTGAGGTTTTAATTTGTTGAAATTCTTTCGTTTTGTTGGCTTTCCAAAAAGTAGACGTAATATTTTACCACATAAACAAGTAAGAATGCAATAAACAAACGCCACAAATAAACTAATATTTAGCTTTGTTTTTTTAAATTTTCTTTAAAATATATAGGTATACCCGTGTATATTTTTGAACAAAAATGTATTTATTTTTATTATTTTAATCATCTGTTTTTATTTACATGTATTGAGAACTGAAACCGGGAGTAATTTTTCAAGTGAGATTCATGGTAGCATTTTTCACTTCGAGGGGAATAAAAATTTCACGGGAACAAAAATTCCACTTATTATTCACGACATTCAGTTTCAACTCTTGTAGTGTACAGACGAAATTTTATAATCGTCGCAACTGCATATAAAAAAATTATTAAAAGGTAAAGTCACAAAAAAAAAATAATACAAAAACAAAACATTTCTAAAATAGTTACTTTACAGGTTTTATTTTATTTTTTGCTTGTGTGCAATATACATAAATATTTGCATACACAAACTAATATAAGTGAACACAAAAAAAAGAGAACTCTATATGAGTTCATATTCTAACAACAACAATAAACCTATAAACAGCAGGAATGTGTATTTAACCTTGGTTTCTGATGAGGACAACAAAAAAAATAATCTAAACACAAATTTAAACCTTACACAAAACAGAAATACTCGTGCGCGATCATGCTCTCCGTACAAGTTAAATAGTGATCAAGAAACAACTACAATTGCACCAATTAGCAAACTTGTCAGCTTAGCTGTACAAACAAACAAACAAACAAACAATAAATAACAAGGTGACCAACGTGCACAAAATTGTAAATGCAGTGAGTGAAAATAGTGATAATAAAATTTAAACAGGTATGGACAGATACATAACCGTGCTAAAAAGGGGAAGAAGTCCCAAATCAGCTCAAATATCGTCAACGGTGAAAGTTCCCAGAGAAGGGAAAAATAATATGTATAAAGAATTCCGAAAATCGTATCGTGATTCTAAATAAACAAGGCGATGACGACACAACTACAACAAAGTCGAGTAAATCTCCACCGATATATTTAAGAGAGCAGAAGTAGAGTTTTTTGGTAATAAGCCTTATCTCGTTAATTGGAGAAAACGAGTTCTATGTAACTTCAATTGCCGAAAAATAGTTTCTGACTTTGACTCAAAAAACAAAAATTTTTATACATACCAATTAAAGAGTGCTAAAGGTCTAACCGTCGTAATAAAAGGTATAGACTCTATCGTGGATGCAGAAGAGGTCAAGTCTGGCCTTGAAAATTGTGGCTTCAAAGTTAAAAATGTTTCAAACATTAAAAATAGGGCAAAAAATCCCCCAACCTATATTTAGAGCCGAGCTACAACCAGGTGACTTGAAAATAAAAAAATGAAGCGCAATTTGTACACCGAAGAGTTACCGTTGAGTTTCCACACAAAAAAATGGACCTATCCAATGCCTGAACTGCCAAAAATTTGGCCATACCAAAAACTTATTGCAAGTTGCCTACCGCCTGCGTTGTATGTGGTGAGCTACACACCAGCAAATGAAGATACAGGTTCTAATTTTAGTCGAACTGAAGCCTCAATAGAGAGCTTAATACAAACAGTAAATACTTTTACTCACAACATGTCCTGTATAATGCAGGAACTGTTGAAAATGCAGGCTGTACTAAACAAACCATGAACTTGAGAATATATATTATTGGAACGCAAACGGCATCTGCCAACATACAAATTAAATAGAATATTTTATTCTGGATAAACAAATCCATGTTATACTTATGTCAGAAACTCATTTGACCCCTTAGAAGCTATTTTAGAATTAGTGGATATAATTTCTACGACACCAAGGATGATCGAGGTAGAGCTTGTGGTGGCTCAGGAATCCTAATAGAAACGCAAATAAAACACTACCTGTTATATGATTTTTCTGAAGAATATCTTCAAGCAACGAAAATCTGCATTGAAAATAATTATCAGAAACTTGTAATATCATCTGTATATTCGCCCCCAAGATTTTCAATTACCGAGATTAAATAACGGCTTTTTACAAATCACTGGGCTCCCGTGTTCTAGCAGCTGGCGACTAATGCTAAACACAATTTCTGGGGCTCACGTCTAATCACTCCAAGGGTCGAGTTTTATTTAATACAGTCTCTAAAATGGGTTTGAACGTAGTGTCAAGTGGTCAGCTAACATATTGGCCATAAGATCGACAGAAAATCCTGATGCAATTGACTTTGGAATAGCGAAAGTTGTGCCCAGCGACATGATTGTAGCTGAACCATCTTTAGATTTATCTCCAGACCACTTGCCTACAATTATCACTATTTATTCACACAAAACTGCAACACCTACATATGATTTACCGCTGTCATCTGCACGTATTAATATTGTGGAGATTGAAAAGGATATTACTAGTCTGAACTCCAAAAATGCACCAGGTGTCGACAAAATAAGCAACAAAATGCTTTAAGAACTCCCTTATATTGCAAAAAGAATAATACTTTTCTATTATTATTATTACGAATAAACGTAATTATTATTTGAACTTATATTGATTTACATATGAAAAGTAACATTATCAGGCTCAAGTTCAGTTTTATTGAATTAATGAAAATAATAATATTTTCCAACACAAAAAAACTCTTAGTAATTTTGAATTTTCATTAATTCAATAAAACTGAACTTGAGCCTGATAATGTTACTTTTCATATGTAAATCAATATAAGTTCAAATAATAATTACGTTTATTCGTAATAATAATAATATAAAAATATTAATTCCGCTTGGGCATGAGCTATAAATATCCTAATAAAAGGGGTCACAGTAATATGTGAATTTCCCTAATATAGAGTAAAAACAACAAAAACGTTAAAATACAAAGCAAAATACTTTGATGATAACGGACTATGAGTTTGTGTTGATTATTAGTTCCAAACAGTAATGAGGGAATTTCGTACTAACCAGCACTGTTTCATTGTAGAATAAAAATTGAATTAAAAATTAATTCTCATATTCTATTTCTGTTGAAAACTGGTTAAATAGTTGATATTCTTCTCAATTAGTATCCACTTTACGAAATTTGTAAAGTTGGACAATTGAACGCTGATGAGAGGTGTAGCGGCCTTGAAATCAGTACTGATACGTTCTGCTAAAAACTGATTGGATATAAATAATAATATTTTCCAACACAAAAAAACTCTTAGTAATTTTGAATTTTCATTAATTCAATAAAACTGAACTTGAGCCTGATAATGTTACTTTTCATTTTTAATAGTATTCTACGCCTAGAAAACTATCCAGCAGGATGGAAGGTTTCGATAATTATTATGATACCAAAGCCTGGCAAGGATCATACAAAGGTTGAATCCTATCGGCCTATTAGTTTATTGCCAAACTTTAACTTTTACGTTGCCCAGAGAAACATGCCCGCTTATAAAAATTAACACCGATACTATACCGCAACACACTCTAGTAAAATATCTAGGCGTTCATCTAGATCGTCACTTAACATGGAAATCGCATATAGACGCAAAGTTAACACAAAAAAAATTAAAAGCAGCCCAAATGAATTGGCTTATTGGAAGAAATTCTATACTAACCATTGACTGTAAACTTCTCTTATACAACGCGATCCTGAAACCAATATGGTCCTATGGAATCGAATTATGGGGCACTGCCTCAGCATCGAGTGTAGAAAAAATTCAAAGTCGACAAAATTAAATTCTACGTGCAATTACAGCAGCCCCCTGGTATTTCAGAAATTAGCTTGTCCATAAAGATCTTTATATTCCCCTAGTGAAAACTGTTTTTTCTATACATTTTGAAAAATATATAAAAAAAACTTGACTTGCACACAATATTCTAAGTTATAATCGGCTAATCTACTTATGTTCCTGATGGAATTTAAAAACTTTAATGTTAAAAATTTGGGGGTTTCGCAAAACGGGTTCGCTTCTACAGGATTTTCATGAACGCTTAGAAAAGCTGTATCATCAGCAAATGTTGACGTGTGAATGTTACTGCTTAACGGTAAGTCAGAGGCATATATTAAATAAAGTAAAGGACCGAAGATACTGCCTCGAGGGACTCCGACTTCAGTCGATTTTGTGTTTAATATTCGTGCCATACCGCAGAGCAATATTTCTCTTTTTCAAAAGTCTCTAACTACATTCACAAGTCTGTGAGTTTGTTCAATAGTGCTATGTTGTCTGCGAAAACCGAATTGATGATTTGGAATACATCCATTACCAGTCACTATAAGCATCAGCTTGCTCATATACTACAGATTTTCGTATAAGTCTTGACGGCCTTTGGAGTATAATTAGGATTTCTTTTGGAATTTTGAGAATACTTTCGTGTTTTGATATAACCAAAAAAAAAAAAAAAATATATATATACATATTGTAAATAACGAAAAAATATATTTATAATTTAAGTGTATATATTTTTTTTTTTTGATATTCGATCAGGCATAAAAACAATCATTCAAAAGACTGGTGTAAAAAAACGCAAACCAAAACATGCAGTTTTTCTTTTTTTTTTACAAAACGTACCTTCTTACTTTTATTGTTGACAAAACGTACGTTTTTAAACGTAAAAGTGGTTTGATATCAAACATCCTTAACGATTAATATGATGACTTCTGGATGTGTGATGCATCTATTGATAAGTAAAAAATTTGTTACCATTTCCAGGTTCATGCAGTTTTCTAAGGAAACGAAATAAATAAATAAACATAAATTTCCCAAAATTTGAATTGGGTGAAAAAGTATGTTTTGTTCTGCTGCTCCTCATACATAAACATATAATATATATAATCGTAGTACATGTTGAACACAACATATTTTGGGGCTATCTTTTGATTTTGTATTTGAAAAAACAATATAATTACATTAACTCTTGTACCAAACTTTAGCATTCGTGAAAAATATTCAAGCCAATAATTAACGTAAATATGAATGTAAATCGGAATTATAAATTTATTTATTTACATATACAAATATGTATATGTAACAAAATATATAAAATTGATCTAACTAGTTTTTTTGGGAGGATTTTCAGTTTTTTAATCGGAATATTTGAGGACATCACTCTTAAAATTCGATATATGAGTCAATATTTACCTTTTTACACTGTTTGTTGCATTGACCAAGTTGAAGTTATGAAAATATTATCTGTGTCGAAATTCAGTTTTTTACCCTCCGTTAGTCGCTACTGAACAACATTTTTTTTGAAACTGAATGTATCTTAATATTTTAGCTTTATTCACTTGTTAATGTACTTAGTATTGACAACAACAGGTGGTAGCTGATTTGTACCAATTTGGTACATTGCGAGCGTCCCGTTTTATTTCCAAGCTTTAATAAAGAAAGAATTTTATGCAACATCTTTCGGATGATGATAGCGATTACTAATATTCTTTAATATTCCACTTTATTTTTCGCTTTACAATTTTAACTATTTATATATTTAAAAAAATATTTTTACAGCAATTTTATTTTTAAATACTTGGAATTTAATATTTTTTTATGTCTTCAAAATAAAAGGTGAAGAGATTGTTTTCAAAGGCGACTTTTTCTTTATTATTCTATATTAATATTAATAATTTGATACATTGCATTTAACCTCAATTGAAAAAAATTGCGATTAACGGACGGTTAAAAGCTTTAACATTTTATCTACTGAATTACATGTATGTTAATGAAACTCTCAGGAAATCCACGAAGAATAGTTTAAATCCTCAAATCTCTCAACGAATTTCGAGCAGTTGCTGTTCTTTGAATGTAACCCCAATGCCGATATTTGGCGCGAGAAGCGAATCTGTATCGCTGCCATATAAATTTTAAGGATTCCTGCTTTTCTATACACGTTGGACATCCCTTTTCCTTAAAATAAAATGTTCCGCACTCTATATTTCAAGAAAGATTTCTTTAATAAATAGAATCCTCTTTCATCTCTCTCACTGCATTTAGGGTTGTTCACCTCGTTAAGTAGTAAATATTCATTAAAAATATATGAAAATGGCTACTTGAAGCATCTGTACGCATTCATCTTAAAGTGTTAATAAAAGATTTTAAAGAGACCCATATCAGGATCACAATGATCAAAACATAGAATGAATGAAGTAAATTCTAAATTGTTAAAGAAGCAAAAAAATATTTTTTATTTATATGAAACAATAATTTAAGGAATAATTTACGTTTTGAATATAAAAGAAAAAGAAAAATTCATCCCCTATTTCCGGAAACACAAATTTAAAAACGCACACACATGCAGAAAACACCACACTTCCATGATCTATATTACCAGGGATTAAACTGCATTAATGTTGCTTGTGTTTGTTGGTGGAAACAGAATGCGGTTCAACAATGAGGCGCACGTAAATTGTTTGAAAATATTTCTTATTTTTGATGTATAGCATTGTTAGCGATTATCATAATCGTTAACTCACATACGCTCTGCCCTTTTCTCCCTAAATGGTACAGATGTTTTATGTATTTTTTGAAATAATCATTTCTATCGATGACTAATGAAAATTATAACACAATGCTTAATACGAAATGACGACAGCTCTCTAGAGAATGAGCATTCAAGCCAGTTTCTTTTTTGTTTTTCTATTTATAAATATGCTGCTGCTCATGTTGAAAGTCCTCGATAAACAAATACTATTCTGGCTGATGTTACACATCATAAAACCACCATGTGACAGGCAATTACCTCCTCACTTTAAACCTGAACGATGTACGTACTCGTATGTATGCACGTGTAATAGTTGTGCTGCTTTTATTGGTTTCTATTGTGGCATTATGCAATATTTTTTTTTTATTTTATTCTTAAATTTATCGATTTAAACAGCTTAGAGCTTAAATGTATTTAGAAGAATAGTGAACTATTGATCCTGTCTCAACACACGTATTATTGTTGCTGTTGCTACTGCCGTTCGTCTTTTTGCGGATTTTTATATTTGGGGTGTTCACACTGTAGTCATATCACTTATATTGTCATAATGTCTTATTATTTTACAATAGTTTAAAAAAATTGCTGTTGTGCTTCTAGCAAAAAAGTCATAAAATAATAAGACTTCTGTTTATGGTTTGTCATAAAATATCAGTAGAAGCCTCAGTCGAGCAGCTGAAACTCTTCAGCCAAGCAGCTACTTATAAATAACACAAGAATAAGAATGTGTTTGTGTAAGTGATCTGCGTGGTAGCTTGTAAACGTCTTTCCACTTGCCCCGTTCAAAAAAATACTTCAGCTCATGTTACCGCCAACAGCTGTTTTTGATTATATATATTTCAGCAAGTTCGTATAGATAAAAAACAATTTAAAAATTTAAATTTATAAATTTTAGAAGATTTATAAGAAATTTATTATTTTCTTTATTAACAAGTCGGACTGAATTAAAAAACATTTACATTTAAGCCAAAATTCAAACGTATGTGCACTAATCCGACTAAGAAATGGGGTGTTGTTAAGTGTTTATCAGCTGGCACAATTATGACATAGCACACTAAATTATAACGGGATGTTCACATTTGTCATATTTTGGTGTGCTTTATCACATATGACTTTATCACGACAGTGTGAACACCCCAATTGTGCAGTTACAGGGCTCATATATATATATATGTATTTGCCATTGTAAACGTGTCATTTTAGTACATTATTGGGCACTTTACTATAAAATAACTGAAAATAAATTAACTTTTATAGACATTTCCTATATCCAATTTATCTATGTAATTTCGCAAAGAGAAAAAATCTAGAAATTCAAAAAATATTACTACACTCAAACTGACAATCGGATGCTTTGCATTTTCCTGTTTGACACCTTTTTTGATTAGAATTCTAATATTTTGGTATAAATATTTTAAAAAATTGTAAAATTCGGATAAGACTTCGCTGTTTAGTTGCAAAAACAAGCTTTGGATCAATTATTTTTGATCAATTTCAAACCACTTCTATTCCCTTAAAAGAAAATCCTCTCAAAAGAAACCCGCATAATTGAAACACATTTTCAATAGAAAACACCAAATGTATATGAAACGAAACCGCTAAATAAATAATTATTAACTTAATTGCGAATAAATATGTGTTAACGACGGCAAATTTTCTTTAAATGTAATGGAAAATTTACAATTTGAATCTATAGTTGCTAGCTTATATTTCAGTTTATAGTATTAATCGTACACACATTGTTATACTTTTAATGACGTATTTTCTGTTTATAGAATTTTGAGTCCATTTAACGCAACATATTTCAACTTTTCCGAACTTCTTTTTATCAAAACTCTCGCATAAGCGGAACAAAGTACTTGTAATTTTGTACTTTCGCTTAACCGAATGCAACTGTATACAAATTCCGAATGATAATTGAATGCGGGACTTGTCACTATTATTTTTTTTTGTGTTTATATTTATTAAGGTTTTTTTTTTGTTATTTATAATAAATCCATCTAGTGCTACACTATATATTGTGTTCAAGGGTTATTTCTTTCGTTATTTACGTCTTTCATGATCGGCTAAGATCAAGAGTCTGTCCTTTCTTCTCAGCCTAATTTGGCCTCTAAAGTCAAAGACGTTGCAGTGGATTTGGAGGCATCTTAAGTTTTTTAAAATACATATTGGCACATGTTTTGAAAAAAGCAGCCTTTAAAATCCAGATCTTTTTGAATGCGGAATTTTTTATCAGGATTCTGCTGTAATCAGGCGTATGATTTTTTTTATTTCCTTTCTTATATATTTTTTTCTATTTTTGAATCTGAGGCAATGTCGCACAACTGAATGCCACAGCAACATAATGGTTTCAGCATCGAGTTGTATATTAGGAGTTTATATACAATTAAGTTGGATCGATTTTAGCTTCCTTTGTATTAATGAGTATTAATGATGAGATATTTAACTTCTGAGTGATGCAGTATAGTTTCGTCATTGATTTTTATCGGTGGGCATGTTTTCCTGTACACATTTTTATTCGGAAATTCAAATTTCCCAATTTCCCATTTTTCCAGCTGCGATATACATTCTGTTAGTTTTTTAGATGCTCCTTGAGGGCTCACGTTTGTGCTTAGAAAAGCAGTAGCATCTACGAATGTCAGTGTGTGTATATCAATGCTTGTTGGCAAGTCGGAAGAATATATTAAGTACAGCATGGGTACTAAAATGATACCGTGAGGAACTCCCCCTTCAATACTTTGGGGTGTGCCCAGAAAACCATTTTGTTTAATGATGAAAATAATTCATAAACTTCCATATGAGAATATGGGTGTATTAGTGGGACAGTGATCAGGAGAAAAGTCTAGATGCCTCAACTTTTATCGTTTCAGAGGGGACACCCTTTCCTACGCAGAAAAAACAAATTAGTTGTGACAACTACAACAATTTTCAGGTATTACCATTAACGTAATAGTTGCGACAATCGATAAAAATGATTAACACCAGTTGTATTAATATTTTTAATTATTAACTACATTAAATGGTTTTACTTAGTCATTTGAATTTAAAATACATTTGTATTGAACATAGAACTCACATAATTGAATTTATAAAAAAAAAAAACATAATTGAACTTCGCCTTAGACAACTCTTGTAAACAACTTGAGTAAATTCTTGTTTTAATTTAATTGGCTACGCCAACCGAATATTACTTTTGGGACTTAGTAGTAGCAAAAGAATACGTTCTGTTGACCTAATCAATTTAAGAATTGTCACAATCGTTTCTTTATTACAATTGTAATAATGGCCATGGATGATTTTATGGATCCATAAAATATTAATAGCGTTTGCTGAAATTTATTTTATGCAACTGATATTTTATTGCGATAACCGTTTCCCAATTTTTTCTGGGTGTATTTCGAAGTCAATCACATCGGGAATTTTTTGTCTATCGGTTCATTTGATATTACATTTAAGCCCATTTTATTGTTCCTCCTTCTCAGTGTATAAGATGCATCACTTTCAGACACACCACTGGGCTGCTGTAATCACACAATATTAGCTATAGTATCGAATTGTATGGTGGAAGTTTACAGTATTCCTACTGTAGAATTTCTCACAATTAAACAATTGAGCTGGTTGCTCTCTACAACGAATACTTTATTATTGGTTTTCAGATATTTTTAAAAGGATGTAGTTTTTTAGTATTCTAATAACTTTTTAAGATGCTTTGTACATTACTGTAGTCTAATATATAAATGCGCTGATCTGTAACGTAGTCGTTATATCCACACTTCTAATTTTGCCAGACAATATCTCTTCTACATATTAAGAATAATATTTCGAGTGGTAGAAGAAGCAGTTGGTGCAGTTGGCGCTTATCAGTGGGCAGTTTTCCATTCAATGCGCACTCAGTTTCATTTATTTTATGCTTGTAATCAATTAGTGCTAAACTCAAAATAAAAAGAAACAAATGTACTAAATTGTAGTAAAAAATTTTTTAGCAATAACACGTCCCTGTAAAAAATTTTCATGTTTTTTGAAGCACTAAAGAAATAAACCGCATTATACGCATTAAAAACGGCTCATATGTTGGAATAATATAAAAAAAACATATGTAATTATATTTAACAATGCAATATAGAATGAATTATAAAATATATATAATATTTTATTCGAATAAATGTACTAAAGAATTTATGTTTTGAAAATTTTTATATATTCGTTGTGGGTTAACTAATCTACATATTTGCATTTTATTTCGGGATCCCGAAAAATTCCGGGATACCGGGATTGGAATTTTTGAAATCCCGAATACCGGGATTCATTCAGTCCCGATTGGCATCCCTGTATGTATGTATGTACTTATGTGAATAAAATATATATATTGGGTGTTTTTAATGTACAGTTTTTCCATCTGAAAATCATGTTATTTTTTTTAAATGTATTCTCTTTAATAATTTTCAAATTCAGAATTCAGCTGTGCAACGTAAAGAATATTACTCTCTTATTGCTCCTAACCAACACCAGCACTAAAACTTATAAACAAGAAAAGAATTGTAACTACTCCTCCCTCATCTGTAAAATTTTAAAACGTCTTACAATCCTCCATTCCAAGAAAAATCGCATTAAAAATATGTCATTAAAAAGAATCTCAATGTCAGTAGTATGCAACACAAAGATGCTGACTGTTATAAAATATAATTACAATTCTTTTCTCTTTGTGTTTTTAATGCACACAACATGATGATGCGTCATACCTGGCGGACTTTACCTTCACATAAAGGCTGAAGCAGAAAATGTAGCACGTGCATTTTGGTGACAACTCAGAATTTTTTCCCTTGTTTTCTTTATTTTGATTGTTTGCTTTTTCTTATTTTGTGGATGATTAACAACATCTTTTTTTTTTTATATAAAAATAAATCTAAATTAGGGCTGGGTAAGAGGAAAATTAATGAGGGACAGATGTTGACGCCACGCAAAGATGTTTTATCATATACATATTTTATTTATTGTTGTTTTTACTCTAACATTTCAAATTTTAATTCAATGTTTTTAATCCTCAAAGATTAATTTATAAATTTGATAATATTTTTCAATCCTTTAAATAGCATCTCCCAAAATGTGTGGGTTACATACAGTGACCGCAAAACTTGAAATAATAATAAAAAAAGGAAATAATACCATATATTAAAAAACCAACAAAATAAATAAATAAACACTTGTTTTTCAACATCTAAATGAGATACAAAGAGCCACACCCTCCAGAGAAGCAGCACGAAAATGATGCAGAAATGAAATTTACCATTCAGTAGTTAACTGTGGTGGAATATAAATTTTAATACGATAATTACAATTTTTGTTTTCACAATATCCTTTATCCTTTGCAACTACAGAGTCCAGAGTACAAAACAAATAAAAAAATTTTAAATAACGTTTGAACAAAAATCTGCAAGAAGAAAGTTTGTTTTTTTGCCAGACACATGTTTGAATTCTCATCTACATGAAAACAAGATAATTTTTATGTAAAATACTGTTCCAAAAATATAAAAATTTAATAAATTTTTTAATTTATTAGGAAAAACTTGATGGTATTATTGGTTTTTACAAATTTCAGAATAAAATGTTTCAATAAATTTTGTTTAATATGAAGAGAAATATTTTTTTCTTTAGTCAGTTGAAAGACCTGCGCGAGTAAATTTGTTAGCAATTTTTTTTTTTTTTTTTTGATAAGACGGACTGCGAAGTGATAAGCTTGATGGCAGAAAAATATCAAGTTCTTTGGCAAATTTCCATCGAATATTCTAGCATTTCTATTTATCAGCCACGGGGTCACCTCTTCATGCCTTAACACATTGCTTAAGTGTTCGAGCTATCTAATTTCTTTTATCTGTTGTTTCGCAACAGCACATATAGGATTTTTAGCCACTAGCACTGATCAAGCATCAGTCCTTAAACCAATACCTCTCCCAGCTTTTGGTAGCAACCATAGTCACCTCGTGTACTCCCAAAGGAGACCTCACCAATAACGTGTCACGGAATCATGCCACCAACGAGTGCAGTTTAATGGTGGCAACATATCCATTCTCAAGGAGAAGGAGTATGCCAATGCATACCTAAGAGAACAGATATGCATCTCGAAATATCACATCGCAACTGTGTGTCCAATGTAGGACAACACTCTACCCCGCCGGTCACTCTCCCGTAGGGTTTACCGTCTCCCGTGGTACCAGTTTAGGTTACTCGTAAAGCCTCGAAAGAAAACCCCGAAGGATTAACTTTTTATTGACTTTGGTCTCTCACCTTCTACCAGATTAGCATAGATTACCTACTTTCTTAATCTACCTTATATGCACATTAGTTGCTCTATTATTTCAGAGATTGGGTAGTAACATATAATTTTAATGAGTAATTGACAAAAAGTAATGTCAGGAACAGAAAATTACTCTTTTCCCAAGTAGGAACAGCACCAAGGTGTGGATATCACCAAAATGATTATACAATGAATTTTTGTAAATCAATTTGAGAAGAACTTTTATAGTTTTTGCTTTGTTCGAAATTTTATACAAAATACTGTTCCGACAGCGATTGCTACTGTTCCAAACTTCTGTACACCACAATGCTCTCCTTCGTCGGTTAGAAAAAACGTCAAATAATAAATAATATCAACAATTTAAATGTGTGTTAAGATATTAAAAAATTTAGTTTAACGAAACGATTAACACAGTAAATTTTTAAATTTAATTGCGTTGCTAGTATTTTGCAAATTGGGGAGAAAGTTGGTTCCAGAGACGAATTGTTAATATATAAAACTGTCCCTCAGATGCCGTGTCATTATGCCGAAATTGGATAATGCCATTTCCTCTCGATGATCTTGTGAACTGTAAGCGGTCATAAAGGTATTTTGGTTTTTTCGTCATGATAATTTTATGTATCAGGACAAGGTTTTTAAGCATTAGATAATAATTAAGTGAAATATTAAAAATACGGCTGGAGTATTTTTAGACCATAAATGTAGCGTATAACGTTATTAAAAGTTGTTTTGAGTTTCAAAGTGTCCTTCGAATTACATCCATAAAAAACCTCAGACGCATTTAGTAAAGTTGGCAGTATATAAGTTTTAGCAAGTAATAGCCTTATTTTCAACGGTGTGAAATACTTCGTAGCCCATAAACTCCTACCGCAGGACTAATTAACATGATCAGACCAGGTTAAAGTACTGTTGAAAATTACACCAAGGTTTCTGGCAGAGTTAACTATATCAATTTAACACCTCCAAGGAAAATATCAATGTCATACTCAATTTTGACTGATTTTTTACAAATTATTAAACATTTGGACTTTTTAGGGTTAAGACGAAGGTCATTTGCTGATCCCCAAAGAAAAATGCTATTTAAATAAATATTAAGATTACTAACATTAGAGCTAATGGAAGTCATAGGACTACTAAGGTAAATTTCAATATCATCAGCATACATTTGTATACTGGAATATCTAAGTGGTTGTGGTATATCATTTGCGTACAGTGAGAACAACAATGGTCCAAGTACAGAGCCCTGCGGAACACCTCTTACCACCCGTAAAGGATATGAAACAAGATCATCACATGATACGCTTTGTACTCTATCTGTTAAATAAGATGATATTAATTTAACAGCAGTTGTAGAAAAATTGAAAATTTTTGTTAGCTTCAAGCACAGTATTGAGTGGTGAACCGTATCAAAAGCTTTTGAGTGGTCAAGTAATACGAAAATGATATTTTCCCAGCATCTAGGTTACACCTAATCTCTTCAACAACATCAGTTAGGGCAGTTACACAGCTGTGATGAGGTCTGAAGCCTAATTGACGATCAGTTAATAACTTTTTGGTATTTACATATTAATAGATTTGTTTCTGCAAAATATGCTCAAGAACTTTGGAGAGGTAAGGTAGAATTGAAATAGGGCGATATTCGCTGTCTGTCTTTGGGACGGGGATTACTTTGGCATATTTCCATTCTATCGGGAATGTACTTGTGGTAATAGCAGTATTATATAAATGTACAATAGAACGTACTATCCAGGGTAGAATTAATTTTATGAATCTAGGATTGATATCATCCAAGCCAATAGCATTAGATTTAACTTTACTAAATCCTTCTGCAACATCAGCTACTGTGATACATTTAAAATTGAATTTTTCACTCGAGGCATCATATGATGGGACTCGATCATAAAAACTTGGGTCCGCTGAGGGCATGTGAATATTGGCAAAAGTTTTATTTAGCCTATTGACATCAACAACAATTTTCATGCCATGCTGCATATTTTATATGCCTGCTCTATGGGCAGTCAGGAGTGTTTCTGTGTAGTTTGAAGTTCGTCCAAAAGATGGCGCAAAATTTCTTTTTTTTGTGTTTGTGCGCGATAACTTAAGATCTACATCACCGATTTCGACTAAAATTTATATGTATCTACTGTGTAGATTGGGGATTGACCGACATATGGCGCAATTTTTCTCTTGTTCAACCGCAATAACTTAAGAACTACCGCACCGGGTATGCCCGAAATTTATATTATGGCAAAACAACGTTTGTCGGGTCATCTAGTACTTTATAAAAATTATAAAATTTAATATTTTTTGTAATTTTTTATATCATATTCCAAACAATTTTTTTATTTTCCTTTTCGGTTCAATTCCATACCTGAAAACAAGGTGTTTTAACGAAAAAAAAATATATATTTTGTAATTGAGTAAAAACTATTAATAACTCATTTATTTTTCATGCAAACTTCTCATAATTTTCTGTGTGCTAAAAAATTGTTTTGTTAATTTTTATGCAAAACTTTGTTTTGGAAAATCATTTGCTTTGAGTAAATTTTTTTCTTACAAGGAATGGTCCAATATAAATCTTGTTAATAAAAGTTGGTAAATTTCGCTCAAAGTGCAGATTTGCAGGGCTTATAGAGCTTCCGTGTGTATGTATACCCAAATGAAAATAATTTATTACACACATACATTTATAACATTTTAATCGAGCAAATATCTGCATTTTGAAACTTGTCATACATGATTGTAAAATCTGCTGATGGGTTGGCATTTAGCTACCAATGAAATGCATATAAATAGATTAGCTAATCCATAACAAATAAATATTTACTCGTAGTTAAATTAAAAGATGTTAGAAATCTTGGAAATTTTTTAAACTTTACATTTTGTAATTAGAAATATTAAATAATATTGTCATTAGATAATATTTAGTATAATAAAGAAAATACACACCTTTATTATTAGTTCAGGTAAATAAACTATGCTCAGAAGTTCCAGAATGATGTTGCAACCAGAATAAATTGTCTTTGCGGATAAAAAAAGACTCGGTAAACGTTGACATTGTGGTTCACTACATAGTGTGAGTTTTTGTTAATAACAAGTACTCGTATCATTGCAAATCTTTAATTATACAGAAGGCATAAATTGGTAAATTCAAATCGATTTGTACTTAAGTTTGAGTCTTTGGAAATTATTGATTCTCTTTGTTCAAAACAAAATATCAAATAAAAATGGCGTAAACAAATTTATATATATTCAATAGAAATTTACCTCAAAAAGAATTTACGTGTAAGATAAGCTAAAAATTTTAAGCTTTCATAAAAAATATGTTTACTTTAATATTTTGAAAGAAAAACCTGATGATCTTTTTAAAAATTGTATTTTTGTTAATACGATTTCTAAACAACTTTATTGGCATAAATATTCCTGTTTATATTTTCTTTTTGCCACCACAAAAAATCTTGGAGAATCAAAACAACCACACTGTTCTATTTGTTTGTATTGAAAAATGTATTTCTTGTAGGTTTTTATTGCTTAAAATCTAAAAGATCACACAAAATATAACCCTACATAGAGCATTAAAAATCTAATATATGTATAATAGATATGACGCCAATGTCAAAAAGATACAAAATTGATGTCTTATTATGACTACCACACACACAACTTGTGCATTTCTCCCTTCTTAAAACACTTAATAGTTGTTGTAAATTTATCCAACTTCTGCAATGAATATATTCCAGATACATAAATGTAATAAAATTAATCAAAACTCTAGAACAGAGTAGCGAATTTGCAAAATTTAATAACAAAATATTGTTTGGATTATTTAGATTTTTTGTTTTTGATAAATATAAATTGTATCTTTACAATTAAAATTTGTGTGCCAAAATATGAAGGAGAGATTATTGCAAACAAGAAAGAAACAATTCTATAAAAGTATTATTATGAAAAATGTGTCTAGCCACATCAGAGACTGACTTTCAAGTACAAACATGCCACTTAGAACATATTAAGAAAATATAATAATATTTTGTATACAACTCGCTCATGCAACATAACACGTCTTTTGTTCGAGTAATTGTACAGGGAAGGAAAGTGTGTATGAATTGTATCATCAAATTGCTTGAGTTTTTGTCTTGTTGCAAATGTCACATTAAACAACACTTTATTCCATCAATTTGTTTATATGTGATAATAGAAATCAATCTCTGTGATGCAGGGATTGCACACATCTGGAGAGATACCTCTTCGATGAATTTAAATGAAGTACGTGTTAAACTCATGCACTTGAAACTAGCGTTTTTTCTTCGTATTTATTATTTTCCGGGAATTTTTCAGAGATTTATTTCCTATACAGGGAGATTAAACAGTGGGATTAGTTCCAAAATAAAATTATACAAAATACCAGCTAAGACCCAATGTGATTCGTAGAGATTTTGGGTGATAAAAAGAAGAAAAGAACTTTGAAATATAATTTATTTATTTATATATATATTTTTTTGTAATCAATTATAATAATAAAATCATTCTAGTGCCTTAATAATAAACCATACTGCAGCGTATGTGAGTGAAGATAATGGTTGTAGTGACCTCCTTATGCCTTCATCACTTAAATAGTCCGACAACAATTAATACAATGCCACACCAATGTACATTAGAGAAATTAGTGATGTTGATTGACTTGCTCTGGCCAGGGTTTGAAACCAGGCCCCAAGTCATTGTCTGCTTAGTATTTTTTAAAACATATCAAAATAATTATTAGCTCTATATGAGAATTGTTCAATTCAAAAAGTTATTTATTCGAAATAATTATACCTACAAAATTTCAAATTTATCCCTAAATGTATTCGTTTTGAAGATCTATCTATTAATAGAAATTGTGTGGAAAGAGCGATACTCTTATGTTCAACGCGTACACTTCTTGAACCACGCTCATTATAAAAAGAATTACTCTCACGAATTTTCAAGTTTCCTTCTGAATTAGCCCCAAGAGTATTTCATTGACTTTCGTATGACACTTCTTGATACTTTTTCATTAAAACCAATACATATTAGCACTGAATTTACAGTTTTTAACAACATTTGTTCCATAAATATCATAAATTTATATGTTCCTCTATTTAGGAGGTGCACCGACCGCCATATAAGTTTTTTCAGAATATTTTTTTGTAGAGCAATCCAAAACAAAAAGTTCCTCCATCAATCATGGGTATAACTAGAGGACTGGACAAATAATAAAATTACCAAAATATAACACTTTAATCGAGTAATATTAAAGATCATCATACTTGAAAACTTTTTAGCAAACAATAAAATGCGGCATATAACTAACTCTAACAATTAAATTGATTTTTAATGAAAATCACCATTTTGCTCGTTCGTACAACAAAGGATGTCTGTTAATTTATATTCTAACAATGAAATTAATTAAACAAAAGTATTAAAATATCTTTCTGCAGATAGATTTTTAAATGTGTTTAAAAAATACTATGTAGCAAACCACTAAAATGTTTTGAAGATTTTAACCGCTGTAGTTTTGTAAACTAGTAAATTTTACCTTTCCTAAAGACTTGTGATATTTTATTTAAATCAAAGTGTCCGCTTCTCCACCTTTAATTTGCATAAATGGCGACAAGCTGTGAAAAACAATAACTCCGTCATAGATTTGCAGGACTCAAAAAAAAATTCATTTTGGAAAAATTGTTGTAATTTTTGATTCTGCAGTGTTTTTGTACGAGTATATGCTAAATATACACAAAAATATTTGTTAGTTCCTCTTTTTATCACCATGAATATATTACAACTGAAGAAAGGAACATGCAAATAGTTTTATGTTCATTTTACATATAAGTATCTATGAAGGTATGTGCATAAACGTGATAATAGTGTCTTCTCAGCAAATATAGAAGGAAATTAACTAGTAGGTAAATCACCAAATGTGTGAGTTATTTGTTAGAAAACAGATAAAAAAATATAAATGTAAAATTCAGCAAAAACATTACAAGAAAAATGTTAAACCTACACAGAACATTTAAACAAAATTAAAAAAAAAAAAAATAAAAAAGAAAAGCAACAAAATATTTCTTATGCAAAAAGATAATATTGGGGGTAAAGAAAAATTGTAAACATCTAACTTAAATAGTATTATTTAATTGTGAATAACTTGTTAACTCTGCTTTTGTTAAAATAATTAAAACTCCTACGGAGAGAGAAGCAAAATAACAAAACGATGATTCGATTAAAAAATTAATTTGATTTCTAACAACTACGAAAATTGCACTAATAACTGTAAAGAATTAAATGAAAAAATTTTAAATTTTAGTTTAAAATTTAATTGATATAAAAACATATAGAGATGTACATACATACATATGTACATAAATATATGAAAAAGACAATTAATCTCTACAAATGTAAAACTATTTGTTTTTAGTTATGCATAAGCAATTGATATGTGAAATTGTTTTAAAATTTTATGGTGTCATTCTATCTATAACATTGTTTAAAAAGGTACCCTCTCCGTGTAAAGGCCCAAATCTTTTTTTCTATTAATTAATTTTGCAGCGTGCTGAAATCTGCATATTGCTAAATATTTCTTTTTCAAACCATTGTTTATTGTTATATGTACTTATGTATATTCAATTTTAAATACAAAATTAAATTATTTTAAATAATTAACAAAGTCATTAAAATCTATTAACAGAACTCTGTTTAAGCTGATGGGTCGTGTCAAGGTTTTCAAATTTAAAAAGTTGGCTGACTTCCAAAACGTCAATTGCTTTGTGTTTGAACAGAGCATCACATTTCATAACGCCGCAGTACAATAGTTATACAATGTATACCATTTCAAAACGCCGCCGCAAAGTATTTTTAACACCGTAAGAGAGAAAACAAGGCATCGGTTTTATAGTTGTTGCAATGTTTCCGAACTTTGCATATGGATGTGATTTAAATACAGTAGCAATACTGTATACAAACATTGTATACGAACGTTTTGGAAGTCAGCCGTTAACTTCCCGCTCATCATTTTGGAAAGGTGCACTAAAGTTGTATACCCGTATATGTTTTGACCAAAAATTGTGATATAAAACATGTGCATGTACGTACACATTCATACATGCATAAGCCGAAAAGAAACCCTTTATATATTGTGATAGATTACGTTGCATTTAAGATGTGAAATGGCGAAATCAAAATTTATTTTTCACATTTTTATTATGCTTCTGATTCGTGTTCAATGAAGAAATGAAAATAAATTGAAATTTTTCACAATTTTTCACAAAAGTTATCAATTGTAAATTACTTTTTTTGGATTTTCAATTATTTTAACGATACGCCAAATAATGTTAAACTTAAATCATTATCAAATCGATCAAAGTTACTCACCCAGTAAAAAAATTGCTTCAAGTAAAGCAGGTTTCTACTTTTACAGAATAAATGAAGCGCTGACAAACCTGCTGATATCGCTGCTGATTTTTGTATGGCGAGTTCCCGGTTTGGAGTACTACATTTTTGCTCACAAAAGCGCTTTTTTGCATCTAATAAAACATGCAAACGCATCAGTTATCCGAAACAATGAACAATATAATATGAGAAAAATCTTCTAATGCATGTATGTACCTGGCATCTGTGTATCTATTTGGCATGTTGTAATAAGTCTACAGATGGCAGCACAAAGGAAGCTGATTAATTATAAGTGTATGATATGATATTGGGAACTATGAATAAAAAAGTGATAGAAGAGTTGCACATAAAAAAAGTTTTTTGCTTTTACTGAAAATTTTTGATCAAGCGCGTTATATGTGAATTAGGCATATAACTTTAACATTTTTCGAAGATATAAAGATTGGCATACTGTAGTCGAATAGGCCATTGAAAACTATGAAAAAATATGCTTTTAGTTTTTCGTTGGCGTCAAAAAAGTTCACGCACCGCCAGCGATGAATTTTTAAATTTGTATTTTGTATGCAATGAGATGGCGCAGGAATTTATTTATAAAGATCCAATTAGACCAATTGAACAAAATTTAAAGCCAAAAGATAATAAGTGGACGATTTAATGCTCTATGAAAGATTTTTATGATAAGGAATAAAATAACTTGCTCAAAAAATTTTTTGTATTGCTTTAGAAAATGAATTTGGTGCGTGAAGTTTTTATTGCAAAATGATCGAAGATACGGTTTTTTCTTAATAAAACATCATTGCCCACCTCGTGGTACTATGCGCGAAGTTTGGTTATAGCCCTAATGTACATATATCATACATATATACGAGTAGATAGTTACCTCTAGAAAACTTCTTACACCTTATATTTTATTTAGCACAAAATATTAATATTTCATGTTTATCTACCACCCGCAAATCATGAGAATGTTTTTTGTGTATCTGTTTATTTGTTCATGTCCAACTACGAAATAAAAACATTCAGTTTATAAATGCGTTAACTGCATCCTGAATTGGGTACGACATACAAACCTTGTTGCAACATATTAAATTTCTTATGAAGAATTGAAAATTCAACGGCGGAATTCAGCGTTTAATGCAAATGTTCTTGCAAAATAGCAATTTTAAAATGTCTTATCTATTTTTATTAAATCTAACGGCAACTTTGTGTATTTTGTTGTTGAATTTTCCAAAAGAATATTTACTGTAAAAATTTTAAAGCTTTTATATATAAAGCTTTTATATTTAAATCAACAATTACGGTTTTTGTTGTGTATTGAAAATTTAAAAGTATTGAGCATTTTAATTTAATATTAAATTTTATTAAAAACACTTCAAGCTTAAGATTTTTCCGAAGCTATCTAGACTTGCTGTTGTAGTTAATTTCTAACTTAACCAACACGTTTTATTTTAAGCGAAGGGTGGATGTAAACCAACTTGATGTGTACTTATATGTGGAAAAAACCATATCCCATTGGGTTTTTACTTGTCTACATAAACGAAACAAAAAGTTATATGTTTAACATTCAGTGTTGATGTCTTCTTGTCACTACAATTGTCACCGACCTGCAAACAGTAAAAATAAAAACTATAAAACCAAATTTTAACAAACAACTCAGGTTGCTTCAAAATACGCACGAGCACCAGCTCACACACGTACTGGCATGCAACAACTTGATTTAGTATCTTCTGTTGCATGCATCCTTAAAAATACATTTACTCTGCTTCGATGAGGGAGAGCCACACCACACAGACAGCAAAGAAGATGTAGCAATACACAGTAGTTGCAAGTCAGTCTTTGTCATTTGTTAGTCAGTCAGAAGTGATGAAAAAAAATAAAACTTAAAATTTATATTTTTTAAACCATAAAAATAATTTGTATGCGTGTTAAATATTACAAGCAAATAAATGTCGCATTTAAATGCAATTAAAAGTTTGTATGTAAATTATTTTTCTTGATTTTAAATAAAGATGTACATACAAAAGTATGTTGTATACAGATACTGTCTATTGTCAGTGGTATGAATTTTCCATAATAAAGTGGTTAAATTTCTTGATACCTTCCTTCAACTATCAACATCAGAGAGGTTTAATTGCTGTTGACAAGTTCCACCATTAACATTTTAAAATCAGCTAAAAAAAAGAATAAAATTTCCCGATTCTTTAACTGAGACTAAAATTTTTAAAGCTTTTTACTACTAAAAATTAATTAATTACTTTTTTAATTACAACTTAAAAATAATTATAACTTAAATATCAAATCAAAAATTGGCCCTAAGTCTATCTTTACAAAATTAGCTTTGTAATGAAATCGGGTTTGAGCATATCACTTGTATGGTATCAGTGTATAACTTAAACTATTTTGTATTTTTATTTGTTTTATTCTTTATTTATTGAACATTTATTTTCACTTAACTTAATACAACTGAACTTATTATTAAATTACGACTATTATTTATTTAAAGTCAATAGCATAGTTTCACATTTATTTAGGTCACTTAATATTGCTTTGTAAGCGAAAGATAATTATTATTTTCTTTAATTTATTTTTGCAAACGAAATTGTTTCTTTTGGTCAACAAAAAGTGCTTCCAAAGCGGAAGTTAAAATAATAAAATGCTTCTGTTAATTAAGCTATTATTAAGTTGAACTATATTTAGGTCAACACAATAATGCATCATCAACTGAAGTTGAACTGAAATTTTTAATTGGTAATTTTTAATATTTTGTTCCTTAACTTATACAATAGACGCACATACACTCGCACATAGACTTCAACATTATAAGCCGTAGTAGTTTTTTATATATATTTTTAAAATATTAGGAATGCTTCAAAATTGTCTAAACAATTCTGCATCATGTTGCAGTTAAAATAATGGAAAACGTTTCCGCAGAAAGGTTAAGATTAATTTTATATTGTTTTTTCTTGTGTTGATTTATTTTAAAATTTTTTCTGTTGAAATGTCCGTCACTGTATGTTTACAGGTTTCCTGTTAAATATCAAGTTTTAAAGCTCATAAAGTGAATGTATGCCATGAATTGCATTAAAAAATTGCAATAACTTATAGCTTCACATATGCTTATACTAAAATATATTATGTAAAATTGCGCGCTAACACACTGTAAAATATTAAGTAAAAACACATAAAATATGACATACTCGTATCTGAAAAAATAATAAACAAAAAAAAAATGTTGCACATTTGTTAAATTCATGCAAAAGATGCAGTTCAAAAGATTCAGCTAAAAAATTTCTACGTGATGTCTTAATTTTTTTCACAATTTTGCAGAAGAGGAGCAAAAGTTGTGCTATCGAATAGTCTTTACAAAAGCAGACAATCGTATCGTACCACCTGGTCCGAAATAAAATTATACATGTAAACATACTTTTGACGTTTACTGTTAAAAAAAATCAATAGAAATTAATATTTGTAATAAAATATAATAAATTATGTGACGTTCTAAATAAAACACTTTGGTTGGCATAAATAATACAGACATTATTTTTACAAAATATATGCTGATTTGTAGGAAAATCTAATTTAAAAATGTTTTAAATGATTTTAATAATTTGCGAATAAATTTATTTTTTGTAAATTTTTAAGCATTAAAAAATTTCATATATATTTACATCCCTGTTCATAAACGATTGATAAAGTTTAAATGAACAATAAAACCGAATTTTCCAAACAAAATTCATACTTAACGCCACAATAATTGTTTATGAATAAGACCGTTAAACAGAAATTGCTGACATATGCTTTTTTATAGTCTTTTGCAGAAATAAAAGAAACATATTTTCTTTGGTGCCATCTGTTTCAAAAATTAATAAATTTACTACATAAACATACATATGTATATTTTAAAACAGTTAATGACTCTACTTATTACAAGTGGCACTAAAACGAACAACGATCGCCGAGTTGTTAATTAGTACCACATTAATTAGTATTATTTGCCTCAATGCACCTTCTCTTGAAAAAATCTTGCATCAACGTCATAATTTAGGTGACCGCAAAATTTTTTTCAAAAACCAAAGCGACGGGTATGGACAATTATTTGCTAGATTGCCTTGTGAAATGATCTCGAATTTTATCATGTAGGTGGATCACTTTGTCAAATTTCAGAATTTTTCTTGAAATTTTTTGATCAAATAATTTAATAATTTATCATGATGATATTCCTGTCACACAATTCAATAAAATTAACTTTGAGGGTGGTGTTGGCTGAAGTGGTTAGCGCGTTGACTACTAACCAAACAATGATTTGGGGCCTGGGTTCAAACCCTGGCCAGAGCAAGTCAATTAACATCATTAATTTCTCTAATGTACAATAGTGTGGCATTGTACTAATTGTTGTCGAACTATTTAAGTGATGATCGGACAGCGATTGTGTTGCACTAACTCTCCAAAAAAAATCAGATTTTGCACTACAATAATATTTTTCAATTAAAACTTGTATTTCAAATGTTGTCGGAAAAGAATAGGTGATATCCTAAGGTTTTCCTAATTTTTATTCTTCCCATTTTGAAACGAAATTGATTTCGTTTCGCTACCAGACATCTTTAATAAAAAATCTTAAGACTTAATATTAAAATTTAATGAAATTTCTAATAAATATTTTTGTTTTGTTTTCTTTCAGGTATTTGTTATTTGTTCTTTATATTCATCCCATGTTAAATCGATTTGTGATGTATGGAAATTCTTATATTCGTTCGTTCACTAAAAATGAAATCGTAAGGTATTATTTCAAGTTATTGTATTTTTTGCAGAAAATTCAAAAATTTCAATTAAGGATGAACTCTTTAAATTTTTTTTTCTACAATTATGGATTTGATATCTAATAAATGTTAAACTTTAAACTCACCGCAATTAAATTTTTTCACAATCTCATTAGAATAAATGTTACAAAAAAGCATTATGATATTTAAAATATAAATAGTTGTATGTAACTTAACTTTTATTTAATTGGTTGTACTTGTTGTTCGAATCCACTTGTAATCGTATACAACTGAGTGGTTAGTTGGTGAAACAAATGAAAATGCAGTTAAACCATCAGAAACAAACAAAAAACCGTATAACAGTTGTTGCAGCCTTGTTGTAAGACACCAACCATCCAGCCATCATTCACTGGGCATGCACTGGATATCCATGTCAATACATTTGTAAGTTTTAATTTTTTTATTAAGTAAAGCCTATCCTCAGAACCGAAGTACACCGCCTCGAATAATATTAGACGGGAAACGATTTTGAGTTTTATATTGGGAAAAACACTGAACTAGTTTTTAATAAATATTTTCTTACGATTATGTAAAAATTCATGTGAAATATGAAATTTGTGTTGTCTTAATTAGATCAAGGAAAATTTTCTGTCGACATTGGTGACATATCACAACAATTTTAAACTAAAAATTAGTAAAATTTCTTAATATATTTTATATATTTTTTTTTTGGATTTTTAGAAACATGCAAACAGTGAAAAAGTATACTTTGCTTTGTAAGAGTTTGAACTTTTGATCAAATGTATGATTAGCAATGCCAATAGTATGGTAGCTGTAAAATAGTAATATATATTCTTTAATTTTTTGTGATGCTTCGTTATCAATATATATGTTCTCTTTTTTTCAATATTTCATTAATTCAGTATGATGGAATTTGTTGTCTTATATTTTGTATGATTTTGATGACATAAATTTTTATTTAAACCTTAGAAACTTTCAGAGCTGCTGAAAACAGCAGATATAAGTATATGTAGAAACTGTAGCAATATCGAAGTTGTGTGTGCGATCACCTCCTAAACGAACGAAACCGAATAAATATACTTCTAGTAGAACGATGACTTGAACGACAATTAGATAGAAAACGAAAGTGTTTGACGAATTCCTGGCAACACTGTCAACGACCACATATCCCGTGTTGAGATTAGAGATGTGCGCGTGAGTAAATTTACGCTCACGATCACGCACGATCACGAACCATAAATATTTTTCATGCACGCTCACGCACGGCATGATTTAAAACTTTCACGATCACGCACGCTCACGAACGCAATATGTTTAATCACGTACTTTCACGCACGACGGAAATAATTTTGCACGCACGCTCTCGATGAAATACAAATTTTGTAATAAAAGATTTAGCATATGCTAAAAAATTTCATTTTGTAATTAATTGCTTTATTTACTTCACGATCATTCATTAAATTAAAAAAAAATTCAGGAAATGCCCGAAAAATTAGCAATACAGGGGATAAACTTAATATAAAAAATCTAGCACTGCCTGCCAAGGCAGGTTATTTAAATTTATTGAAAAGGACTACTAGCGTTGTTAGGTTTAGGTTAACGCAAGATTTCCAAAGGTGTATGTATGTACTCGTATGTTGATGAATGTCTGCATTTGTAACGGGGATTTTAATGTATGAAGCCACAATCATACATACATACTTATATACATATGTACGTAATTACATATGTATGTATGAATGGATGTAATTTTAGCAAAGATCAAAATATTCAAAAGAAGAAAAAGCTTAACATAGAGAACCATTTTGAGTGCGTGAAAAATTGTATTAAAAAATCACGCACGATCACTCACGGTATTATATTTTTGAATCACGATCACGCACGCACGCGTGATTTTATCAATTTGTAATCACGAATCACGTGATTCACGCGTGACACGAAAAATTCACGACATTTGCACATCTCTAGTTGAGATCATTTAAATGCATCTCATATCAGTTACTGCATTTATTGCATGTACTTGTTTTTTAAATGTCATTAAAAACACAATAAAATGATTTTTTTTTTGTTTTAATAAAATTACAAATATTTTTGTCTGTAAAAGACACTCGTTAAAATGTTAAAGTGTTCGAGTGGTTAGATTTCAAGTGCATAGAAGTTGTTTACCCGTGTTGATTGAGTACGTATCTTTTTGTGTGGCATTTGTAACAATTTGATATCAAAACCACATTTTTATTATAATTTAATATCCATTATCATACCATGAACGCTGTTGGACAATAAAAATTCAGATTTGTTTGTTTTGTTAAGTTTTTAAATTTACCATTGGATTTTGCGGACTACACTTCGCATAACATGTTTATAAAATGTGGTTCTTATTTGATACAAGTTTACGCTGTTAACTGAAAAATTTTATTTTAAGTTTTACCTTTTTTGTGGGTGCATTGAATGACCTTTTCTTTTATTGTCTACGTTTCTACTGCTGTTATGAAAATGTTACAAAATGTGCAGTGTATCCCAGAAAAACAAAAATATATTTTTCAAATAATACAAAATTTTAAAATTGGATCAACTTTTGTTGAATGATAGATTTTGAAAATATAAAAAAGGCTCAAGTAAATGACATTTTATAGGTTTAGTGGCGGCATTAATTCAAATAAAAAAGTAATTTAAAACTAACGACTTTGTTGACTCTGAAGTTCTACGTCAGTTCCAGTGGGAGATAAACCTTATTATCAGTTAAAAAGAAGTCTTGTTCACATCTTAAGAAAGTTTAGGTTTTAGTGCAGTAAGATAAAATATATTAAAATCCATCCTACTCTAAAAGCTGTGCAGTAATGTCAATTTTTTTAAAAACAAATTAAGAAAATCTCTACCAAGTATTTACCAAAAGTTGAAGAAAGCTGTTATGAACGGAAAAGCCAAACTAAAAATAAGCGGAAAATGAAAAGGAGAGCCTTTGAAGGAATCGCCTTACAAAAACTTCACTAGAAAATTAACATCTGAAACTTTTGAAATTTTACAGTACCACAAAAAAACTACATATAATAATTCTATTCATATAATTCTAAAACAGTTTCTCTCTACAATTCTCTTTTTCGACAACGAGCTTGCAAAAAAAATGTAGAAACAAGTCCTTTCTAATGAAATAGAAATTTACTTAAAAATTTAATTAAAAGTTCATAACTGATTTGTTAAAAAGATTTATTGAAATTGAAAAAATCTAATTACATTCTCAAAACTTAGAAGAATTACAAGCTCGGACAGATAGAAAGTAAATTTAACTTAAAAATTGGCGTCAAGTCTAAATTTTTCCGTTTTATGTTCAATAAACTGGCTTATAGACAATCTCTCAAACATGCAATGAGAATTTCATATATAAAATTATAAAACATCTTTTATACCATATAATTCCGTCTATTTTTCTTTTCGAGAATCTGTTAACTTACAACAAACTTTTTCAATGCAAAATAAAAAAAATCTAAATTTTCAATTTAATTTCTCAACCACTTCTTATATTTTTTTTAAAAACGTATCATAGTGAAAGTGATAAACAAACATTTGTCTAAAATCTTACGCTTTTTTTTATGGCAGAATTTTTCTTTATGAATATGATCGTAAGCCTTTTTATCTAAGAACTCAAAAAAAAAAAATAAGAAAAAAACTTTTCTACAATGTGATATATTGCATAAAAGGATCGATATAAGTATGTCTATCATGTGAAAAAACCCAGATATCGATATTATATGTAAAGCTCTACAATAGTAATAAATAAGTTTATGCACTTTATATAAAATAAACTTAGGTGCTGTAGAAGTTTTGTATGTGAATCAGTAAAAAAACTCAGAGGTTTTCATACAAATTTTCTACTCAAACCACTTGTTTTTATTATGGAACCGCGCATTATTTTTAATATAAAAATTATTGTTATTTAGATTAAAATGAATATAAAACAAATGTAGAGTTGATATTAAAAAATATTTAAAACCGAAATTTTAATATTTTCTCGTTATTTTAATTATAATTTAGTAGTTAATGAACAAAATTTGTCTGTTTAATACGGACGCGATTGCAAGTCTCATTTTCACATACAAAAACTTATTTAATGCTGTCATTAATTTTTTATATATTTTTGATATAATCGAAAAGCTGTTTTGACACCTATAATTATAATTGAAATGCACACACATCAATATATACATATATATATATATGTATATATGTACATATATACATGTACTCATACATGAACAAGCACCAACCGTTCTTCAATTTGTTTAATTAAAACATTAATTACCTTTAACATCTTTAAGCCCCTCTCAGTCATGCCAGTAACTCCAACAATATCACAAACGCAATTTCACGGTTTACTCATACGTGTGACATCAATAGGGTTTCTTATTTACAACAATTTTTCGTTTCCCGTAAAAACGGGAATTTTATCCAAATTTTCCGGAATCCAAAAAATTCTATGAAAAAATTTATTAAAGTTCAGAATGATTTGGAGGTATATTTTGGTTCGCTACCTGCTTCACCTTAAATTAGAATTTAATACGATTTTAGAAATTTAAATGAAAGTTTACAGTTAATTTGTAAGAAAAGCAAATGGTTAAGAAAAAGTTAAGATTTTTATATTTCTTGATTTCAATATTTACTTTATAATAAAAAGAATAAATAAATAAATCGAAAACTCAGCTTATGAATAACTATGAAAATCAAAATGAAAACAGAAATTCACGTAAATATCCTTAAAATTTTTAAAAAAATTTTACTAAAATTTAAATATCTAGATTTGGAAAGTACAAATATTTTCGATAGGTTTTTAATAAAAATGTTTGCAATTTAAAATAAAGCTCAACTTTAGTTCGCATTAAAACAAAATTTTTTAAAATATTTATTTATTTGCTCATCTATTTACAGATGAACTCACAAAAAGATTTGCGAGCATAAAAATATCCTTTCAAATTGTATTAGGTGTAGAAAAGTAAACACATTCATAATGAAAAATGATTTGTTGTGTATGTTTGTAAAGTTTTTTGAAAGGCTATTTTTAAGGTTTGTAATTCGCAAATCTTTTTGTGAGTTCATGTATAAATAGATGCGCTTTGGAACTTTTCAAAGATAAATGGTAAACTTCTACTGATGAGTTGGAATGGCAACCAACGAAATATATATTTAGATATTGCTAACCTGCAAGAAATAAATAAAATTTTAAAAAATATAAATTCTTGAGTACATGCTCAAATAAATGTAAAATTTTGTAAACAACATTTTTTATCTCATAATGTTTTATAACACTCATGTTTGTTTCAAACATTTTTGATTCTTAATCTTTATTCGGTCAGCAAGAAACGATCTTCCTTCCTTTTTGTCGTCTGGATAGATTAATTTAAAATATTGATATTTTTATATCATATCTACATATCTATAACATATCTACGAAACAGTTTAAAAAATAATATATTCGGTTGAATTTCTAAAAAAATGGTAACAGTCCAAGACCATAAGAAACGTGTTTTGCATAAGAGAACAATGCAGCTCTTTTCTCGCATTATCACTATTTAAGTGCGTCTCTGTCTGTCACCTCTTGTGTTGCAAATTATGTGCATATAATGCGGTACAGAGACGTTGTCGTCATATAGCAAGCAAGTAAGTCGGCGGCGGTTTAAAACCGGCTATGGCCGCCAATTAATCAGCTAGCAAGTAATTCTTTAAAGTTTTCAATGATATGCGGGACTGTTTTTAATTATTTGCAGTAAATAAAATATATATATTTTCCGCTTATAACAAACAAAAGAAATGAAATTTTATTCGTGACGAAAAAATAAAAATTGATTTCAATTAAAAAATTTGTGATATCAATTAAAAATTTAATTAAGTTTTCACCAGTAAACAAATTAATAGTATCAATTAAATTTTTATAAATTTTTTAACTAAAATTATTTATATTTTTATATTATTATTATTACGAATAAACGTAATTATTATTATTCGAACTTATATTGATGTATATATGAAAAGTAATATTATCAGACTCAAGTTAAGTTTTATTGAATTAATGAAATTTCAAAATTACTAAGAGTTTTTTTATGTTAAAAATATTATTATTTATATCCAATCAGTTTTTAGCAGAACGTATCAGTACTGATTTCAAGGCCGCTACACCTCTCATCAGCGTGCAATTGTACATCTTTACAATTTTCGTAAAGTGTATAGTAATTGAGAAGAATATCAACTATTTAACCAGTTTTCAACAGGAATAGAATAAGAGAATTAATTTTTAATTCATTTTTTATTCTACCTAGAAACAGTGCTGGTTAGTACGAAATTCCCTCATCACTGTTTGGAAACTACTAATAATCAACACAAACTCATAGTTCGTTATCATCAAAGTATTCTACTTTGTAAATTAACGTTTTTGTTGTTTTTACTCTATATTAGGGAAAAAAAATTAATTCTCGTATTCTATTTCTGTTGAAAACTGGTTAAATAGTTGATATTCTTCTCAATTAGTAACCACTTTACGAAAATTGTAAAGATGGACAATTGCACGCTGATGAGAGGTGTAGCGGCCTTGAAATCAGTACTGATACGTTCTGCTAAAAACTGATTGGATATAAATAATAATATTTTTCAACATAGACAAGTTTAAGACTTAAATTACAAAAATTAAATTACATTTTAACAAAAAGACAAAAAATACGCGCATGAATAATAAATAATTTCTTATGATTAATTTTTAAATGTTCATCACTACAAATAGTGTGTGTAAGTGTGTGCCTGTTTAAAGAATGATTGCATCATGTATTAAACTATTCCATTCATTCATGTCTTTACGTTCATTGATACCCATAAATGGCAAAATATTGTATATTTTACTTGCACAAGATTTTTGCAAATAAGTTTATCACTTTTTTTTCAATATTACTCGTTACTACAACTTTAAATCCAATTCATCCGTTTGTACATGTACTCGTATGTATCTACATATGTACATATGTGTGCGTATGTAAATGCTTTTTGCAAACAAAAAAGCCGCCTTAGTAGTTTTCAAAGAAAAAATATATGACTAAAAAAATTTATACAAAATATATGATGATGAGGATGATATGCTGCGCCGCTTGTCGCCTTAAACAAATAATCCAATTTAAAATAATCATGCATGGCGTCTGCTTGCAATTCAACTCGCCGGATTTTGTGATATCATCACCATCCTTGTTACTTGTTTTCGGTTCCTGGTGTTGTTTCTGATGATTTCTTCCTAAGCTTATAAGACGAGCTCATGGTGTACATAAATAATTTTTTTATTTGCAATGTTTTTTTTTAATAATTTAGATTTGTGGCTTTGTTTCTTCGATACTAACTGTAAAATATTTTTAAAAATAGGAATGTCTCAAAAGAATGATTTCTTTATTCACTTTAAATATATTCTTCGTGATAGATTTCTCGTTTAGGGAGCAAAGTGTTCAATACTTAAGAACAACCCGAAAATAAATTTCCTCAATACACATACTGGGAACAATTTTCGAATGCGTGTGGCACCTTTAAACCAATCGCGGTCCGCCTGGTAAGTTTTTTGTAAAAAGTAGATGGTAGGATAGTATCGATTTTTAATCAATATTAAATTAAAAATTTATATGTTATGAAACAGTTTTTATATATGTACATACATATTTCGATATTTTCGTAAAGTTTTTTGTTGTTGCTTTAATGTAAAACTTCTTTTAAATATGCACTTATCAATTTACCAATCGTTTATGAATAGGTCATCAAGAATCCTTTTATAATTAGAATTTCTTTTATTTAATATTTAGTGTGACAAATACAGATGGAAATTATTTTAAAAAACTGAATTACTATATTTTTAAAATTAATTTATTTGCCTTTCAAAATTTTAAAAACTTGTATCAAAAGCAGAAACAAATTTTTTAAATATTACAAATTTTGATGTTTTCCATATAAATGTCACTTTAGTGACGTGATTTACACAGTTATGGCCTAAGGTTATTAAATTCACCAATTTTTGTGGTAGAATAAATTAAAAATTACACTCATTTATTATGAAAAAAAGTACAAAAATTATCTAAAAAATATTGCTTAAAATAATTATAAAAATTAATTTTTCACATACGCTAACCTAGTGAAACACGAAACTCGACCCATGCTCCCCTAGAAGTTTTTAAAAGAAGCTTTTAACTTAAAACTCTGCAAGTAATACGAGTCTAACATACTTCTGTATGTATTTCACTCAATCGCAAAAGTATCTTTCTTATCTACTTACATACATACATACATAAATACATGGATATCGTTGCCAAAATTCCAAAAGTTGTTAACTGTAGTTTATAGTTTGTAGGAGAATCAAAATCGATCGTTTATATACTTAGTACCATTTATATATTATACATTTAAACTATGTTAATAAAATCGTTTTTTCTGAAAACATATGAGTAAAATTTTAAGATACGATGTACTCTTTTTTTTAGATCACTTTAAGATACGATGTACTCTTTTTAATTAGATCACTACGTATCAAAAATTAACTTATAGGGTTTTTTGTCAAATACGGCCTTTTGGATTTTATGTGCCGATATATCACTTTTTTACACTTATTCCCTACGAAAAACTTTATTTATAATTTTGGAGTGAACTGTGTTGACGGCAAATTGCCCGTATTGTTGTGTGTTTTGCTGATTGTTGGGGTGTAACGAAATTTGTAGAAAGAAGAAAATTTCAAATAATAAATACGTGCTGCTTTATATGGCGCATCCTCTTCGAATTGTCATAAATCAGATATAACAATTTAGTTTAAATTCGTAAGCTGTCATATCGTTAGTTTTTTTAATAAGAATGAGAGACTGTGTATTTATGTATGTTTTCTTTTATTTTTTTCTTATGTATGTATTTGTAAATGTTTGTATGATTGTATGTATGTTGGGACATGAATGACTTGACGGGAATGGGTGGATGATTGTCACTATTTCAATGGATAGTTCTCAGCTAATCGGGGAAGTTAAAACTTTTAACTCCTGTTGCGTTTTTTAGCACATCGTCTGCACACTTTTGTTTGCATGTGTTTTCGTGTTCTTCTTTCAATGTTTTTTAAATGTTAATTGTTGACTTGCTGCCAAGAAGTGTTTGGTAGTCATTGGCAAAGAAGAAGAAGTTGAAGTTATTGGCTGCTTAAATAATTTACTCGACTGGCTGACAGAATGGCTGTATGTCAGTGTTTATTTATCCGAATATAATAATAATAATTATAAATGACTTACGACAACAACAAAGGAATTAAAAGAAAGAGATAAGTGTGGGAAAATTAGATTTTTCACTCGTAGTAAATAATAAAATATAAGAGCAAAAGCAGAGAATCCGTTCCTTCCAGCCGACTGTTGCCTCTATAATTTAAATTTTAAAATGTAGAGGGTAGTGATAAGAGGCGGGATCTCTATCTCTCTGTGTTACTTAAGTAACCGGATGTGTCATATACTCATTTTTTTTTAACAGCTAAATAATAATTATTTGAAACTGTGAATCAGAATGAAAATATTCAACCCCAGTACGTTTTCGGAATCAAAAGGACATTATTTTTGTATGCATTTTATTTATTAATTTTTAATTATTTATCTTGATGTTTTTTAATTTGCAAAAGCGCAATAAATTTTTAAAGTTTTGTAACTCTAATCCATTCATTTTAAAATGAATAGAGAATCAGCAAAAGAATATTAAAGTTGTGTGAGAAACTATCGATTTGAGTTTCCGCTATTTGATTTCTTGCCATAAACATCGCATTTAACAATTTGGTAATGTGCCACCAAACAAGTTACTTTTTAACATAAACTACATACCGTCCGCACTATTTACTACTGTAATAACGTCAACTGTTTACTACTAAATAAATGGGCCATTTATTCATTATTAGCTGTATGATCGAATTAGTAATTTTGCAGCCAACTGTACATTTTTTTATTTTTATTAAGCCGTAAATGTTCCATTTAGTAGTTGTCATTCTTTTTAGAATTTTTTTATTATTTAGTTAATAATTTCTAGAATTTTTCTCCGAAAATAATAAATCATACGATGATTATTATATTTAAATCCAAAAATTATTAAATTTATTTGGAACAGGAGCAACAAAAAGTTTACAAACTATTGATTCTTGGACAAATACATACTTACATTCGAGAATGTAGCGAACTTAAAAATGTGGTGGCGTTTCCCAACAAACACGAAGGCTTTATTTCAAATTGAGAATGATTTGAAATAAAACCTTTTTTCAAACGACAAACGTTTGAAAATGATTTGAAAATAACTTGAAAAACATAGCATTCTCAACAAAAAGGGGAAATTATTCTCAAATTGAGAAATTTATTTATTCTCAAGTTACTTTCAAACGTTATTCTCAAATGTGTATTGCAATATAATGTGGAAGATAAATAAAATACAATTTTTGCTTTGTAAGCTCATGTATAATATATAAATTCATGGAATTCATTATTGACTGACATATTAACATATGTACTTGTATGTATGTGAAAAGTTATAAGAAAATAGTATTGAATATAAATAATATAACAATATCTTAATTAATTGAAGTTTTTAATCATTTCGATGTAATTTCTTATTCATGTATTCCACTTTCTTTTGATGGCGCGTCATAGCATCTTGGAAGAAACTAATTGAAATTTTTTGGAAATAAGGCATCTGTTGCAGAAGAAAATTTAGAGGAAAATGAATCTAGAGGTGTTAAAAACTATTAAGTTATTTCTTTAAATAAGCTAAATTATGATACTTTTTATAGTAGTTGTAACGCTCAAAGCTCTAACCGTCATTTTTGTCGTGGCACCTTTCCAGCACAGGTTTTGAGCAACTTCGTCGGTAAAAATTTTACGCCAAGCAAATTTTAAAAATGTTTCTGGGGACTGTGATATGATTAAAGATACTTATTCTACCTGGAAACCATATACATATGAATTAATACTTTTTATTAACTAAATATATTACCTATTTAAGTCCTCACCTTGGCTCCTCTTCATTTTCAAGATTGTCCATGCTTTCAGTAGCACCTCGATCATATAACAAACATACTATTTCTTCACTTTCCCGTTTTATCTTTTTCTTATTTGCGTTCTTACTCATAATTAATTTTTTACTCTCAAGCAATATATATAAATATTTTTCTCTTTACTGTTAACATACTTTGATCGCCATATTTTTAAAATGTTTAAAATTTATTTTGTGCTTTAAGTAGTGTTGTCACAAGGCGAATTCATAAATATGCCTCGATTGCCACGTGTATTTATACTTTGAAAATGCCACTTGACCTCAACTTGACAACAAATTGATAAAAAAAACTGATTGCCAAATGTTTATACTGAAATCATTATCAACTTGAATTCAAGTGTTGAACACAAACCTTTGAAAAACATTTGAGAATTGTGCTTGATATCATATGATAAAGCCATCTTATTTAAAAGGTTTGACTTCGTGTTTGCTGGTTTATCAATTTTCTTGTATTGATTTGGTAAAATTTTCGTTTTGTCTATATTGCAGCGATAGTGTGTTAAATTATGTCCTGAATCAAACTTTTCTGATCAAAATATTAGCGACAAATGCTTACATTTTGTATTCATTTTGTATGTAAGTATGTACAGAAGAAATTACAAGAATCATTCTTACTTCTACAACCATTAGGTGAAAAAGTCGCCAATTAATAATAATGCCAATTGGGACTAGATTTGTGAATCCCGGAATTTTTCGGGATCCCAAAATAAAATGCAAATATGTAGATTAGTTAATCCACAACGAATATATACAAATTTTCAAAACATAAATTCTTGAGTACATTTATTTGAATAAAATATTATATATATTTTATAATTCATTTAATATTGCATTGTTAAATATAATTACATATGTTTTTTTATATTATTCCAACATTTAACAAAATTATAAAGTATTCATTAAAAAGCAAATTAACAAAAGAAAATTATTTAAATCAAACTATTTAACGGCCTATTTTTTATAATTGCTAAACGCTTTTAAAAAGAATAATAAACTTAAATTTGTTTCCATGGTTTAATAAATAAGGTAGTCTTGTCCCTAAAACAAATACAACGTCACAAAAACAACAAGCATTTTGTTAGTGTAAAAAGTTTTCTGTGTGTCAAAATTAGAGAAACAAGCCGATCGCTTTAAAGCCGGACATCGTCGCGCTTTTATGAATTCGAGCCACTGCCAAACATATCGGTTTTTTATTACTTTAACTGGTAGCTCGTCTTTTAAAAATGTGTTGTTAGGTTTAAGTTTCTTAATTTTATATAAAATTTTTCTTTACAGCAGATATTTTTATTTTTTATATAAAATTTCCAAATAAAATTTTGTACTTCACCGGCGAGTTGAAATAATTTTTTTTGCTTAGACGCCGCTACAAATTTTTAATCAGCTTGTTGCTCTGCTGCATACAATTTGACATTTGTAAAACAAGAAAACACGTCTACAGCTGCCGGGACAACTTTACCTTATTTATTATACCATGTTTGTTCCTTTTTGTTTCATCGACAGTCTTAACAGTGTGAAACAAAAATATATAAAACATCAATATTGTGGCCACACGGTGACAATAGTGGAGTTATATCTTTGGTGCGTTTTCTTTTGCAATTACCTTCAATTGCATCATATTTGTTATTAACCGTGAGCATTCTTTTTGTACTATAATCGGTCGAGAAATTAGATATGACGTTTGCAAAAACATTGTGAATGAAAACATCCAGTTGAGAAACATTAACGGTTTGTATGCATACAAATCCAATGTCGGTTAAGAGTGTTATCTGATCATGTGTTCGTGCTTTAAACGCAATTCAGAAAGCAATAAACAGCAAAACTGTGTATTTTGTTGCTGGGCTTAGAAAGGCAATTATATTTCCATTTGACTCTCGCAAGAGCAATGGCATCGTCAATGAACTTGCTTATAGGGGAAAGTTAGGATGAATTTGTTTTAATAATATATAAGTAGATATGAATAAAAATATATAAAAGAAAAAAAAAATAATAAACAATTTCGGGATTGACTGATACCGAAAATCCCGGTTTAAAAATCCCGAGTTTCAGTATTCAGCAAATCCCGAATATCCCGGCATTTTCGGGTTCAGGATTTCGGGATGGCATCCCTAGTTGCACCGCTTTGACTTCTTGATTAAAGTGCTGTTGGTTTGATTTTTCTTTTCAGTGCATAAAAAGTTGGAAAATTAAATTGACACAGAAGGGCACAGAAGCAGTTCTTTAAGTTCGTATTTTTCCTAAAAAGTATTTATTAAAGATATTTCATGTTATGAAATATAGTATATATGTACCTATATACATATATCATATATATATATTATATATATGTATATATATTATATATAACACTTTCGTCTATTTAGTTAATTTTTTATCGTTGTCATGCCGATCAAAGTAAATTAAATTCTATTGTGGTTGAAAAAATACTATCCTGTGTTACACTGACGGCCAGGTCCACTGCAATGCTGCCTGCTGCCATTTATTATTTACAATATTAAATTATCTATTTAGAACACTTTATAATCTAATTTATTTGTCATATATTTTTTTATAAATTTTTGGATGAACCAATAGATTTCCATCAAAAATACGTCACATACTGCACATTTTAGCCCTATCAGTTCCAATTAGTCTAGCAACTTTTGCAAAACATATTTATTTCAATATACATACAATCATACATACTTATACATACATACATATGTATGTATGTACGGTATTTTGTAATTATTTGCAGCTACTCTGTGCTCTCATTAAGAACTTATTTTTGCTTTTTATTTCAATTCGTTTCATACAATCTAAATCCAATTACTTTTATTTTCTAAGAAAAAATAAATAAATAAAAAGCAATTCTATTGTCATTAATATCAATTCTTTTAAGTTGTGCAAACAAGGAAGAAGAAAAACGATTACAATTGTTCTTTATTTTAACAGCAATTGGCAAAGGCACAATCTATGATCACCAACTGTTTGTTTGACTTGCATTGAATCTCAGTTTTGTAGCTAAGTATGTTTATAAATACATACATACATACCTACTCGTACTAGTAGACCAGAGGTGATAAATTTCGTGAAATTGAACTTTTTCCAGTACAATTCGTATTACAAAAGTACATAGTTAATAAAATGATTTCATCACAGGACGCTAAAAACATATATGTACATATGTAGAAGGCTCGATTTTGAATAAATATTTATTTGAAAATGAGCGCATAAATATTTGATTAAATTCGATTTATCATAATAAAAACTTCATTATAAAAATGTCATTAATATCTTTTAATTCTCAAAATATCGTACCGATTTAGATAAATTTTTTTATTATGCACATGTGGAAATAAATGCTTTGAAAGACGATTCTGTTTTTATGATGTACATTGTACATATTAATTTATGGTGAAATGGGCCACAAACAATATCCTGCTTACTCCACTGTGGGTTACCCTTAAATATTTAATCTGAGAATGTGTATTTGTACTCTTATAGATTTGTATACGGGTATAAGTCGGGTCGGTAAATGTGTGTGTTAATTTTTGTGGGATCGATTTTTTTATAAATTTCGATAAACTTAACCGATATTCATCTCTATTAAAAAATCAAAGTTGTCTATAAATCACTGAATTGTTATTTATTTTTTTAATGTGTAAGAAAACACACATTCTGTAAGTATTTCAAGTGTCTTACTTCTACGGCTCTCAAGATGTATCGTAAATTAAAAACAACTTATAGTGTTGTTTTGGTTCTCCTGTAAAATAATAATAATGTTAGTTAGAGTGTTTTTCGTTTAATGTAACGATAATTAGAATTTCAGTGTAATTGGGGCCATCAATTTTAAATTTTTTAAAGGACACAGTGAACTAAGCAGATTTTTTTAACTTGAGTTAATTGTCTAATTCAGTCAGAACAAAAAGTAAGGATTCAGTAATGGTATAAATATGTTACAAGGATACAGCATTAATCAAAAAATAGCTGTCATAACAAACTAAAACGATTAGTTGAAATAAGTGTTGTGAAGACTATTGTAAATTGTTTGAACCCTTGCGATAATTTTGCTTGTATTTAATATACAATAAGATACAATTTCTAAGTATCTAATGAATGAATATAATAAATTCGTTCTATTTTTGTAAGCTTAAGTTAGTTTTTAAGCCCGCTTTTACGTTTTTCACAAGAATTTTTGCATCAGAAAATATATTCATGACGGCATACATACAAAAAAATTTTTTAAATTTCGTATTGTCCACATATTTCCTGCGGAATAGAATTGTTGTCCAACTGAAACAATGATTTTGTGCTTAAAGCCAGTGGTCTTCACAGAGAGAGTAGCTTAATAAATGTAAATGTAGTTGTGAGTTTCTTTAGAGCGCACTAAGAGAAATTTAGTGCGAAATATTTCGTCAATAATGTTTTTGTATAAAACGAAAATATGTAAAGCGTAAATAAATATAAGTATGAGATCAAGTATGAATGAACATTTTTGTATATTTTTTAATAAAATATACAAGTTTATAAAGAAAAGTATAAAATTTTGGTATAAAACATTTTTTCTCCTCTACTTTTCACATTTAAAATTAATAATAAAGAAATATTTTATAGTTTTAAATTCGTTATTGAATAAAATATACTTAATATTATAAATGTGAATTTCCGTTTGTTTGTTGCGCTTTCATGCAAAAACTACTACACCGATCATCATGAAACTTTGTTCACATATTCTTGGAGGTATTAGAAGTAACATATGATACTTTTTATTAAAAAAAATAAAATATAATTGTAATATTAATTCATTTTTATTATACCCCTCCACTTGATAGTTATTTAATGGCTTCAATGCGAGCGAAGCCGCGGGTAAAAGCTAGTATAAAATAAGTTAGTTTTTATAACTCTGGATGCAGTGTAGTAACAATTATATTGTTACTGCCTTAAGAGTTTATTTTAGAAACTCGCACACAAATAAAAATAAATTCAATTATCATCGCTAGGAGTTCAACTTTTGAACATTCGAATGATAACAAAAGACTCTACTTCTACTCTAATAAGAGAATAGATGGCTTTTTTGTTTACTAGTAAGCAGTTGGTGTAACTATTATAAAATAATGTAGCTTGTATGCTGTTGGGTAATTGCAACAAATAACAAAGGTTTTACTGGGATAGTTAAAAAAAATTGCAGGAAATCTAATGATACGCTTTTTCTATAACTCACTTATATTGATTACGGAATGGTCTGTTCCATCTCTTTGATATAAATATGCTTTTGTTCGGCATATGAGAAATTCAGCATCACATGTTCGTGTGGAATACCTTTTTTTGTTATATGTATGTATGTAAGACCAACATCATATTATTTTAACAAAATATAATTTTTAATTTTTTGCAATCTCGTAAAGACTAAACACAAGCGGGAAAGAAATAAAATATTTGTAGGAAAAGAAAGAACATCATTTCTATGACTATTATTGCGTCATTGTCATTATTATTACTACAAAAATTACGAAACTACACAAGGACATTGAAGTCATAGATGTCTGCATGCTTGACCGTCTGTCTATCACCCTTTTTATTGTAAAATGCTTCGTTTTTTTCTTTCTTTATTTTCTTTTCTTTTCTTATATCATCAGTCTGGCTCCTATTGCATTTAAGAGCTGCTCTAACTCTTAGTATAAATAAATGTAAAAAAGTAATAAATGTTTTATACGCGTCTTGAATTTATTCCCATCCATTCTCATTAATGTGTCACCACGAAGCTTTAGTTTTCCAAAAGAACTTCTGTGCGTGTCTTTGGCTTACTCTGTGGTCATTAAACGCTTGTTTTTAGCGTAAATGTAAATTGTATTATTTCTGTTTTTACAACTTCCAGTTTATGGACGTCAGTGGCTGTTGTAAGACTTTAATAGATTTTAAAAGGATGTTTAAAGGTATGGACAGATACCATTTTTGTTTTGTTTTCTCGTATACTGCAATTATAATTCCTAAAGTTGCAAGAGTATTTTTAATATTATGTTAAATGGCGCCTCTATATTTTATTAGAATTTACGGTAATAAAAAAAATATTTATGCATTTTTTATTTGTAAATATTTTGTATTGGTAAATGATTGGTGATAAATAAGTGAGCCCTACACTAAAATCTTAAATAAGTGAAACTTTTAGAAAAACAAATCAATTTTTATTTGCTGCAATTGATTAGATATAAAATATAGTTGCAGCAACCATAGTTTAATAACAACAACCTGTACTAATATAAAAGGAAATCTGCTATAAGTATAATATTGGTGACCTAGTTAACAATAATATTATGTGTTAGGACCAGAGCTCCAAGTCGTTTTAAAATTTTCGACGGCGGTGGGTTGTCAAATGTTTGTTATATACAACCGCATGACTTGGAGGTCCGGTTAGGATCTTATTCTTATTTTGCTGCAAATATAATGGCACTTTGTTCAAAAAAGAGATATTTTGTAATTTTTAACACAAATATAAAATAAAAGACATTGAATAAATTTGGAACATCATGATGTTTTTACAAATTTTCCTTATCTCTCTAATCATTATGGCCTTTAGAAATTTATTTTTAATAAAAAAATTATATAGAATTAAAAATTAAATTGTACGAATCTGAGCCAGAATTTCTGTGAATTAAATGTTATACATCAGAAGGTTTGGATGTTTGTTTGGCTTTAGCTAATGAGAGCGAATGAGCCAGGCTTAAGTAACATGTAGATATTTTAGTGCTTGATTTCTTATACAATAATGCACACCGTAATATGAAGGGTTAAAATGAAAAAAAAACTGGTACCTTCTTACTTTTTCTCATTTGATAAATTTGGGCATACAAATATTTTATTGTCTAAATTAAGATGTATAGTTTAAAATATTGGCACTATTGTGTAGAGTGCCGTTCTCCCGTATTCTTGCCCCTACTTCATTTAGTCATGAGACAGCAACGAATTTACGCACGGCGGATGGCATGACGAGTATGTTTATATTTTTATATATCTTTCATCAATAATTAACCAGCAAAAAATTGCGTTTCAATTAAAATTGATGCTGATATGCGAAAAATTATTTTTACGACTGTGACACTGATTTAAGCTTATTTCATGATTGGTTGAAAGATAATTAATATATTAATTGAATGTAAGTTTTTCTTAATTAAATCCTGTTATTAATTTTTTCCATAAACGATTGACTTAACGTATGTGATCAATGTTTAAAAATAAAGTTTTGAGTTGCTGTTTGTTAATCATATCTGTATGCCTGCATTCCATTGCCGTTGATCCCAAATTATTAGCTTTATTTAACCATTTCTTTAAACTACTCTGATCTTATATAGATACCATTTAAAAAATATCCTCTTAGAATTACAGTAGGATAACAGATAACTTCTAAATATGACATGATTACCACAAAACTAATTTAACTGTTGTTCTTCTTTAGATGAATCCAAATACAAGATATTTAAAATTTTCGATGACATTGATTTTTCGATAATCTTGTGGCTCATGTTGCATTAATGCTCTTTTAAGCTCTACTACTGGTACACTAGGATTTAATCGTTTTGCATCAATGCCGATAGTATCTACAAAATATTTACAGTAAGGAAATGAAAATTCCATGAAACTCATATTAAGTTAAATGGAGAAAATAATCACTTCAATTATACAAGTTGTTATAAAATGAGAGATTATTTTTTAGTATTAGAAGACAATTTTTTTGTTCACATTATGTCGATAATTACATGGAGTTAATATCCTTTTAAAATTTTGAGAAAAAAAAAAAGAATACAACATTTAATATTTCATGCAGTCTTTCTTTAAAGAATTTAGTTCAAAGAATAAGATCAAAGCGGTTTGTGCGTTATGTAATAAATAGATTTAATATGTCGCAGACCGTTGTAGCTTCCATGAATAAAAGGAAGTTAAGAAATAAACAAGATACAGTAGTTAGTAAGTCTTAACAAACTAAAGATAGTATCGTGAATTGAATACTACGTGTATGTTCACGAAATGTGTGACTGGCGCATGCGTAGTCATGATTTTTGCACTCACGGTCTTCGAAACGTTAAATGATGTTTCCACAAGACTGACAAATGATTTGAGTGAAAAATTTTTGTCAAAAGTACTCAGTTTTTTTTTTTATTTCCATAAAAATTTTACACTGAAATCATTCGTCTTGTGGAAACAGCACCATAAAGTTAATTAAATTAGCGTAACAACTTGTTTAATTGTTAAAAAAATGTATTTGTTGTAATTTAAAACAAACCAATCCGATATGTAAGGCAAAACTAATGAAAAATGTAACTCTTAACTACGAAACAATCAAGCGGAAATGTTATTCATGCATAATCAATCATCTCGCTATACTTATGTTTACAGACACTCATATGGTTGCTCATCATATTTTTGCCAAATAAAAAACAAAGCAAAAATATAATATTTGCTTTGCTTAAATTTTTATTTTTACTTTATAATGTAGTAATCAATTAACTCTATATTATTTGTGAATGTGAATATGAATATGTCATACCATATTATTCCTTGAAATTCTTTTTATTTTTGTGTCCATACTACCTACAACGCAGCGTGCTTCGCTACACCACACAATTTTTGTGATGAGAAGAAGAATAAAACTTTAAAATGTTTTTAAATTTTAAATTAATGTGATACAAAAAAAAATAGGGTAAATTATGTATACTCATTGACTTCCGTCTAGGAGCGTGTATGAACCGTACGATCTTTTCTGGGAAGCACTACACACAATTGCAAATTTCTTATTTAATTACCTGCAAAAATGTTATTTTTATTTACATGTGCCACGCCCACTCAACAATTTCCTATACATGAGCAGTACCACGCCCACTGACGATATTAAAAAAGAACAGCTACACTAGTTGTTCTTACCGACCATCGCAAATATACTGTGAACATTTCAAAAAGATTCGTTCACGCTTTTCTGAGTCCATAGCTTTCAAATAATTTTATTTGTAAATCAGGGTTCCCAGATCTCTTTTGAATCGCATCCCCAATTTGAAAATTTTCATCCCCGAAATTCCCCAAAAAGCAATTTATACTATCCCCACAAATCCCCACTAAAAATAATACTACTTCATATTTTTATATGTGTTCTAACAAATTAGTTAAGTTGACTGATAAAATCAAAAAGTTCGGAGTCCAAATCTTCTTTACCGCTGTCTGAAAAAAATTTTTGGTACATGCTTTTTCAATTAAACAATTTGACTATTTCTGGAGATGGATCAAAAGTTTCACAACAAATTCCATTATTATTAAAATGTATGTATATTAATTCTCAACAGAGATTCAAGCAACTCGTACTGCATTTTGTTTCTAATTTTTGTTTTTACCGTGTTCATTGCCGAAAAACTCGTTCAACGCAAGCGTTGCACGTTGATATACAAAGTAAATTTAATACCAACTCTGCCAGGTCTTTAAACGGCCGTGATCCAGCGTCATCTTGATATGAATAAACTTCTGTCCAAAACATATTTAAGTTGTTTGTTATTTGTATATTAAATAAATCATTCCACCTTATAAATGGATTTTTTTCCCACTGTGACTCAAATATATCTCTTGGAACATTTTCATTTGACGCTGGTTGTAGTATTTTTATGATTGAACTAAATCTGGGTTGTCCTAATGGGTTGCAACATATTTGGAGAATATTGCTTATATGTTTTGAAAATGTTAAGATTTGATGGGAAATGATTTAGCATTTGTTTAATAAAGTTTTAACGTATAAAAAACAAGTCCTCTTTACTTTTAATAACAAAGTTTTAGTTACCACACTGAAAACACTTTTTTTTTTTATAATTTATTTCGTTTTTATTTTAACAAAAAATTAACCAAATTATATAAACAAAATAGAAATCCCCAAAAAATCTCATAAATTCCCCAAAGCATATAAATTATCCTCAATGAATTCCCCAATCCCCCAACCAAATTTTTCATCGCCATTTTTAAAAAAAAAATCCCCGATTTGGGGATAAATCCCCTAATCTGACAACACTGTTGTAAATACACACACACACACACATATATTATATATATATGTATATACATCTATATAGTTATATTAAATTAATACTGTTAGACAAATATGTATATATTTTAAATACCTTTTTGAATATCATGTAATCCTCAACTTTAACTAACACTCGCATATGTATGTATGTAATCATAAACTTAAATAAAAAAAATATGTTTCTACATTAAAAACAAAATTGCTGCTTCCTTCTACACAAATTGTTCATCATTTAGTTAAAGGCTTAAATAAAAAGTTATAGTAAAACTGACTTTCAATAAACTTAATGGGCAATCAAAACATCCCATATTGTCGACTAAGTAACAACCTACATTCCTTCTGAAGTTGATCATTATTTGTGCATAAATTAGGATTAAAAAGTCCCCACCGACCAAATGTGATTTTTGTTTTGCTGTTTTGATAGAAAACTAAAAATAAAAACAAACTTTACAAAAAGTCTGTTACAATTTTATTTCTGGTTTTGTACAACAATAATAAACATACCCTGCCAGTCATCATACATAATCTTAAAGGTTGGTTAAGTTAATCGAGGGTGGTCTGAGAATAGCCCATACAAGCAAATAACGCATCATCAGCAGTGTACAAATATTCTTTCTCCGCTGAGCATATTTTGTTTAATAAATAGCCATGAAAAATGATTTAGGAATATGATCCTATAAACAAATTCATATGTCAAAACTCTTCGAAAAACTATTGGTTCTTCTACTAAATCTTTAATTTTTAAATAAGGATGCGTATACACATGCAACGCAGTCATAAACATTCATAGCGCTTAATAAAAAGTTATAGCGGTTAAGATCTGTCAACTAGTAAATAACCTATACGACTAACTATTGCAAACCAAGACAACAAAAGAGATTATAACTCTTCGGGGCTTCAGCATTCGAGCCACACAACCTTAGAAAGCCAATATGTTGAGGTTTTCACAGCACGTAATGACTTCGTGAAATTACTGTATGAGCCAAACATATTTTGTGTGTTGATGGGCACCAGAAGAATATTCTCGACATTTTTCTCACTTCTCACCCCTCAATTTCGTTCTCTAAGATTCGCAACGTTCTAAAATCATCTACGTTGCGTTCAAAATATATTAACGAAATGGACTGTTGAGATAAGCCCAAATATCTTTTCCGGCATTTCTATTGGAAACTATTGTTTCTATACGATATCGTCAATGCCATGGCGTAAATATAGTTTTGCTGGTAATGAAATCGATCTTTAAATCTAAGCAAATTCTGATTAAACCGAAAGTGAACTCTTAGTCTAATTACACGTGCAGAAATGCAGTTAAATCAGTATTCAGTGAAATAATAAAAACGCCGATAATGATTCGCTGTGCAAAAAGGTGAAAAAGCTTTATATGAGCAGCGTCTTCGCACTAAAGTTCTAGAAGCCCCTCGGAGTAGCAAAAAAGAGTTAAGAATAATGACAGTTCCTCAATTCCATATATTTTAAAAGATGATTAATTATTCACTGACACGGTTCATAAAGCTTACATGTGGCTGAAATGTTCGCAAGAAATTCTCACTGGCCGGAAAGAAGTCAACAACTACCCGTTCTAGAAAAAGTATCCGTAACTATGCCAGAAATATATTTTGGAGCGCGTGCAGTTTAAAATATATAAGCGAAGCTTAACTCAAATAAGCCGCCAATTCAGCACTTTGTACCATGCACTTTCCGAATATCGATCTTGCGAAATATTTGAAGTACAACAGTTTTCTCAGCTACGGGCAGTATGGTTTCCGTAAGGATCACTGGCTTTCCTTTCGGAAAAGCTGTATCCCTCCATACATCATTTTGGTGAAAGTTAAGTGGTGTCGCTAGATATAAATAATAGCGAGTTTTTTTTTACATAATGTAAAAAAAAACTCGCTTGTGTAAACAATATGCAGATATATTTTTATTACAAATAAAAATTATTTTACACATACATCTTTTATGTGTGGCTTGATGCCAATGAGATTTTTTTAAGACCGGCCTCGTATTGTAGATCCGGTAGTTTTCTAGAGTTTGAGCTTTTGCTTTGTGATGGATATGATGAGCTCAAAAAGTTTATTGATGTTGTTTCTTGTTTTATTTCTTATGTCATATTACCCTCATAAGGTTGGTGGTATGAGCAAATATTTCCAAAAACAAAAACAAGAAAAGGGGATTGTTTTTTTTTTTTTTTTTGAAGTTGTTTAAGAATACACAAAACCAAAATACAGTGTTAATTTATAAAGAACACACCTCGTTTGTGTCACAACCATGAGTAAAGTGGCACTTTGTCACTTTTAAACTGACTTGGCACTTCTAGTGAACTTTTTTTAAAGTGAAATAAATCTCTACCACCTTTTATAATCCCCCTTTTTGAGCATATTTCTAACCGACTTCAAAAAAAGAAGAATGTTACTAATACTCATATGTTACGAATACTCCTATTCGTATTCGATTATTCGATTATTCGACTATTCGCCTATTTTAAGATATTCGTATTCGTATTCGCCAAATTCAAGCGAATATTTCTCGAATAATTTTCTCATACATTTTCCCAAAAAAAAAAAGAAAAAAAAATCATACAAGAAGTTAAAAAAGTATATAATCTGTACAAAAATATATTAATTTATAAGAATTTTTATTTAAGGAAAGAAATCCCTCTATCTTTGACGCAAGAAAATAATCTTCTTAAAAAACAAAAGAGAATTATTAACTATCGTAACTATCATTTAAAAGTTAATGTATTATATGTAAATTCATATCATGTTAAGTTAGTAATAAATTCTCAGTAGAGGAATGCTGGACTTCAAAAATGGAAGAACTAAAATTTAATATGTGAAAGTACACCGAGACATGTGGCTGCGCAATCTGCGAAAATATGTTCTCCCAAACAGCACTGAATTACTAATTAAAAGCGCAACCAGAGTAAGAAAAACGAAATCTCAAAGTATTTACTTAGGTAAAATAATTTAAAAATGTTCAGTAGTGGTCTTTAAATTTAGCATCTCAATGTCATAATAATATTAAATATCTAAAGTAGTGTGACAGTTTTTTTTTTCAATTTATTGTTACTGACATAAAGGGAGGGATTTTTTCTAATTAAATTTGAAATATTAAGTGGCTCCCAACCTTAAAAGTAATATTAGTATTCGCGAATAATAAAAATCGATATTCGTAACATCACCAATATTTGGATATAAAACATTCAATTAAAATTTATATATTGGGATTTGAACTTGTTCATAATGTCGGTGGTGTCAAAATCTTTTCAATTGCCCCTTGTATCTATCGCATTGGTTTTTTTTTTCTTGCGAGAATTGTTTTATAAAAAAAATTAATTAAAAATTTGTATTTGTCGGTCTCTTAATTAGCAATTAATATCTGACGTTTGGTTGTTCAATATTATTATTTTGAGGTCTTTCAATAGACTATTGAAGTCAGAACAGGCCGTTCGGTGTTATCATACAGCTCCGAATATTTGTATAATGAAAGATTTTGAAAACTCGTACTAAATTTCTTCTTAGAATTACTTTGAGTACGAGTTTTAATAGGAATAAGCTATCTCTGTTTAATTCCAGAAATTAACAAAAATAAAATAATAAAACAGTATTTTTTGGCTTTAATCTGGGCCCAAATCGTTACACCCGCGAACGTAGGACTCGTCACGTAATAACTGTATAATTGGATTGGAAATTAGGTGACGAGTTGTACGTTCACGGATGTAACGATTTGGGCCCTGCAAAATGTGGGTGAGTTGCCTAAGGCAAGGTTTCAGAAATATGTCTATCTAATAGAGTTATCAACCGATTCAGAATAATTTGATTAAACGGTCAAACAGACCCAAACTCTTGTTCGAATAGTTTTGAAATGCCGATTTTCGAATAACGAATAAATCGATTAATTAATGTCAATTAATCGAACAAATTTTTTTAAGTTTGAAATGAATACGTGAAAAAATGCATAGCAAACAAATTGAGCCAATTTTTATTTTTAAAATTATTACTAAATTCTAAATTGTCTAATTTAACAAAAAAAAAAAATCATTTGATATTTGTTGAAACATTTGTATTTGAATTATTTCCCTACAAGTATTAAAATCGACATACATACATCAATTAAAAGTAATCTCAGTTATTACATTTTTAAGTTTTTTTATGTATTAATAATTTTATGTATATTTTTGTTAATAAAAATATTAAATATTTAATTTTTTTTTATATATATGCATTTTTGTGTTAATAACAAACATTTATTTTTTTAACAATAAGTAATTTTTAAGCATTTTTTAATTCGTTGTTCTCGTCGATTAATCGAATAATTTTTTATCTTTAATCGTTTAATCGAACGAACAAAAACAATTATTTGAACTATTCGAACAGAGTTGAAAGGCGAATAATTGAAAACTCTAGTATCTATATTCAATAGCAAAAATGTACGGAAAAAAGTTAATTTTAAATTGAAATGAATAAATTAAAAATTGATTGGGGATTGATTAAAAAACATATGTATATATATATATTGGGTATTGAATTGGGTATTGAGGGGTTAAATAATTCGTATTTAATAATATATTTACATACTTGATTTATTTAAGTACGTTTAGGATTATTTATTTTTGTATGTAGTGGTGGTTCTTTTATCTATACGACGATCACCGAGAGAGAAGTCTTTTAAGCTAGGATTTATACTCTTGTAATGTGCATGGAGCTTCTAAACGGGTTTTGTATCATCAGGGCATGATGTTAAGAAGGATATACCAAATATAATATTTATATCCCTGACTCCAGAACAGCTTGTATAACGTCAGCATCTTTGGTAACTTAATTCACAAGTCTGTTAGTTTGTTTTATAGTGATATGTTGTCTCCGAAACCCCAATTTATAATCTGCAATTAATCTATTTCCTTTCAGTTTGCTAATAAATAGTTTATCAAATAGTTTTGACATATAAGAGTAAATACTTTTTTCAAGTGAATAACAAACTGAGGACCTTTTTCGCTATCAGTTTCACGCCAGAATGTATTTGGTCATCGTAATGGATTTTTACACATAACATGTTCTTTAAGTCCTCTGGCTTATTTGGTAGATTCCCCCAACACAAATTTTGGCTGAGGCGATCTGTAACGTTGCCATTCTTTCAACGTATTTTTGTTTTATCCTACAGGCATTTAACATCGCCACAACAAGTAACAGTTAAATAGCTTGATTGAAGTTTACTTTAAACAATTTTCATATTGCAAGCAATCAATGTGTGCGGCTGTGATCATGGGTGCTGAAGTTTTATGTGAATAATTGCAATTAAAGAAGAGGAGTGTTCTAAAGATAAAACTAAGAAAGTTCTACCTTCATCTTTCTGATGGTCGTAACTTTTACTACTAATCCCTCTAAAAACAACGCAAAATAATAGATCGCTCTTACATACAGTTCTAGAAGTCGGACCAAGAAACTACACACGTGATTTGCTTTGTGGCAGTTTCTCATTCATCTGGGAATCTTAACTTGCCTTTGATGGCTATTTTTCGTTTAATAACATTTGCGTTGCATGATTAAGTGCGTAGAGTGTGTGGAAATGCCAGCAATGTTATACTTGTTTCTTTTGTTGTCAAGAAATAATGAAAAAATAAAATTTATTATGTATGTATGTTCTCATAATTGATGACAATTTATTTGACACTTTAATGTCAGATACATAAATATTTTAAAACTTTCGCATAACTCTTTCTTTCTTTTTGTGAAATAAAAATGAGTGAATGAAACTTAATGACAAGAAAAATTACTTTTAACATTTCATAAGTAAGAAAATTAAGAATTTTGTTTAGTGAATATGGTCAGCTTAAGCTTTAATAAATGAAAAAAAGCTTGAAGATGAAAAACTCCCTATCGGGATTTGATCCAACTAATGGTTACTCAGAGACGATTGACAGGTAACTCAACAGCTAATACTTTTTCATGTTAAAATCTTTTAAGTTTTCCGTAACATATATATATATAAGTTTCATATATGTATATAAGTTTCATATGTCCACAAATTAACTCATATAAAAATAGTTTATGGCTGATCCAATTCAAGAACATTTTTATTTAGCTGCGAACTGTCTAACTAATAGTTGGTCTATTCTGGTTAGCTAAATAATGGTTAACTCTAATACAAAAAATTAATTAATTGACGAAGATGTAAAAATGATTTATTTATATACTAGTGGAAAAAATGTAGCATGCGTAACGTAGCGTGCATAACGTTGGGTTCACGGCCATTGATAACAAACTACAAAATTTTTTGGCTTTATATAAGTTATTTTAGAATTCTCTTATATTCATCTTTCTTTTAGGTATTTCATTTTTCTGTTTTATTATGTAAAAATTTCTAAAAATTACGAAAACATACCTCAACCTTCAAAGCTACTTCCATTTTTGTAGCGTGCGTAACAATACTTTAAGATAAAATTTTTTGCAACTTTGATACCTCTTAAAAAAAATATTTTGATGACATTCGAAAGTACACTCAAATCCCACTAAACACTGTGTATAACTTGTAGGTATGTCTTTTGAAAGACAAAAAAATTGTTATATTTCAATCCGAAAACGCGTACGAATGTAGCGTTCGTAACGCAGGATTTGCCCATATGTTAAATGGTAACGGTATTTATAAGTTTCTCATTCCGTTTGTAATTTCAACAGTATTTATATGAGACTAATAAAGTATACATATGTTTACTATGGATCCCTATACATGGGGAAGCTAAATGAGACATGTCCGTCTCGGGTGTGTGAAGCCACCAGAAGTTTTGGCGACTTGGATGTTAAACTTATGTGTAAGAATTTGTCTTAAGACGTTTCGCATTGCAAACCAGAAAAATAAAACATTGGTTCCGATATTTGATTAATTACACACACATATGCATATATATAACCATTCCGGAAATAAATTTATTAATATGTTACAGTGCCCCAGTATTGAATCTAAGACCATTGAGTTAAGAGTTAGACACACTGCAACAATTGGTTTGAATAGAAAATTTGTATGAAAACCACTCAGGTTTTTGAGTGATTCCTATTCAAAATTTCTACACAAGTCATTTGTCTGTATGGTGGAAACAGCACTTTCATGTCTTGTGTATATTAATTTAATAATGACACTGTTTTTCTCCGATCAAACCTCCTTTTTGTTCAGGGATATAAGTGTCCAGGAATGGAAAATTTTCAATTATGTTTGGAATATGATAGCAACAATTTATAAAAACGTTTATTTTCATACGACTTGGTGAAGGGTACGAGTATATAAGACATGGCACAATAGCACTCCTACTTGTTACTATTCAAATTTGTACATTATAATTGAAGATTAAATATTACAAAAGAAATTTGTACAAAAACATCTATTCATCTTTGCATCACCATTGAGTCAACTAAAAGCTAGTTCAACACTTGTCGTGAAGAACTTAATTGTACAAAAAGGAACCCACTAATCTGTGCATCAGTTTGATGTGCACATATTGTTAATTCCATAATAAACGATCAAAATCCAATTTTACAGAAAACATCTGACTCAGATATGTATCATTTAGTTTAGAAGTCAGTTTTAAAAGAGTTACCCAAAATAACCTACATTTAAAGCTAATAAAAGTCCGACAACTCACTGAACTGAATTTTTGTGAAACTTTACTTAAAATGTTAGAATTTTGAGATGTCATTAAAAAGAGATGTCTTTGTGTAAAAATACAAATCATAACAGTTTTTTTGTGTTGCTTCAATGAAATTTTGAAAAATATGCATGAATAAGCCTCATTTCTTGTTTGAGAGTCTGTCTATAAGCATATAAATTTAAGACTTTTGACACATGGTTGAAGCCCTACTGGTGAGTTCGCAATGGCACCCAATAAAATACACTCATAGAGAATAGCTAACCCACAACAAATGCATAGAATTTTCCAATAGAATTTCTATTTGCGAAAAAGTCGAATAAATTTTATACTCGTATATATTATTTTGTAATACATACTTATGTATTTGTGATATTAAATGTAATTTAAAAATATAATTGATTATCTTAAGGCTCTCTTAGGTTTGAATATACCAAACCAATGCTTTGGAAATTTTTAATGAATAATAACGATTAATTATTGTAACTAAAAATATTTACTAAAAATATTGACTAAAAATTCGGAAATTTTATATGGTTTGGGTAAAAATTGGTTGTCGTATTGCATCAATGGTGTAAAGTTTTCCTTGATGCTTTGCATCTCACAGGAAATTTTCCATAATTATAAGAAAATATTTACTTAAAACTTTTTTATTATTAATACAAAAATTAGTGAACAGTTTGTTATGAGGCTCCGTCTGCCGTACCTAGCAATGTCTTTACATAGTTGTGATGTTTCTAGCTATGAGGTTTGTGACCTTGCTAATCACTTTTCATGGCCGTGTTTTCTATTGTAAAAAGTTTTGTATTTTTTGGAATGAAAACCTTTTAATAAAACTTGACCTCTATTGAGATTCGAAACAGGGTTTAATTGTTAGGTACTCTAACCACCACACTTTGCTTATTCTCACCAGCCAGTTCACACAAAAACTAAAATTTCGTAATTTCTTGAAAATAGTAAGTCTTGAACTAGAAATAATTTATAAAATATTATTTATTAGTTATGGAAACATTTTCGAATTAAATAATAAGTTTAGGACAACAAATTTCCAGTTTTTATGTATTTAAAGTTTTGTGAAGTATTCAGGAGTAAGTCATTTCCTAAATAGTTTTTTAAAGCTAAAATAAAATTATTTCAGTCGTATGGGTCTTTGCACATATTACGTAACGCTCCAAAGGGGAAGGGGATTACAGATTTGTTACGGGTTGCACTGAAAAATGTGTAAAAACCCCCTCAAGTAAGTAAGTAAGATTTTTTTTGGAGCAACACTCTGAAGTATTTCCAAAGACATAAACTATTAGATTCTTGCTTATATTAAGGTAATTTGATTAAATTTAAATAAAATTTTAGAAATTTTTTAAACCATTTTCAAGGAAATGTCTTACGTAAGTTTAGTACATCTCTTGTTTTTGGGTGTAGTTGAAATGTATTGTTTTTAATAGAAACGTTTTTGAACATAAAAAGTTGCGCCTCTTGGAATGGAAGATTGGTTAAGTAAGTTATATTTTAATTTCAATTAATTAATTCTCCATGGAGATGGCATTACCCCTTCGGCCCACTTTAAGGATTTTCTCCTCCGAAAATGCTGAATTGTATTGTGGCTTTGATGAGTAAATATTTTTCTCTACGTAGAAAGTTAAATAGTATAATTTGATTCCATTAATAATGTGTTTTCTAATGTTGTTTTTTATTATTACTTTCTATTCATATACCAGTCAAGTCTTGTGTATATTGGTGCTTTTAAGTTGAAAATGCAAATGTAAGCCAACTTTAAAAGAACTAAATATGTTTTATATACAAAGAGGACGTATAAGGCTCAAAAAATAAAAAATAAATAGGAAACAAAAAACCCAAAGCTGTTGAAATTTAATCCCTGAAGGGATGGATGTCCTTTATGAACTGAGCAGACAAGCAGACAGACAGACAGTCAAATCGACCATCCACCAAACTAGAAAGAGAATTGCAAATTTGTTGAAATTTTTTTTACGCATATTTCAAAATTGTGGATTTCTATTTTTCACAAATTGTATTCATTAGAAATTTTTGTTAAAATTGTATGGCAAAAAGCCGAAATTGTATTGCACAGCACTGGGTGATTTTAATATGGAACGTCTGTTTTGAATTGATAAGGCAAAAAGTTAAAGTAAGCATTTTTTTTTTTTGTTTTTTGTTTTATTATTTGGCTTATTTGTTTGCTATGAATAATTGTTTGAATGAGTGAATGAAGTAAAGGGTATATAAATCTTATTTTATTAATATTTGTATATAGACTTTTTTTGAAAGAGACAATGAATCAAATGAACACCCTTAATAGAAAAAAATGCCCACATAAAAATATCCTGGCTACTGCCATTTGCATTCAAAAAGAACTTCAAAATAAAATTTAGAAATTCTTAAACAATTGCTTAAAGAAATTAACTTTGTGCAAATATTTGTGAACATCAAAAACCGATGAAGACAAAATAAAATGTTTTTCTTTAAGTACTTTGTTGTGTCATTTCATTTTTATCCAGACACATAAACCATTTTGTTTGTTGAACTAAAAATAAACTAATAAACCTCAAGAATACATTATGTTATACCATAAATTACAGCATCAAACCAACCTTAAGAAAAGAGAAAATATAAAATACAAACTGCAGAAAAGAAAAATCGTACTTATAAAACATATGCGTTTGTTTCTTTTATTATTTTATGTTGCAAAGAAATAACCAACAATAAATGTTTTGTTTTGCTTTCTTGCAACATAAAGTAAAAGTTGTTGAAAACATAAACAAACAACTTGCAGAGCAATAACTTTATTATATCGTTAAAAAATGTAATATAAGAATACATTTAAAAAAATTAAAAGTAAAGTATCATTAATTGTAATAAAGTGAAATAAAAGGAACAAAACAAAAAAAAGGCTAACGGAATAGTATTCCCCTTGAATATCAGAGTAACCTCGTTTTGCTCGAATATCTCCTAAACTTTAAGTGGAAACCCATAAATTTTATACACTATTAAGCACTTGGATAGGAAATTCCACTTGCAAAATTTATTTTTTATTGTTGAAAAATAGCGACACTTGTGCATCTAGCTGAGCCCAGTTGGTTACGAATGTCTCGAATTCGCCATTCTTATGAGACATACATCTCCGAATAGATCTTGTTCTAATAAAAATAGTAATTAAATATAAAAAAAAAATAAATTTAAGAAAACAAACTTTAGCCAGACTAATAACATAAATTTTGTATGGGAAAGTGGTTTTATTGATATTTATTTTCCTTTATTATTTTGTTCGTCGATGGTATATTTTTTAGAATTATAAAAAGTTTTTTTAACTTATGTTGTCTCGATAGGGAATAACTTTTCATGATTCTGCTGGCACAAAGTTTATTTAAAGAAAAATTTAAATAAATCTAGGGCCTGTTCGGAAATGCATCACTGCGCCGCATCTGATGTGTGATTAGTTTGCTCAGTTGAAACAAAACAGCATATGCAGTGTTATCAGCCGTTGGTTTTCAGAACGTACAACGCATCAGATGCGGTGCAGTGATGCATTTCCGAACACGCCCCTACTTAAAACGAGAAGTTCAAATGGCATTAAAGGAGGTGTTGTTGAGTTTAAGTATGAAAAGCTAATATTTTTGATATTTTTTAGTTACATTTACTTGCAATCTATTTACATAGAGTAGTCCTATTAGGGTATATTTTGTTTTGAAAAATTAACCTTTTGCTGTCATATGAGATAAAATTACAATTTGTTTGAAAATATCTCAAAAAAATATATTTGAAGTAGTCTTGAAAAAAAAAGAAAATGTTAAGTACTTTATTTGTAATTATGTTTGTTAAGATCTTAAATTTTAGTATAAGATGAATTCTGCTAATATTATACGTGAGAAAGTTTGTATTTTTGGATATTTGGTTGCTTAATAGATTTGAATGAATATTGTCGCTCTAAAAAATATCGATGTTTTAAAATTTCGATATTTCCATGAAAAAAATGGTTAAAAACATCGATAATAGTAGCGATACATCGATATTTTTCCGATGTTTTATTTTTTCATTATTTAATGCAAGAAATATTTTAGTACTCAAAATAGTTCCAAATTTCACTTTTATTACAATTTATTTGTTGGCATTTTTGTTACAGATATATCAAATAATAAACGAGTGACCACACAAAAATTTAACTTTTCAATTTAATTTAGCAAGGATATCAATCAAACAAAAACACACTCGATTTAAGTCAGCTGAGCACCAGAGATGCAAGTCGATTGTTTTTTTTTTTTTCGTGGGTTGCGTAGCCGCTTACTCCGAAGTTTTACCGGCTTACCATTTTTATATCGGTGCTTTGTTTCGATGTTTCTTAGTTTGGCTGCCGATGTATCGTCTACAAAAACATCGATGTTTATGAACGATGTATCGATGTGTTTTATAAAATCGATAATATATTTTAAGTAGTAAATACGGGACCAAAGTTTGTGCTTTTTATTTTTTTTTTTTTAACTATTTGAAAATACACTTTATAACCAACATTAAGATGTAGTCTTCTTTCTTGGGCCTAAAAGAGGGAAAAAGCTGGTACTTTTGATATATTTTTACTTGTGGTACTTTTTTCCTTGTCTACAAATTTAGTACAAATATACTTATATGTAGGCACCACTAATATGTGGTGTGAACAAAGTCAAGGGTAAAATATATTAAACAAATAAAAATACGTTTAATGAAGAACATTTCATGAAGTCAAGCATCATGTAAATTTAGTCTCAATTTAGTTGATATGTATTTAAATTTATTTTGCTAAAAAGCTTGTTGTATTTATAAAAAGGATGTTATATACATACATATAAAGCTGTGTGTTTATTTATCGAAATATCTAAGAGTGTCTTAATCTTTATGGCAAAACATGTACACGTAAAAAAAAAACAATTTCTTAATTACTTCTTACTAAGTAAACATAATTAAATTTCAACTTTATTACTTTAGTATATTTTGTGTTGCATACTCCTTAGTATTTACCACGTTCGAAAACTGAACACAGAAAAAGAAATATAAAATTCGACAGAAACTGCAACCGCTTAATTTAACTTTGCAATTAAGAAATTAACTTGGCAAAAAGAATACAACAGCAGCTAGCAACACTTTGACGTCTATAAATTAGTTTCATTCATTTTGTAAACAACTTTATCTGCAGAACACCCTCTCGGTCTCTCCCTCGCTCGACGGCACTCCTAACACATGGATTGTTGATGTCTTACATCTACTCCTTCTTGGACACTTTTGTTGATACAAATTTTATCATCATTATATAAACATTACAAATATCTCTTTATCAGCAAAACATTTTGAAAGAAACTTACTCAAGTGGTATTGTGACTGTTCCCTGTGATGGTAGAAATTAGCAATGAAAAAAATTCCATAGAATTTTAAACAATATGCAACATAAAAGTTACATTTTTCGTTAATATTTTAAAACAAGTTTTATATGTGCAAGTAAATGCTAGAAATATTTTAAATTATGACTGTGAGGCAACATCTCCTCTGACAGCCAATTAAATATTTATAATTAAATACTTTTAATACTCATAATTGCATATCATGCTTACTTACATGCGCATATAGCGTTCTTGAAAAGTCCTAATATGTGCTTTATATTTCAAAAAGTTTAGGTCAGTTAAGATATTTTCGATTTCCGATAACTTTTGTAAATAGTGAACGCTGTCAAAAATGTTTAATATTTAACAAAAATTTCTTTGAAAATTATTTTTAAACGCCAACTTTAATTGAAATTGATTATAATAGAGATATTCTCCTAATTATACCCTTCACTAAAAATGTTAGGGGTATGCCGCGTGTAATTTCCGCATTTGAGATCCATAAAATATATATATTATGGATCCTTATAAACAGGGAAGTTGAATGAGCCGTGACATTCTGCCCGTTTCCCACTCTCTCTGTCTCTCTCTGTTCATTAAATCGGTTTTCCGAAACCAGCAGAAGAGTTGGAGATTGATGTGTAACGATTTGTGTTAAGGCGGTTCGAACTGAAAATTAGCAAAATAAAACATCTGTCCTGATATTTAATTAAATCTACATATACAACCATTCCGGAAATAACTTCAATAATATATGATGGTGTCCCACTATTAAATCTGGAATCATCGGAATTAGAATTCAAAACACCATCCTTTGTGCTACTGAAGCTTATTAATGTGTGGTGCGTATTTAAGAAGATCATCTTAAATTTTTCGTGTAATCATCCTTTTTGTTTAGGGTCGGAAGGGGAAAGGAATAAAAAATGGACAGTATTAGTGTATTAGAGATATTTTTTTCTCAGCCACCTTAAATATCGGCCGCTCAAACTTTGCACATCGTTATGTTTTATGCGTCCCTATAACATGGGAAACAAATGAAAAAAATTTCAAGAAGACAGCTAATAATAAAACGCATTCATTCACAGTTCAAAATGACGGCCCGATCCAAACATCCCCCGCCCAAAACTTACGGTTAATTAATATATATATGTTTATATGCATTAACATAATTTTTTAAATCTATGAATTGTTGATAAAATAAGCTTTTTTATTATATGTAATCAAATACCACTGTGCAACGCGTTTAAAATGTGCACGCAATTATTCTGAAAGATTTACAAGATACACTTTTACTAGTCCGTCATTAGGGGTATTTTTAAAAATCATGTTATTTGCCGATACCTATGTGTATATCCAGAATCATATACTTCACATTCCGATCATGGGTATAATTAATATTTTAAATCTCAATTGTTAAAACATGAATTCTGGCGTAAAAACTTAGCCTTTATAATTTAGTTTTTACCATCTTTCAATAGTATTTTAATCGTTAATTTTTTCAGTCTGGATGTACAAATACAGTATAAACAAATATTTATTTTATTTTTAAAAATAAAACTAAATGTGACTTTAATTATATACATATATATATATATATGTATATAAGCCGCGCGAACGTTTAAGTCTGTTAAAAATAAGAAGTTTTATGAAAACAACTATCAAAGGCTTTCAACAAAAATATAAATTTAAAGAGCACTAAATTAGTGCTTCTTGTTTAAATAAAGCTTAGGTCTAAAAGTTTTCTGTTCCGATGGCTTAAAAAGCACTAAAAGTATTATCAAAATCACCAAGATGACACCGCTCTTGCAAACATTTCATATTTAAGTGTCTATGCCTTCGAAAATTTATGTTTGTAACTTTGTTTCTGTGAATAAAGTGCATATACTCATATAAGCAGATGGTGCCATTGTGTCTGCGATTATTATCTTATTATGCTCATGAAACTTTGCATTTTTCTTAATACCATCTTCTGCTCACATTTATTTATATGTACAGTAGGCCCCACATAAGTACAAATGCTAAATTTCCATATTTTAACGCGTCAGATCACTGCGAAACTAGTGCATTTACAAAACCTTGAATAAATCATCTGTGGGAATAAGGAAAAGGTGCTAAAGCCTTATTTTATAATTTTGTAGAGAAGTTCTTTGATGTGTTTGAGTGGGTTTTTTAAAAATGAATTCCCATTGAACTTACAAATGATAATTTCTTTTTTTTATTTTATGGTTTACAAACAAATGGTTCTGCCCGCTATCACAAATATGTTATATATGTATAACATGTCATAAGTTAAATTAACCCGTTATTCTATATAACATAATTAGTGCGAAAAACAACAGCAAGAAGTCTCTATGGGAGAACTTGATTAAGAAAATAAATAAGGGTACACAAGGGTACTTTTCAATATTAAGAATGGTATTAACTCAAAATAAGCTTATTTCGATTTAAGTAGTTTTTTCTTATTGTCACAGAACGCTATTCATGCATTTAAAAATTCTCGAATAAAACCGCAAATGATTCATTCCTTATTTATCGAAACGCTCTTTAACCCATTAAATCACACACGGTAGTGTTGAGTACCTTTAATATTATTTCCTTTCATATAAAAATATTTTTTTTAAATATCTAAATTTTGACTAATGTTTGTGGAGCATATAATTAGAACAAGCCATAACTTATGTCGTATATGAATTTTATTATTTCGAACTGCTTATTATTATCATTTGTTGAATTTTAAAAATAAACACGGATAAGAAAAAAAGTTTTCCAATGACATCATCTAATTTTTTTGCTGTGACTTATAGTACTTTTTATGCAAGTTTTTGACAAACATGAGGGTCATATTTATTGCCCAATTTCATCAATACTCGAAAATCCAAAATATTCCGCCCTTTTAATAGTTTTTTTTTTATTATATAGTCGCTTTTCTGAAGAAGACAAATGAGCCCTTTTTCCGTGGTTAATCAAATCATTCTCCGAATCTATAATAATTTTTTGGTTACAAGTTAATGTGCTATAAATTTAAAAAACCAAAGCTGCTGTAACATCATCTTGATCTTCTTTAGATGAACTATAATTATGTTCATTTTTATATTATTATTATTACGAATTAACGTAATTATTATTTGAACTTATATTGATGTATATATGAAAAGTAATATTATCAGGCTCAAGTTCAGTTTTATTGAATTAATGAAAATTCAAAATTACTAAGAGTTTTTTGTGTTGGAAAATATTATTATTTATATCCAATCAGTTTTTAGCTGAACGTATCAGTACTGATTTCAAGGCCGCTACACCTCTCATCAGCGTTCAATTGTCCATCTTTACAATTTTCGTAAAGTGGATACTAATTGAGAAGAATATCAACTATTTAACCAGTTTTCAAGAGAAATAGGATATGAGAATTAATTTTTAATTCATTTTTTATTCTACCTTGAAACAGTGCTGGTTAGTACGAAATTCCCTCATTACTGTTTGGCCTTGAAATCAGTACTGATACGTTCTGCTAAAAACTGATTGGATATAAATAATAATATCTTCCAACATAAAAAAAACTCTTAGTAATTTTGAATTTTCATTAATTCAATAAAACTGAACTTGAGCCTGATAATATTACTTTTCATATATGTTCATTTTGTTTATTAGTACCAGCACTCAAGGCATGACCCCTACGTATGCAGTGCATTGTGTCGGAGCTAGAAAAATTGGTTATGGGAAGGCGGATAAAGAAAGTAGTGTTTGTGGACATTTAATTTAAACCCTAAAATACTTAAGCTGACAGAAAAGACTTCTGCGGTAAGTTTATTGCACATGCGAACATTTTCGTTCATGTGTAGTGCGATACTGGCATATTGACCACAAACTGATGTCCTCTTAAGAGCTTGTTGTACGTGAGAAATATCTGGTTTCGGGAACAAGTTCCCTGATTTCATTAGAACATATTCCGTTGTAGTAGCAATAGAACAGTGAAATTCTCCAATGAGTTAATAGAGCTGGCTATAGTACTTCCGATAAGCTTCTTCGATATCTCATGTGCGCGGTCGAGAGAGGTCAAATTGGGTGGTAAATATTTATATAAAAAACACATTTCTCAAAACAACATTAAACCACCACTACAACAAATTTAGAACTGACTATTTAATGTTTTATAACTGTAGAATCGCTCTTAAAAAATAGCATCTGTGTGTTATACAGTTATTTAATAATTTAGTTAAATAATAAGAAATATCACTTTTACGCATATGTGAAATTGGTTGGTAAAGCCTTAAGCGAATAAAGTATTAAAATATTGTCTCTATAAAATGTCTCATTTAAACGGGGAAAGCTTTTAAGTGAGAACATTTTAATTCAAGAGTATCTTTGTTGCAAGTAGTTTTTGCATAGCAAAATGTGAAAATCATTTAAGCGGGAAACACTGTAATTACATGCATTTGTTTATACGTATGTATTAGTGTTGGCAATTATTCGAGTTTTATAATCGTTCAAATAAAATTTCAAATTTTTTTCTTGCTCGAACAGCCGAATAATTTAAAATTTTTATTCAAACGAATAAAAAAAATAAATTTCCTTCGAATAACTTTGAAAATGTTAAATAAAAACCACATATTAGCTTAATTTTTTTTATTAACAATAAGAAAACAATCCATTACAGAAGAAAAACTAACAATTTAATTCAAACTTCAGAACGTTATTAAAAACGAGATCACATTCATTAAAATTTTACATATGTATGTAGATACATTCTAAGATATTTCTTTTATATCTTTCAAAATAATCTTTTAAAAACAAGAAATAATTAAGTTTTTTAGCTTGTTAACGATGCGTGTAGCGAAAATATACAAACACCCTTACAGAACTTGTAAAGTATATACATAATTACCTTAAAACACTATTTTACATTTGCAAACAAAGTACAATATTTACAAAAAGTACTTAAAAAAAACCATTCGAATATTCATCTGAAACCGTCCGAATTATTCCTCATTCTAAATTGCAAAATTTTGTTCGTTCGAACAAAAATAAATAAAAGTTGTTCGAATATTCGAATAATTGTTATTCGAATGACAACACTAGTATGTATTTATCTATTAGCAACATTCTACATGCAATAAAAAAAAACTTTGTTGATATATCTAAGAATGGTAAGTGAGAAAAGTTTTGTACAAGTTTTTAGAACATATGTATGTGTAAAAAATGGAATTAAAAGTAAAAGTTTGTTTGTTTTCTTTTTTTTCCCGCTCATATTTAATTCCCTTAAATTATTTTTTGGTTTTATTTAAATATTTATCTTAAAAATAGCTTGAGCAATCTAGAAGAAACTTAGTTGACCCAATGTATTGAAAAAGACGGCTCTCTGACTCAAGGCACTATAAACGTGTTCATGAAAAATATTGTGCTGAATAAAAAAGAATTTTGTATATGTACATATATTTGATATATTCTCAGGGCTCTATTGGCTGAAGTGATTAGCGCGTTGACTACAAAGCAAACAATGTCTTAGGACCCATTTTCCACCCGTGATCAGTGCAAGTTAATCAACATCATTAATATCTCCCATAATGAATTGTATTAAAGTTGTCGGACTATTTAAGCGATGAAGGCACACTAATTCCGTGAACGGAGTTAGCTGTTCACAGCTAATCTACACAACATCGCCCTTCTTCGTCGGCGATCAGAAATATCGACGAAGTAAAACAATTAATAAAATACCTGTTAATACAGCATAACAAAGTTAATGCGTCTTCTTAACACCGGAGTCGCCTCAACACTGCTATAAAAATTAACATAACGCGCAAAGCAGAGTTGTAAAAGAGTAAAGCGATATTTGTATACTCATATATTTTACAAAATGGCCGAAACGTATTTTTATAGTTATTTTTAACCGTGGTGTCTTGATCGAGACTGTTTGAAGACAATCGGTTAAACAGTTTTGAAGTAGTCATTGAAGAAATTGACATTGGAAAAGATGGGCTTAATTCAGTTTTAATTGGTAAAATTATATGATATTTTTTATTACATTTTATTTACTAATATTATGACTTTAAAACAAAAGCTTAGTCATAAACATAGTTTTATCTAAAAATCATACTGATTACACGCAGAGAAATGAAATGATGTCTAAACGTGCATGAAAGCTGCATACATTTGCCAAAACCAAATAAAAGCAATCTAAGTTGCTTCAAAGATTCCTAAATTATTTATTAAGAGTACAATAAAATAGTAATTCTGGATGACTCGTATTAATTAATTTAAAATTGAAAAGTAAAAATCAGAGATAAATTATACATTGTTAATATATCAAACAACAAAACAAAATTTATTGTCCAACAACACTTAGATTTCAATTACACGGCTGAATAGAACAAACGTTGTTTTCGGTATTGTCGTCAGTATGGATGTGTAAATGCTTTCACTACTTGTGAATTGTGCGTGTATTGTGCACTCCACTTTTATCAAAAAAAAAAAAAAGACCCATTATTTTCATAGTTTTTATAATGCAACCAAATTCCTTTGAAGTTTGTGAACATACTACGATCATGCAGTGACATTATCATATTATTTATGAGGACTGTATTATCGTGTAAATGTGGACGCTGCCTTAGATCAGGTTCGAAGGAGCAAAATGTTTAACTGTGACCGATGGCTCAGAGCTGGGTCGATGGACCAAAATGTATGCCTGTGTCTGGGCGTTGTGATGATAAACGATGATTTTCTGGGCGGTACGGCAGGTCAAGTCTTTTATTCTTTGATCGCCATTTTGTTGCTTCCTTTTTCCTTTTGATGTAACTTAATTCTCTTATTTTCCTCAGTGTCTTATTTATGACGATTTGTAAAATCTTTATTCTTTATTTTTATTTATAATACGTTTTTTTGTACTTTCCATTTTTATTTTTTGCTATATGACTAATGCAAAATATAGTAGATTCAATTATCAATCTGAACATTATTGTTGTGTCGTACAAAAAGAAATTTGTAAATTTCACTAATTTCTTGCAACTTAATCAAATCTCAAAAAGTGAAGTTAGTCAAAACACGTTTAAATGTAGCAAGAATATATTTTAAATAAGATTTTTATTAGTTACAACTTAGATTTCGATTAAGATGTGCTTATAGAAATCTTTATAGAGAAGATAAATAATTTGAAAAGTCAAATCAGTAATAGAAAAACATTATTGAAACTTACTATAATAATTTTTTCGTTCTCTAATAGAAATTTGTTCGCTTTTGCCAAATTTCCACAACCAAAATAAAGCCTATATTGTACTCATTAGCAAAACAACATGTTTTCTAAAGATTTACATCCTTAAGAAATGTTTATTATTAGTGAAATGCTATTTATTCAAATTAACATGATTTTTATTTTACACAACTCACACTTGTACTTTCAATATTACCCCTCTGTAACTGTCATATGCAAATAATCATTTGTGGCTAATATCTTTCTTCAGAACTGTTTAAGTCCATTTTAAATATTATGTTAATATTGCTTGCTAATGTTGATTGTTGTTATTACTCTTTGTCTCTTGCCATTCAAGACAGTCTATGTACGTGGTGGTATTAAACAAACCAGGAGGCAAACAAACAAACGGGGCAACAATGAGTCATATACAATAGCAACAGCATCAATTTAAACAGCCTCAAGTGCAACAACATCCATGCCATACGTTCTCTACTTTCCTTTATTACAACCTTGTACTTGAATTTTTTAACAGCAAAAATGGTTTGTACAAAAGTGTACAAGTGTGGTGAGTATGTATGTATGTACGAGTATATAAATACTCCTCTACGAGTAATACGTTGTTGAATGGGACGTGTGTATTGTCCTTAACAGGACATAGACAAGACAACACGAGTATTATTAGAGTTTGTGTATGTTTGGCATTAAGTAGACTAGATGATAAAGAAAAGTGTTGCTAACAACATGAATTGTTTAATTACAATAATAATGTTTGGCCCGCAGCATTTGTTACTAAAAACCGAAATACACATTCATGCACTCTTATATTTACGTCCTCCTTTATGAAACGTATACGTTGTCTAAGTACTAAATGTCTATTTTATTTTTGTTGCTAATTCCGTTCCACAGAGATGGAAGTTTGATGTATTTTATGTTAAAACATTAGAAGAGTCAATTTAAATCTTATTGTAAAGATAGTAGAAAGAAAAAGTCCCATGAATCAAAGAAACAATATATCGCAGGTAACCGTAGAACAAAATCTTTTACTACGAATCTACGCCATCATAGAATACTAAAGGGTGTTTGTTAAAAAAGTCTAAGAAATTTTTGACGCAAAACTGTAAATAAATAAATATTTTCTAAACGGGTGCATCAGTTTAAACAAAAGTTTAAATGGACAGAAAACAGATGAAATAGAGTTAAATTTGTGAGTTTGCGATTGAAGTTATTTACGAAAAGCTTTGTCGCGCAACAATACTTTTTTTATAACATATATTCTACGTGTACGTCACACAAACAGCTGTTTATTACACAAACCGCTTAATAAAGTTTTTTCACACAATAAGAGCTTTCAATAAGTTAAAATGCATAAATTACACTAGTCAACAAAAGGGAAAAAATTGCTTGTTTCCTGTGATTTTTTTTTGTTTCTATCTCAAATTGAGGCATATTTTCTAAATACGTCAACAGTTTTTCCATAACTGCTTTTGTAGCTAACTACCCACTTTTACTATTTTTACTTATATTTTCGTTTTTATTCAACACTAAAGTATATTTTTTGATGTTTTCTTCAAGAAGACGATGTATGCTTAATCCAGATTGTTTTTGCTGTATTTGAGGTGAATATATATTTGAAAAATTTAGAAAGCCTATATCGGACTTTGTTATAACAGCGTATCATAAAAAGTGGCGAATGCTTAAATTTTCTCTCACGCGAGTTTCCAGGATTGAGTAGAGAAAAAGTAAAAGCTGGTATTTTTGTTGTTAACCTTAAAACTTTTATTTGCTATGATTTGCAAAAACTGTATTTTATAAGAAGCTCAGAGAGAGTTTGTAAGGTGTTTGATCTGCTTGTGTACCATTAATACCATATACTGGTGTTCACAAAATAACAGAAGGCGTATTTAATACAACATACATAATACAATTAAATTTAAATTAATTAATATTAAATCAATACTGATCAGAAAATTTTTTAGTAATTAACCGGTTAACGGATTAATCGACTGCATACTCTAGTTTTTTTTTTTCAACGTTTTGACGAAATTTTTATAAAAGAACCAAATAAAATTTAATTTCGCAAGATGCCGATTGAATATTATCAATAGTAAATTTCGTTAAATTTTTGAACGTAGTGTCAAGTGGTCAGCCAACAGATCGGCAAAAAATTCCTGATGTTATTGACTTTGGAAGAGCAAAAGGTGTACCCAGCGAGATGGTTGAAGTTGAAGCATCTTTGGATTTATCTTTAGCTCACTCACCTACAATTGTCACTATTTACTCACTCACAACTGTAACACCAACATGTGATTTACCGAAGACATCTGCACGTGTTAACTGGCTGAAAAACAGAAAATATCTGAGTGCTCATTGCTCGGAAAGAATGCCGCTAAGAACACCTTCTGACATAGACTATACCCTCAGGTTGTTTGAAGCACACGTTAAACTAGCTGCCTTTAGTGTTACTTCAAATAAAACAAATCAACAAGTGAGACTTAGCAATATTTTTTCTGTAGATATAGAAAGGCTATTGACTGAAAAACGGAGAACTCGCTGAGAATGGCAACATTACAGATCCCCTCAATTAAAGTTAAGGCTAAAGGAATTTACCAAACAGCTCAGAAAAGTTTTACAAACAAACAGACTATTCGCTGTGGAGATTTGCAAACCTCCGTTACGAGATTCGAATGGTGACTGGGCAAGAACTGCTGCTTAAAAATGTGATCTATTTGTTAAGCACTTAGAAAAAGTATTTACCCCGAATATTTCTGCTGGTATTGTTGAACTGGCACCAGTAGTCTCTTTACGAGAAATACCGCTGAGATTTAACATGGCGGAGATCGAAAATAATATTACTAGTCGTGACACCAGAAAAGCTCCAGGTGCCGACAAAATAAAAAACAAAATGCTTCAAGAATTGCCTTTCATTGCAAAAAGAATAATACTATTCATTTTTAATAGTATTTTACGGCTGCAATACTATCCGGCAGAATGGAAGGTTTCGATGATTATTATGATACCAAACCCCAGCAAGGATCATACGAAGGTTCAATCCTATCGGCCTATTAGTTTATTGCCCAATATGTCTAAACTATTCGAAAAGCTGTATATGAGCAAGCTGACGCCTATAGTGACTAGTAATGGATGCATTCCAGATCATCAATTCGGTTTTCGCAGACAACATAGCACAATTGCACAAACTCACAGACTTGTGAATGTTGTTAGAGACACTTTTGAAAAAAAGAAATATTGCTCTGCGCTCTTTAGATGTTTCTCAAGCCTTCGATAAAGTAAGGCACGAAGGTCTTATCAACAAATTAATACAAAATCTACCAGCAAACATCGTCAAGCTTTTAAAAAGCTATTTAATGGAACGTAAGTTTGGAAGGCAATTTTTTAAACCCGCCTACAGTCGATTGAAGCCGAAATCCCTCAAGGCAGTATCTTCGGTCCCTTACTTTATTTAATATATTTCTCTGACTTACCGTTAAGCAGTAACATTCACACGTACACATTTGCTGATGATTCAGCTTTTCTAACCCTGTAGAAGCTTCCCGCAACTTGCAAGGATATATATCCAAACTGAAAAAATGGCTCAAACAATGGCGTATAAAAGTTAACGAGCAGAAATGTGCACACGGCACTTTTACGTTGCGCAGAGAAACATGCCCGCCTATAAAAATTAACACCGAGACTATACCACAACACACTGTAGCCAAATATCTAGCCGTTCATCTTGATCGTCGTTTAACATGGAAATGGCATATAGAAGCAAAGTTAACACAATCAAGAAACAGGTTCTTTGAATCAAACTATTTGTTCATTTTGTGTTTAAATAAATGAAGGAGTTTCTTAAATTCAACGAATTATACTCGTACGTTAAACCAAAAAACTAGTTTATTGTTTAATTCAACGAATAAAATCAATTAATAGTCTTAACGTTGAGTTCATAAATACATAAAGTTTTACCTTTGAATTTCAAGGAATATTTTACTGAAACAACGTATAATACGTTCTGATCCTGAAACCAATATGGTCCTATGGAATCCAGTTATGGGGCACTGCCTCAGCATCGAAAGTCGAAAAAAATTCAAAGGCGACAGAATAAAATTCTACGTACAATAACAGCAGCTCCCTGGTATGTCAGATACCATCGAATTCATAAGGATTTAGACGTTCCGTTGTTAAAGATAGTATTTTCAAAACACGCGAAAAAATATATAAAAAAAATTGAGTTGCACCCAAATCCACTCGCGCGCAATATTCTTCATTATAGAGGCCACACCCGGCTGAAAAGAAGGGATACTCTTTTTGTCAGCCGTTCACGAGAGATGTAAAACAACAAAAATTAACCGTTGAAATTAAAAATTTTATTTAGCATTGGCTAAACTTACATTTAATATTTTTTAGATTTAAGATTTGCAAAACTTATTGATATTATAATACAAATAAAAAAAAAGTAGATGTAGAAGTAAATTTCGTTAACATTTTGAGATGATTCGAATTATTACTAGTACAGTTGAACTTTCCTATAATGAATCTGTATGGGACCAGAAATAGAAACTTTATTATATATACATAAGATATATTTTTTACACTTTTATTTAAAATAATCACGTATTTTAGTTTGGATAACCCATCTGCATTTTATTTTTAAACAAAGGCTAATTTTCGTCCATAAACTAAACTTAAGCTTAATAATAATAATAATTTCCCATACATACATACATTAATTTAGTTCAAATAATAATTACATTTATTTGTAATAATATAAGAAAAATATTAATATTGCTTGGGCACGAGCTATTTCCTAATAATAGTGTCACAGTCGATGAAATTGATGTGAATGGCCCTACAAAACAACAATACGTTAAATTCGAAGTAGACTACTTTCTACGAGTGTATGTTGAATAGTAATATTCAATATGACCAATAAGAAATGGATAATTTCGTAGTAACCAAAAATTGTTTCGATATGTCAAAATTTAATAAAAAGAAATTATAATAATTTTCGCATTCTATTTCTGTTGAAAACTTGGTAAAATAGTTGATATACTTTACCGATTAGTATCCACTTTACATAAGTTGTAAAAATGAACGAACGAACGAACGAACGTTGATGTGAAGTGTAGCGGCCTTGAAATCAGTATACTAATTAGATATACTAATGTTATCAAAATAAAAACTCTTATTAATTTGAATTTTCATTAATCCAATAAAACTGAACTTGGATCATCAATAAGTTGTTCAAATCTTAAATCTAAAAAAGTTAAATATATGTTTAGTTTAGGATTACATCTCTAGTGTACGGCTGAGAGAAAGAGTATCCGTCATTTTCAGCCGTGTGTGGTCTCTATAATTTAGAATAATGATGAAATTGGACTGAAGTTTAACGAAATTTCTTATACAATTTGACATTAAAGATCACTGTTGATTGTAGTCTATACTCATGACTATATTCTACGATGATTTCTTATTTCTTAGCATGTTGAAAACCTCAAAAAATGCCAGTTTAGTTTCGTCATGTTAGCTAACTTCATGCTATGTATTTATTATGCATACCGGCGTAAATATATCTTGTGTTTTATGTGTTCAATAAGTATTGAAATTTTGTAAATTATATATTTGTAAAGCAGCATCGTAAGAACCTTCCTTTTAAGACAGTGCTAAAATATTTTTCATAAAAATTTTTGTATTACTGAAAAATAGAATTTTATCTTGACTCTAACTTTGTTGTTGAAAAAAATATGAAAATAATTAAAAAATTTAGGGCGAAATCCTTTTAATCGATTTTTCTGTATTTCCAAAAAAGCGTAACCACTAAATACTAATGAAAAAACTATTGATTTAGATACCTGTTTCTTACGTTAAACAGTTTCCTATATAATTTATAGAAAATGTAATAGAATCTTATCTTATTAGATGCTGTTTAACAAAATGCAAAAGTTTGACAGATGTGACCATACCTTAAATAAATATTTCGTTGGTTGCCATACCAACTCATCAGTAGATATTTACCATTTATGTTTGAAAAGTTCTAAAGCTCATCTATTTATACATAAACTCTTTGAGGGTGGAGTTGGCTGAAGTGGTTAGCGCAAACAATGACTTGACCTGTAAGCTTGGCAAAATTTTTTTGCCTTTATAATATGGGAAAGAATTCTTGGAAAAATTTTGCCAAGCTTTTATGTTGCCTAGAAATGAGATGGAATTGTACCTATCAAGAACTTGGTCCATATTTTGATCTCAGTACTTTTTACGGCCGAAATATTTTGGATAGGAACTTGGCCTTATTTTCACATTTGTGTTTTTGTGTGGATTTTATATACGTTAAGATGAATTCGTGTTGTTTATTTGGATTCCTGTTTATATGTTGTTCAAAGTAGCTCACCCTATATTTTTGGATTAAATAATAATCAATAACACAGGTAAACACAACTTTTTTTCCTTAATTTTTTTTTTTGTTATTGTTATTTTTATGGCCCTGACTATGAAAAAAATACTGAAGATTGCTAAAAGCTTTACTTTTTGAAATATGCAGTTTTATTAGTTTGACCAAAAAATACAAAATATTAATACATAGGTTAACTAAATTTCTATCGAACACTATCAAATGATCTTGTATAAGATTTCAGATATCTTTTTCCTCGAAAATTACTTATAACCAAAAAAAAAAAAAAAATTAATTCAAAGCTTTGGATTTGACTTCAACTATTGATCTGACAAAATAAGGATCTTTCACGAGTTGCCTATTCTGTGGGCCATCAAAAATAATAGTTTTTAATTTTTCTGTACTCGCGTGAAAGATGATTTATGCATTCGCCACTTCTTCTTGAAGAAACAATATCTAAACCATCAACAAAATATAATTTAGTGTTTGATAAAAAAAGAAATTATAAGTAAATAGTACTTAGGAAAAACGGTTGGCGTATTTAGAAAATACGCCCCAATTTGATAGAAACAAAAAAAAAAAAAAATCACAGGAAACAAGTAAATTTTTTCCTTTTTATTTATATATATTACTAGTGGAACCTCCCGGCGTGGCACGGGATATGAATATGTATCTGAATATGTATATGTATATTGATATTTGTATGGAAATATATAGGAAAATCTAAATACCATATCTCCGGAACCACTGGGCCGATTTCATGCAAACATCACATAAACCATCATTGAAAGTAGACCTTTCCATGTACTCGTGTACGCATGTACACGTTTGAAAATCGGTTGAGTGGTTCTCGAGTCATAAAATCACGAACATAGGAAAACTTATTTTCATATATATAGATTTATATTTTAATTAGTATGGGGGTAGCGAAGTACAGCGCTCGTAGCTATTATGTAAATAAATTTATGGGAATGCAAAAAACACCTCTATATTGTTTTACAATTACATAAAAAGTTTTAGAACAAATTATAGATATTAAAAAATACGCTTAAGCCTACTAAATTTATAAACCAATAAGTATGTACATATTAACATATTATTGTAAAGTTTGAGCAAATAACACTGCTCAACAAAATTTCTTAATAAGACAGTTGTTTATTAATTTCCAATTACTTCCCTACCCTCACCACGAACACGATACACATTATGATGACAAAACAAGGTTTTTCTTTACATGCAGTGTTGCATTAAATGAACATTGAAGTTTTTCCTACCTGGTCAAGGAAAATGATCAAAATTCTGAATTTCTCTATGTTCATTAGTAGTACAAAGAACTATGTGTTTTTGATTCTTAAGGTGATGAAAACGTGCCATTGGTCGCTAATGTGTTGAGGTATCAACTGATATGGAACACGGAAGAGTTTTAAAATAATTGATATTTCTCAAGCATGTAATAAACTTACCGCCCCGAGTTTCAGGGCTACATGTGTACATTCGATTAGCGATTTTTGTATGCAGTTTCTTTGATCCATTTTTTTTTTCGATAGCAATAAATCGTCGAAAACGCATAATTTGAGAATGCAACTTATTTTCTTAGCATACCTTGTTGGATGGAAAAAAATTTTAAAAGTCATAACAATATTGCAGCTAATTGCTTTCATTTAAATGCAAAATATGTTTATTTTTTATTGTTTTTTGGTTGACCAGAATCATTGCTTAACTTATTACGCAAACATTTTTGTAAAGCTTCTTAGGGGCTGTGCACATATTACGTAACGCTCCAGGAGGGAGGGGGGTTAAAGATTTGTTACGGATTGGAAATTTTGCACTGAAAAATTTGTAAAAAGCCTTACGATGAGGGGGGAGGTTTAAAATCTCTGAAAACAGCGTTACGTAATAAGTGCACAGCCCCTTACTTAAAAAGATGTCTATATAACTTGACAACTTTTAGAATTTTCATTAAAAATCGCAATATTTTCTATGGTTTCCGGCAGAAGTTCTTGCATACATTCTATATTCTTTTAATTTGTCACCGAAACTGCGTTTAAAAAAAAAACAAAAATATTAAAAAAAATAAGTTTTTATTTCACGCTTTTAATTGTTTTTATTTAAAGGTTTATAAATGTAAATGTCTGTAAGGAAGCAGAGGACATTATTGTTATGACTCCTGGGGTTAGTGGTGGTAACTTTTATAATAATTTGTTGAGGCGAAAATCTGACATGGAAGCCATGATTCAAACAAACACCAGAAAGGAAGGAAGGATATTTCCAAACGAACATAAAAGAATATTAAAACGATTGCAAAACATATTTTAGGGCTTAAATTAAAAAGCATCATGGAAAAAATTACTAAAATAGCAAAAACAAAAATGCAGTTTTATTATGAGAATTTATTTACACACGTACATACATACATACGTGTGTGTGCATGTCGTTATAAATCTTTAATATATTTTTTGTTTTAGCCATTGTTTAAAATATTCTTAACTTTTTTTTTCTCTCTTTTTGTTTTTTGCAGACGGAACTTTCACACAATTTGCAACAATTGTCAGAGAAGGCACGTTCAACAACTGAATTTATACAACGTCTAAAAGGCATGAGTGATAAAGTGACGGTAAGTTTTACTTAGTTTTTCATATTTTTTTTGCTTCATAAGCAGAAACTTGTATTAAAAAACCAACCCTTTCGTCTAAAAGTAAAAAATTCTAAGCAAAGGTTTTTGGTCTTAAAATAAAACTTTCAGATAAGTTTTCATCATTATTTCTGCAAAAGCATTAACATAAAAGCTTTAACATTTAAAAAGAAAGTAAAATTCTCTTAACTTGTAATTTCTTAATTAAGTAAATGTTTATTTTGCAGTGGGGAGTTTTTTTTTTGCTAATAAAATTATGACTGACTCATTTTAATGAAGAAAAACAGTTGTTTGTTTATTTTCTTTTGCATTTTAAGTTTATTTTATATAAAAATATTTACATCTTATATTAATGATCCTTTAGACGGATAGCAAAAATAAAAATTGAGTCAAAGATAATTGTAAAGTATCATTTGTGTACACTATGAAAAAATAATTATGAGAATAGTCTTAAGTAATAAATAATGTATGATGACTTATTGTTTTTATCTTGCCACGACAGCTATTAGTGGTATGAAAACGCCTTTTTGTGTTATCAGATAGACACTGGCTGAGAGATCATATATTATCAACATAAATTTCACAGAATATGGCTTGGTAATGTGCCGTAGTCATACTCTTATCGAGACTTAGCTGCAATTGAGTAATAACTAAAAGTAATTTTGCAGAAAACGCATTTAAAGTTTTGAATTCTCTAAGTACTTAATGGTTAATGAATAATTTTATTATTTTACTCATTATGAAGAACAAAATAACAATTAATGCTGCATTTTTAACTCCAAAATTGCAGAAAAGGCTCGATATGTGGATTACTGCTAGGCTTTACTAGGCCGTACTTTATTGTGGAGGATGGATGAAGAGTAGTGTTTTCGATAATTAAATAATAGTGCCGGCGCTTAAAAACGCCACTGGCTATTTACATTAGGGTTGTTCAAAACAATGCAATATAATTAATAATGAAAATGAATAATAATGTTGAGATATAGGATACACTACACCCTATCCCTTAAGAAAATTTTTACAATTTTTATGAATTAAAGTTTTACCCCCATATTCATAAAAATTTAAAATGGATTTGAAATATATTTTAAGAAAAATTTGTATTGTAATTTTTTACTAAAACACATTTGAAATCTATTTTATTTTTTATGAATACTACCATTAAAATTTATTATTAATGTTTTGACAATTAATGTGACAGATTTAAATTTTTTTTTTGTTGTATGATAGAGTTTAAATTTTTGTATGACAGAGTTTAAGTGTATGACAGATTTTAAATTTTTGTATGACAGAGTTTATTTTTTATTCCTGCGTATTCGTACTTGCGTACCACCTCTTCGGTGTTTAGGCTTGCTTGTTGCCTGAATCGCGGTAAGTTGCTCCTCTTTTCTTTTTTGCTGCCGTTTATAGTATTCTTCCATCGTAAGCCGCTTAGGGCCAGCATCTAGCGGTGTGGCATTATATTGCGGGTCCTCTTTGTTTTCGCCAGCGGGCTTGTATTCTTCTACGGGAGCTGACTCTAGGTTCGCGGGCAGGATCGCCATGTGGAGGATGGATGAAGAGTAGTGTTTTTGATAAGTAAATAATAGTGCCGGCGCTTAAAAACGCCACTGGCTAGAGTTTATTTAAGGCAGATTAAATGCCTGTGTTTTAAATAAATAAAAGTATGAGCCGATTTGAGGCTGAGTTTATGAGTGCTTTATTATTTCGAAAACAAGGTCTTAAATACTAACTTAACGGTAATCTTAAAGCTACAAACTTAATATTAGTAGTTGTTCCTAAACTACAAATATTCCAATGTAAATTCCAAGGAATCTTAGGAATGTCATAGGAATTTACATTAGGGTAGTTCAAAACAATGCAATATAATTAATAATGAAAATGAATAATAATGTTGAGATATAGGATACACTACATTATAATAAAGTATTGTACGTTTTTTTGGTTAATTGTACTCTATACTTTATAGAAACAATAAAGTACACCAAAATACTTTATTTCGCATGATTTGATTTATCTACAATTCAAAATAGATTCGGGTTATAGTAGTCACTTGTTGACGTTTTTTTACAGTGTCGATTCTTTCTTAAGACTATGTCATAGCAATTTGGATATGAAACACGCAAAAAAATTAACCTTTTGTCTGCACCGGAACTGACCAGGAAAATTCACATGAATTTTTTATTACTTATCGATAAAGCCTTAGAGTACTTGAATAAATGGTTTGATTTTAAAAATACAAACTGGTTATTTACAATTAGCAATAAAAATTTAAAGAGCAAAGTTGAATTTGATAATATTTTTAGCATAAACGAAAATTTAAATCTGCAAAAACTTAATATAAATATGGATGATCTTTATGGAGAAATTGCGTCATTAAACAATATTTATGATCAGATATACAGTTCTGAAGGTTTTGCGAAATTATCTACAGCAAGTAAATGGCAGTTATTATTTAATAAGACTGATGATAATTTATCAAATTTGTATAAAGTAATTTAAGTTTTACTTTCTATTTTTGCCACGTCAGCATTCAGAGAGAGAGAGTTTTTTCTGTAATGAAGAGCAAATGGCGAGACGAAAGAAACATAGCGTCTCTAAATCTGATACAAAAAATGAATTAATTATTTTAAATATGATAATTATTTGATAAAATTTGCGAAAAGCAATAAAAGATACGTTTTCAAATATAACAATAAAGAAATTTAAATTGTACTTTATTTTTATACTGTGTACTTTTTTCCTAACCTTTAATAACTAATGTACTTTAATTGCAAAAAAAAGGTGGGAACCCTAATTACTGCGTGAAAAGCTGCGAAAATACATACGGAAAACAATTGTTTTAATTTGAATTATTTTCTTTTTACTTATGTAAGTACATGGTGTCGCAAAGAGTGACAAAAATATTAGAAGGATACGATAAAGCGGTACAATTTTGCTCACTCTTTTTATCCTTTTTCAATGTCCCAGCACAAGTAATAAAATTTCATGCTTTCGTGATGCTTCCGATGGTGCACAAAAAGAAGGCAGAGAGATCGCTCAACTTATTTTTAAGCACGTTAAATTTGGTAGGCTATTTACATTTAGTTGACACGAATAATAAAGTCAGCGATGCCAATTTAGCGTATTTCGCGCTATATTTAGCGCTTTTCAACTACCCAAAAGTCGCATTTTTCACCATCAGCGGGTTTTATAAAAAAAAGCGCTAAATTAGCGCTTTTTGTTTTTTAATTTGGTGCTTTTAGCGCCTTTTTAATACAACTGTTCTTTTTAAAGAAAATCGTATATACTTTTATAATAACATTTTCTGCAACTGCTCTTTTGAAGTTTTTCAGTGGAAAAAATACAATACCGAATATGTCATTACATTTATAAAAGAATTTATAAATGATAAAAAGGATATAGAAGAAATAGAAAACTGTGTTCAAAATTTGAAGTTTGTTGAATGGAAAAAAAGAGGCAGAACTGATATATTTTGGATTGAAGTACATAACTTGGCAGATACATAAGTTGGCAGATTCAGACCAGTCAAATCAGAAGACATACCAAAAGCAGGAACATCGTGAGAAGGCATATGTTTCAAACTACTTTCGGTACTTATTGATGTTGGTGCGGCTTGTGATGTTGACGGCAATAGATCCATGTTTAAAATTAAATATTAATTAATTAATTTATAAATATTAAGATTTTCCAGCTAGATTTTGAGGTTTTCTTCCTTCAAAAGCTGGTAAAAATGTGATTTAGGTCTTAGCTTGAAATCTATCGATTTTATTTTTAGAAAAGCTGGAAAAAGGAACAAAATGTATGGATTATGATTTAACAATTTATAATTCGAGTATGTATTTTGAATATATTCAATACAAAGTCAAAAATTCGTCTATTTCCACAACAGTATCGTATATTTTTCCAAAAAAATGTACGAAAGCGCCCTCTGGCGGCACTCCAAAATAAAAATTAATGTCAAAAATGGATTCCGCGACCCAAAAAACCCCCACATACACATTTGGCTGAAGGAAATAGCATTTTTTTGCCTCTATTCTCGAATATTTCTAGAAAAAATACCTATTTTGAAAAATCCGGGGGCTCGAAATTCATTTTAGAGCTATGGTTTCTTTGGCAAATTTGCTTATAATGACCCATAGAATAAGAATCACGATGAGCCTTTGGGTCGAAAAAATTGGACCCACCCTAGTAAGTATGTATATAAAAAATATTTTCTGTACAACAGCAATTAATAAAAAATAAGTGAAATAAATGTTGATGAATAAAAAAAAAATAACCGTTCCTTATATGATGCTGATTGTGTCTTTAATTTTACCTCTTGGTGTATATGCTCAACATAAATTAATTTGTTTGCTCAAAGACTTAAGCAGTTACTTATAAAGGAGTTGCTTAGACCAGACATTTGCTTACAGGAATTAATTTTTAATACAACTTGCAATACTTGTAAATATTGCTTTTAATTTACCTTAAAGAAATTAAAAAACTTTGCCAAGTTTTTATTTTGCATCCTTTCAATTTATATTTTATTTAAATTTTTTTTTTTTACATTTTGTTTCTTTGAAAATTAGTAAAAAACGGAGAAATAAAAAGATAATACAAGAAAAAGCTAAATATGTATATAAGTATATACTTTTTATAATTATTCTTTTCTTATGAATCTTCCGTACTTAATTGATAGGAATCCTGCATAGAATTTGAAAGACTGGTGGTAGCACAATGTGAAGCCTTAATACAAGCCATACATGACAGACGTGAATATTTATTAGAAGCAATACGCATGGACAAAGATACGAAAATACGAATATTAAAGGTAAGTTGCAAAGATTTTTTTTATCTCCATAATTTAATTTAATCGTGTACCTTTTTTCTTACATTTTCAAAGGATCAACAATCGAATTGTACTGGCAAATTACAGCAGACAACTGGTCTGATACAATTTTGTATTGAAGCATTAAAGGAGACTGATAGCGCAGCATTTTTACAGGTACAGATATTTATTTTAACATTTCAAAAAAATTTCTTATTTTGTAAAGGAATTTGTTTTTTTTTTTTTTTCAAATTAAATCATATTCAGTCCCGAACTATGAATTAAAATTTCCGTGCAACATTTTCCCTTTTTCCATTTCTCCCATTATTAATTGCGATTTCCATAAAGAAAAAAGTTAATATTATAAATTATTATAATTCTATATAACCCTATTTACTGTTTCCCTTATGAAAATCGCAATTAATAGTAGGAGGAATGGAAAAAGGGTAAAAAATTACTCTGGAATTATTATTCATAATTGGGCTGATTAATTTGGTCTTGTCGGAATTATGAAAATGTGTCTTTAAATTTTTCTTTAATTTCAGGTCGGATCTATGCTTATAAATCGTGTTGCTAATACCGATATGACTTGGCACCAGGAAGTAACAAATGCAGCTCCGCGAGTTTCACCCATTGTCGATTTAACCCTCGATGATGCTTCTGTTTTAAGAGCCATTGATAATTTAAATTTTATACAAATGAAACGTAAGTTAAGGAAAATCAATATAACAAAAGTTCTCAGTACAATTTTATACTAAAAATGTTTCAAGTATTGACTGCTTTTAAGTAAACTTAAATTAATTTTTTAGTGTATACATTTTTAGAAATTATAGCGTGCACTTATGTACACACATATCTTGGAAATTAGTTTCTAATTTCACATTTTAATTTAGAGTTTTTAGAAACGATTTCATTAAAATGCCAAAATTATTTTATCCCCATTAAAGTCAAAGCTACCACAACGTAATACATAGTTTTTTTGTGTTACACAAAATTGTAAATTTATAGCCATACATTAAAAACACATCATCTATTGTAATTTGTTGCAGACTAGTAACGAAGTGTAAATGATATCTTTTAAGATTATTTTGTAAATGTATGTGAGTTTAGAAAAAAGGGTGATCCATTAAACACCATCATCATACTCGTCCATACACATACTCATTCTTAATATACAGCTGTGACAAATCAGTTCTAGTATGAAATAAATTGATATTTTAATTGCAACTTCCCAACAAAATTAAGCACCACATTAAAATGTTGCTGGCAGACACAACAAACAATGCAACATTAGACACAAATTTAATAGTTGAAATTACACTATCCCCAAAATGAAATACTAAAAAATATCGCTATACATTTTTGTATCAATCTTGTTTACTGCTTGTTCCACGATATCGATAGAGTTATTTTTTTCGTACAATTACATTTAAAACAGAAAGAAGTTCTGACATTTTGCTTGCAGAAAGAACTCTATCGACAAATGGAAACAGACAGTTATTCGCAATGAACTTTACTGTCATGTTTTGTGGTATAATTGCATCAATTTTAATACAATCCAAAATTTAGTAGTACGCTGGTAATCTAAAAAGTTTTTTTTTTATTTTTTTATGAAGCCCTCTAATCCTCAGAGGAACTTAATGAATTAATAAGAGTGATAAAGACAATAAAAAATGTAAAAATGAGAAATTTTTATTATTGACTTAGGTTCAGTTTTTATTGAATTAATGAAAATCTCGGCACACGGTAGTGCGCCAGGCCCAGTTCGGCCGCACAGTGTGCATATTTACACGAAACCATTCCAGCTGTTTTTACCCCCTCATAACTTTGCTCCTTTTTATCATAATATAATGAAACTTGAAACATAAGGTCTCTCCACTCGTTCCCACGACAATCGGATCTTCGCTCCGGAACGACCCGAATCCAATTCGGCCAAGAATTGTCAACTGAGCGACAGGTGACCTCACAGGTTAAATTTGAAAGTTCAACCGTAAAAGCTTCACAAGATATTAAGGTGTGAAAAGTCCATATTTTAATACATATTCACTGACTCACTCACTGACTCATCAATATTATTGGGCACTTCCAGTATAGGTAGAGAGATGAAACTCAGTACACAAGTAGGTCTTGGTGAGAAATTAACCAGAAAAATCTGAAAACGGGCACTTTCCACCCGGGGGTCTAGGGTGCCCCTTCTTTGTATGGGGCACTTCCAGTAGAGCTAGAAAGCTTAAATTTGATACACAGATAGGTCCTGATGACAAATTAACAAAAATAATTTTTAAACAGGCGCTTTTCACCTGGGGGACTACGGTTCCCCTTTTTTATATGCGGCACTTCCAGAAAGCTGAAATTTGGTACACAGGTAGATCCTGATGAGAAATTACCAAAAATAATTTTTACACGGGAACTTTTCACATGGGGGGATTAGGCTTTAACATCTTTGTATAGGGCACTTCCAGTCTAGCTAGAAAGCTGAAATTTCATACACAGGTAGGCCCAGATAAGCAATACATATAAATATTTATACAAAAACAACTTAGAAAAAAGAAGTGAGATACGCACAAAAACATAAATGTGAAAATAAGGTCAAGTTCCTATCCAAAATATTTCGGCCGTAAAAAGTACTGAGATCAAAATAAGGACCAAATTCTTGATAGGTACAATTCCAGCTCATTTCTAGGGATCCTCTAAGCTTGGCAACATTTTTTTGCCTTTCTAATATGGGAAAGTATTCTTGGAGTATCAAATAGGTGCCGATTAAAAATTGTATACATTTGTAATTTTACATCACTGCAATAAAATGTTTTATAAAATTAATGGAATTTTTTGATACATTAATGTAGCAGGAAAAGTGTTTCATACCACTTAAGAATATATTTACTTTTATTGTAATTATCTTAAGCTACGTTCGCATTTGCTAAATATTTGTCACTCGGCTAATTTAACAAAACTTCAGCGTCTACGTGCGCCCGATTGACATAATTTAGATGTTGCTTAAAGTGAACATTTTATTTAATAAGAATGACAAAAAGAATACATACGGATTTAGATAGGAAATTCACTTTATATGGTCTCAATAAATCAATAACAACTTTTATAAATAAGGCCGTACCACTCCACAAATCGCTTTTGAATATGGAAGTATGTATGTTTAAAAGTAGCAATGTGAAACTTTAGAAAAGTGAAAAATTGCTTTAATTAAGTAAAATAAAAAAATAAGTTCTGTGTCCTTCATGTAGTTTTACGTTCAACAAATAAAAAAAAAAACAAATAAAAAAGATCATTTGTAGTTTTACCTAAACTTGCATGTTTTTAAATATTTTTCCTAATTTAACAGAAAGTTTAAACAATATACATATATTTTTCTCTCTTCCTCTTTCTCTCCCTCTTTGTTTTGTTACCATTATTTTACAATTAACAAAATCCTTGAAAATAAATTAATCATTATTTTTTATCGCAATCCTAAAATCCAAATTTGGGATTTAAAAATTTTCTACATAAAAAATTATTAAAATTATTTTGTATATTGAACAACAAAATTCTTTTATATAAAAATACACTTTTGTAGCTGCTAAAGATGGCGATGAGAGACTACCAGCAGGTGAGATGCTAGATGATCATTTAATCAGCAATACAAAATTTACCACATCCATTTTATCCACCAATACAGTCATCAATACCTCATTATTAGACAATAATACAGCAACACCTACTGCACATCCAATGACAACTATAGCGTCGGCAACGTCCATACCATCAATGCCAACCAGCTTATTATCCTTCAGTTACAATGATAACAATAAAACCTCAACATTACGCTCCACTAAATCCAATAAATCATCATCATCTTCCTCCTCAACATCATTATCCTTGAAAATGAATGCATTTAGAAAATTAATTAACTACGACGAATCCATATCATGTAGGCATTTTTTTCTTATATGTTTGTTATTTTTGTTGTTTTTCATTCTCTTTTCTTAATAAAATTTTTAACATCAATTACATGCCGAAAACACACACATGCATACATACACATATTTTTTATTTTGTGTTAAATACGGTTCTTGTTTATAATGTTTAATGTCTAATTCCTAACAAATCTTCTGTGTTTCTGTACTTTTTATTGTTTTCTAATCTATGTTTGTTCTTCGTTGTGTTATTGCTTATATTCGTTCATCAAATATTCACACATTCGGTGAAAAGAATCGTTCCATAATGCTAATCACCCGATTTATTAAAATGAAGTCTGCACCACTGCTGACAATGCAATTCATTATGAAGGCAAAAATGAGCAAATACTTTCGAGACCTTTGCAGATTTTGAACATAAGCGCAGCATAAAGGAGGAAATCTCTGCCATTGGCCAAGAATTAGAAAACTATTTTCAATGGATAGATATTCTCAAAAACTACAACAGATTGCTGAAGCTGCATTTCCTTTCTTTCCTCGGAAGGCATTCTAGAAAGCTTTAGTCAGAGGTGTTTTTAATTCACAATGAATTAGAGAAAATTTATTTAATTAATTTCATTTTAGACAAATTACATAAAATTTTAACTCAATTCATTTTGTTGGTGAAATGAATCCATATAATAGTTTGTAAATCAAGATGAATCCATTTATATTTTGAATCAATTCATATTTTAGGCGAAATTAATACATAATAAAAATCATAATTCATTGTTTGAATTATTATGATTATTTAATTGTTAATTTAAAATATAAACATTATTTTACAGCCGTGATGTGACAACTTGCATATATTAAAAATTAGTTGCACATTTTAGTGTCAAAGAAATACACTTTGTATTTCTGTAATATATTGTATATAAAAATTTCATCTCGATTCCACTTGTTGCTTGGGATTTACTATTTTAAGGTTCCAATGGTTTTTATAAAACTGATGGCGTGGTCTTAGCAAAAAGTCATTAACAGGTGCAATACATACTTAACGATTATTACAATAGTATTTATTGCAAGCTACATTACCTTCACAAATAGTTTGCAATAACCGCTATTGCGGATAGCAGGACAACGCTAAATTTTCTCTACGGTTGCTATATGTTTTATATATGAGTCGTTAAAGTTTGACTACGACTACTGCACCCATGTTTGGGGATAAACGAACTAATTTTGAACGTTTTTTTTTTATTACATCATCCACATATATGTACTCTCGCCTCATGTTCGTTTCACTTCGTTAAATGTATTTTAAATAATTAAATAATGTTTCCATAATTGCCTTACGTTGGTGCAGTCTAGTATGCTTAAATATGCTGATTAAATATTTAATTTATTTAATTAAATTTTTAATTGTAATAAATAATTTTAGTTAATAAATGTATAAAAATTTAATTGATACTATTAATAGTGCTGGTCCTAAGAAGAAAAAAATAAAGTTATCAAATAGTTTTACATTTTCTATGATATATTTCTGAATTTGTTAAGACGATACATATGCGATTGCTATTAAAGACGTTCGTAAGGCAAGAAAAGTATGCATTGCTTTCAAGACCTTAATTACTTTTTTTGCAGGGTACTTACAGTAGTTTTTACATCACTTGCTAGTATTTTTTCTGTGTACGCTCTTCGAATTTTTAAGCATCAGAAAAGTTAAAAACATTAACTTGTGGTAAAAAAAGACCCAAATATCTTTTAATATATTGAAAATTGTTTGGATCTCTTAATTGTACTGGTGAGCTCAGTATTTAACCAGCTAACCTTATTGGCATCAATATCGCGTATCATCATTTAATGCTCACTGTTGCTGAAAAGTGAAAGTCTATTTTGGGTAAAGTGTATACCACTTGTGCTGCTATTTTTGTATATTTGGCAAATCAATTTTAATTTATTAACATTTTACTTTGATATTAAATATTATCAAAACTTAATTTGTTATTTTTAACTATTTATGTGTACAATAAGTAAAACCAAAAAATTGTTCTACCTCTTAATAAACTAATATCCATTTTCTTTTTTCATATTTTCTTTAATTTTCACCACAGTTTTTCGTATATATCTACATGTTATACTTTCTTCTATTCATTGCAAAAAAAAAAAATTATATGTTTTATTTGGCATTTCACAAAAACAAGTGGTATTTTTATTTGGCAGAGAACAAACGAATAAACTAACAGCTCCTAGGGTTGGCTGGTGTTCGCTTTTCCGGTTTCCGGTTACTTTAGTAATTTGTATTTTATATTTTTACCTGCACACAGTCGGCAACTGTACATCCTGCTGTGTTAATGTGGTTCTTATTCAAGTTTATGGTTCTTTAATTTTACTCCACATTCTCATGTTCTGTCTCTTGTTTATATTTTAAGTTTTCTTACAGTTTACTGCTGAACTCTCATACTTTTGCACCTTTTTTATATAATTCTTATATTTTATGGTTTGGTAATAATTTTCTATTTAATACAAAATAAAAGCAAGGAATTTAAAGAATATCTACATATTTTTCTACTTAATTTATGATTTATTATTCCCTTGAGTCATAATAATTAAACTGTATCATTGTAGTTTAAATATTAAATACTTGAATTTACTAATATTTACACAAAATAACACACACACACACTCACTTAAATACACATACTTACTATCCACAACAAATACTACAAAAATTTCTATAATTTATTAGTAAATTAGTATTTATGCTAAATAATGTTGTTATTGTGTTTATTTTCTTCTATTTCCTTTACGATTGTGTAAACAAAACTCTCATCTATTGTATGCAACGTTTTACAAATTATATTCACAATTGTGCTGGAAAATATGAAAATGAAATAAAATAAAAAAAAACAACAGCTCCACAACCTCCTGCTATTATACCCGAAGATTGTTCAGCGGAAAATAATTCTGTTACTGTTGCGTGGCAGGCGCCAAATCATTCATTTGTTGAGGGTTACGTTTTAGAATTGGATGATGGAAGTGGTGGGGAATTTAGGGTAAGTATAAGTACTGTACTACTTTCCTTATGCTGTAGAATAATTTTTGTTGTAAATAATATGTAAATTAAATACCCAAAACTTAACACGGTACATTACAAGAAGGTATGTAGGAATGTCGGTATGTATGTACTTACTTTCATAGAATTTTAAATTTTAGCAGAAAAAAAAATTAGATATATTATTAAGGATTTCTAAGAATATATTGCACCATCTATCAAAAACAGTTACAACTTACGAATTCCAAGAAGAGGTAAAAAGATGTTGTTAGAAAAATTTTTGTTATCAAATTTAGTCGCGCATTACAATGTCACAGATTGTGGCACTGCTTGGAAAAATTTACACGTTAACTACAAAGCAAACTATAAGTAAGAACATGAGTTCCATCCTCGCTCAAAGCAAGTCATCAACATCGTGAATTTTTCTTCTGCGAATAGGGATGGTGGCTTTTGGACGGTTTAAAAACTGAAAGCGTATAACTTTTTATTAACCAGTTTTTTGGCAATTCGTACATTGTAGTTTGAGAAATCAAAAAGAATTAAAATCGGTAGTTCAATATTATTGAAATATTCTCCAAAAATTTAACAGTAGCAATTTCCAAGTTTTTGCAACTTGGTGCTAAATTGAATTTTAGGCTGAAGCTTTTAGGAGCTAATCTTTGACAAATTTTCTAAATAGATGTTGGATATATACTCAGAAATATTAAGCTCTTTAGTTTTAAATGGTCTAAAGAAAAATAGGTTACCACCTGATTATGGGGGGCGATGGCGGACAGTTCTATGTCTTTATTTGTACTAGAGTGAAGTAAAACACAATTAATTGGTTAATGCGGAAGGTTTTACTGCTATTTACGTCAGAAAATGTACATCTTATGTGAATTTTTATACTTATTACTGTAAAAATATTAGATTTTTCTATCCTTTCAGATATTCCAGGTACATATTGTCACCTTAAATATAAAAGTTCGTTACTGATAATAAACTCAAAATTGGAACTGATGTTATTGTATATTTTTAAAAATAACAATTTATTTTTCAAATTTTATTTATTTGTTACGGATTAGCAATATCTAGATATATATTTCGTTGGTAGCTATACCAATTCATCAGTAGATGTTTTACCCCTTATGTTTAAAAAATTCTTAAGCTCATCTATTTATACATGCTCAAATAAATGTAAAATTTTGTAAAGGAGAGATTTACTTTTCATTTTACGACTCCATTCCAAATCGTATTTACGAAGTTATTCTTAACCTCGACCTATTATTAGTATAGCTTTAGAACATTTAGAATCTAATAAAATGTAAATAAAAATACTTAAATTTGTTCAAAATTGAGAAAAATGTTTTTTCTAGGGAGTGTTCTATTCAAGTGGCGCAAAATCTGAAGAACTTTTTTTTCATATTTAATAACAAAATTAATTTTTGGCTCGGTACGAGGCAAGAAAAAAATTATGATTGATACATTTTACAGGGTGCTTTCAACTTCGAATTTCCTCAATTGAGGTATGGGCTGAACATCACTGATATACATAGATTCATGTCATCGAACTACATATTAACTATTTTTCAAGACATTTAATATTTAAGCATTAAGGCCCATATTTACAGCCTTTAGTTAACTAATGATGATATTTGCATGAAAAATCTTTGGTTAAACCATTGTTATTAGTTAACTAAAGACTATAAATTTGAGCCTCAATCATTAAATTTTTTTGCTATCAAAAATCTATAGAAAGAATATTATCAATTAATGATATTGAGTTTCATTGGAAGAAGAGAAGATTTTTTTTGTAGCACTAGCACTCACGGAATGCCTCCTAGCCATACAATACATTGAGCCAGCATTAGGGAGAAAGGTATAGGACAGAGAAGTTAGTTGGTGAATATGTAAAAGAATGCTTAATTCTTTAACAACTCTGCTACTGCGTGTTTTGTTAATATTTAGAGCAGTGTTGGAGCGCCTTTGGTGTTACGTAGACGCATTAAATTTCTTAAGCTGTGCGATCAATAATTTGGTTAATTGTTTTATTTCTTTTAATTTTGTAACCGACGAAGGAGGGCGCTGTGGTGTACATTACCTAAAAACGGCATCAATATCTGCCGGAACAGTTTTTAGTGAGCAGTGATATGTCTATGTATATCACTTAAAAAGTCAAATAAATATTAATGCAATGCCACTCAGTCCAGCTCAGCACAGACTAACTTTGATCAGGGATCGAAACCAGGGCCAAAGTATTAGTTTGCTCTGTAGTCAATGCGCTAACCATTTTAGCCAACAAACTAATCAATACCAAAAATTGATTGTTGATAATTGTAAACAGCAAGAAGCCGCATTAGCTTTGTTTACATGTCAACATACGAGTACGTCGAATAATTCAATTGACCACCTCAGTGACTTGTGAAAAAAGAATTTTGACGAAACACTCAAAATTCGTATTCATAAAACAATAATAAAAAATGCAATAATAAAAAATGTTTTACCCCCTCATTTCGTAATTGAGCTTACGATATTTCATCATCTAAGTACAGCATATTAATTGATGAATCTACAAATGTTGGGGAAATTAAATTAGTTTTCTTAAAATTTCTAACATTAATAATTTTAGAATGGCAAATAAGATGTTCAGTACAATAAATAATTTGTATTGCAAGACGAATGATAAAATGAAAAAGTGGACATGTCTAACATAGACCATAAAATAACATGCATTGGCAATAATAGAGAAAATTGTGATATGGTATACATATGTGGGAAGAATTTAAGAATATCAGATCAAAAATACAAAAATTCTACTAGGAAATTGAATTTTAAAATCCTATTTATATATTTTGATTTCCGTTGTTGTTACATTTTTTGACTAACCGTGTAAAAAGTTGTTGATCTATTTGCAAAATGTCGAACTTTGTATTTTACGATTTAATTTAACCTTTAAATTATGCTGTAGTTTAAATAATTAACGTCTGTTTGTATGTGTTGATTTATTTATTTAAACACTGTTTTTTCAACCATTACATATACATTTTCAGCATTTTACAAAATATTCTATTTTTTAAACAATAGTTGTATTTTGCCTTTCATTTCATGCCTCATTTATAGGAAGTTTATTGTGGCAAAGAAACAATATGCACCGTTGATGGCTTACATTTTAATTCAATGTACAATGCTCGTGTCAAGGCTTTTAATAGTGCTGGAGAAGGTGAATACTCTGAACTTATTGGATTACAAACGGCTGAAGGTAAGTTCATAAAGTTCAAAGCTCTCTGGAGTGTACGACTAACAGGCATTTGCTTACATTTCTTTACTTAAAAAACAATAATTCCATTAGAATTAAAATGCAACTAAAATGAAAAAAAAAACACTCTTCAACAGTTTATGTAAAATATAGAAATACTTGAAGTTTAATTTTTTGCTAGGTCAGTTGTACTTTTGACTTGGTATAACTTTTAACATTTTGGCCAATACGTTGAACTATTTAAAGCTTTAAGTAGTTTTAAAAAATGTTTCGGGTGTTTTAGTTAAAATACAGTACTGTTTGTGTGAGTGCATTTTATAGGTATGCATATATGTATGTATGTACGAGTATTTATATCTTTATGATGCACGAAGCAAACATTTTAATTTTTAATTTTCAGTTTTAGAATTTCTTTTTGATTTTTAGTTTTTATGTCCAATTTTGCAATTTAGCATATTGTTTCTTGGTTAAGAGGACTTTTAAATTTGCTTTTTCTTTTTTAAGTCATCTGTGAGTGTCAGATTTGCAAATTGTCTTTTACACAAAATTTTAGTCTATACTTTTACTTCAACAGTGTCTGCATTAGACAATTTTTATTTACAAGAAATTTTACTGTAACTTCTAGTTCTCCTGTTTTTCTTTATTTAACTTTGATTGATGTTTTCCTTTTGCTGTAAGTTACTCAGCAACTTGCTTTGCTGCTGCTACTTGGGAACGGTTTGATAAATGTTCGCTACTTGGCAGCAGTGTTGATTTCATTAAACGCGATATTTAATTTAATTTTCATTTAAATTGTTTGCTATTCTTTAGGCCGCCATTAGAGAGACATTTCTAAGAGCCAGTTAAGTCTAGTCATAAAATGCCTTCAGGGATTTCAAATAGAAAATTGATTAGTTCTTAATATTTAATTGCTTAACGTAAAAGTGTGTAAATGACAAGTACGTATATACGTTTGATGGCAAGGTGTGCGATGGAGAAGACAGCATTTTAATTATCGCATTAATTCAAAGGCTCTGGGAAATGACAAAATTATTGCTTGGTAAAATAAAATTTAATAGCGGTGTTTATTTGCCAATAATTATTTTTAACAAACATAACCCGGCGATCGATTAGTTTGTCTGCAGTTTTTCAATAATAGCAAGGAAAATATTTATATTTGAAAGCTAAGAATCTTTTATTCTTTTCATAGAAATTGAGGCTTAAATAAAACATATTATTTAAAGTTCAAGAACTTGGTAATGATTTGCAATAAGCCAACAGAATACTTTTTAACACAAATAATTAATAACAAAAAACTCAGCTGTTTTTGCACAAGCTTCGCTGCCACACGCTTAATGCCCAAAAATTTCCGCAAATATTGTATGAAATGAGCCAGTCCAATAGTAATTGAACGATTCTCCATACACATGTTCTTCACTTACTTAATATTTGTATCGATTCTTGATGTGCAGGACCGTCCAGGGCGAGAATCGTTATTTACATCAGCTTGAGCATTTGTAACATGCTTGTACTACTTGTAGAGTTTTTTCTAACTCAGCGTACAATCACCGAATGCCACTGTGAAGTGTTTCAATTGTTTTTGAGCGCTTAATGCAAATTTTCACACAAAAGTTTATGCAAATTCTTTGTTCAATTTTTTTTTTTCAAAAAAGTCGTCACGAAAAACAATTTTAAATTTTGCGCCCCTAAAACTGCTAATAAATATGAAAACACTTATTTTACCTAAAATCAGACCTTTTGCATACTCGGAATCAAACAATCCCTAAATTAGGATTGTATACTCTCACAATTTAATTAACATTTTAAATACTTAAATACTTAAATTTTGTACTTAATATTTTTTTTATATTATTACGAATAAACGTAATTATTATTCGAACTTATATTGATGAACATATGAAAAGTAATATTATCAGGCTCAAGTTCAGTTTTTTGTTGAATTAATGGAAATTTAAATTACTAAGAGTTATATTATGTTTGAAAAATATTATTATTATATCCATTCAGCTTGGGCACGACCTACATACCCTAATAACAAGGGTCACAGTAATATGTGAATTTCCCTAATGTAGAGTAAAAACAAAAAAGTTAAATTACAAAGTAGAATACTTTGAAGATTACGGAATTTGAGTTTGTGTTGATTATTAGTAATTTCCAACCAGTGATGGGTAGTTTCGTACTAACCAAAATAATTCTCGTATTCTATTTCTGTTGAGAACTAGGTTAAATAGTTGATATTCTTCCCAATTAGTATCCACTTTACGAAAATTTGTAAAGCTGGACAATTTAACGCGGATGAGAGGTGTAGCGGCCTCGAAATCGGTATACTGATACGTTCTGCTGAAACTGATTGGTTATAATAATAATATTTTTCAAACATAAAATAACTCTTAAGAATTTGAATTTTCATTAATTCAATAAAAAACTGTACTTGAGCCTCATAATATTACTTTTCATATGTTCATTTTGTACTTATTTATTTAAATTTCAAACATTTTTTGTCCATTGTTGGTATTGAACAAATCAATAAATAAAATCCAATAAAAAAATCATTAATTGACTTCTTTTCATTTCTAGTAGTGAACAAAAGAAGTTTAGGAAATTTTTAATCCCATTTAACCAAAAAGTAGTTAAAAACAATTTACATTACAGATTTTAAATAGTCATAATTAAAATGAAGGTTCTGCAACCATATTTTTTTGTTATTTTAACTATTTTGTTGTTAGTTTCAATAAAATGCAACAACAATCAATTAACAACAAAAAATAGTTGAATTAACCAGCAATATTTGTTGAGTGTAAAAACCAAATAATAATTACGAATATATTGAGGTTAAAGTGATTGTTGTAAGTTTAATTTATTTTTAATGAAATTGTTTTAATATTACTATTAATTTAATGTAAAAGACATCGATGCTGCACTAAATGCGATAAAATCCTTCTAATATTCGTTTTTATTAATTATATTTTTATACACTTTTCGATATAATAAAGTCATTACTGTGGCAACGCTGGAAACACACACTCACACACAAAATCATTTCAAGAGAACAGTGAAAAAACCGCATTTTACAACAACTATCGGAATAACGTTAAAATAAAAATTTAAACAAAATTGAAGAAGTGTACAAAAGTATAAACAAGGAAATGCAATCAAAATTGAATTTCCTCCATGTCGGCTAAACAAAGCTTATTTGTTTGTCCTTCTGTTGGTCTGTATATATGTGCTTATATTATGCTTTTGCTACATGCACTACAACTTGTGGTTTATTTTTATTTCCAGGTTAACTTTTTGCCAGTATTTCCCATTTTTTTATTTGTTTCATATTCTTCTTAGTTTTCAAATGAAATTGTTTAAGCATTTTTTTTCTTTTTTCTTGTACTTACAGTTGCTTGGTTTACATTTGATCCTGTTTTAAGTGGTGGTCCTGGTTCTGGCCTCATATTTAGCAATAATAATTCAACTGTTTCAGTTGAAGGGTGGGAACATCGTGTCGCATTAGGTTCAGTTGGTTTTTCACGTGGCATACACTACTGGGAGTTTACAATTGACAATTATACTGCTGATACAGATCCAGCCTTTGGCGTAGCACGCATCGATGTTAATCGCAATAAAATGTTGGGTAAGTAAAGACACTTGTATTCATAATAAAGAATTTAATGAAAATATGTATTAGAAAACTGATAACCAATACGAAATTAAATCTTCAAGATGATTTTTTTAAGAGGAAAAATAAGGTAATATTTCATTTCATAAAAGATGTGCACTCCATGTCTTAATATTGTTTTGGGGTTTCTTTAACTGCATTTTCGTTTTCGATTTCAAAACTTCAGTGGTGGTCATTTGTCCATTGTAGGTACGAGTATGTTAAGAAAAATAAGAAAGCCTGGAATATTCAAGTAAAAAATATAATATTAGTTGTATTTTTTTACATATGTAAGTGTTGTCTTAAGATAATATTCTATTTTTTACCATACCATACATACATTTATGTAGATAAGTTTTGTGATAAATGGCTTATAATTTTGATTCTTTTCGATTTAGTGCTTCTACTTAAATATTAAACTGAACATTAAGGTAGTATTTATAAAAAAAACGGAAATTTGTTTTAGTACCAAATTTTTGACAAATTTTTCTTAAAATAAATTTCATATCCATTTAAAATTTTTATGATATAAGGGGTAATTATTTTCTTTTTTGCTACAAATTAGAGAAAAAAATTGATTTAAAAAATATTTAATGACTTAGAATTTAATGAAGCCCAACCCAGAGAAAGTTCCTAACATAAATTTAAAATATAAAATTTTTTCAACTCATTTTATTTAAAAAATAAATTTCCGGGTAAAATCGAGTCATGTCCGAAAAATAGCTCAAGCGAAAACAACAATTCTAGCTTAATGGGTGGTTTCTATAATACAAGCAATTGGTTTCAGTGGAAAATTTGTATGAAAACCACTCAGTTTTTTTAATGATTCCCATACAAAATTTCTGCACAATTCATTTGTCTGCACTGTCGAAACAACATCTAAGTGACAAGCCGCCGTCAGGAAAAAATAGAAACAAACCATCGAATACACTCATAATGTAAAAAATACACTCCGGATCACTTATTTAAGGGCACTAAAAATTACATATTCTGCAGCCTGTATCTTTTGCAATTTTTAACTGATTGCAAAATTTTAAAATGTAAATGGAAGCTAGACATCTTGAGATATAAAAAAAATCATGACTAACTAAAGAAATATCAATGAAGGAATCGTAAGCTTAAAAAAGTTTATAAAATATAGACGAAAAAAGGCCAAAATAAGGTAAATGATTATAATAAAAAACATCGCTTTTATGAAAATTAAAGCTTACCTAAAAACTATTCTGTATAGTTACGAGGGTTCATCAAAACTTAAAGTTCAGATTAAAAAGTTATCCTAAAATACCTTAATTTAGTACGAGGTTTCTTTGTGCATTTTCGAACCTATAAATGTATGTAAAAACGGTTTCAATTTTTTGTTGGCGAACAGCTTTTCTAAGCGTTCATGAAAACTGTCAAGCGGTTTCCCACTAATTGCGGTTATGTTTATCTCAGATCGAAAATGGCGAAAATATTAGCGGATAAAATGTTACGATCATAAATGCCTGCATGTTAATTTAACATTGGACAGGAAAACATGCCTGCTTAAACAATCAAAAGGTAAACTTCACCTCAACACTTGGAAGTTAAAGTATTCTTAGTATCTTTTAGTTATTGATGTGTTTTCTATTTTGTTGGATAATGTGATCATAAAGTTCATCACAAAAATTCTCTTGCCTATTAATTAAATAGATAAAATTTTTAATAAATGTTGTTTTTAGTTCGCAAGTGTATAACATGGATAATGCAGCATCATACTTCAAACGCTTGACTTTATGATTCGTGGGTATCTCTGTCATCTCGCTAATACTAATAAGCAGAAATACAGTACGAATCGCATCAATACCAATATGTCTACATCCATTTATTAGATTCAGATTTGACTAAATATTTTTACTTACATTTTTATTGTCTTTGTCGTTTTAAACAAAAGGTTAATGCTTCTACAGAACTTAAAATTATTTTAAACAAAATGAAAGTATGTAATACATTTAAATTTATTTTGAAAAAAGCTAATATGGACACACTTATAAACTTTATAAAAGTATAAAAGTAAATGGCAGCAGTAAATAAAATTAATAAAGAGTTGATAACTAAATATTATCCGGCGAAACTTCTTTAAACTTTAACAAGATGGTTTTGAAAAATATACTGATATGTACTTCGTGATTTTTTTTCATGAATAAACCCTATTCGTACAATCATTCATAAGATATGCATAGACATATATGAGCCATTTATTTTGAAAGTGGCATAAGTCACCTTTTCAAAAAAATCAAGTTAAAGGCAACACTAAATACAATTGAACGGTATCTTTTCATTTGTAAAAAATTGCAATCAACAAAAAAAGTCACTTATGCCACTTTCAAAATAAACGGCTCATATATGTGTGTGTTTTAAAAGATTTCTCTGGATAAGCGACAGCAAAGCAAAAAGTTTTATACATCAGAAACATTTTTATGGCAATAACGCGAAACACGTAACACCACCAAAAATTAAAAATAAAAAGAATAATTTTTTGGTAGTGAAAAAAGCTAAAACGAAAAGTCGTCACGTCCACAAAGTCTTGCAAACCGAAAGGGTAGGAGTGTCAAGGAGCTGTCTAACAAAACGAAGTAAAAAGTAAAGTTTTTTTTTTAAATAAAATATAAAAAAAAAAATTTAAAATACCGTGGAGTAGAAAAGTTCAAATATTTGTTTTTTTTGCAATCATAGCTAAAATTTTTATTTATTTAGGGTGGTGTTGGTTGAAGTGGTTAGGACGTTTACTACTAAGCAAACAATGACTTGGGACCTGGGTTCAAACCCTGGGCAGAGCAAGCCAATCAACATCATTAATTTCTCTTATGTACAATTAGTGAGACATTGTATTAATTGTTGTCGGCCTATTTATGTGATGAAGACATAGCACTGGTCACTAAAAACTGTTCCGACAGCGATTGATGCTGTTCCACGCTACACAACATCGCCCTCCTTCGTCAGTTAGTAGAGACATCGGTGTAGTTAAAGTTAATGTGTCTACTTAACACCAGAGGCGATTCAACACTGATATAAAAACATAAAAATAACTCGCAAAGCAGAGTTATAAAATAGTTAATCCTTCTAAATTTTCAACATCTAACTCCTCTACCCTATCCCTCTCCCTGAGTTCTGGCACAATGCATTGCATAGATAGGGGTCATCTCATGAATGCTGGTCCTAAACAAAAAAAAAAAAAAATAAAAACATTGTAAAATTAAACGTTAAAATGGGATATCTTTAGTTTATTTTATAATATTAGAATATAATTTATTTAAAGTTTGTTATGGATCGTATATATGGAACGGTCAATACGACAATTAAAAGTTTGAAACAAACGGCAACTGCATAGATCCATTCAACACAAAACATCATAGAAATATATTTAGTAGAAATACACCTGTTAGATGCTGATATGTCTTCATAATCTGAATATTCATTATGGTGCGCAACTTAAAAGCATAAATAACCGTATAAATCTTAAAATCAATAAAAAAATTTAAACTTTAAATATGACAATAATGACAATGACATAATAATGACTTTAATAATGGCAAGTTGTGTCACACGCTGGTGGTTCTGTTGATTGATAGTAAACAAAATTAAATTAAATGATGGGGAGATAAAGTAATTCTTAGCGATCTACATATATAATTGTCGTTCAACATGGTTGAGGCAACCATCATTTAATAGTAAACTACTATGATTCAATTATATGTTTGTCATCAAATAGTACTTCATATGACGAAAATTGTTGAGTTTACCGCAAAGTTGCCATTAGTATATAGACCGCTAGTTAATTTAAGTACATACATCTTTATTATTTTAACATAAATATGTACAATGTACATTGTACATATATATATTTATAAAATTGTTGTTTAAAAATAGTTATTTTTGTAAATTATATTAGTTGGCACTGAAATATTCGCAACGTGGGCACATGAATCAGTTTAACTTACAATAAATAAAAATTTTTCTTTAAAAATAATATGAAAAATCTCGACCGATTAATATGCCTGTATTTCGTTGATTCTAACGGTAACTAATCATTGTAGATGTAAATGTTGCAGCAACTTACAACAACATAATAATTTATCAAAGCATTGATTTCTCAGAATTGAGTTATTCCTCAATTTAAGAAACTTTTTATGTATTTAACTTAACAATATTTCGTTACATTTCTTTACAAATGTAGAGCTACAAAAAATTCAATTTATTTTTTAAGGCATAACTAATGTATGTATGTGTATACCTAAAATATGATTAACGATCAGCTGATGAGTTGGCATTAACAACCAACAAAATGCGAATCACTTCAATAAATTGTTACAAAATTAAGTTTTTTTTTAATCCGCATCTTTATTATTTATTTACAAACTCTGTAACTAAATGATTTTTAATATAACGTCTAGAGAAGTCTAAGAAGTGTCCTGAGTCATCCTTTTGAAGCAATTCGAATATGATGTTTTTAATGACTTGCAATTTTAAAAATTTCTTTTAAATTTTAATCTATCCTCTGGTATGAAATAACTATCTTGTATGTAGTTGCTAAGCCCTTTGCAAAAGGTTACAAATTTTACTTAAAATGGTATATAACAATTTTGACCAATTTTCCTTTAAACATAATAAATATAAATTACTTATTTTTTCACACCCATAAGAATAACTAGCAGTCACTGTTAACTTGTAAAATTAAGTAGCAAATGTAAAATTTTTCGCGAATTTAGTGTCAGTGTCAATGTCTATCGTGGGACCAGCTAAAACTTTCTGCTTTGCAGACAACACCAACCCTTCAACTCAGCGGGAGAATAACATAAATAAAGTTTTGTATTTAAACTGCAGTATGTCTTATGAAACTTTAATTTGAAAACTTGTGATGAGCTTCTTTAGCACGTGTCAAATGAAGCTGACGTTTAATGCTGAATAAGTTAGAGTAAAGAATTATTTAGATATTAAATGTAGGGTTGCCACTAAATCCAATTTTCACGCTGTTATCATGAATTTTGATTCATGTGTTTGCGTGTTTTACTACACAACTATTTTGTTGCAGTCTCAATGTTGTTTTCACTAACTATGTTAAACTACTGATCATCTGTATGATAATAAAACAGATATAGTGAATCTTCGATATAACGAATTCCAAGGGGATCCGAAAATATTTCGTTATAGCTATTGTAAATACATTTAGACTTCGCTATTTTTATAACAGGACTTTACAACACAGGCTTTATACTGATTTCGGTATATTGAGGCATTTGAATGAATATTTTGCTATATAGAGGCTTCCCTCTTCGGAATTTGTTCTTTGTAGCTATTGTGTATTTTTGTATGAAAACCGTTGCAGTAAAGATGTTTTCTCAAGGGACTCATTAAAACATACGTTACATTTGGTTTTTCGTTATAATGAAGTTTGTTATATCGAAGTTTCACTTGTGTTTGAACTCATATTCAGCAACAAATGTTAAAACACATTGCTGAACAATAATGTTTTAACACATACTGTCAAATTCAATTGTGATATTTATGAAAATTGTTGTTTTGGGCAAATACATAGAATAAAAAAATAAAAACACAAACGTATAAAAAAATGAAAAACACAAAAAAAGTGAAAAATTTTGAAAATAATTATTCATAGTATTAATAATGGTGAATTTTTTTTTTTAAATTAAGCCCGTAATTAGAATTTACAATAGAAATAATATACAACCTTCTTCAGTAAAATTTTCATATTTGTGTTCTAAGATACCTACAGATACATATTTGAACACTAGCAATTTGACGTCTTAATTCGACGTTATCGCTTGTATAAAGACACATGAAATTGCTAGTCTGGTTCTGGTTATGTTTTTGTTTCAATATAATATTTTCAATGGAAAATGGGTAGATATAATAACATATTTGTTACATATCTTTCCCGTGCAAGAGTTTGTAAATTTTATGTGTCATCTTAAATTATTCTCAATCTTGAATTCAACAATGCGACATCTTGTATTGGAGATACTATTCCACAGTTCCATTTATATCCTTGATTAATTTGTCATGCTGCTCATTATTTTATTTCATAAGTATTGTGTTTGTTCATATCTTCTTCTTCATCTAATCAAATCTTAATTTCTACAGATTCCAATAGTAATCATGCACTCTTCCTTACGACTTCATCTTTATGTGAGCTACCTAAGATATTACCTCGAAGCAAATGGTAACTTTTCTAGTGTTAACTTTAGACTTAATATTGCATATACTACAAGTCACAACATTATCGCTTCAGCATATTTATAAAAATAATATCTGTCTTGCTGCCATAACTTTAGTCTAAACTTATAAAAATACGTCTGATTACTTTAAGGGGATAATATTGCTTAACATTTGGCTCCCTGTGCAAAAATAATATAATAGTCATTAATAGTTTTGAAACCTTCTGTAAATAATATATTCACTTGGAGGAGTGAGACAACGTCTCAAAATAATCTTAATTTTTTAATAAAAAAAATTAGGAACATTTTCTTAAATTCAACATGAGACTGAATTAATATCACTATAAATAACTTTGTTTTTAAAAATGTATAAAAAAATAAATTACAAAAACATATGGAGTTTTATTTTATAAAACTTTTTCTATCCAACTTGTTTGCTTTTCATTCAGTTGCCAAAGAATTTCGTGAAATATTTCATCGTGTTGGTTTAATTTTATTTCAACAATACATATGTATGTACATACGTTTCTCGAAATCTTTGCTGGAACTCATTTCTTTCACTCTTGATTTTTTTTTTAATTCTTGCCAACCTTTTTTATTTGCTTTGAGTTTATTTATGAAAAAATTATACCGCGCTGGTGCAAGCAATTGTTTCAACAGAAACTTTGGTTTTTGCTGCTGAATCTTATTTAACGTCGTTGTTGAAATGGCAATTTTATCTCACACACAGTTATTTTCATCACACTGAAGTGCAACAGTTTTGTCACTCTGTTGTTTTATTTTAAGTAACAACGAAAGTTTTACTAAATTAATTTTTATATATTTTTGTGTACCTAAAAATTGGTTTGTATCACACATAGTATTTTATTGCAACTTTATTGTTTCGTTTCGCTTTATCAATTTCATTTGTTAGCAATACTTTTTGATCAGTTAACAAGAATGTTGATTTATTTATTTCGACCATTTTTACCGAATGTAATGGGAAAAATCGCCAAAGTGTTCTTTTTAAAGATAATATTTATATATCGTATCCTTATTTTCAGGGCAAGTTTTTTAAGCTTTTTGCTGGAAAAGCTTGATTTCGCTTATTTTGTACATTTTTTTTCAAAATTGCTTTATTTGATACACTCTGCTTGAATTTGCTTATAGTGCACTTTGGCAGCCTTTTAGAATAATTTTTGAATCTTTCTGTTGCAAATAAAAAGCAAAAGTTTGTCCTTTTTTCACACATGCAATTTTCTATTCTTTAACTCTTGATGTTCTTGGCATGTATATTCAATGTGATGTTCGATGGAATGATCACATTTGTCATGTCTCAAAAGAAGCATTCAAGTGCCTCGGCTTTTTAAGACAGTTTAGGACATACTTCACTCCATCCGATCACCTTAATATTTCCAATGTTGGGTGTGTTTCATTGTTCTATCGCTACTACAACGGAATGTGATCTAATGAAATCAGGGAACTTGGTCCCGAAACCCGTAACTTTTCACGTACAACACGCTCTTCATCAAGAGAACATCCCTTTGTGATCGATATGCCAGTGAATCGCATTACGCATTACAGAAAGTATTCGTACTTTAGCCGTACTGTTCGTACGTGGAATAAACTCCCCACAGAGGTCTTTCCTGCCACTTTCAGTGTGTTAGGGTTCAAATCGAATGTCCACAAACACTACTCCCTTTATCCTCCTTCCCAGAACCTATTTTCCTAGTTCCGGCACAATGCTTTGCATACGTAGGGCTCATCCCCTGAGTGCTGGTCCTAATTAAAAAATAAAAAAAAAAACTACGGGTAGCACTCCGGGAGTGCCGACAGAAGTGAAAAGGTTTTGTGATTACAACAATACACGTGCTATTGCCAAAAAAATTATGCGTAGATATAACCAATTATATAAATACATGCAACAAATTTAACCACTTATTAAGGCGTATGCAACAGGTGAGCTTACTAGCACAGCTGACTGAGCTCGCTTTGTAGCAAATTTTCATACAATCTGATATAGTTTGAAGAGAGTACATACAAAATGGTTACAGATTGATACTCATACGTATGAAAATGCTTTTAATTTGTTTCTGTGTTTTGATATGAAGGAAGTGCTTTATAGGAACAAAATACATGTTGTTTTTGGATTGTTGCACTTGTTTTTGCATACCTGCTAGGTTTGTCATGCCATTTATTGTAAACGCAAATGCAACTGCGCCCGAGAAGTTAACAACCTAAATTTTTTCGCTCAAAATGAAGCGTGCGTAATGTCAAAAACTATGACGGTGTCGCGAAATCAGATATTTTAGCCCACCCAAAACTTCCGTACCGCGCCAATAGAAGTTTTCACTTCAATAAAAAAACTTTGGAAGTCAATATTCAAGCCACCATTGACGTCATACGGCCTGATTTATGGGAAAAAGTAGTAAAAATTTAACTGGTTGAATGGTTCTCATAGCCGTGGTTGGAAAATGCTGGAAATAATATTTAAAAAAATGCCATTGAGATTATAATAACAATATTTTTCCAATAATATTTATGTTTTGTATTATAATTTTAAGTTCTCATGCAGTTAAAAAACACCCGCTAAGATTTTTAAAACACGGGGAAATGGTTTATGTGGTGTCTTTTTTAGTCACGTTTATATACAAACATTCAGCCATGGCACACAACTCAATTCCAAAAATATAGTCCTTAGAACCATATTTATTCAAATTGACAAACATTATGTGGCAAAAAAAAACCGATTTTTGGTATCTCTTTGTACTGTGTTACGAGTAACTCATTGATAGGCAAAACGATTTGAAACGAGATTATGAGGATAGTACTAAGGTCTTTCCAATGGTTTATACATATGTTATTTAAGTTGTATTGAAAAATCAGTCCATTATTGGTTTTTAAACATTTTTGTATGTTTTCAAATTCAATAAATAACGATAAGCTTTTCAAAGAGAATTCCGATTTAAATTAATACTTTCACGAAAATGGCGGAAAACAAGTAGTATAAGTAAAACATCTCCATTTTTTTTCGTTGTTAATCTTTCTTTTTGCTACTTTTTCAATTCAATAATGAAAACTTTTACATTGTCGTCGTGTTTTAGAAAAAGAAATTAAATAAGTACCCATCACTTCTTCTAGTCATTAGCAAAAAAAAAAAAAATATACTCTTCTTTTATCGATTGTTAAATAAAACAAGTGAAAAAGCTTAGTTTTTGTTACTTTATAAAATTCTTCTCGTTCAAATAATTCTTTAGTTTTTTAATTGAAAAGCCATTAACAAACAGTAATTTTTTTCTTGAATGAGCTGCAAGAAAGTTGCAGAAAAAAAGTTCAAAAGTATTTTTTCTCTTGCGTTTTACAAAACTGAAAGCTTTTAGACACAAAGTCTACCTTTTTACATATCCCGGTACTACTTTACCAACTTGAACAGAGAGATTCATTTATTTTTCATAATACGAACAAAAACTAAAACGAAAAAAATTAATCCTTCTTTACATTTTTCTATTTATTTTTGCAGGTAAGGATGAAAAATCATTTGCCATGTACATTGATCGTCAACGTTCTTGGTTTCAACATAATTCCATACATGAGCGACGCGTTGAGGGTGGTATTAGCACTGGCAGCACTATTGGTGTCTTACTCAATTTAGAAAGACACACTTTAAGTTTCTTGGTTAATGGCATGCCGCAGGGATCTATAGCATTTCGTGATTTATATGGTGTTTTCTATCCAGCTGTTAGTATTAATCGTGGTGTTACTCTTACCATGCACTCAGCCTTAGATGCTCCACAAATGGATTATTTTTAAATAAAAGGTAATGGAATTATAGATTGACTTATAAAAAAAATCCCTTGTATATAGTAAAGTTTAAATATATAAAGATTTTTTAAATTTAATGCAATATTTGTTTAGATAGATGTTGTATATAAACATTAAAATTTAATGAATTATGTTATTAATTATCTTATGGCTTAAATGTTTAAAAAATTAGTTATAAATAGTGGTAACATATCTAATATATCTTAACATGAGCACTTTTTTTATTTTAGAATTTCGCTTAAAATTACATAGATTTTATATGAAAAAAAATTACACGTCTTTAAAGCCAATTTGCAATAAATATTTTAATATAAAAAATTATCACAAAATTTTGTAATCTGAAATCAAAGTTTAGCAGAATCATAGATATAAGATTATTAAATTAAGAGAAAAGAAGTGGTGATGTCTGTACATATACATATATATATATATATATATCATGAAGCTATTTGACGAAAATTTTTCGTGGAAATTTAGGGCATTGAATCAGGGTTTACATTTTTATTTTTAACCACATACTCTAAAACACCTCCTTAAAATAGCTGAAATTTTTCGTATAAAAATGTTTTCAGATTATCTGAAATTCGAAAAGTAACTGGATAATAATCGTCAATATTTTATTTAAATTAATTTCTAAGAAATCCTTTAATTTTTTTTAATTTTATTCATTCATTTATTTATTTATTTAAAAATAAGAATAAAAATTATAAAATTAACAATGTTATATAATTCATGTAACACATTATTTAATTAAAATGTTCTTCTGATTTAATTAAAATTATTATCATATGCTCATGCATACAATAATTAAATACTTTTCTTAAACATATAATCCCCCATATTCTGTAACTATGTACTTCTTTGTCAACGTCACCTCAAGACAATCAATGTAAAGAGAATTTCCCAAAGAGTATTTGAATGTGTAATTAGTTTTTTTTAATTTAACGATTTTTTTTTTTTTTTCAAATAATAATTACGTTTATTCGTAATAATACTATCAAAAGATTATTCTTTTTATATTAACTAACAGAAACCGCAAAGCGATTCGCTTGTCTGCAGAAAACAGGCATGACCTCTGGCCGCAATAGAACCGACAACCTCTGGACCACTAGGCTAGCATTGCTACCTATCAGCCACGGCGGCACTCAAATTAATTTGCATATAAATTTCAGTTGTATTTAATTGTGTTAAAAATATGGTAGCTCTAAGTAATATAAAAAAATCTCACAAATTTCGCAAAGGAACAAAATTTTTTATTGGCTTTGTTTTAGCCAATAAGAACAAGCTGTTAAAAATATATATATGGAACTTCGTAAAACTATAATAGAATTTATATTCATAACATTGGAGATTTAAATTTCATTTAAGTGAAAGTTGAAATTTAACTAGTAAATTGGCCGAATGAAAGTGATATTTTCTTTTTTTTCTACGTTTATACTTGTTGTCTAAAGTGTGTTAGTAAAACTTCTATTCGTAGTATTCCAGCTAGCATTTTTAATCGTAAAACACTCTTCCGCAGAAGTTAAACACAACAGGAGAAACTGTGTCCTGATGACAGCTCTTCCATACGAATTGTCTACGATGTACCATAATTAGTCGCCTACGGATCGTTTAAGACCCTTTAAAAAAACAACCGTCCAACAGATGTTTAAGTAACTTGCAAGAGTATCTCTTCCAAAAGTGAAACACGATTGTTAACTATTAACAACCCTCCAATCCTAAAATCGTAAAAATGGCTTGCAAAACCATCTTTCTGAAGAGAAAAATATAAATCAACTTCAACAATAGTGTGGACGTTTATAAAACGAGTCGCAAAATGATCGCGCTCGTTAAACAATCATGCAAATGCCAGCTGGTATATTGTCTTTACGTGACGTCGACGAATATTTAACTTACCATTTTCACATGAAAATAATTTCTTGAAAGACGCAATACACTCAAGCTTCTTCACTTACCCATTTATAGTTTTGCTAATTCAGTTAACTTTCTGCTCAGCTTTCAACGAAGATTTTGACATACATACAGATATTTTTTAAAGCAGTGATGACCAAAAAGAGAATCTAGGTAGTGGTAGTGTTTCTGGGTATGAAAAAATTTAAATGCAGTGATCAAAATGCATGACAATAACACAATACCGACATTGAATTTGTTTCTATTTGGTTTTTATAAATGTTGAGATAAATGAACAAATTTTTAAGTTAATAAATTACATCTTACAAGTATTTTATCAGAAACAATATAAAAATGTCAAAACTTAAAAAACTTTAACGTTTAATAATGATGAACATACCAGTTCGCGGAAACTAAAAAAAAAGTTTTTGTACAAAAGAAAAAATTACTTTCCTACAATCATTCTCATTATAAATTTATTAAAATAATAAAGAAATTGTGCGTTGTTGCAAATATTCTCTGTATATCTAAAAAAAATTTAAAGAGAAATGCCAAAAGGCAATGCGACATAAACCTCTGCTTGTGCAAAAGCTATCATTCAAGTGAATGAAAATGTTGTTTATTTCTTACATTTCGGTGAGCAGTTTCACTTTCATTCAGTTGTATGCATATAAGAAGCCGGATGAGGTTCGGGCACCCTTGTGCGGAAATGGCCTTCGCTGTTCAAAGTAAATGTTTAGAACACTTTTATTTATGGCGTAATAAACCAGGTGTCAGCTCTACGACAGCTGACTATTTTTTGCCCTATACATATTTTTAAAGGTTACAGAAAATGGTCATAAAATTTCTTTTAAAAACGTCATACAACAACCACAACTACAATTATTTAATAAAACATTTGCGGGAATTCGAACATATTAAACTGAACAACTCAATGCAAAAAGAAACTACCTTCCAATGAGCCAAAATTAATTACATCCAAATCAGCTCTCTTCACTTTTATGTCTTTGACATTCTTATTATTCTCCAAACACCAAAATTAGAGAAAATATATGTTGGTTATTACCATCTTATCAGAAAACATAATCCCATCTTATTAACTTTTGTAAGTAAATAGTTTTAATTTGGTTTAATTTTTGTCACAATCGGTTAAATAATGTGGCCATAAATTCCATTACAAAAGTATGGTCATGTCTATTAATTATACAGATTTAAAAATTTACTGATAAAATTATTCAAAATTAAAAATTTCACAAAAATCCACTAAGCCTTCATTTCATAAACTGATTAAACTGTAAGATTATACGCTACTGATCACTTAGTAAAGTGGCAATTCTTTATAGCTTCTAAAAATATACTTATGTATTTATATGTACGTAGATATTTGCCACATTAAACACATAATAGTCACTAATTTTAAATATGTATTAGTTCGATAATGAGATTGCTTGAATTTACAATTAATTAAATTATAAGAAGAAAAACTGTACAGAAAAAAGTAGATATAAAAACAAAAATTAATGGAATTAAGCCAAAAAATCATGCTAAACTAAAAACCAGTGTATATTTAAAAACCATGTACAGATATTTATTTCATAAAAATGTTACAAAATAATCTAGAAAATGTAATGAAAAGTGTTTTAAAAAAAATACCTACAATAAAGAAAATCGAAATTTAAGCAAACGTATCTCCTTGCATTTAATATAAATAAAAAACACAATATCGTACACAGCTTAAACAGCTTGAAGTTTATTCATAACAAACTGTAAATATGTTACTCTGAAGCAATTTTATTTATTTATGAAATTAAAATTTAAAGAAATCTCTGTGTGTTCGTATTAAAAATCATAAAAAAACATTTTCCCCTTAATTAACTTAAAGCTTACAAAAAAACGAGTATTTAGAAGTTATTTTAAGTGATAGACGCCCTTTTTTATATTGCATTTTTATTGCATGCAACTCTTTTTTTCAGAGAGAAAATGTATACGTTTCTATTTCAAAACTCTCACTTAAAATAAAAATTGCATGCAACAAAGTTGAATAGTGTAAATACCGTCGAAGTCAGCAAATCGAAAAGCTGGCATATCTCAGATTTTGCTAAAACTTAACTAAAGAATTTTTGAAGTTTGCGGCTTTGGCTTTAAATTCTTATCTATACAAGATCATTTCAACATTGTTTACGTAGTAAAGATAAAAGATATCGTATTTATGTGTTATTAAACATCGAAAATACGATTTGTATATATTGTTTTATTTCTTATTTTTCTTAGATATGCCGCTTTGAGTCTAAAGACTTTTTTTACTTAGTTAACAAAATTAAAAAATGCCAGCATTTTAATTTGTTGATTTTATTTAGAGGTTGTCCTAAAATTGACTATGTAGGAGATGCCAGAAGTTGAAAAATTGCAAATAATTCTAGAGTTACCAAAAAATTCGAGAAAATACCTTAATTTGAAATATGAAAAAACTTCGTGGCTCTTTCGGCACGGGAAAGTCATTTCTGATTGAGTTAAAACTTTTACGACATTATTTTTACACTAAATGGCACAATGTGATTACTTACGAAAATCAATAATTGATTTTATAAAACCACCCTAGTGTATACATTATGCAGCCTACCAAAATATATGAACATATAACTTCGTAGAACAATTTTTTATTTAAGATTTATTTACATAAATATACATATGTCTGTATGTATGTTAAAATTCACAATTAAAATCAAAGAAAACATTTTTATTATTTTATTTATGTTTATTTCTGGTATTTAAAAGAGGCATTTGAAACAGTGTTTAACCCCAATTGCGATTGGTTAAATTATATTTCAGCTTGAAGTATTGAATTACAACTCGTACACAAAGTAATCCCAAAATACAACAGAAGTCAGGAAAGAAAAAGTATTTTAAAATTTTTCAAAATGGCGAAAAATAAATTACTTTTTAAACATTAATTTTTCAAAATATGTCTTATTTCTTGTCCCAGAACTCATCTCGGATTGAAAATTATTTCAATTCCGAAAGGTTGTTTCAAAGAAAACCATTCTTAAAATTCAAACTAGAATCGACAATAACTTGTTATACATACTAACTTGAAAAACATGCAAACTTTTAGATTCGTCAGTAAAATGATATTTCCAAGTCAATAATAAAAAAAAAAACTTAAACAAACGCATGCATGTCTATAAAAAACTTTATCACTGAAAAACGATGTACAAAATAAATGGAATCCGAAGAGTGTAAATCAAAAGCAAGCGGAATTGAAACCAGTCCGATTGGAATGTGTTTATTGCCTGAATAATTAATTTTGACTAAAATTGAACTCTTTAGTGCGATTCAGTAACTTTTAACAATCCGATAATTGTTAAATTTACCAACAATTATTGCGATTTGCAGTAAAGATTTTGTTATTCACTAATTACTTCTTAACAACATCGTTATAATGTCCTTTTACGTGGCATCTCTATTAATATATAAGAAAAGCACAAAGAGAAATAAACAAAAAACAAATAAATTTATTTATATATTGAAATTTTTCCCAAAAATTTTTTAGAATTTAAAAAAATTAATGTAAAATTGTTTGGAATTTATTTAAATGAATGTTAAATTGCATGTTTAAATAATGGTAATATTCAGGGGTGTCACAAAAACAAAATTCATACGAAAGTGAAAGTGAAAACGTTGTATGTACCTTCTGCAGAAAACGTAAAACGCAAAAATTTTTCGTGTAACTTTTTACTTATTTAAAAATTCTGTGACACTCCTGACTATTTTCAATCGAATTGAGAACGAAAAATTTTTGCGTTTTTCGTTTTCACTTTCGTACGAATTTGGTTTCTGTGACACCCCTGATTATTATATAGGCTGACTTCCAAAACGTCAATTGCTTTGTGTTTGAACAAAGCATCACATTTCATAACGCCGCAGTACAATAATTATACAATGTATACTATTTCAAAACGCCGCCGCCAAGTATTTTTAACGCTGTAAGAAAGCAAACAACGCATCGGTTTTATAGTTGTTGCATTGTTTGGGAACTTTGCATATGTATGTGATTTAAATACAGTAGCAATACTGTATACAAACTTTGTATACGAACGTTTTGGAAGTCAGCCATACATATGCATAAAATATTATCTATGTTTGTATATTGTTTTAAAATAACTACTTTTTTCTTGTGATATCCAAAATGCTACTATTTAACAACTGACTTTTATCTATATAATAACAAACAACAAATTATTGTCGTTACATTACCGACAGCGAATATCGTTAAAAATTTTACTGAATAAGAAATTCGATAAATATTCGTTAATAAATATTAATTTTATCGATACGATTATCGTAATAAAAGTTACTGAATCCCACCACTGATCTAATTGCTTAATATACATTCATATAAATGTTTTTATTAAAAAACATATCTACATATACTAATATAGTTTTTTAATAAAAACTAAACTTTGATACATATAATTATAGAATATGAGATTTTGTTATTATTAGGTTATAGAGTGAAACAACAATACGTTAAATTGCAAATTAGACTACTTTGAATATAACACACTATGAGTGTTTGTTGAACAATAGTAATGACCAATCAGAAATGGGGAATTTCGTGCTAACCAAAAATTATTTCAATATGTAAAAATTTTCATTAATTGAATTAAACTTAACTTAACCCTAATAATAATAATTTCTCATACATACATTAATATAATGCAAACAATAATTACGTTTATTTGTAATAATAATCTAAAAATATATATAATTATAGATTTTTAAATTGTTTGGAATATATGTATGTGTGTGTAATGAATCACTAAAATGCCTTTTTCTTTTTATATATTCTGACTAAAAGTTTGGGACTCATTTTTTTAAAATACAATACAATACAATTAAGATGAAAACAATTAAAATCCAAAGCAAAACACAAACAAAATAAGCTGATAATAATAATATATACATATGTATGTGTTTACATACATATACTCGTATAGTAATTAACTGATATATAATGAACAAGTTTATGTTGTAGATATGCACGAATTCAATGAATTTTGTCTTTTTTATACGCTTAATTCATTTACAATTTTAAATAATTTTTCCTTATTAAATACTGTTTATAAAGTTTTTTTAAATATTACAAATTGTACAAAAAATATTTTTTAAAGTTGAATATATTGTTTTTAATATGGCAAGATGCAAATAACAAATAAAAACAAATAATATATTAAAAATATGCAATTAAGCGCATATACATATATCACAATAATTAACCAAAATTAATAAAGAAAACATAAATATACATTTTTAACTCAACGATCGATTAAATTAAAATTAATTTATGAAAATTTACTGATATATGAAAATATGTATCTGTAATAAAATCATAAAATTATAATTATATACCAGCAGCAAAAAAAGTATTAATCAAAATATAATAAAAAAAATTATGACAAACAAAGAAGAAACATTGGAGTTATTAATTAGAAAAATCATCATATTTATTTACAAAATGCTTTTGATTTATGGGAAATGTCTACAAAATATCATAAAGTTTTGCCTTGGTGCAAATTTTGTTATTAGTTGATCTTTGATCTGACATACAGCAAGGTTAATGATCACACGATTTAAACCAGCTGTGGTGGTGTTGGCTGAAGTGGTTAGCGCGTTGACAGCTAAGCAAAGAATTACTTGGGGCTTGGGTTCAAATCCTCGCTAGAGCAATCCAATCAAAATCATTGTATTAATTGTTGTCGGGCTATTTAAAACAGTGGTAATCAGTGAGCTGCAACAAGTATGATCGAGCCTACTTATTCCCTGACGTTGAATTTTGAGAACAACACAAACAAGTATTATGCAATTTTATACTCGTTCGCTTTTTATGCACAAGCAGAAAATACTTTACCAAGTGTAAATCATTTCGATCATTTGATGCGAATGTGCATGATCTGACTGATTGCGTGATACAATGAATCCGCACAAAAACACAAATGTGAAAATAAGGCCAAGTTCCTATCGAAAATATTTCGGCCGTAAAAAGTACTGAGATGAAAATAAGGACCAACTTCTTGATAGTTACATACCATCTCATTTCTAGGCAATATTTTTCCAATAATTCTTTCCCATATTAGAAAGGCAAAAACGTCGGGAAAATTGTAAATTAAAGAAATTTTATTTACAAACATTATTCAAAGCCTAATTAGCTTAATTTATTAATTAATACGTAATATTTTTATTTGTCGAAAAAGAACATTTAACTAATTTTAATTTAATTTACAAAGTTTTAGCCATCTTTTTTTTAATTTAATAGTAAATAATAATTTTATGAATTTTTAACTTGACATCTGAGGTCAGTGCTGCCAGAATTTTTGATAAGCACATTTTTGTTAAGAAAATTACATGCTGTTGTCAAAATTGCAATAAATTTAAAAGTACGCACACGAAGTACACTAATATGCTTTTCGCAAATTTGCACAATCACCATCGTGATTACCCTTATTCAATGAAGGTGACAGCCTTGTATGCAATCAGAAGCTAAAGCGGATGAGTGCATACAGTTTAAGCGAAGAAATAAAAAAATTTTTTAGAAAACTATCGTGAGAAAAAGGAACATCCAAAACCATTAAGAACTGGCAAAGCAGTATTTATGAAAGATTTTGATAATGCAGAATTAGACGCAGAGGATTATATCCCTTTATCTATTCTCTGGAGATTGGTTAGACAAAATGTAGAATATAGTGAGTTTACTACTATTAATGAAAATCTTCTAACAGAATCTGACACTATAGAAGTTTTGGTGGATAGAGTGGAAATAAGCTCGTCAGAAAATAATGATACGAGAATCTTAGAAGCAGATCATAACAAAATATCTTCCTTTAAAGAAGCTTTAGAAGAAGTTAGACGCTTATTAAAGTTTGCAGAAGAACACTATACAGCATTTGAGCCCTTGAAACATCTAGAATGCTATTATGGAGAAAAAATTATTAAAGAAAATGAAGCAAAATTAAAACAAAAAATATTTTAGATTTTTTTCCAACTTTGTATTTTATTTTGTTTAATAAAAATAATTTAAGCTTTTAAAATGAAACAAAATTCTAAAAATTATTTTTTATGCCATTCTAAACAACGGACATCTCCACTTCGCGGACAAAATCTTCGCCGACGGAATGTTTCCGCTTAGGAGAGCTTTCACTGTAAATATATTTTAGACTAAGTTTGCCTATATAATAACAAATATATATTACATTTGTTGTAAACTTGTTAAATTTGATTTTATTAAAAAAATAAATGGAAGTATTCCAGAATCGTCGGTGCTTTTGTGGTGCAAGCAAAAATATTTTCTGACGGCATAATGCAATTTCGCCATTGCTCGTTTTTTAGATTTTTTTTTTGTATTATTTTGTTATACTCGTACACTGTTATAATTTGGGGCGAATTTAGAAACCAAGCTAGTGAACATTAGCTGACTTTGATTACAATCTGAGTCAATTGTCGATTAAAATGCCATATTCATAAGTTTTAGAGTTATCCGCGCCCTGCTTGGCATCTAAATATTATAGATACACCAGAATATACATTGTTAGGATTATATTTAGAAAAAAGTTACAATACATTTCTTTAAAACAACCCGAGCTTCGGTAATCACTGACTTATAGATCTAGAGTGTATGGTGTGATTTTAAGACTTTTATAAATTTTCGAAAATTTTATATAGATCTCATAAACTTGCAGTAGTTTTTCTGCTTAATTTACCAGCAAATTATGTTTTGTTGGCCCTTTTGCTTCATGAACATTTTTAACACTTGTTCGGTGAAAAAAACCAAATAATTCACATGCCATAAATCATAAAGTTTTTGCGAACTTGGAATTTTTGTGCGCAACAGTGGTGTTATTTTCACTTTTTCTACTAAAATGTGGTATTTTCTTTGTGTTAAATATTAAAAGAAAATAAATATGTGTAAAAATTCAAGTAAAATTTAAAATTAAGATAATAATGCAACAATTGGGAAATAGCAACAACAAATGGATTTACTAAAACAAAAATCATTTTAATATTTGTAATATTGTTGTTATCTTGGTTTCGTGTCCAACGAAAAGTCACCACCAACTAAGCATCGAGATGTTGCATCATTTAAGCGTTTTTGTACAAATTTAAAACTTCTAGAAATTGTTTAGTTTAAAAATAAAGGGCAAAAAAATATACATACTCGTACATTTAAAAATGTAAACACATTGAATGCATAGTAACGACAACAACATTTGCGACACCAAAGTCTTGCTCCCTTCGTAGCTCAAAACAACAAAATCAAATCTTGAAATCTTAAAACACGAATAATGCAAAATACACACACACACACCCCATAAATGGTACAATCAGTAATGAAATAAATTAGGCTTTCGAGTTAATATTAAAGAGTACAATTTTCTTTGTCTTTTAACTAAGTAGAGTTGCTTGATACGATTTTAAAACAACACAATCGTTTTTTTTTTTTTTTTTTGGAAAATAATTTGCTAGAAACTATTTTTCAGATGAGGTACGAATAGTTGCACTACTTTGCAAATACAGGAAACAAGAAGGTTAAAATAAAATTGTGACTGTTGTAAAAATTAAATGTCGGTCATTGTACAATATGGTCTTAAAAAGAATTAAATCATTTTCAAGCTTTTCTATTCTCAAAATGGAATATTGTAGTCTCATTATTATATTAATTTTACATACACTTCAGGAAGCAAACTTCTGGACTCAACACATTTTCAAAGGTTGTCAATCATTTGTATTTGGTTTGATTCCAGACGTTTTTGTTGCTTTCGTTTAGGCTGATTGAGACGTACTGTATTGAAAATTTAAATTTCTCTAAATGTCACTATTAAACAATACAAAATATAAGCAGTTCAACAAAAATTTAATGCAAATAACCCTTCCAAGTTGAAACTTCGATTTCTCAACTTTTGAATTTCAAAACGTTTCAAAATTCTCTAAAAAAATAGCACTGACTTATTTTTTTTTTATTTATTATTTGAAATTAATTTTATAAAAATTTACAAAAAAAATAACAAAGGCTAAGATAAATACATATATGTATAGTTGTTTGTACAGTCAAATTTTTCTTGAACTTTTAGAAATTATGTAAGAGAAAACAAATTCGTTGTGACAACCGAATTTGTTGCCAATCGAATTATGGCAGTTGCACAAAATATCAACTACAATTTTCATCTAGTTCCACTGTATTTTAAATTATTATCATTAACCTAATAGTTACGAAAACCGATCAAATTGTTTACCTCTATAGAATTTTATATGTTAATCGGGATTATTTACGCTCATTTTTATCCTGGAACAGAATTGAATTGATATATTTAATACTTAACTAAATAAAATTGTTTACTTACTCATTTGAATTTAAAATTTATTTTAGTCCATTATTGGTATTGAACATAAAACTCACATGTTTTAGACACATCACCTCAGACAACCCAGCCACATGAGTATTTTAAAATTGACAAATAATTTATTGTAATTGGTTATGTCAACAGAATAATCGGTTAGGAGTATAAACCAAATTATATTCATTACCAATTATTCAGTTGTGCTCGCCATTTTGGCATTTAGTAGTAGCAAAAGAATGCATTCGGTTGACCCAACCAATTTACCAATTGTCACTGAAAATTCGGCAGTGGCTGAAAAATTTTTCGCTTCGAAAATTTAAAAAAGCACTAAAAAGGCCGCTTAAAGCGCCAAGTTGACAACGCTGCTAGAAGTGAAACACAGTTTTAAGACATACAGTGTGCCCTTAAAAGTTCCATAAGTTTTTCTGTATCATATTGGACCAAACGTGGACTACATGGGCAAAACCATATAAAATTCAATTTTTGAATATTATTTTTTAATTTCATACGAATTCTGAGACTATAATGCTCTGTTTCCACGGAACATGAATCGCTTTCTATTCATGCTTCAGATGTTGGCTGAAGTGCTAAGCGCGTTGACTACAAAGCAAACTTTGATTTAGAAGCTGGGTTCAAAACCCAATCATCATCATATATTTCTCTGATGTGCATTAGTGTGGCATTGTATTAATTAATGTTGGACTGTTTAAGTGATAAAGCCGTAGCACGGGTCACTAAGAACTGTTCCAGCAGCGATTAATACAGTTCCAACATCGCCCTTCGGCGAAGTGCAGCTTAATGAAGTTAATGCATGTAATTAACACCAGAGGCGCGAAAATACCACGCAATAGCTGAGTTGGAAAAGAATTTAAAGTTCAACATCTATCTTCGCTAACCATTCCCTTTTCCTAAGTTCTGGCAAAATGCATTGCATAAGGAGGGGTGTTCCTACAAAAAAATAAGAAAAATAAATAACTTAAGAAAACATTTAATAGGAAAATAAGTTGTATGAACGATGAATTTCATCACACAACCCGATTTCTGAAGTTAATATTCGTTGTTTGAAACACAATTAAAGTTTATCGCAGCATAATACACAATAACATCTCACAATATACTTATCTTATTAAAAACTATGTATACTTAATAATATTAAGTATACATATGGATGAACATTTTAAATTTTTATTTTACTTTTTTATATTTGGCAGATACCAAAATTTTCTCGATATTTATATGCAGTTGGAGGTTTTATTAATTAATGATCTACAATTTTTTTAATGCTAATAAATTATTGATAATACATATGTATATGTATGTATGTGTGTATTATTAAGTAATTTTGAAACAAACTTGGAAATAAGATCTTAAATAAAAATAAAATGTTTCCCATAAACTACACATTTAAGTCAAAATGGATGCACAAGAGTTATTCCAAGCGGATTTGTATCTGAATCAAACCTTTGTCACAAATAGAAAATTGAAATAAATATTTTTAGATTAGGTCTGTCTCGATACCATTAATATAAAAAAACATATCATGTTTACATATTTCTTAAGATAAAACTATGATGGTTGTTTTTAGGGCAAACATATTCTAAGACTCGAAATTCTTCCAAATCCCATTGCTAACAAATATTGTTAGACAACTTTGAATTCTTATAATGAAAGGAAACGTTTTTTATGGGTTGTTATATGTGTCCAATATATTTAATACTTCACTATCTATCTACACAAGATAAGGACTTTAATAAACAATATTTGAACAAACATTGTACGGTATTTTTAAGAAAATATTCCTTTAGATACCTTTAACTATTAAATGTTATGTTACCTAGTTGTTGCCTTAAGTATATTTAATTCCTTTGGCTGCTATTACTTCTATGGTTTAAACAATCAATTTGTTGAACATGCTTTTGCTAATTCATACAGACTACAAAAAGTGTAGCAATAACCGACTACAACGCCAATAACACCATCACCTTTTAACTTTATCCTGAGCATGGCTATGAAGAGTTAAATTTATGCTCTTTCAAATTTGTTTTTGGTTTAAAATGTACGGCATGACATACAATGAACTTTTTTTATAGTTATTATTTCATTTTTAGAGTACATTTTTACCGTACTTAAAAACCAATAATCCGTGCTTAAGTGGGAAATCTTGCCACAATGATGATACGGTAACCAGAGAGATAGAGGCTTCATTAGCAAACTATGTAAATTGTCGTTAAATATTTGTACAGTTGGTAAAATAAGAGTTTGGAATAAACAAACGCCAATTTAAAGTTATGCGCTCCTTTTCGAGTACTAGCGGTTACTTATGCTGAAAGAAGTAATATTGAAATATAATAGAGATTCTCCGTTTTTCTTTTAGAAAAACCTTCTGATTAAATATATGTTTAGGTAAAAATGGTGTAAATATTGCCGAGGGAATAAAAACAAATAATTTATTGTTGACAATTCAGCAATTCTCCAATAATTTCAACGAATTTCCAATAAATGGATTTTTTAGTATTTGTGCCATATACTTATTTAGTATCATCAAAAAAACTAACAAGTAACAAGCGTAGAGTAATATTTTTAAATCAACTGAAGAACTTTACTTTGAACATAATCACAACTTTTAGAACCAAAAAAAAAGCAATCCAAAAAGGTAGAAGTGATCAAATATACGTTTTTTTTATTTTCATTACCGGCAACGGAAATAAACTAAACTGAAATAAATATGTGTAACAAGAAATAATTATATAGTTAACTTTCAATATATTAATTTAAATGCGTTCCAGGAAAATAATTTGTACAAATAAAGCACCGTTAGGAATTGCTTTTCTGCCACAAATCAGGACTTTACTGTTTTGGAACTAAGTTTTTTTTTTTGGATTGAGTTAAATATTTTTATTAAATATTAAATAATCCGTACTTGAACTAATCTTTCTATGCTATGATTTAATACTTTTTGGGATTACTTTGTTTTTCTTTAAAGATATCTGCAATTTGTTAACCAGGTAGATTGGCGAATAATCATAAAATCTGAGAACATTTCTGATTTCTTGTTACGTTTATATTAATCTATATATATAAAATACAAAAAATGTTTGTACCCATGTTCGCTATAGACTCGGAAACTATCCAACCGATTTGACCCAAACTGGAGTCATTCAAAAGGGAATTTATAGAGGATGGTTTTAGGCTTTTAATATTTCAAGTGGGCGTAGCCCCTCCCACATAAATTGAATAACATCATATATCTTGATAGCAAGAGTTTTGAAACATTGCAATAGTTCATATGTTACTAATGTGAGTAATCAGGACAAAAATGGGCGTTATCGGACAAGTGGGCGTGGCAGCTCCCATATAACCCAAAAATTGAAATCGCCATATTTTGGGCATTTTTTGACCTACGCCGATGATATTTGGTACATATGGTATTGCCATAATTTGGAATACGTACTAGGAGAAAAGTGAGTGGGACCCCGCCCCTTTATAGGAAAATAAAAAATCTTAATATAGTCTTAACTATTGGACCGATGGTCATTAAATTTTCACAATAGGATATATAAATACTTTTAATTTTATTTTATAACGAGGGGGGTAGCGAAGTACACCGGGATCAGCTAGTATTTTTATAAATGGAATAATTAATTCTAAAACAATACAAGTCTCGCACTTTTCAGAACATAATCAGAAATTAAATTCGGCGTTTGTTTTTTAGGCCGATATATATTTGTAGTTTTCATTATACATATATCAATTTTAACATTTATTTGATCAGTAAGAATATTTTGCAAGTGCTATTTTATATTGAAAATTAATCGAAGATTGGTACGAAAGTTTTTCGAATGCAATATATCGTTTTTATTAAAAAAAAACTCTAAATACTTCTACATTAGACACAGTCGAAAAATTATAAATCAATGTATCAATAACATAGTGAAAAAATTTGCTCACGAAGACGCAAAAAATATTTAATTTTTATCGATGACTTCTAATTTTGTTGCAGTATTGAAACTAATAAATTACACTTTTTTTTATTTTCAAATAAGATTAATTTTCAATAATAATATATGTATGTACATTTCGCAACCTTAAACGCAAAACGACCGAACTGTCACAAAATAAGAAATCGGTTGTATTTCAATAGATCAAAAAATTTTCAGCATTTTTTTTTTTTTTTTTTTTTTTGTTAGAGCAGCCATGATTATGCACATTCTGCTAAATTTAAACTGTCTAACTGTATTATGGTTCAAAAGATATATCGCAAGTTTAAAATTATATCTAGCGTGTTTTTTGTTTCTCCAGTAAATTAAAGAAAATTTAGGTGGGGTGTTTTCATTGTCATTTGGAGTTAATTGAGCTGCGCCCTGAACAGTTTAATATATTGATATGGAAATAATCAGAATAAAAATGTAACTGCTCGAAAATGATATCAAAAAAGAAGAGAGGTGTCTTGGGACACCCAGTTAGAGCTATGCTCATTAGGTATATACCTACATACATAAAATGTGTGAAGATTTAATAATATTTCTGAGTTTATGACATTATTTTAAGAAATTTAATCCATAAATTAAAAGTTTTAGTTAAGTTTTTAAATAAAATAATATTTATTTAATCGAAAAAACAAAAAATTATTTTCAATTAATTTTGTTGACCCAATATGTACTACATTCATCAAAGCATAACAGTTCAAACGCTTGACGTTTTGTTTGGTGGGTAGCTGCCTTTGGCTGCCTGGCCGCAATTTTTTTAAATCAAGGAAATGTCCTTGTTTAACTGGCGCCCGAGCAGGGACCGTCCAGTTGCGTAAAAGGATGTGCCGGATCCTTAAGAAAACTTGGCTCGCGATAATCATCTAGAAAGGTGCCGGTTACACTTACAGAGGAGGCACAAAAGGCTTTCAGTGAATTGAAAATCTTATTGATGTCATCTGAAGTATTGGCGTTCCCAGATTTTGACCAACCTTTTAACTTGACAACCGATGCTTCTAACTATGCCATTGGAGCGGTATTGTCCCAAAACTTCACAGGAGCAGACAAACCCATAGCCTTTATTTCTCGATCGTTAAAAAAAAACGGAAGAGAATCACGTAACCAATGAGAAGGAAATGTTGGCCATCGTTGGGGCTCTAGATAACCTACGATCTTATCTCTATGGAGCTAAAAAAGTAAGGATTTTTACTGACCACCAACCTCTAACCTATGCTCTAGGAAATCAAGGAGTAAAATTACGAACTCGTGTACAAATCTGGTAAGTCAAACGTCGTAGCTGACGCATTGTCCCGACTTGAATCGAACCTTAACCAAACATTTACCCTTAGTGATGTTGAGACAGACACAGCTTCAGAAGGAAATTCTGAAACCATAAATGCTGATGAAGCAGAAGAGCAGTGCGCCGAAACAGTCCATAGCGCTCAGCAAGACTCTAGTGATTTAATCGCCCATGTAGAAGCCCCATTAAATGTTTTCAAAAATCAGATAATTATACGACAGGGTAAGGAATTACACAGTAGTATACAACCTCACCTACATCATGCTACTCTCGACCAAATTACCTTAGAATCCTTAACGGAAACTTTGAAAAGATGTCTCAGTCCTAATTGTATTAACGGTATTAAAATTCCCGAAAATTTTATTCAAGTACTAAATGACGTATACTTAGCTCACTTTATCTCATATAAAATAAGAATCACCCAAAGAGTAGTTGAAGATATTACTAATCCATAAAGAACATGTGAAATTATAGAGAGTGAACATAGGCACGCTCATCGAAACGATAAGGAAAATAGCTTGCAAATATTAGAAAACTATTATTTTCCCCGCATGAGAAGTCTTATTCGGACTTACAGTAAAAACTGCGAAGTATGCAAACTAAATAAATACGAAAGACATCCCACTAAGCCCAAGATACAGCCAACACATGTCCCTACGTACCCCTGTGAAATTCTGCATATCGATATTTTCGAGATTCAGGGGTTCAAGTTCATAAGCTGTATCGATAAGTTTTCAAAGTTCGCTAAACTGTTTTGCATTTAGAACCGCTAAGCTATCCACCTGAGGAGCAAATTAGCCAAAGTTCTGCATTATTTTTTGGTACCACGTATAATTGTATCGGATAACGAAAGAGGCTTCTTGACACCTACTATATTGAACTTTATTAGATCTCTAAATATCGAAATTTATTTTACTCCCACTCAGAAAAGTGAAGTTAACGGCCAGGTCGAAAGATTTCACTCAACGTTAATAGAAATATATCGTTGCGTATCTAGGGAAATAGAAAATCTCAGCCCTAAGGACTTGATTAACCTCGCTGTAGATCGTTACAATAACTCAGTACACTCGGTTATAAAAAAGAAACCATCTGACATATTTTTTAATAGAGCCGAAAGATTTAATTATCAACAGTTAGCTAATTTCCGTGACCAGGTAAATCAAGATATTCGTGGGCTCATTGAGAGTAATCAAAGGTCCACTAATGATAGGCTGAACAAAAACAGGTCAGTTCCAACAAGGTTGGAAGAAAAGCAGGAAGTATTTGTTAGGGACAACCAAATTAAACCAAAGCATAAACCAATATACAAACAGCACAGATTTTCCGTTGATAATCGTGTAACATTTTATACAAATAAGGGGAGGAAGTATCATAAATCTCTAATGAAGAAAACCGGGTAATCCCTGCACTTACAGGTCACCATATGTATAAAACATATGTAAAAATGATCATGTGAATTTAACACCAAATTTGTAAAAGTTAAATAATTTACCTTTTTTTTAAGGAATAACCTTAAAATGTCGCTGTCGCTTATCATGTCTACAAGTACAATTCCCCAATAGTAACAGTCAAAACTGGTGACGGATGGATCATAAATGGTTACCTCAATGTATACATTCAATATATATATTCCTATAGATATTTCGATGTTCAAATCTCTTCTTTTGCTTCTTTGCAATTGTTGCTCCTGAAGTGTTTTATTTCAAATTTCCATGCAAGTAAACTGCAGTTTTAGATACTTAAAAAAAAAAACATTTCATTACTTGTAAATTTTACACAACGGTTTTAACTATTACTTTCATACATCCTGCTATAGTTTGTAGCAAGTAACAGTGACTGAAATTTAATGGGCTAAAAAACCAACTTTCATGCTTTGTCAACAATATGCCCGAAAAAAACTAGAGAAAAGAAGGAATTTTTTAATAGTCGGAACTTAATGTTGCCTTAAAACAGGATGATATTAATGTACGAAAATAAACACAAAGTGTTTCCTACGAAACGCGTTAAGATTATGATCAACAACAATAACAGAGCACACATCGAACAATACAATAAAAAGAAATAAGAAGAGTTTAATAAAGCAATTTCAGTAGTTAAAAGTTTTCCTTTGTGCAACATATTGCCAATGAAACTATTTTCTATTTAACATTTTGGCTGCTACAAAACATGTTTAAAATTATGTGATTTGTTTGCAAGATTGTACTCTGCTTATTATGCTCCCATTTTCCACAATTGCCACCATTTGTTAAGTTTGTCATCGTTATCGTATCTCTAATACATATTTTTGTTTAGTTTGTTAAAAAGAAGTTCACCGATTTAATAAATAATTAACTCAATGTGTGCAAAAAATTAGTTAAGAGTCTAAGGGAGAATCGTTCATTCAATTTAAATCGATGAAGATTGTCTTTAAAACACTATTGGTGTACATAAAAGAAGAAAAATGCATTGCAACAGACTTATAGGAGTTCCAAAATTATATAACACAAAAGCAAGAGTTACATATTCGGCTGTACCGCATCTTAAACCCTAAATATTGTATATATGGTGTAATACAATTATATTGTTTGATATTAGTCCCGCTTCTTCATTTCATATTCCAAACAAAATTTTCCATTTTCCATTCCTGAGAAAAAATGGGTTTTAAACGACATACAGAAGGTGCAACACATTAAAAAGCCTGGTTCGCACTGCCGCAGTGAGTTGTATTCTAGTCCCGTTTGTTCAATATTTAATACTGGGACTCCGTTCATTCATTAATCAGTTTATTTCGGTAAAGATTAAATAAATCAAATATCGGTTCAGATATAATGTGCAGACATTCAATACGAGTCGTATTACAACAAATACTTAGAAATCAGTCTAAAGCTTAGATCCCACTATCGGCACAATGTACCGATTTTCGTCGGCTCACTGATATAAAGTTATAAGTAATAATATAAATTTGCCTTATTTGTCAACTAACTTAAATATAAGGACATAATTGCACCACACTGCATTGGTAAAAAAAGCCATATAGACGTATTCCAGAATTAATTGAGAAATAATGCAATTTTGGTTTAGTACTTATGACTTGATTGCAGTGAGCCGAGGAAAATCGGTACATTGTGCCAATAGTGGGATCTAAGCTTAAGACCCAACATGTGTAGACATTTTCCCTATGTATAAGTATCTAGAATATATATATATAATTTATGGGTCTTATATGAATATTATGGAAATTACATACTGAATGACAAATCTAGAAATATTCTTACCATTTTTGGTGAAGGGTATAAAAATACTCGCCAGTTAGTAGGTCGCCATACAATATCATCTTACCGATTGTACTGTCCCTCGAAATCAAAATTTAACAAAAATACTGCCAATTCCAGAGTATTGGCTAGCATAAAATCCGTTGTAACTTTATCCAGTGTAAGTGTTTCCGGATGTATTGCATAAAAATACAGATTTAAAGTCTTCAGTTAAAATTCAAGTGACTTGATGATAGAGTCAAACAAATGGTGTAAATAACTACTAACTGCCCTATTTATGAATCTAGGCGCACGGTAGTGCGCCAGGCCAAGTTCCGCCACACCGTGTGTATATATAAACGATACCATTCGAGCTGTTTTTAACCCCCTCATAACTTTGCTCCTCTTGATCATAATATAATGAAACTTAAAGCATAAGGTCTCCCCACAGAGGTGACCTCACAGGTTAAATTTGTTCTACCGTAAAAGCTTCCCGAGATATTAAGGTGTGAAAAGTCCATATTTTAGTACATATTCACTCACTGACTCACTCACTCACTGACTCATCAATATTATTGGGCACTTCCAGTATAGCTAGAAAGTTGAAACTCGGTACACAGGTAGGTCTTGGTGAGAAATTAACCAGAAAAATCTGAAAACTGGCACTTTCCACCCGGGGGAAGTAGGGTGCCCCTTCTTTCTATAGGGCACTTCCAGTAGAGCTAGAAAGCTTAAGTTTGTACACCGGTAGATCCTGAAGAGAAATTAACAAAAATAATTTTTAAACGGGCACTTTTCATCTGGGTTTCCGAAAGTGGTACATATCAATGGCGAGTTACGCCATTTGGACTCCATTCCGCGCCAGCCACGTTCCAACGCGCACTAAACCAGGTGATTGGTCAGGGGATATGGAACCTCATGCTTTTGCCTACCTTGACGACATTATAGTCGTTGGCAAAACGTTAGAGGAACACCTGCACAACCTCCAAAAATTTTTCGTATACTCAGGAAAGCTAATCTTAAAATTAAAATCGATAAATGCCAGTGTTCAGACCCGTAACGAAGTGTCTTCGTCACGTTGTGATCAAAGAAGGGACCGAAACTTTTCAGACATATAAAAAGTTTGTTCTCCAAACAAATTGGTCAAACTGAATGTAGGATTTTACTAGCTTTGATAGTAGAGTCCGTATATTTTTCCAAAAGTATTCATTTGTCACATAGAGTTATTTATTAAAAGTCAAATTAGAAAAATTCAGCCACCGTAAAACTCCATCTGATTTGATTAATCAGGCAGGATCAGTATGTCCTAAACTACATTGTTAGCTGGTAGAAGTTTGCTCGTATATAATATCTGTTACTTTGTGAGCAGATAGGAGAGTCTTGATCACTTCTTCGTAAACTTTGTAAGCTAGCATGCATTGAGAACAATGTGAGATAAACAGTATTGAAGAGATGTAATGAGGTATGCAGTGTTCGCCTCTGAGTATTAAAAACTTTAAACTATTATAGCTCCCAAAATACTAAACTGATAAATACCGCGCCATATCTCATTTACTTCTGTATAATATTTTTTTTTTTATTTTTTATTATTTATTGAATCTTCAATTTTAAATTGAAACATCAATAAGTTGTTCAAATCTTAAATCTAAATAACAAAAAATGTTATATATAAGTTTGGCCAATGCTAAACAAAATTTTTAATTCCAACTGTTGATTTTTGATGTTTTACATCTCTCGTGTACGGCTGAGAGAAAGAGTATCCCTTCTCTCAACCGGCTGTGGCCACTATAATTTAGAATATTGCGCGCAAGTGGATTTGGGTATATCTCTAGTTTTTCAATATATTTTTTCGCGTGTTTTAAAAATACTGTCTTCACCAACGGAACATCAAGATCTTTGTGAATTCGCTGATTTCGGATATACCAGGGGCTGCAGTAATTGTACGTAGAATTTTGTTTTGTCGCCTTTGAATTTTTTCTACATTCGATGCTGAGGCAGTGCCCTAACCATAGGACCATATTGGTATAATAAAAGTTTACAGTCAAGACTTAGTATAGAATTTCTTCCAATAAGCCAATTCATTTGGGCTGCTTTTAGTTTCATTTGTGTCAAATTTGCGTCTATATGCGATTTCCATGTTAAACGACGATCAAGATGAACGCCTAGATATTTGACTACAGTGTATTGCGGTATAGTCTCGGTGTTGATTTGTACAGGCGCGCATGTTTCCCTGCGTAAAGTAAAAGTAACGTGTACACATTTCTGCTCATTCTCTTTTATCCGCTATTGTTATAGCCATGTTTCTAATTTTGAGATGTACTCTTTTAGATTCCGGGAAGCTTCTACACGGTTTTCATGAACGCTTAGAAAAACCGTATCATCAGCAAATGTTGACGTGTGAATGTTACTGCTTAACGATAAGTCAGAGGCATATATTAAGTATAGTAAAGGACCGAAGATGCTGCCTTGAGGGACTCCAACTTCAATCGACTGGGGAGGGCTTAAGAAATTGCCTTCCCTAACTACAAATTGTCATTCCTTTAAATAGCTTTTTAAGAGCCAGACGATGTTTGCGGGTAGATTTTGTATTAATTTGTGGACAAGACGTTCGTGCCATACCTTATCAAGAACCTGTGCGATATCATTAGAAAGCGCTGAACAATATTTCTATTTTTCAAAAGTTTCTCTAACTGCATTCACAAGTCTGTGGGTCTGTTCAATAGTGTTGTGCTGACTGCTCACTGCTAGTCACTATAGGAGTCAGCTTGCTCATATGCAGCTTTTCAAAACGTTTCAACTTATTGGACAATAAACTGATAGGCCGATAGGAATCAACCTTTGTATGATCCTTACCGGATTTGGTATCATAGTTATCATCGAAACCTTCCATTCTATTGGTTAGTATTGTAGTCGTAAAATACTATTAAAGATGAATAGTATTATTCGCTTTGCAACATAAGGCAATTCTTGAAGCATTTTGTTGCTTAATTTATCAATACCTGGGGCTTTTTTGTTGTTAAGGATAGTAATAGCCTCTTCAATCTCCAAAATATTAAATCTTAGCGATATTTCTGGTAAAGAGACGACTGGTGGCAGTTCAACAATATCAGCAGAAATATTTGGGTAAATTTTGTTCAGCTCTACGTGAATTTGGCTATTTGTGGGCACATTTATGTTTGTCACTCATTTGGACCAATGGGAAATTAAAGCCAAGGATCCATACTTATAGACTATGTAAGTCCGATTTCTCAATTGTATTTGAGAATTTTTCTATAACACTTGTTTGTCATTCATTTGGACCAATGGGAAATTAAAGCCAAGGATCCATACTTATAGACTATGTAAGTCCGATTTCTCAATTGTATTTGAGAATTTTTCTATAAAATTTGTTTGTCACTCATTTGGACCAATGGGAAATTAAAGCCAAGGATCCATACTTATAGGCTATGTAAGTCCGATTTCTCAATTGTATTTGAGAATTTTTCTATAAAATTTTAAAGATTAAAATTGTGTAAATTTTGTTCAGCTCTACGTGAATTTGGCTATTTGTGGGCACATTTATGTTTGTCACTCATTTGGACCAATGGGAAATTAAAGCCAAGGATCCATACTTATAGACTATGTAAGTCCGATTTCTCAATTGTATTTGAGATTTTTTCTATAAAATTTTAAAGATTAAAATTGTGTAAATTTTGTTCAGCTCTACGTGAATTTGGCTATTTGTGGGCACATTTATGTTTGTCACTCATTTGGACCAATGGGAAATTAAAGCCAAGGATCCATACTTATAGACTATGTTAGACCGATTTCTCAATTGTATTTGAGAATTTTTCTATAAAATTTGTTTGTCACTCATTTGGACCAATGGGAAATTAAAGCCAAGGATCCATACTTATAGGCTATGTAAGTCCGATATCTCAATTGTATTTGAGAATTTTTCTATAAAATTTTAAAGATTAAAATTGTGTAAATTTTGTTCAGCTCTACGTGAATTTGGCTATTTGTGGGCACATTTATGTTTGTCACTCATTTGGACCAATGGGAAATTAAAGCCAAGGATCCATACTTATAGACTATGTAAGTCCGATTTCTCAATTGTATTTGAGAATTTTTCTATAACACTTGTTTGTCATTCATTTGGACCAATGGGAAATTAAAGCCAAGGATCCATACTTATAGGCTATGTAAGTCCGATTTCTCAATTGTATTTGAGAATTTTTCTATAAAATTTTAAAGATTAAAATTGTGTAAATTTTGTTCAGCTCTACGTGAATTTGGCTATTTGTGGGCACATTTATGTTTGTCACTCATTTGGACCAATGGGAAATTAAAGCCAAGGATCCATACTTATAGACTATGTAAGACCGATTTCTCAATTGTATTTGAGAATTTTTCTATAAAATTTGTTTGTCACTCATTTGGACCAATGGGAAATTAAAGCCAAGGATCCATACTTATAGACTATGTAAGACCGATTTCTCAATTGTATTTGAGAATTTTTCTATAACACTTGTTTGTCATTCATTTGGACCAATGGGAAATTAAAGCCAAGGATCCATACTTATAGACTATGTAAGACCGATTTCTCAATTGTATTTGAGAATTTTTCTATAAAATTTGTTTGTCACTCATTTGGACCAATGGGAAATTAAAGCCAAGGATCCATACTTATAGGCTATGTAAGTCCGATTTCTCAATTGTATTTGAGAATTTTTCTATAAAATTTTAAAGATTAAAATTGTGTAAATTTTGTTCAGCTCTACGTGAATTTGGCTATTTGTGGGCACATTTATGTTTGTCACTCATTTGGACCAATGGGAAATTAAAGCCAAGGATCCATACTTATAGACTATGTAAGTCCGATTTCTCAATTGTATTTGAGAATTTTTCTATAACACTTGTTTGTCATTCATTTGGACCAATGGGAAATTAAAGCCAAGGATCCATACTTATAGACTATGTAAGTCCGATTTCTCAATTGTATTTGAGAATTTTTCTATAAAATTTGTTTGTCACTCATTTGGACCAATGGGAAATTAAAGCCAAGGATCCATACTTATAGACTATGTAAGTCCGATTTCTCAATTGTATTTGAGAATTTTTCTATAAAATTTTAAAGATTAAAATTGTGTAAATTTTGTTCAGCTCTACGTGAATTTGGCTATTTGTGGGCACATTTATGTTTGTCACTCATTTGGACCAATGGGAAATTAAAGCCAAGGATCCATACTTATAGACTATGTAAGTCCGATTTCTCAATTGTATTTGAGAATTTTTCTATAAAATTTGTTTGTCACTCATTTGGACCAATGGGAAATTAAAGCCAAGGATCCATACTTATAGGCTATGTAAGTCCGATTTCTCAATTGTATTTGAGAATTTTTCTATAAAATTTTAAAGATTAAAATTGTGTAAATTTTGTTCAGCTCTACGTGAATTTGGCTATTTGTGGGCACATTTATGTTTGTCACTCATTTGGACCAATGGGAAATTAAAGCCAAGGATCCATACTTATAGACTATGTAAGTCCGATTTCTCAATTGTATTTGAGAATTTTTCTATAAAATTTGTTTGTCACTCATTTGGACCAATGGGAAATTAAAGCCAAGGATCCATACTTATAGGCTATGTAAGTCCGATTTCTCAATTGTATTTGAGAATTTTTCTATAAAATTTTAAAGATTAAAATTGTGTAAATTTTGTTCAGCTCTACGTGAATTTGGCTATTTGTGGGCACATTTATGTTTGTCACTCATTTGGACCAATGGGAAATTAAAGCCAAGGATCCATACTTATAGACTATGTAAGTCCGATTTCTCAATTGTATTTGAGAATTTTTCTATAAAATTTTAAAGATTAAAATTGTGTAAATTTTGTTCAGCTCTACGTGAATTTGGCTATTTGTGGGCACATTTATGTTTGTCACTCATTTGGACCAATGGGAAATTAAAGCCAAGGATCCATACTTATAGACTATGTAAGTCCGATTTCTCAATTGTATTTGAGAATTTTTCTATAAAATTTGTTTGTCACTCATTTGGACCAATGGGAAATTAAAGCCAAGGATCCATACTTATAGGCTATGTAAGTCCGATTTCTCAATTGTATTTGAGAATTTTTCTATAAAATTTTAAAGATTAAAATTGTGTAAATTTTGTTCAGCTCTACGTGAATTTGGCTATTTGTGGGCACATTTATGTTTGTCACTCATTTGGACCAATGGGAAATTAAAGCCAAGGATCCATACTTATAGACTATGTAAGTCCGATTTCTCAATTGTATTTGAGAATTTTTCTATAAAATTTTAAAGATTAAAATTGTGTAAATTTTGTTCAGCTCTACGTGAATTTGGCTATTTGTGGGCACATTTATGTTTGTCACTCATTTGGACCAATGGGAAATTAAAGCCAAGGATCCATACTTATAGACTATGTAAGTCCGATTTCTCAATTGTATTTGAGAATTTTTCTATAACACTTGTTTGTCATTCATTTGGACCAATGGGAAATTAAAGCCAAGGATCCATACTTATAGACTATGTAAGACCGATTTCTCAATTGTATTTGAGAATTTTTCTATAAAATTTGTTTGTCACTCATTTGGACCAATGGGAAATTAAAGCCAAGGATCCATACTTATAGGCTATGTAAGTCCGATTTCTCAATTGTATTTGAGAATTTTTCTATAAAATTTTAAAGATTAAAATTGTGTAAATTTTGTTCAGCTCTACGTGAATTTGGCTATTTGTGGGCACATTTATGTTTGTCACTCATTTGGACCAATGGGAAATTAAAGCCAAGGATCCATACTTATAGACTATGTAAGTCCGATTTCTCAATTGTATTTGAGAATTTTTCTATAAAATTTTAAAGATTAAAATTGTGTAAATTTTGTTCAGCTCTACGTGAATTTGGCTATTTGTGGGCACATTTATGTTTGTCACTCATTTGGACCAATGGGAAATTAAAGCCAAGGATCCATACTTATAGACTATGTAAGTCCGATTTCTCAATTGTATTTGAGAATTTTTCTATAACACTTGTTTGTCATTCATTTGGACCAATGGGAAATTAAAGCCAAGGATCCATACTTATAGACTATGTAAGACCGATTTCTCAATTGTATTTGAGAATTTTTCTATAAAATTTGTTTGTCACTCATTTGGACCAATGGGAAATTAAAGCCAAGGATCCATACTTATAGGCTATGTAAGTCCGATTTCTCAATTGTATTTGAGAATTTTTCTATAAAATTTTAAAGATTAAAATTGTGTAAATTTTGTTCAGCTCTACGTGAATTTGGCTATTTGTGGGCACATTTATGTTTGTCACTCATTTGGACCAATGGGAAATTAAAGCCAAGGATCCATACTTATAGACTATGTAAGTCCGATTTCTCAATTGTATTTGAGAATTTTTTTATAACACTTGTTTGTCATTCATTTGGACCAATGGGAAATTAAAGCCAAGGATCCATACTTATAGACTATGTAAGACCGATTTCTCAATTGTATTTGAGAATTTTTCTATAAAATTTGTTTGTCACGCATTTGGACCAATGGGAAATTAAAGCCAAGGATCCATACTTATAGGCTATGTAAGTCCGATTTCTCAATTGTATTTGAGAATTTTTCTATAAAATTTTAAAGATTAAAATTGTGTAAATTTTGTTCAGCTCTACGTGAATTTGGCTATTTGTGGGCACATTTATGTTTGTCACTCATTTGGACCAATGGGAAATTAAAGCCAAGGATCCATACTTATAGGCTATGTAAGTCCGATTTCTCAATTGTATTTGAGAATTTTTCTATAAAATTTTAAAGATTAAAATTGTGTAAATTTTGTTCAGCTCTACGTGAATTTGGCTATTTGTGGGCACATTTATGTTTGTCACTCATTTGGACCAATGGGAAATTAAAACCAAAGATCCATACCTATAGGCTATGTAAGTCCGATTTTTCAATTGTATTTGAGAATTTTTCTATAAAATTTTAAAGATTAAAATTGTGTAAATTTTGTTCAGCTCTACGTGAATTTGGCTATTTGTGGGCACATTTATGTTTGTCACTCATTTGGACCAATGGGAAATTAAAGCCAAGGATCCATACTTATAGACTATGTAAGACCGATTTCTCAATTGTATTTGAGAATTTTTTTATAAAATTTGTTTGTCACTCATTTGGACCAATGGGAAATTAAAGCCAAGGATCCATACTTATAGACTATGTAAGACCGATTTCTCAATTGTATTTGAGAATTTTTCTATAAAATTTTAAAGATTAAAATTGTGTAAATTTTGTTCAGCTCTACGTGAATTTGGCTATTTGTGGGCACATTTATGTTTGTCACTCATTTGGACCAATGGGAAATTAAAACCAAGGATCCATACTTATAGACTATGTAAGACCGATTTCTCAATTGTATTTGAGAATTTTTCTATAAAATTTTAAAGATTAAAATTGTGTAAATTTTGTTCAGCTCTACGTGAATTTGGCTATTTGTGGGCACATTTATGTTCGTCATTCATTTGGACCAATGGGAAATTAAAGCCAAGGATCCATACTTATAGACTATGTAAGTCCGATTTCTCAATTGTATTTGAGAATTTTTCTATAACACTTGTTTGTCATTCATTTGGACCAATGGGAAATTAAAGCCAAGGATCCATACTTATAGACTATGTAAGACCGATTTCTCAATTGTATTTGAGAATTTTTCTATAAAATTTGCTTGTCACTCATTTGGACCAATGGGAAATTAAAGCCAAGGATTCATACTTATAGGCTATGTAAGTCCGATTTCTCAATTGTATTTGAGAATTTTTCTATAAAATTTTAAAGATTAAAATTGTGTAAATTTTGTTCAGCTCTACGTGAATTTGGCTATTTGTGGGCACATTTATGTTTGTCACTCATTTGGACCAATGGGAAATTAAAACCAAGGATCCATACTTATAGACTATGTAAGACCGATTTCTCAATTGTATTTGAGAATTTTTCTATAAAATTTTAAAGATTAAAATTGTGTAAATTTTGTTCAGCTCTACGTGAATTTGGCTATTTGTGGGCACATTTATGTTTGTCACTCATTTGGACCAATGGGAAATTAAAGCCAAGGATCCATACTTATAGGCTATGTAAGTCCGATTTCTCAATTGTATTTGAGAATTTTTCTATAAAATTTTAAAGATTAAAATTGTGTAAATTTTGTTCAGCTCGACGTGAATTTGGCTATTTGTGGGCACATTTATGTTTGTCACTCATTTGGACCAATGGGAAATTAAAGCCAAGGATCCATACTTATAGACTATGTAAGTCCGATTTCTCAATTGTATTTGAGAATTTTTCTATAACACTTGTTTGTCATTCATTTGGACCAATGGGAAATTAAAGCCAAGGATCCATACTTATAGGCTATGTAAGACCGATTTCTCAATTGTATTTGAGAATTTTTCTATAAAATTTTAAAGATTAAAATTGTGTAAATTTTGTTCAGCTCTACGTGAATTTGGCTATTTGTGGGCACATTTATGTTTGTCACTCATTTGGACCAATGGGAAATTAAAGCCAAGGATCCATACTTATAGGCTATGTAAGTCCGATTTCTCAATTGTATTTGAGAATTTTTCTATAACACTTGTTTGTCATTCATTTGGACCAATGGGAAATTAAAGCCAAGGATCCATACTTATAGGCTATGTAAGTCCGATTTCGCAATTGTATTTGAGAATTTTTCTATAAAATTTTAAAGATTAAAATTGTGTAAATTTTGTTCAGCTCTACGTGAATTTGGCTATTTGTGGGCACATTTATGTTTGTCACTCATTTGGACCAATGGGAAATTAAAGCCAAGGATCCATACTTATAGGCTATGTAAGTCCGATTTCTCAATTGTATTTGAGAATTTTTCTATAAAATTTGTTTGTCACTCATTTGGACCAATGGGAAATTAAAGCCAAGGATCCATACTTATAGGCTATGTAAGTCCGATATCTCAATTGTATTTGAGAATTTTTCTATAAAATTTTAAAGATTAAAATTGTGTAAATTTTGTTCAGCTCTACGTGAATTTGGCTATTTGTGGGCACATTTATGTTTGTCACTCATTTGGACCAATGGGAAATTAAAGCCAAGGATCCATACTTATAGGCTATGTAAGTCCGATTTCTCAATTGTATTTGAGAATTTTTCTATAAAATTTTAAAGATTAAAATTGTGTAAATTTTGTTCAGCTCTACGTGAATTTGGCTATTTGTGGGCACATTTATGTTTGTCACTCATTTGGACCAATGGGAAATTAAAGCCAAGGATCCATACTTATAGACTATGTAAGTCCGATTTCTCAATTGTATTTGAGATTTTTTCTATAAAATTTTAAAGATTAAAATTGTGTAAATTTTGTTCAGCTCTACGTGAATTTGGCTATTTGTGGGCACATTTATGTTTGTCACTCATTTGGACCAATGGGAAATTAAAGCCAAGGATCCATACTTATAGACTATGTTAGACCGATTTCTCAATTGTATTTGAGAATTTTTCTATAAAATTTGTTTGTCACTCATTTGGACCAATGGGAAATTAAAGCCAAGGATCCATACTTATAGGCTATGTAAGTCCGATATCTCAATTGTATTTGAGAATTTTTCTATAAAATTTTAAAGATTAAAATTGTGTAAATTTTGTTCAGCTCTACGTGAATTTGGCTATTTGTGGGCACATTTATGTTTGTCACTCATTTGGACCAATGGGAAATTAAAGCCAAGGATCCATACTTATAGACTATGTAAGTCCGATTTCTCAATTGTATTTGAGAATTTTTCTATAACACTTGTTTGTCATTCATTTGGACCAATGGGAAATTAAAGCCAAGGATCCATACTTATAGGCTAGGTAAGTCCGATTTCGCAATTGTATTTGAGAATTTTTCTATAAAATTTTAAAGATTAAAATTGTGTAAATTTTGTTCAGCTCCTCGTGAATTTGGCTATTTGTGGGCACATTTATGTTTGTCACTCATTTGGACCAATGGGAAATTAAAGCCAAGGATCCATACTTATAGACTATGTAAGACCGATTTCTCAATTGTATTTGAGAATTTTTCTATAAAATTTGTTTGTCATTCATTTGGACCAATGGGAAATTAAAGCCAAGGATCCATACTTATAGACTATGTAAGACCGATTTCTCAATTGTATTTGAGAATTTTTCTATAAAATTTGTTTGTCACTCATTTGGACCAATGGGAAATTAAAGCCAAGGATTCATACTTATAGGCTATGTAAGTCCGATATCTCAATTGTATTTGAGAATTTTTCTATAAAATTTTAAAGATTAAAATTGTGTAAATTTTGTTCAGCTCTACGTGAATTTGGCTATTTGTGGGCACATTTATGTTTGTCACTCATTTGGACCAATGGGAAATTAAAGCCAAGGATCCATACTTATAGACTATGTAAGTCCGATTTCTCAATTGTATTTGAGAATTTTTCTATAACACTTGTTTGTCATTCATTTGGACCAATGGGAAATTAAAGCCAAGGATCCATACTTATAGGCTATGTAAGTCCGATTTCGCAATTGTATTTGAGAATTTTTCTATAAAATTTTAAAGATTAAAATTGTGTAAATTTTGTTCAGCTCCTCGTGAATTTGGCTATTTGTGGGCACATTTATGTTTGTCACTCATTTGGACCAATGGGAAATTAAAGCCAAGGATCCATACTTATAGACTATGTAAGACCGATTTCTCAATTGTATTTGAGAATTTTTCTATAAAATTTGTTTGTCACTCATTTGGACCAATGGGAAATTAAAGCCAAGGATCCATACTTATAGACTATGTAAGACCGATTTCTCAATTGTATTTGAGAATTTTTCTATAACACTTGTTTGTCATTCATTTGGACCAATGGGAAATTAAAGCCAAGGATCCATACTTATAGACTATGTAAGACCGATTTCTCAATTGTATTTGAGAATTTTTCTATAAAATTTGTTTGTCACTCATTTGGACCAATGGGAAATTAAAGCCAAGGATCCATACTTATAGACTATGTAAGACCGATTTCTCAATTGTATTTGAGAATTTTTCTATAACACTTGTTTGTCATTCATTTGGACCAATGGGAAATTAAAGCCAAGGATCCATACTTATAGGCTATGTAAGTCCGATTTCTTAATTGTATTTGAGAATTTTTCTATAACACTTGTTTGTCACTCATTTGGACCAATGGGAAATTAAAGCCAAGGATCCATACTTATAGGCTATGTAAGTCCGATTTCTCAATTGTATTTGAGAATTTTTCTATAACACTTGTTTGTCATTCATTTGGACCAATGGGAAATTAAAGCCAAGGATCCATACTTATAGGCTATGTAAGTCCGATTTCTCAATTGTATTTGAGAATTTTTCTATAACACTTGTTTGTCACTCATTTGGACCAATGGGAAATTAAAGCCAAGGATCCATACTTATAGGCTATGTAAGTCCGATTTCTCAATTGTATTTGAGAATTTTTCTATAACACTTGTTTGTCACTCATTTGGACCAATGGGAAATTAAAGCCAAGGATCCATACTTATAGGCTATGTAAGACCGATTTCTCAATTGTATTTGAGAATTTTTCTATAAAATTTGTTTGTCACTCATTTGGACCAATGGGAAATTAAAGCCAAGGATTCATACTTATAGGCTATGTAAGTCCGATTTCTCAATTGTATTTGAGAATTTTTCTATAACACTTGTTTGTCATTCATTTGGACCAATGGGAAATTAAAGCCAAGGATCCATACTTATAGACTATGTAAGACCGATTTCTCAATTGTATTTGAGAATTTTTCTATAAAATTTTAAAGATTAAAATTGTGTAAATTTTGTTCAGCTCTACGTGAATTTGGCTATTTGTGGGCACATTTATGTTTGTCACTCATTTGGACCAATGGGAAATTAAAGCCAAGGATCCATACTTATAGACTATGTAAGTCCGATTTCTCAATTGTATTTGAGAATTTTTCTATAACACTTGTTTGTCATTCATTTGGACCAATGGGAAATTAAAGCCAAGGATCCATACTTATAGACTATGTAAGACCGATTTCTCAATTGTATTTGAGAATTTTTCTATAAAATTTGTTTGTCACTCATTTGGACCAATGGGAAATTAAAGCCAAGGATCCATACTTATAGGCTATGTAAGTCCGATTTCTCAATTGTATTTGAGAATTTTTCTATAAAATTTTAAAGATTAAAATTGTGTAAATTTTGTTCAGCTCTACGTGAATTTGGCTATTTGTGGGCACATTTATGTTTGTCACTCATTTGGACCAATGGGAAATTAAAGCCAAGGATCCATACTTATAGACTATGTAAGTCCGATTTCTCAATTGTATTTGAGAATTTTTCTATAACACTTGTTTGTCATTCATTTGGACCAATGGGAAATTAAAGCCAAGGATCCATACTTATAGACTATGTAAGACCGATTTCTCAATTGTATTTGAGAATTTTTCTATAAAATTTGTTTGTCACTCATTTGGACCAATGGGAAATTAAAGCCAAGGATCCATACTTATAGGCTATGTAAGTCCGATTTCTCAATTGTATTTGAGAATTTTTCTATAAAATTTTAAAGATTAAAATTGTGTAAATTTTGTTCAGCTCTACGTGAATTTGGCTATTTGTGGGCACATTTATGTTTGTCACTCATTTGGACCAATGGGAAATTAAAGCCAAGGATCCATACTTATAGGCTATGTAAGTCCGATTTCTCAATTGTATTTGAGAATTTTTCTATAAAATTTTAAAGATTAAAATTGTGTAAATTTTGTTCAGCTCTACGTGAATTTGGCTATTTGTGGGCACATTTATGTTTGTCACTCATTTGGACCAATGGGAAATTAAAGCCAAGGATCCATACTTATAGACTATGTAAGTCCGATTTCTCAATTGTATTTGAGAATTTTTCTATAAAATTTGTTTGTCACTCATTTGGACCAATGGGAAATTAAAGCCAAGGATCCATACTTATAGGCTATGTAAGTCCGATTTCTCAATTGTATTTGAGAATTTTTCTATAAAATTTTAAAGATTAAAATTGTGTAAATTTTGTTCAGCTCTACGTGAATTTGGCTATTTGTGGGCACATTTATGTTTGTCACTCATTTGGACCAATGGGAAATTAAAGCCAAGGATCCATACTTATAGACTATGTAAGTCCGATTTCTCAATTGTATTTGAGAATTTTTCTATAACACTTGTTTGTCATTCATTTGGACCAATGGGAAATTAAAGCCAAGGATCCATACTTATAGACTATGTAAGACCGATTTCTCAATTGTATTTGAGAATTTTTCTATAAAATTTGTTTGTCATTCATTTGGACCAATGGGAAATTAAAGCCAAGGATCCATACTTATAGACTATGTAAGACCGATTTCTCAATTGTATTTGAGAATTTTTCAATAAAATTTGTTTGTCATTCATTTGGACCAATGGGAAATTAAAGCCAAGGATCCATACTTATAGACTATGTAAGTCCGATTTCTCAATTGTATTTGAGAATTTTTCTATAACACTTGTTTGTCATTCATTTGGACCAATGGGAAATTAAAGCCAAGGATCCATACTTATAGACTATGTAAGACCGATTTCTCAATTGTATTTGAGAATTTTTCTATAAAATTTTAAAGATTAAAATTGTGTAAATTTTGTTCAGCTCTACGTGAATTTGGCTATTTGTGGGCACATTTATGTTTGTCACTCATTTGGACCAATGGGAAATTAAAGCCAAGGATCCATACTTATAGGCTATGTAAGTCCGATTTCTCAATTGTATTTGAGAATTTTTCTATAAAATTTTAAAGATTAAAATTGTGTAAATTTTGTTCAGCTCTACGTGAATTTGGCTATTTGTGGGCACATTTATGTTTGTCACTCATTTGGACCAATGGGAAATTAAAGCCAAAGATCCATACCTATAGGCTATGTAAGTCCGATTTTTCAATTGTATTTGAGAATTTTTCTATAAAATTTTAAAGATTAAAATTGTGTAAATTTTGTTCAGCTCTACGTGAATTTGGCTATTTGTGGGCACATTTATGTTTGTCACTCATTTGGACCAATGGGAAATTAAAGCCAAGGATCCATACTTATAGACTATGTAAGACCGATTTCTCAATTGTATTTGAGAATTTTTCTATAAAATTTTAAAGATTAAAATTGTGTAAATTTTGTTCAGCTCTACGTGAATTTGGCTATTTGTGGGCACATTTATGTTTGTCACTCATTTGGACCAATGGGAAATTAAAGCCAAGGATCCATACTTATAGACTATGTAAGTCCGATTTCTCAATTGTATTTGAGAATTTTTCTATAACACTTGTTTGTCATTCATTTGGACCAATGGGAAATTAAAGCCAAGGATCCATACTTATAGACTATGTAAGACCGATTTCTCAATTGTATTTGAGAATTTTTCTATAAAATTTGTTTGTCATTCATTTGGACCAATGGGAAATTAAAGCCAAGGATCCATACTTATAGACTATGTAAGACCGATTTCTCAATTGTATTTGAGAATTTTTCTATAAAATTTTAAAGATTAAAATTGTGTAAATTTTGTTCAGCTCTACGTGAATTTGGCTATTTGTGGGCACATTTATGTTTGTCACTCATTTGGACCAATGGGAAATTAAAGCCAAGGATCCATACTTATAGACTATGTAAGTCCGATTTCTCAATTGTATTTGAGAATTTTTCTATAACACTTGTTTGTCATTCATTTGGACCAATGGGAAATTAAAGCCAAGGATCCATACTTATAGACTATGTAAGACCGATTTCTCAATTGTATTTGAGAATTTTTCTATAAAATTTGTTTGTCACTCATTTGGACCAATGGGAAATTAAAGCCAAGGATCCATACTTATAGGCTATGTAAGTCCGATTTCTCAATTGTATTTGAGAATTTTTCTATAAAATTTTAAAGATTAAAATTGTGTAAATTTTGTTCAGCTCTACGTGAATTTGGCTATTTGTGGGCACATTTATGTTTGTCACTCATTTGGACCAATGGGAAATTAAAGCCAAGGATCCATACTTATAGGCTATGTAAGTCCGATTTCTCAATTGTATTTGAGAATTTTTCTATAAAATTTTAAAGATTAAAATTGTGTAAATTTTGTTCAGCTCTACGTGAATTTGGCTATTTGTGGGCACATTTATGTTTGTCACTCATTTGGACCAATGGGAAATTAAAGCCAAGGATCCATACTTATAGGCTATGTAAGTCCGATTTCTCAATTGTATTTGAGAATTTTTCTATAAAATTTTAAAGATTAAAATTGTGTAAATTTTGTTCAGCTCTACGTGAATTTGGCTATTTGTGGGCACATTTATGTTTGTCACTCATTTGGACCAATGGGAAATTAAAGCCAAAGATCCATACCTATAGGCTATGTAAGTCCGATTTTTCAATTGTATTTGAGAATTTTTCTATAAAATTTTAAAGATTAAAATTGTGTAAATTTTGTTCAGCTCTACGTGAATTTGGCTATTTGTGGGCACATTTATGTTTGTCACTCATTTGGACCAATGGGAAATTAAAGCCAAGGATCCATACTTATAGACTATGTAAGTCCGATTTCTCAATTGATTTGAGAATTTTTCTATAAAACTTGTTTGTCATTCATTTGGACCAATGGGAAATTAAAGCCAAGGATCCATACTTATAGACTATGTAAGACCGATTTCTCAATTGTATTTGAGAATTTTTCTATAAAATTTTAAAGATTAAAATTGTGTAAATTTTGTTCAGCTCTACGTGAATTTGGCTATTTGTGGGCACATTTATGTTTGTCACTCATTTGGACCAATGGGAAATTAAAGCCAAGGATCCATACTTATAGACTATGTAAGTCCGATTTCTCAATTGTATTTGAGAATTTTTCTATAACACTTGTTTGTCATTCATTTGGACCAATGGGAAATTAAAGCCAAGGATCCATACTTATAGACTATGTAAGACCGATTTCTCAATTGTATTTGAGAATTTTTCTATAAAATTTGTTTGTCACTCATTTGGACCAATGGGAAATTAAAGCCAAGGATCCATACTTATAGGCTATGTAAGTCCGATTTCTCAATTGTATTTGAGAATTTTTCTATAAAATTTTAAAGATTAAAATTGTGTAAATTTTGTTCAGCTCTACGTGAATTTGGCTATTTGTGGGCACATTTATGTTTGTCACTCATTTGGACCAATGGGAAATTAAAGCCAAAGATCCATACCTATAGGCTATGTAAGTCCGATTTTTCAATTGTATTTGAGAATTTTTCTATAAAATTTTAAAGATTAAAATTGTGTAAATTTTGTTCAGCTCTACGTGAATTTGGCTATTTGTGGGCACATTTATGTTTGTCACTCATTTGGACCAATGGGAAATTAAAGCCAAGGATCCATACTTATAGACTATGTAAGTCCGATTTCTCAATTGATTTGAGAATTTTTCTATAAAACTTGTTTGTCATTCATTTGGACCAATGGGAAATTAAAGCCAAGGATCCATACTTATAGACTATGTAAGACCGATTTCTCAATTGTATTTGAGAATTTTTCTATAAAATTTTAAAGATTAAAATTGTGTAAATTTTGTTCAGCTCTACGTGAATTTGGCTATTTGTGGGCACATTTATGTTTGTCACTCATTTGGACCAATGGGAAATTAAAGCCAAGGATCCATACTTATAGACTATGTAAGTCCGATTTCTCAATTGTATTTGAGAATTTTTCTATAACACTTGTTTGTCATTCATTTGGACCAATGGGAAATTAAAGCCAAGGATCCATACTTATAGACTATGTAAGACCGATTTCTCAATTGTATTTGAGAATTTTTCTATAAAATTTGTTTGTCACTCATTTGGACCAATGGGAAATTAAAGCCAAGGATCCATACTTATAGGCTATGTAAGTCCGATTTCTCAATTGTATTTGAGAATTTTTCTATAAAATTTTAAAGATTAAAATTGTGTAAATTTTGTTCAGCTCTACGTGAATTTGGCTATTTGTGGGCACATTTATGTTTGTCACTCATTTGGACCAATGGGAAATTAAAGCCAAGGATCCATACTTATAGGCTATGTAAGTCCGATTTCTCAATTGTATTTGAGAATTTTTCTATAAAATTTTAAAGATTAAAATTGTGTAAATTTTGTTCAGCTCTACGTGAATTTGGCTATTTGTGGGCACATTTATGTTTGTCACTCATTTGGACCAATGGGAAATTAAAGCCAAGGATCCATACTTATAGGCTATGTAAGTCCGATTTCTCAATTGTATTTGAGAATTTTTCTATAAAATTTTAAAGATTAAAATTGTGTAAATTTTGTTCAGCTCTACGTGAATTTGGCTATTTGTGGGCACATTTATGTTTGTCACTCATTTGGACCAATGGGAAATTAAAGCCAAAGATCCATACCTATAGGCTATGTAAGTCCGATTTTTCAATTGTATTTGAGAATTTTTCTATAAAATTTTAAAGATTAAAATTGTGTAAATTTTGTTCAGCTCTACGTGAATTTGGCTATTTGTGGGCACATTTATGTTTGTCACTCATTTGGACCAATGGGAAATTAAAGCCAAGGATCCATACTTATAGACTATGTAAGTCCGATTTCTCAATTGATTTGAGAATTTTTCTATAAAACTTGTTTGTCATTCATTTGGACCAATGGGAAATTAAAGCCAAGGATCCATACTTATAGACTATGTAAGACCGATTTCTCAATTGTATTTGAGAATTTTTCTATAAAATTTTAAAGATTAAAATTGTGTAAATTTTGTTCAGCTCTACGTGAATTTGGCTATTTGTGGGCACATTGATGTTTGTCACTCATTTGGACCAATGGGAAATTAAAGCCAAGGATCCATACTTATAGACTATGTAAGTCCGATTTCTCAATTGTATTTGAGAATTTTTCTATAACACTTGTTTGTCATTCATTTGGACCAATGGGAAATTAAAGCCAAGGATCCATACTTATAGACTATGTAAGACCGATTTCTCAATTGTATTTGAGAATTTTTCTATAAAATTTGTTTGTCATTCATTTGGACCAATGGGAAATTAAAGCCAAGGATCCATACTTATAGACTATGTAAGACCGATTTCTCAATTGTATTTGAGAATTTTTCTATAAAATTTGTTTGTCACTCATTTGGACCAATGGGAAATTAAAGCCAAGGATTCACACTTATAGGCTATGTAAGTCCGATATCTCAATTGTATTTGAGAATTTTTCTATAAAATTTTAAAGATTAAAATTGTGTAAATTTTGTTCAGCTCTACGTGAATTTGGCTATTTGTGGGCACATTTATGTTTGTCACTCATTTGGACCAATGGGAAATTAAAGCCAAGGATCCATACTTATAGACTATGTAAGTCCGATTTCTCAATTGTATTTGAGAATTTTTCTATAACACTTGTTTGTCATTCATTTGGACCAATGGGAAATTAAAGCCAAGGATCCATACTTATAGGCTATGTAAGTCCGATTTCGCAATTGTATTTGAGAATTTTTCTATAAAATTTTAAAGATTAAAATTGTGTAAATTTTGTTCAGCTCCTCGTGAATTTGGCTATTTGTGGGCACATTTATGTTTGTCACTCATTTGGACCAATGGGAAATTAAAGCCAAGGATCCATACTTATAGACTATGTAAGACCGATTTCTCAATTGTATTTGAGAATTTTTCTATAAAATTTGTTTGTCACTCATTTGGACCAATGGGAAATTAAAGCCAAGGATCCATACTTATAGACTATGTAAGTCCGATTTCTCAATTGTATTTGAGAATTTTTCTATAACACTTGTTTGTCATTCATTTGGACCAATGGGAAATTAAAGCCAAGGATCCATACTTATAGACTATGTAAGACCGATTTCTCAATTGTATTTGAGAATTTTTCTATAAAATTTGTTTGTCATTCATTTGGACCAATGGGAAATTAAAGCCAAGGATCCATACTTATAGACTATGTAAGACCGATTTCTCAATTGTATTTGAGAATTTTTCTATAAAATTTGTTTGTCACTCATTTGGACCAATGGGAAATTAAAGCCAAGGATTCATACTTATAGGCTATGTAAGTCCGATTTCTCAATTGTATTTGAGAATTTTTCTATAACACTTGTTTGTCATTCATTTGGACCAATGGGAAATTAAAGCCAAGGATCCATACTTATAGACTATGTAAGACCGATTTCTCAATTGTATTTGAGAATTTTTCTATAAAATTTTAAAGATTAAAATTGTGTAAATTTTGTTCAGCTCTACGTGAATTTGGCTATTTGTGGGCACATTTATGTTTGTCACTCATTTGGACCAATGGGAAATTAAAGCCAAGGATCCATACTTATAGACTATGTAAGTCCGATTTCTCAATTGTATTTGAGAATTTTTCTATAACACTTGTTTGTCATTCATTTGGACCAATGGGAAATTAAAGCCAAGGATCCATACTTATAGACTATGTAAGACCGATTTCTCAATTGTATTTGAGAATTTTTCTATAAAATTTGTTTGTCACTCATTTGGACCAATGGGAAATTAAAGCCAAGGATCCATACTTATAGGCTATGTAAGTCCGATTTCTCAATTGTATTTGAGAATTTTTCTATAAAATTTTAAAGATTAAAATTGTGTAAATTTTGTTCAGCTCTACGTGAATTTGGCTATTTGTGGGCACATTTATGTTTGTCACTCATTTGGACCAATGGGAAATTAAAGCCAAAGATCCATACCTATAGGCTATGTAAGTCCGATTTTTCAATTGTATTTGAGAATTTTTCTATAAAATTTTAAAGATTAAAATTGTGTAAATTTTGTTCAGCTCTACGTGAATTTGGCTATTTGTGGGCACATTTATGTTTGTCACTCATTTGGACCAATGGGAAATTAAAGCCAAGGATCCATACTTATAGACTATGTAAGTCCGATTTCTCAATTGATTTGAGAATTTTTCTATAAAACTTGTTTGTCATTCATTTGGACCAATGGGAAATTAAAGCCAAGGATCCATACTTATAGACTATGTAAGACCGATTTCTCAATTGTATTTGAGAATTTTTCTATAAAATTTTAAAGATTAAAATTGTGTAAATTTTGTTCAGCTCTACGTGAATTTGGCTATTTGTGGGCACATTTATGTTTGTCACTCATTTGGACCAATGGGAAATTAAAGCCAAGGATCCATACTTATAGACTATGTAAGTCCGATTTCTCAATTGTATTTGAGAATTTTTCTATAACACTTGTTTGTCATTCATTTGGACCAATGGGAAATTAAAGCCAAGGATCCATACTTATAGGCTATGTAAGTCCGATTTCGCAATTGTATTTGAGAATTTTTCTATAAAATTTTAAAGATTAAAATTGTGTAAATTTTGTTCAGCTCCTCGTGAATTTGGCTATTTGTGGGCACATTTATGTTTGTCACTCATTTGGACCAATGGGAAATTAAAGCCAAGGATCCATACTTATAGACTATGTAAGACCGATTTCTCAATTGTATTTGAGAATTTTTCTATAAAATTTGTTTGTCACTCATTTGGACCAATGGGAAATTAAAGCCAAGGATCCATACTTATAGACTATGTAAGACCGATTTCTCAATTGTATTTGAGAATTTTTCTATAACACTTGTTTGTCATTCATTTGGACCAATGGGAAATTAAAGCCAAGGATCCATACTTATAGGCTATGTAAGTCCGATTTCGCAATTGTATTTGAGAATTTTTCTATAAAATTTTAAAGATTAAAATTGTGTAAATTTTGTTCAGCTCCTCGTGAATTTGGCTATTTGTGGGCACATTTATGTTTGTCACTCATTTGGACCAATGGGAAATTAAAGCCAAGGATCCATACTTATAGACTATGTAAGACCGATTTCTCAATTGTATTTGAGAATTTTTCTATAAAATTTGTTTGTCACTCATTTGGACCAATGGGAAATTAAAGCCAAGGATCCATACTTATAGACTATGTAAGACCGATTTCTCAATTGTATTTGAGAATTTTTCTATAAAATTTGTTTGTCACTCATTTGGACCAATGGGAAATTAAAGCCAAGGATCCATACTTATAGGCTATGTAAGTCCGATTTCTCAATTGTATTTGAGAATTTTACTATAAAATTTTAAAGATTAAAATTGTGTAAATTTTGTTCAGCTCTACGTGAATTTGGCTATTTGTGGGCACATTCATGTTTGTCACTCATTTGGACCAATGGGAAATTAAAGCCAAGGATCCATACTTATAGACTATGTAAGTCCGATTTCTCAATTGTATTTGAGAATTTTTCTATAACACTTGTTTGTCATTCATTTGGACCAATGGGAAATTAAAGCCAAGGATCCATACTTATAGACTATGTAAGACCGATTTCTCAATTGTATTTGAGAATTTTTCTATAAAATTTGTTTGTCATTCATTTGGACCAATGGGAAATTAAAGCCAAGGATCCATACTTATAGACTATGTAAGACCGATTTCTCAATTGTATTTGAGAATTTTTCTATAAAATTTGTTTGTCACTCATTTGGACCAATGGGAAATTAAAGCCAAGGATTCATACTTATAGGCTATGTAAGTCCGATTTCTCAATTGTATTTGAGAATTTTTCTATAACACTTGTTTGTCATTCATTTGGACCAATGGGAAATTAAAGCCAAGGATCCATACTTATAGACTATGTAAGACCGATTTCTCAATTGTATTTGAGAATTTTTCTATAAAATTTGTTTGTCACTCATTTGGACCAATGGGAAATTAAAGCCAAGGATCCATACTTATAGGCTATGTAAGTCCGATTTCTCAATTGTATTTGAGAATTTTTCTATAAAATTTTAAAGATTAAAATTGTGTAAATTTTGTTCAGCTCTACGTGAATTTGGCTATTTGTGGGCACATTTATGTTTGTCACTCATTTGGACCAATGGGAAATTAAAGCCAAGGATCCATACTTATAGACTATGTAAGACCGATTTCTCAATTGTATTTGAGAATTTTTCTATAAAATTTGTTTGTCACTCATTTGGACCAATGGGAAATTAAAGCCAAGGATTCATACTTATAGGCTATGTAAGTCCGATTTCTCAATTGTATTTGAGAATTTTTCTATAACACTTGTTTGTCATTCATTTGGACCAATGGGAAATTAAAGCCAAGGATCCATACTTATAGACTATGTAAGACCGATTTCTCAATTGTATTTGAGAATTTTTCTATAAAATTTGTTTGTCACTCATTTGGACCAATGGGAAATTAAAGCCAAGGATCCATACTTATAGGCTATGTAAGTCCGATTTCTCAATTGTATTTGAGAATTTTTCTATAAAATTTTAAAGATTAAAATTGTGTAAATTTTGTTCAGCTCTACGTGAATTTGGCTATTTGTGGGCACATTCATGTTTGTCACTCATTTGGACCAATGGGAAATTAAAGCCAAGGATCCATACTTATAGACTATGTAAGTCCGATTTCTCAATTGTATTTGAGAATTTTTCTATAAAATTTTAAAGATTAAAATTGTGTAAATTTTGTTCAGCTCTACGTGAATTTGGCTATTTGTGGGCACATTCATGTTTGTCACTCATTTGGACCAATGGGAAATTAAAGCCAAGGATCCATACTTATAGACTATGTAAGACCGATTTCTCAATTGTATTTGAGAATTTTTCTATAAAATTTGTTTGTCACTCATTTGGACCAATGGGAAATTAAAGCCAAGGATTCATACTTATAGGCTATGTAAGTCCGATTTCTCAATTGTATTTGAGAATTTTTCTATAAAATTTTAAAGATTAAAATTGTGTAAATTTTGTTCAGCTCTACGTGAATTTGGCTATTTGTGGGCACATTCATGTTTGTCACTCATTTGGACCAATGGGAAATTAAAGCCAAGGATCCATACTTATAGACTATGTAAGTCCGATTTCTCAATTGTATTTGAGAATTTTTCTATAAAATTTTAAAGATTAAAATTGTGTAAATTTTGTTCAGCTCTACGTGAATTTGGCTATTTGTGGGCACATTTATGTTTGTCACTCATTTGGACCAATGGGAAATTAAAGCCAAGGATCCATACTTATAGACTATGTAAGACCGATTTCTCAATTGTATTTGAGAATTTTTCTATAAAATTTGTTTGTCACTCATTTGGACCAATGGGAAATTAAAGCCAAGGATTCATACTTATAGGCTATGTAAGTCCGATTTCTCAATTGTATTTGAGAATTTTTCTATAACACTTGTTTGTCATTCATTTGGACCAATGGGAAATTAAAGCCAAGGATCCATACTTATAGACTATGTAAGACCGATTTCTCAATTGTATTTGAGAATTTTTCTATAAAATTTGTTTGTCACTCATTTGGACCAATGGGAAATTAAAGCCAAGGATTCATACTTATAGGCTATGTAAGTCCGATTTCTCAATTGTATTTGAGAATTTTTCTATAACACTTGTTTGTCATTCATTTGGACCAATGGGAAATTAAAGCCAAGGATCCATACTTATAGACTATGTAAGACCGATTTCTCAATTGTATTTGAGAATTTTTCTATAAAATTTGTTTGTCACTCATTTGGACCAATGGGAAATTAAAGCCAAGGATCCATACTTATAGGCTATGTAAGTCCGATTTCTCAATTGTATTTGAGAATTTTTCTATAAAATTTTAAAGATTAAAATTGTGTAAATTTTGTTCAGCTCTACGTGAATTTGGCTATTTGTGGGCACATTTATGTTTGTCACTCATTTGGACCAATGGGAAATTAAAGCCAAGGATCCATACTTATAGACTATGTAAGACCGATTTCTCAATTGTATTTGAGAATTTTTCTATAAAATTTGTTTGTCACTCATTTGGACCAATGGGAAATTAAAGCCAAGGATCCATACTTATAGACTATGTAAGACCGATTTCTCAATTGTATTTGAGAATTTTTCTATAAAATTTGTTTGTCACTCATTTGGACCAATGGGAAATTAAAGCCAAGGATCCATACTTATAGGCTATGTAAGTCCGATTTCTCAATTGTATTTGAGAATTTTACTATAAAATTTTAAAGATTAAAATTGTGTAAATTTTGTTCAGCTCTACGTGAATTTGGCTATTTGTGGGCACATTCATGTTTGTCACTCATTTGGACCAATGGGAAATTAAAGCCAAGGATCCATACTTATAGACTATGTAAGTCCGATTTCTCAATTGTATTTGAGAATTTTTCTATAACACTTGTTTGTCATTCATTTGGACCAATGGGAAATTAAAGCCAAGGATCCATACTTATAGACTATGTAAGACCGATTTCTCAATTGTATTTGAGAATTTTTCTATAAAATTTGTTTGTCATTCATTTGGACCAATGGGAAATTAAAGCCAAGGATCCATACTTATAGACTATGTAAGACCGATTTCTCAATTGTATTTGAGAATTTTTCTATAAAATTTGTTTGTCACTCATTTGGACCAATGGGAAATTAAAGCCAAGGATTCATACTTATAGGCTATGTAAGTCCGATTTCTCAATTGTATTTGAGAATTTTTCTATAACACTTGTTTGTCATTCATTTGGACCAATGGGAAATTAAAGCCAAGGATCCATACTTATAGACTATGTAAGACCGATTTCTCAATTGTATTTGAGAATTTTTCTATAAAATTTGTTTGTCACTCATTTGGACCAATGGGAAATTAAAGCCAAGGATCCATACTTATAGGCTATGTAAGTCCGATTTCTCAATTGTATTTGAGAATTTTACTATAAAATTTTAGAGATTAAAATTGTGTAAATTTTGTTCAGCTCTACGTGAATTTGGCTATTTGTGGGCACATTTATGTTTGTCACTCATTTGGACCAATGGGAAATTAAAGCCAAGGATCCATACTTATAGACTATGTAAGTCCGATTTCTCAATTGTATTTGAGAATTTTTCTATAACACTTGTTTGTCATTCATTTGGACCAATGGGAAATTAAAGCCAAGGATCCATACTTATAGACTATGTAAGACCGATTTCTCAATTGTATTTGAGAATTTTTCTATAAAATTTGTTTGTCATTCATTTGGACCAATGGGAAATTAAAGCCAAGGATCCATACTTATAGACTATGTAAGACCGATTTCTCAATTGTATTTGAGAATTTTTCTATAAAATTTGTTTGTCACTCATTTGGACCAATGGGAAATTAAAGCCAAGGATTCATACTTATAGGCTATGTAAGTCCGATTTCTCAATTGTATTTGAGAATTTTTCTATAACACTTGTTTGTCATTCATTTGGACCAATGGGAAATTAAAGCCAAGGATCCATACTTATAGACTATGTAAGACCGATTTCTCAATTGTATTTGAGAATTTTTCTATAAAATTTTAAAGATTAAAATTGTGTAAATTTTGTTCAGCTCTACGTGAATTTGGCTATTTGTGGGCACATTTATGTTTGTCACTCATTTGGACCAATGGGAAATTAAAGCCAAGGATCCATACTTATAGACTATGTAAGTCCGATTTCTCAATTGTATTTGAGAATTTTTCTATAACACTTGTTTGTCATTCATTTGGACCAATGGGAAATTAAAGCCAAGGATCCATACTTATAGACTATGTAAGACCGATTTCTCAATTGTATTTGAGAATTTTTCTATAAAATTTGTTTGTCACTCATTTGGACCAATGGGAAATTAAAGCCAAGGATCCATACTTATAGGCTATGTAAGTCCGATTTCTCAATTGTATTTGAGAATTTTTCTATAAAATTTTAAAGATTAAAATTGTGTAAATTTTGTTCAGCTCTACGTGAATTTGGCTATTTGTGGGCACATTTATGTTTGTCACTCATTTGGACCAATGGGAAATTAAAGCCAAGGATCCATACTTATAGGCTATGTAAGTCCGATTTCTCAATTGTATTTGAGAATTTTTCTATAAAATTTTAAAGATTAAAATTGTGTAAATTTTGTTCAGCTCTACGTGAATTTGGCTATTTGTGGGCACATTTATGTTTGTCATTCATTTGGACCAATGGGAAATTAAAGCCAAGGATCCATACTTATAGACTATGTAAGACCGATTTCTCAATTGTATTTGAGAATTTTTCTATAAAATTTTAAAGATTAAAATTGTGTAAATTTTGTTCAGCTCTACGTGAATTTGGCTATTTGTGGGCACATTTATGTTTGTCACTCATTTGGACCAATGGGAAATTAAAGCCAAGGATCCATACTTATAGACTATGTAAGTCCGATTTCTCAATTGTATTTGAGAATTTTTCTATAACACTTGTTTGTCATTCATTTGGACCAATGGGAAATTAAAGCCAAGGATCCATACTTATAGACTATGTAAGACCGATTTCTCAATTGTATTTGAGAATTTTTCTATAAAATTTGTTTGTCATTCATTTGGACCAATGGGAAATTAAAGCCAAGGATCCATACTTATAGACTATGTAAGACCGATTTCTCAATTGTATTTGAGAATTTTTTCTATAAAATTTTAAAGATTAAAATTGTGTAAATTTTGTTCAGCTCTACGTGAATTTGGCTATTTGTGGGCACATTTATGTTTGTCACTCATTTGGACCAATGGGAAATTAAAGCCAAGGATCCATACTTATAGACTATGTAAGTCCGATTTCTCAATTGTATTTGAGAATTTTTCTATAACACTTGTTTGTCATTCATTTGGACCAATGGGAAATTAAAGCCAAGGATCCATACTTATAGACTATGTAAGACCGATTTCTCAATTGTATTTGAGAATTTTTCTATAAAATTTGTTTGTCACTCATTTGGACCAATGGGAAATTAAAGCCAAGGATCCATACTTATAGGCTATGTAAGTCCGATTTCTCAATTGTATTTGAGAATTTTTCTATAAAATTTTAAAGATTAAAATTGTGTAAATTTTGTTCAGCTCTACGTGAATTTGGCTATTTGTGGGCACATTTATGTTTGTCACTCATTTGGACCAATGGGAAATTAAAGCCAAGGATCCATACTTATAGGCTATGTAAGTCCGATTTCTCAATTGTATTTGAGAATTTTTCTATAAAATTTTAAAGATTAAAATTGTGTAAATTTTGTTCAGCTCTACGTGAATTTGGCTATTTGTGGGCACATTTATGTTTGTCACTCATTTGGACCAATGGGAAATTAAAGCCAAGGATCCATACTTATAGACTATGTAAGTCCGATTTCTCAATTGTATTTGAGAATTTTTCTATAACACTTGTTTGTCATTCATTTGGACCAATGGGAAATTAAAGCCAAGGATCCATACTTATAGACTATGTAAGACCGATTTCTCAATTGTATTTGAGAATTTTTCTATAAAATTTGTTTGTCACTCATTTGGACCAATGGGAAATTAAAGCCAAGGATCCATACTTATAGGCTATGTAAGTCCGATTTCTCAATTGTATTTGAGAATTTTTCTATAAAATTTTAAAGATTAAAATTGTGTAAATTTTGTTCAGCTCTACGTGAATTTGGCTATTTGGTGGGCACATTTATGTTTGTCACTCATTTGGACCAATGGGAAATTAAAGCCAAGGATCCATACTTATAGGCTATGTAAGTCCGATTTCTCAATTGTATTTGAGAATTTTTCTATAAAATTTTAAAGATTAAAAATTGTGTAAATTTTGTTCAGCTCTACGTGAATTTGGCTATTTGTGGGCACATTTATGTTTGTCACTCATTTGGACCAATGGGAAATTAAAGCCAAAGATCCATACCTATAGGCTATGTAAGTCCGATTTTTCAATTGTATTTGAGAATTTTTCTATAAAATTTTAAAGATTAAAATTGTGTAAATTTTGTTCAGCTCTACGTGAATTTGGCTATTTGTGGGCACATTTATGTTTGTCACTCATTTGGACCAATGGGAAATTAAAGCCAAGGATCCATACTTATAGACTATGTAAGTCCGATTTCTCAATTGTATTTGAGAATTTTTCTATAACACTTGTTTGTCATTCATTTGGACCAATGGGAAATTAAAGCCAAGGATCCATACTTATAGACTATGTAAGACCGATTTCTCAATTGTATTTGAGAATTTTTCTATAACACTTGTTTGTCATTCATTTGGACCAATGGGAAATTAAAGCCAAGGATCCATACTTATAGGCTATGTAAGTCCGATTTCGCAATTGTATTTGAGAATTTTTCTATAAAATTTTAAAGATTAAAATTGTGTAAATTTTGTTCAGCTCCTCGTGAATTTGGCTATTTGTGGGCACATTTATGTTTGTCACTCATTTGGACCAATGGGAAATTAAAGCCAAGGATCCATACTTATAGACTATGTAAGACCGATTTCTCAATTGTATTTGAGAATTTTTCTATAAAATTTGTTTGTCATTCATTTGGACCAATGGGAAATTAAAGCCAAGGATCCATACTTATAGACTATGTAAGACCGATTTCTCAATTGTATTTGAGAATTTTTCTATAAAATTTGTTTGTCACTCATTTGGACCAATGGGAAATTAAAGCCAAGGATTCATACTTATAGGCTATGTAAGTCCGATTTCTCATTGTATTTGAGAATTTTTCTATAAAATTTTAAAGATTAAAATTGTGTAAATTTTGTTCAGCTCTACGTGAATTTGGCTATTTGTGGGCACATTTATGTTTGTCACTTATTTGGACCAATGGGAAATTAAAGCCAAGGATCCATACTTATAGACTATGTAAGTCCGATTTCTCAATTGTATTTGAGAATTTTTCTATAACACTTGTTTGTCATTCATTTGGACCAATGGGAAATTAAAGCCAAGGATCCATACTTATAGACTATGTAAGACCGATTTCTCAATTGTATTTGAGAATTTTTCTATAAAATTTGTTTGTCACTCATTTGGACCAATGGGAAATTAAAGCCAAGGATTCATACTTATAGGCTATGTAAGTCCGATTTCTCAATTGTATTTGAGAATTTTTCTATAAAATTTTAAAGATTAAAATTGTGTAAATTTTGTTCAGCTCTACGTGAATTTGGCTATTTGTGGGCACATTTATGTTTGTCACTCATTTGGACCAATGGGAAATTAAAGCCAAGGATCCATACTTATAGACTATGTAAGTCCGATTTCTCAATTGTATTTGAGAATTTTTCTATAAAATTTTAAAGATTAAAATTGTGTAAATTTTGTTCAGCTCTACGTGAATTTGGCTATTTGTGGGCACATTTATGTTTGTCACTCATTTGGACCAATGGGAAATTAAAGCCAAGGATCCATACTTATAGACTATGTAAGTCCGATTTCTCAATTGTATTTGAGAATTTTTCTATAACACTTGTTTGTCATTCATTTGGACCAATGGGAAATTAAAGCCAAGGATCCATACTTATAGACTATGTAAGACCGATTTCTCAATTGTATTTGAGAATTTTTCTATAAAAATTTGTTTGTCACTCATTTGGACCAATGGAAATTAAAGCCAAGGATTCATACTTATAGGCTATGTAAGTCCGATTTCTCAATTGTATTTGAGAATTTTTCTATAACACTTGTTTGTCATTCATTTGGACCAATGGGAAATTAAAGCCAAGGATCCATACTTATAGACTATGTAAGACCGATTTCTCAATTGTATTTGAGAATTTTTCTATAAAATTTTAAAGATTAAAATTGTGTAAATTTTGTTCAGCTCTACGTGAATTTGGCTATTTGTGGGCACATTTATGTTTGTCACTCATTTGGACCAATGGGAAATTAAAGCCAAGGATCCATACTTATAGACTATGTAAAGTCCGATTTCTCAATTGTATTTGAGAATTTTTCTATAACACTTGTTTTGTCATTCATTTGGACCAATGGGAAATTAAAGCCAAGGATCCATACTTATAGACTATGTAAGACCGATTTCTCAATTTATTTGAGAATTTTTCTATAAAATTTGTTTGTCACTCATTTGGACCAATGGGAAATTAAAGCCAAGGATTCATACTTATAGACTATGTAAGACCGATTTCTCAATTGTATTGAGAATTTTTCTATAAAATTTTAAAGATTAAAATTGTGTAAATTTTGTTCAGCTCTACGTGAATTTGGCTATTTGTGGGCACATTTATGTTTGTCACTCATTTGGACCAATGGGAAATTAAAGCCAAGGATCCATACTTATAGACTATGTAAGACCGATTTCTCAATTGTATTTGAGAATTTTTCTATAAAATTTGTTTGTCACTCATTTGGACCAATGGGAAATTAAAGCCAAGGATTCATACTTATAGGCTATGTAAGTCCGATTTCTCAATTGTATTTGAGAATTTTTCTATAACACTTGTTTGTCATTCATTTGGACCAATGGGAAATTAAAGCCAAGGATCCATACTTATAGACTATGTAAGACCGATTTCTCAATTGTATTTGAGAATTTTTCTATAAAATTTGTTTGTCACTCATTTGGACCAATGGGAAATTAAAGCCAAGGATTCATACTTATAGGCTATGTAAGTCCGATTTCTCAATTGTATTTGAGAATTTTTCTATAAAATTTTAAAGATTAAAATTGTGTAAATTTTGTTCAGCTCTACGTGAATTTGGCTATTTGTGGGCACATTTATGTTTGTCACTCATTTGGACCAATGGAAATTAAAGCCAAGGATCCATACTTATAGACTATGTAAGACCGATTTCTCAATTGTATTTGAGAATTTTTCTATAAAATTTGTTTGTCACTCATTTGGACCAATGGGAAATTAAAGCCAAGGATTCATACTTATAGGCTATGTAAGTCCGATTTCTCAATTGTATTTGAGAATTTTTCTATAACACTTGTTTGTCATTCATTTGGACCAATGGGAAATTAAAGCCAAGGATCCATACTTATAGACTATGTAAGACCGATTTCTCAATTGTATTTGAGAATTTTTCTATAAAATTTTAAAGATTAAAATTGTGTAAATTTTGTTCAGCTCTACGTGAATTTGGCTATTTGTGGGCACATTTATGTTTGTCACTCATTTGGACCAATGGGAAATTAAAGCAAGGATCCATACTTATAGACTATGTAAGTCCGATTTCTCAATTGTATTTGAGAATTTTTTCTATAACACTTGTTTGTCATTCATTTGGACCAATGGGAAATTAAAGCCAAGGATCCATACTTATAGACTATGTAAGACCGATTTCTCAATTGTATTTGAGAATTTTTCTATAAAATTTTAAAGATTAAAATTGTGTAAATTTTGTTCAGCTCTACGTGAATTTGGCTATTTGTGGGCACATTTATGTTTGTCACTCATTTGGACCAATGGGAAATTAAAGCCAAGGATCCATACTTATAGACTATGTAAGTCCGATTTCTCAATTGTATTTGAGAATTTTTCTATAACACTTGTTTGTCATTCATTTGGACCAATGGGAAATTAAAGCCAAGGATCCATACTTATAGACTATGTAAGACCGATTTCTCAATTGTATTTGAGAATTTTTCTATAAAATTTGTTTGTCATTCATTTGGACCAATGGGAAATTAAAGCCAAGGATCCATACTTATAGACTATGTAAGACCGATTTCTCAATTGTATTTGAGAATTTTTCTATAAAATTTGTTTGTCACTCATTTGGACCAATGGGAAATTAAAGCCAAGGATTCATACTTATAGGCTATGTAAGTCCGATTTCTCAATTGTATTTGAGAATTTTTCTATAACACTTGTTTGTCATTCATTTGGACCAATGGGAAATTAAAGCCAAGGATCCATACTTATAGACTATGTAAGACCGATTTCTCAATTGTATTTGAGAATTTTTCTATAAAATTTTAAAGATTAAAATTGTGTAAATTTTGTTCAGCTCTACGTGAATTTGGCTATTTGTGGGCACATTTATGTTTGTCACTCATTTGGACCAATGGGAAATTAAAGCCAAGGATCCATACTTATAGACTATGTAAGTCCGATTTCTCAATTGTATTTGAGAATTTTTCTATAACACTTGTTTGTCATTCATTTGGACCAATGGGAAATTAAAGCCAAGGATCCATACTTATAGACTATGTAAGACCGATTTCTCAATTGTATTTGAGAATTTTTCTATAAAATTTGTTTGTCACTCATTTGGACCAATGGGAAATTAAAGCCAAGGATCCATACTTATAGGCTATGTAAGTCCGATTTCTCAATTGTATTTGAGAATTTTTCTATAAAATTTTAAAGATTAAAATTGTGTAAATTTTGTTCAGCTCTACGTGAATTTGGCTATTTGTGGGCACATTTATGTTTGTCACTCATTTGGACCAATGGGAAATTAAAGCCAAGGATCCATACTTATAGGCTATGTAAGTCCGATTTCTCAATTGTATTTGAGAATTTTTCTATAAAATTTTAAAGATTAAAATTGTGTAAATTTTGTTCAGCTCTACGTGAATTTGGCTATTTGTGGGCACATTTATGTTTGTCACTCATTTGGACCAATGGGAAATTAAAGCCAAAGATCCATACCTATAGGCTATGTAAGTCCGATTTTTCAATTGTATTTGAGAATTTTTCTATAAAATTTTAAAGATTAAAATTGTGTAAATTTTGTTCAGCTCTACGTGAATTTGGCTATTTGTGGGCACATTTATGTTTGTCACTCATTTGGACCAATGGGAAATTAAAGCCAAGGATCCATACTTATAGACTATGTAAGTCCGATTTCTCAATTGATTTGAGAATTTTTCTATAAAACTTGTTTGTCATTCATTTGGACCAATGGGAAATTAAAGCCAAGGATCCATACTTATAGACTATGTAAGACCGATTTCTCAATTGTATTTGAGAATTTTTCTATAAAATTTTAAAGATTAAAATTGTGTAAATTTTGTTCAGCTCTACGTGAATTAGGCTATTTGTGGGCACATTTATGTTTGTCACTCATTTGGACCAATGGGAAATTAAAGCCAAGGATCCATACTTATAGACTATGTAAGTCCGATTTCTCAATTGTATTTGAGAATTTTTCTATAACACTTGTTTGTCATTCATTTGGACCAATGGGAAATTAAAGCCAAGGATCCATACTTATAGACAATGTAAGTCCGATTTCTCAATTGATTTGAGAATTTTTCTATAAAACTTGTTTGTCATTCATTTGGACCAATGGGAAATTAAAGCCAAGGATCCATACTTATAGACTATGTAAGACCGATTTCTCAATTGTATTTGAGAATTTTTCTATAAAATTTGTTTGTCACTCATTTGGACCAATGGGAAATTAAAGCCAAGGATCCATACTTATAGGCTATGTAAGTCCGATTTCTCAATTGTATTTGAGAATTTTTCTATAAAATTTTAAAGATTAAAATTGTGTAAATTTTGTTCAGCTCTACGTGAATTTGGCTATTTGTGGGCACATTTATGTTTGTCACTCATTTGGACCAATGGGAAATTAAAGCCAAGGATCCATACTTATAGACTATGTAAGTCCGATTTCTCAATTGTATTTGAGAATTTTTCTATAAAATTTGTTTGTCACTCATTTGGACCAATGGGAAATTAAAGCCAAGGATCCATACTTATAGACTATGTAAGACCGATTTCTCAATTGTATTTGAGAATTTTTCTATAAAATTTGTTTGTCACTCATTTGGACCAATGGGAAATTAAAGCCAAGGATCCATACTTATAGGCTATGTAAGTCCGATTTCTCAATTGTATTTCAGAATTTTTCTATAAAATTTTAAAGATTAAAATTGTGTAAATTTTGTTCAGCTCTACGTGAATTTGGCTATTTGTGGGCACATTTATGTTTGTCACTCATTTGGACCAATGGGAAATTAAAGCCAAAGATCCATACTTATAGGCTATGTAAGTCCGATTTCTCAATTGTATTTGAGAATTTTTCTATAAAATTTTAAAGATTAAAATTGTGTAAATTTTGTTCAGCTCTACGTGAATTTGGCTATTTGTGGGCACATTTATGTTTGTCACTCATTTGGACCAATGGGAAATTAAAGCCAAGGATCCATACTTATAGGCTATGTAAGTCCGATTTCTCAATTGTATTTGAGAATTTTTCTATAAAATTTTAAAGATTAAAATTGTGTAAATTTTGTTCAGCTCTACGTGAATTTGGCTATTTGTGGGCACATTTATGTTTGTCACTCATTTGGACCAATGGGAAATTAAAGCCAAGGATCCATACTTATAGACTATGTAAGTCCGATTTCTCAATTGTATTTGAGAATTTTTCTATAAAATTTGTTTGTCATTCATTTGGACCAATGGGAAATTAAAGCCAAGGATCCATACTTATAGACTATGTAAGTCCGATTTCTCAATTGATTTGAGAATTTTTCTATAAAACTTGTTTGTCATTCATTTGGACCAATGGGAAATTAAAGCCAAGGATCCATACTTATAGACTATGTAAGACCGATTTCTCAATTGTATTTGAGAATTTTTCTATAAAATTTTAAAGATTAAAATTGTGTAAATTTTGTTCAGCTCTACGTGAATTAGGCTATTTGTGGGCACATTTATGTTTGTCACTCATTTGGACCAATGGGAAATTAAAGCCAAGGATCCATACTTATAGACTATGTAAGTCCGATTTCTCAATTGTATTTGAGAATTTTTCTATAACACTTGTTTGTCATTCATTTGGACCAATGGGAAATTAAAGCCAAGGATCCATACTTATAGACTATGTAAGACCGATTTCTCAATTGTATTTGAGAATTTTTCTATAAAATTTGTTTGTCACTCATTTGGACCAATGGGAAATTAAAGCCAAGGATCCATACTTATAGACTATGTAAGTCCGATTTCTCAATTGTATTTGAGAATTTTTCTATAAAATTTGTTTGTCACTCATTTGGACCAATGGGAAATTAAAGCCAAGGATCCATACTTATAGGCTATGTAAGACCGATTTCTCAATTGTATTTGAGAATTTTTCTATAAAATTTGTTTGTCACTCATTTGGACCAATGGGAAATTAAAGCCAAGGATCCATACTTATAGGCTATGTAAGTCCGATTTCTCAATTGTATTTGAGAATTTTTCTATAACACTTGTTTGTCATTCATTTGGACCAATGGGAAATTAGAGCCAAGGATCCATACTTATAGGCTATGTAAGTCCGATTTCTCAATTGTATTTGAGAATTTTTCTATAAAATTTGTTTGTCACTCATTTGGACCAATGGGAAATTAAAGCCAATGATCCATACTTATAGGCTATGTAAGTCCGATTTCTCAATTGTATTTGAGAATTTTTCTATAAAATTTTAAAGATTAAAATTGTGTAAATTTTGTTCAGCTCTACGTGAATTTGGCTATTTGTGGGCACATTTATGTTCGTCATTCATTTGGACCAATGGGAAATTAAAGCCAATGATCCATACTTATAGGCTATGTAAGTCCGATTTCTCAATTGTATTTGAGAATTTTTCTATAAAATTTTAAAGATTTAAATTGTGTAAATTTTGTTCAGCTCTACGTGAATTTGGCTATTTGTGGGCACATTTATGTTTGTCACTCATTTGGACCAATGGGAAATTAAAGCCAATGATCCATACTTATAGGCTATGTAAGTCCGATTTCTCAATTGTATTTGAGAATTTTTCTATAACACTTGTTTGTCACTCATTTGGACCAATGGGAAATTAAAGCCAAGGATCCATACTTATAGACTATGTAAGTCCGATTTCTCAATTGTATTTGAGAATTTTTCTATAAAATTTTAAAGATTTAAATTGTGTAAATTTTGTTCAGCTCTACGTGAATTTGGCTATTTGTGAGCACATTTATGTTCGTCATTCATTTGGACCAATGGGAAATTAAAGCCAATGATCCATACTTATAGGCTATGTGAGTCCGATTTCTCAATTGTATTTGAGAATTTTTCTATAAAATTTGTTTGTCACTCATTTGGACCAATGGGAAATTAAAGCCAATGATCCATACTTATAGGCTATGTAAGTCCGATTTCTCAATTGTATTTGAGAATTTTTCTATAAAATTTTAAAGATTAAAATTGTGTAAATTTTGTTCAGCTCTACGTGAATTTGGCTATTTGTGGGCACATTTATGTTCGTCATTCATTTGGACCAATGGGAAATTAAAGCCAATGATCCATACTTATAGGCTATGTAAGTCCGATTTCTCAATTGTATTTGAGAATTTTTCTATAACACTTGTTTGTCACTCATTTGGACCAATGGGAAATTAAAGCCAAGGATCCATACTTATAGACTATGTAAGTCCGATTTCTCAATTGTATTTGAGAATTTTTCTATAAAATTTTAAAGATTTAAATTGTGTAAATTTTGTTCAGCTCTACGTGAATTTGGCTATTTGTGGGCACATTTATGTTCGTCATTCATTTGGACCAATGGGAAATTAAAGCCAAGGATCCATACTTATAGACTATGTAAGTCCGATTTCTCAATTGTATTTGAGAATTTTTCTATAACACTTGTTTGTCACTCATTTGGACCAATGGGAAATTAAAGCCAAGGATCCATACTTATAGACTATGTAAGTCCGATTTCTCAATTGTATTTGAGAATTTTTCTATAAAATTTTAAAGATTTAAATTGTGTAAATTTTGTTCAGCTCTACGTGAATTTGGCTATTTGTGGGCACATTTATGTTCGTCATTCATTTGGACCAATGGGAAATTAGAGCCAAGGATCCATACTTATAGACTATGTAAGTCCGATTTCTCAATTGTATTTGAGAATTTTTCTATAAAATTTGTTTGTCACTCATTTGGACCAATGGGAAATTAAAGCCAATGATCCATACTTATAGGCTATGTAAGTCCGATTTCTCAATTGTATTTGAGAATTTTTCTATAAAATTTTAAAGATTTAAATTGTGTAAATTTTGTTCAGCTCTACGTGAATTTGGCTATTTGTGGGCACATTTATGTTTGTCACTCATTTGAACCAATGGGAAATTAAAGCCAAGGATCCATACTTATAGGCTATGTAAGTCCGATTTCTCAATTGTATTTGAGAATTTTTCTATAAAATTTTAAAGATTTAAATTGTGTAAATTTTGTTCAGCTCTACGTGAATTTGGCTATTTGTGGGCACATTTATGTTTGTCACTCATTTGGACCAATGGGAAATTAAAGCCAAGGATCCATACTTATAGACTATGTAAGTCCGATTTCTCAATTGTATTTGAGAATTTTTCTATAACACTTGTTTGTCATTCATTTGGACCAATGGGAAATTAAAGCCAAGGATCCATACTTATAGACTATGTAAGACCGATTTCTCAATTGTATTTGAGAATTTTTCTATAAAATTTGTTTGTCACTCATTTGGACCAATGGGAAATTAAAGCCAAGGATCCATACTTATAGGCTATGTAAGTCCGATTTCTCAATTGTATTTGAGAATTTTTCTATAAAATTTTAAAGATTAAAATTGTGTAAATTTTGTTCAGCTCTACGTGAATTTGGCTATTTGTGGGCACATTTATGTTTGTCACTCATTTGGACCAATGGGAAATTAAAGCCAAGGATCCATACTTATAGACTATGTAGGTCCGATTTCTCAATTGTATTTGAGAATTTTTCTATAACACTTGTTTGTCATTCATTTGGACCAATGGGAAATTAAAGCCAAGGATCCATACTTATAGACTTTGTAAGTCCGATTTCTCAATTGTATTTGAGAATTTTTCTATAAAATTTGTTTGTCACTCATTTGGACCAATGGGAAATTAAAGCCAAGGATCCATACTTATAGGCTATGTAAGTCCGTTTTCTCAATTGTATTTGAGAATTTTTCTATAAAATTTGTTTGTCACTCATTTGGACCAATGGGAAATTAAAGCCAAGGATCCATACTTATAGACTATGTAGGTCCGATTTCTCAATTGTATTTGAGAATTTTTCTATAACACTTGTTTGTCATTCATTTGGACCAATGGGAAATTAAAGCCAAGGATCCATACTTATAGACTTTGTAAGTCCGATTTCTCAATTGTATTTGAGAATTTTTCTATAAAATTTGTTTGTCACTCATTTGGACCAATGGGAAATTAAAGCCAAGGATCCATACTTATAGGCTATGTAAGTCCGATTTCTCAATTGTATTTGAGAATTTTTCTATAAAATTTTAAAGATTAAAATTGTGTAAATTTTGTTCAGCTCTACGTGAATTTGGCTATTTGTGGGCACATTTATGTTTGTCACTCATTTGGACCAATGGGAAATTAAAGCCAAGGATCCATACTTATAGACTATGTAAGACCGATTTCTCAATTGTATTTGAGAATTTTTCTATAAAATTTGTTTGTCACTCATTTGGACCAATGGGAAATTAAAGCCAAGGATCCATACTTATAGGCTATGTGAGTCCGATTTCTCAATTGTATTTGAGAATTTTTCTATAAAATTTTAAAGATTTAAATTGTGTAAATTTTGTTCAGCTCTACGTGAATTTGGCTATTTGTGGGCACATTTATGTTTGTCACTCATTTGGACCAATGGGAAATTAAAGCCAATGATCCATACTTATAGAATATGTAAGTCCGATTTCTCAATTGTATTTGAGAATTTTTCTATAAAATTTTAAAGATTTAAATTGTGTAAATTTTGTTCAGCTCTACGTGAATTTGGCTATTTGTGGGCACATTTATGTTTGTCACTCATTTGGACCAATGGGAAATTAAAGCCAAGGATCCATACTTATAGACTATGTAAGTCCGATTTCTCAATTGTATTTGAGAATTTTTCTATAACACTTGTTTGTCATTCATTTGGACCAATGGGAAATTAAAGCCAAGGATCCATACTTATAGACTATGTAAGACCGATTTCTCAATTGTATTTGAGAATTTTTCTATAAAATTTTAAAGATTAAAATTGTGTAAATTTTGTTCAGCTCTACGTGAATTTGGCTATTTGTGGGCACATTTATGTTTGTCACTCATTTGGACCAATGGGAAATTAAAGCCAAGGATCCATACTTATAGACTATGTAAGTCCGATTTCTCAATTGTATTTGAGAATTTTTCTATAAAATTTTAAAGATTAAAATTGTGTAAATTTTGTTCAGCTCTACGTGAATTTGGCTATTTGTGGGCACATTTATGTTCGTCATTCATTTGGACCAATGGGAAATTAAAGCCAATGATCCATACTTATAGGCTATGTAAGTCCGATTTCTCAATTGTATTTGAGAATTTTTCTATAAAATTTTAAAGATTAAAATTGTGTAAATTTTGTTCAGCTCTACGTGAATTTGGCTATTTGTGGGCACATTTATGTTTGTCACTCATTTGGACCAATGGGAAATTAAAGCCAAAGATCCATACCTATAGGCTATGTAAGTCCGATTTTTCAATTGTATTTGAGAATTTTTCTATAAAATTTTAAAGATTAAAATTGTGTAAATTTTGTTCAGCTCTACGTGAATTTGGCTATTTGTGGGCACATTTATGTTTGTCACTCATTTGGACCAATGGGAAATTAAAGCCAAGGATCCATACTTATAGACTATGTAAGTCCGATTTCTCAATTGATTTGAGAATTTTTCTATAAAACTTGTTTGTCATTCATTTGGACCAATGGGAAATTAAAGCCAAGGATCCATACTTATAGACTATGTAAGACCGATTTCTCAATTGTATTTGAGAATTTTTCTATAAAATTTTAAAGATTAAAATTGTGTAAATTTTGTTCAGCTCTACGTGAATTAGGCTATTTGTGGGCACATTTATGTTTGTCACTCATTTGGACCAATGGGAAATTAAAGCCAAGGATCCATACTTATAGACTATGTAAGTCCGATTTCTCAATTGTATTTGAGAATTTTTCTATAACACTTGTTTGTCATTCATTTGGACCAATGGGAAATTAAAGCCAAGGATCCATACTTATAGACTATGTAAGTCCGATTTCTCAATTGAATTGAGAATTTTTCTATAAAACTTGTTTGTCATTCATTTGGACCAATGGGAAATTAAAGCCAAGGAACCATACTTATAGACTATGTAAGACCGATTTCTCAATTGTATTTGAGAATTTTTCTATAAAATTTGTTTGTCACTCATTTGGACCAATGGGAAATTAAAGCCAAGGATCCATACTTATAGGCTATGTAAGTCCGATTTCTCAATTGTATTTGAGAATTTTTCTATAAAATTTTAAAGATTAAAATTGTGTAAATTTTGTTCAGCTCTACGTGAATTTGGCTATTTGTGGGCACATTTATGTTTGTCACTCATTTGGACCAATGGGAAATTAAAGCCAAGGATCCATACTTATAGACTATGTAAGTCCGATTTCTCAATTGTATTTGAGAATTTTTCTATAAAATTTTAAAGATTAAAATTGTGTAAATTTTTTTCAGCTCTACGTGAATTTGGCTATTTGTGGGCACATTTATGTTCGTCATTCATTTGGACCAATGGGAAATTAAAGCCAAGGATCCATACTTATAGGCTATGTAAGTCCGATTTCTCAATTGTATTTGAGAATTTTTCTATAAAATTTGTTTGTCACTCATTTGGACCAATGGGAAATTAAAGCCAAGGATCCATACTTATAGACTATGTAAGTCCGATTTCTCAATTGTATTTGAGAATTTTTCTATAACACTTGTTTGTCATTCATTTGGACCAATGGAAAATTAAAGCCAAGGATCCATACTTATAGGCTATGTAAGTCCGATTTCTCAATTGTATTTGAGAATTTTTCTATAAAATTTGTTTGTCACTCATTTGGACCAATGGGAAATTAAAGCCAAGGATCCATACTTATAGACTATGTAAGTCCGATTTCTCAATTGTATTTGAGAATTTTTCTATAACACTTGTTTGTCATTCATTTGGACCAATGGAAAATTAAAGCCAAGGATCCATACTTATAGACTATGTAAGTCCGATTTCTCAATTGTATTTGAGAATTTTTCTATAAAATTTTAAAGATTAAAATTGTGTAAATTTTGTTCAGCTCTACGTGAATTTGGCTATTTGTGGGCACATTTATGTTTGTCACTCATTTGGACCAATGGGAAATTAAAGCCAAGGATCCATACTTATAGACTATGTAAGTCCGATTTCTCAATTGTATTTGAGAATTTTTCTATAAAATTTTAAAGATTAAAATTGTGTAAATTTTGTTCAGCTCTACGTGAATTTGGCTATTTGTGGGCACATTTATGTTTGTCACTCATTTGAACCAATGGGAAATTCAAGCCAAGGATCCATACTTATAGGCTATGTAAGTCCGATTTCTCAATTGTATTTGAGAATTTTTCTATAAAATTTTAAAGATTAAAATTGTGTAAATTTTGTTCAGCTCTACGTGAATTTGGCTATTTGTGGGCACATTTATGTTTGTCACTCATTTGGACCAATGGGAAATTAAAGCCAAGGATCCATACTTATAGACTATGTAAGTCCGATTTCTCAATTGTATTTGAGAATTTTTCTATAACACTTGTTTGTCATTCATTTGGACCAATGGGAAATTAAAGCCAAGGATCCATACTTATAGACTATGTAAGACCGATTTCTCAATTGTATTTGAGAATTTTTCTATAAAATTTGTTTGTCACTCATTTGGACCAATGGGAAATTAAAGCCAAGGATCCATACTTATAGGCTATGTAAGTCCGATTTCTCAATTGTATTTGAGAATTTTTCTATAAAATTTTAAAGATTAAAATTGTGTAAATTTTGTTCAGCTCTACGTGAATTTGGCTATTTGTGGGCACATTTATGTTTGTCACTCATTTGGACCAATGGGAAATTAAAGCCAAGGATCCATACTTATAGACTATGTAAGTCCGATTTCTCAATTGTATTTGAGAATTTTTCTATAAAATTTTAAAGATTAAAATTGTGTAAATTTTGTTCAGCTCTACGTGAATTTGGCTATTTGTGGGCACATTTATGTTTGTCACTCATTTGAACCAATGGGAAATTCAAGCCAAGGATCCATACTTATAGGCTATGTAAGTCCGATTTCTCAATTGTATTTGAGAATTTTTCTATAAAATTTTAAAGATTAAAATTGTGTAAATTTTGTTCAGCTCTACGTGAATTTGGCTATTTGTGGGCACATTTATGTTTGTCACTCATTTGGACCAATGGGAAATTAAAGCCAAGGATCCATACTTATAGACTATGTAAGTCCGATTTCTCAATTGTATTTGAGAATTTTTCTATAACACTTGTTTGTCATTCATTTGGACCAATGGGAAATTAAAGCCAAGGATCCATACTTATAGACTATGTAAGACCGATTTCTCAATTGTATTTGAGAATTTTTCTATAAAATTTGTTTGTCACTCATTTGGACCAATGGGAAATTAAAGCCAAGGATCCATACTTATAGGCTATGTAAGTCCGATTTCTCAATTGTATTTGAGAATTTTTCTATAAAATTTTAAAGATTAAAATTGTGTAAATTTTGTTCAGCTCTACGTGAATTTGGCTATTTGTGGGCACATTTATGTTTGTCACTCATTTGGACCAATGGGAAATTAAAGCCAAGGATCCATACTTATAGACTATGTAGGTCCGATTTCTCAATTGTATTTGAGAATTTTTCTATAACACTTGTTTGTCATTCATTTGGACCAATGGGAAATTAAAGCCAAGGATCCATACTTATAGACTTTGTAAGTCCGATTTCTCAATTGTATTTGAGAATTTTTCTATAAAATTTGTTTGTCACTCATTTGGACCAATGGGAAATTAAAGCCAAGGATCCATACTTATAGGCTATGTAAGTCCGATTTCTCAATTGTATTTGAGAATTTTTCTATAAAATTTTAAAGATTAAAATTGTGTAAATTTTGTTCAGCTCTACGTGAATTTGGCTATTTGTGGGCACATTTATGTTTGTCACTCATTTGGACCAATGGGAAATTAAAGCCAAGGATCCATACTTATAGACTATGTAAGTCCGATTTCTCAATTGTATTTGAGAATTTTTCTATAACACTTGTTTGTCATTCATTTGGACCAATGGGAAATTAAAGCCAAGGATCCATACTTATAGGCTATGTAAGTCCGATTTCTCAATTGTATTTGAGAATTTTTCTATAAAATTTTAAAGATTAAAATTGTGTAAATTTTGTTCAGCTCTACGTGAATTTGGCTATTTGTGGGCACATTTATGTTTGTCACTCATTTGGACCAATGGGAAATTAAAGCCAAGGATCCATACTTATAGACTATGTAAGTCCGATTTCTTAATTGTATTTGAGAATTTTTCTATAAAATTTTAAAGATTAAAATTGTGTAAATTTTGTTCAGCTCTACGTGAATTTGGCTATTTGTGGGCACATTTATGTTCGTCATTCATTTGGACCAATGGGAAATTAAAGCCAATGATCCATACTTATAGGCTATGTAAGTCCGATTTCTCAATTGTATTTGAGAATTTTTCTATAAAATTTTAAAGATTAAAATTGTGTAAATTTTGTTCAGCTCTACGTGAATTTGGCTATTTGTGGGCACATTTATGTTTGTCACTCATTTGGACCAATGGGAAATTAAAGCCAAGGATCCATACTTATAGGCTATGTAAGTCCGATTTCTCAATTGTATTTGAGAATTTTTCTATAAAATTTGTTTGTCACTCATTTGGACCAATGGGAAATTAAAGCCAATGATCCATACTTATAGGCTATGTAAGTCCGATTTCTCAATTGTATTTGAGAATTTTTCTATAAAATTTTAAAGATTAAAATTGTGTAAATTTTGTTCAGCTCTACGTGAATTTGGCTATTTGTGGGCACATTTATGTTTGTCACTCATTTGGACCAATGGGAAATTAAAGCCAAGGATCCATACTTATAGACTATGTAAGTCCGATTTCTCAATTGTATTTGAGAATTTTTCTATAAAATTTGTTTGTCACTCATTTGGACCAATGGGAAATTAAAGCCAATGATCCATACTTATAGGCTATGTAAGTCCGATTTCTCAATTGTATTTGAGAATTTTTCTATAAAATTTTAAAGATTAAAATTGTGTAAATTTTGTTCAGCTCTACGTGAATTTGGCTATTTGTGGGCACATTTATGTTTGTCACTCATTTGGACCAATGGGAAATTAAAGCCAAGGATCCATACTTATAGGCTATGTAAGTCCGATTTCTCAATTGTATTTGAGAATTTTTCTATAAAATTTGTTTGTCACTCATTTGGACCAATGGGAAATTAAAGCCAATGATCCATACTTATAGGCTATGTAAGTCCGATTTCTCAATTGTATTTGAGAATTTTTCTATAAAATTTGTTTGTCACTCATTTGGACCAATGGGAAATTAAAGCCAATGATCCATACTTATAGACTATGTAAGACCGATTTCTCAATTGTATTTGAGAATTTTTCTATAAAATTTTAAAGATTAAAATTGTGTAAATTTTGTTCAGCTCTACGTGAATTTGGCTATTTGTGGGCACATTTATGTTTGTCACTCATTTGGACCAATGGGAAATTAAAGCCAATGATCCATACTTATAGGCTATGTAAGTCCGATTTCTCAATTGTATTTGAGAATTTTTCTATAAAATTTTAAAAATTAAAATTGTGTAAATTTTGTTCAGCTCTACGTGAATTTGGCTATTTGTGGGCACATTTATGTTTGTCACTCATTTGGACCAATGGGAAATTAAAGCCAAGGATCCATACTTATAGGCTATGTAAGTCCGATTTCTCAATTGTATTTGAGAATTTTTCTATAAAATTTTAAAGATTAAAATTGTGTAAATTTTGTTCAGCTCTACGTGAATTTGGCTATTTGTGGGCACATTTATGTTTGTCACTCATTTGGACCAATGGGAAATTAAAGCCAAGGATCCATACTTATAGGCTATGTAAGTCCGATTTCTCAATTGTATTTGAGAATTTTTCTATAAAATTTTAAAGATTAAAATTGTGTAAATTTTGTTCAGCTCTACGTGAATTTGGCTATTTGTGGGCACATTTATGTTTGTCACTCATTTGGACCAATGGGAAATTAAAGCCAATGATCCATACTTATAGGCTATGTAAGTCCGATTTCTCAATTGTATTTGAGAATTTTTCTATAAAATTTTAAAGATTAAAATTGTGTAAATTTTGTTCAGCTCTACGTGAATTTGGCTATTTGTGGGCACATTTATGTTTGTCACTCATTTGGACCAATGGGAAATTAAAGCCAAGGATCCATACTTATAGGCTATGTAAGTCCGATTTCTCAATTGTATTTGAGAATTTTTCTATAAAATTTGTTTGTCACTCATTTGGACCAATGGGAAATTAAAGCCAATGATCCATACTTATAGGCTATGTAAGTCCGATTTCTCAATTGTATTTGAGAATTTTTCTATAAAATTTGTTTGTCACTCATTTGGACCAATGGGAAATTAAAGCCAAGGATCCATACTTATAGGCTATGTAAGTCCGATTTCTCAATTGTATTTGAGAATTTTTCTATAAAATTTTAAAGATTAAAATTGTGTAAATTTTGTTCAGCTCTACGTGAATTTGGCTATTTGTGGGCACATTTATGTTTGTCACTCATTTGGACCAATGGGAAATTAAAGCCAAGGATCCATACTTATAGGCTATGTAAGTCCGATTTCTCAATTGTATTTGAGAATTTTTCTATAAAATTTGTTTGTCACTCATTTGGACCAATGGGAAATTAAAGCCAATGATCCATACTTATAGGCTATGAAAGTCCGATTTCTCAATTGTATTTGAGAATTTTTCTATAAAATTTTAAAGATTAAAATTGTGTAAATTTTGTTCAGCTCTACGTGAATTTGGCTATTTGTGGGCACATTTATGTTTGTCACTCATTTGGACCAATGGGAAATTAAAGCCAAGGATCCATACTTATAGGCTATGTAAGTCCGATTTCTCAATTGTATTTGAGAATTTTTCTATAAAATTTGTTTGTCACTCATTTGGACCAATGGGAAATTAAAGCCAATGATCCATACTTATAGGCTATGTAAGTCCGATTTCTCAATTGTATTTGAGAATTTTTCTATAAAATTTGTTTGTCACTCATTTGGACCAATGGGAAATTAAAGCCAATGATCCATACTTATAGACTATGTAAGACCGATTTCTCAATTGTATTTGAGAATTTTTCTATAAAATTTTAAAGATTAAAATTGTGTAAATTTTGTTCAGCTCTACGTGAATTTGGCTATTTGTGGGCACATTTATGTTTGTCACTCATTTGGACCAATGGGAAATTAAAGCCAATGATCCATACTTATAGGCTATGTAAGTCCGATTTCTCAATTGTATTTGAGAATTTTTCTATAAAATTTTAAAAATTAAAATTGTGTAAATTTTGTTCAGCTCTACGTGAATTTGGCTATTTGTGGGCACATTTATGTTTGTCACTCATTTGGACCAATGGGAAATTAAAGCCAAGGATCCATACTTATAGGCTATGTAAGTCCGATTTCTCAATTGTATTTGAGAATTTTTCTATAAAATTTTAAAGATTAAAATTGTGTAAATTTTGTTCAGCTCTACGTGAATTTGGCTATTTGTGGGCACATTTATGTTTGTCACTCATTTGGACCAATGGGAAATTAAAGCCAAGGATCCATACTTATAGGCTATGTAAGTCCGATTTCTCAATTGTATTTGAGAATTTTTCTATAAAATTTTAAAGATTAAAATTGTGTAAATTTTTTTCAGCTCTACGTGAATTTGGCTATTTGTGGGCACATTTATGTTCGTCATTCATTTGGACCAATGGGAAATTAAAGCCAAGGATCCATACTTATAGACTATGTAAGTCCGATTTCTCAATTGTATTTGAAAATTTTTCTATAAAATTTGTTTGTCACTCATTTGGACCAATGGGAAATTAAAGCCAAGGATCCATACTTATAGGCTATGTAAGTCCGATTTCTCAATTGTATTTGAGAATTTTTCTATAAAATTTGTTTGTCACTCATTTGGACCAATGGGAAATTAAAGCCAAGGATTCATACTTATAGGCTATGTAAGTCCGATTTCTCAATTGTATTTGAGAATTTTTCTATAAAATTTTAAAAATTAAAATTGTGTAAATTTTGTTCAGCTCTACGTGAATTTGGCTATTTGTGGGCACATTTATGTTTGTCACTCATTTGAACCAATGGGAAATTAAAGCCAATGATCCATACTTATAGGCTATGTAAGTCCGATTTCTCAATTGTATTTGAGAATTTTTCTATAAAATTTGTTTGTCACTCATTTGGACCAATGGGAAATTAAAGCCAATGATCCATACTTATAGGCTATGTAAGTCCGATTTCTCAATTGTATTTGAGAATTTTTCTATAAAATTTTAAAAATTAAAATTGTGTAAATTTTGTTCAGCTCTACGTGAATTTGGCTATTTGTGGGCACATTTATGTTTGTCACTCATTTGAACCAATGGGAAATTAAAGCCAATGATCCATACTTATAGGCTATGTAAGTCCGATTTCTCAATTGTATTTGAGAATTTTTCTATAAAATTTGTTTGTCACTCATTTGGACCAATGGGAAATTAAAGCCAATGATCCATACTTATAGGCTATGTAAGTCCGATTTCTCAATTGTATTTGAGAATTTTTCTATAAAATTTTAAAAATTAAAATTGTGTAAATTTTGTTCAGCTCTACGTGAATTTGGCTATTTGTGGGCACATTTATGTTTGTCACTCATTTGGACCAATGGGAAATTAAAGCCAATGATCCATACTTATAGGCTATGTAAGTCCGATTTCTCAATTGTATTTGAGAATTTTTCTATAAAATTTGTTTGTCACTCATTTGGACCAATGGGAAATTAAAGCCAAGGATTCATACTTATAGGCTATGTAAGTCCGATTTCTCAATTGTATTTGAGAATTTTTCTATAAAATTTTAAAAATTAAAATTGTGTAAATTTTGTTCAGCTCTACGTGAATTTGGCTATTTGTGGGCACATTTATGTTTGTCACTCATTTGAACCAATGGGAAATTAAAGCCAAGGATCCATACTAATAGACTATGTAAGTCCGATTTCTCAATTGTATTTGAGAATTTTTCTATAAAATTTTAAAGATTAAAATTGTGTAAATTTTGTTCAGCTCTACGTGAATTTGGCTATTTGTGGGCACATTTATGTTCGTCATTCATTTGGACCAATGGGAAATTAAAGCCAAGGATCCATACTTATGGACTATGTAAGTCCGATTTCTCAATTGTATTTGAGAATTTTTCTATAAAATTTGTTTGTCACTCATTTGGACCAATGGGAAATTAAAGCCAAGGATCCATACTTATAGACTATGTAAGTCCGATTTCTCAATTGTATTTGAGAATTTTTCTATAAAATTTTAAAGATTAAAATTGTGTAAATTTTGTTCAGCTCTACGTGAATTTGGCTATTTGTGGGCACATTTATGTTTGTCACTCATTTGGACCAATGGGAAATTAAAGCCAAGGATCCATACTTATAGACTATGTAAGTCCGATTTCTCAATTGTATTTGAGAATTTTTCTATAAAATTTGTTTGTCACTCATTTGGACCAATGGGAAATTAAAGCCAAGGATCCATACTTATAGACTATGTAAGTCCGATTTCTCAATTGTATTTGAGAATTTTTCTATAAAATTTTAAAGATTAAAATTGTGTAAATTTTGTTCAGCTCTACGTGAATTTGGCTATTTGTGGGCACATTTATGTTCGTCATTCATTTGGACCAATGGGAAATTAAAGCCAAGGATCCATACTTATAGACTATGTAAGTCCGATTTCTCAATTGTATTTGAGAATTTTTCTATAAAATTTGTTTGTCACTCATTTGGACCAATGGGAAATTAAAGCCAAGGATCCATACTTATAGGCTATGTAAGTCCGATTTCTCAATTGTATTTGAGAATTTTTCTATAAAATTTTAAAGATTAAAATTGTGTAAATTTTGTTCAGCTCTACGTGAATTTGGCTATTTGTGGGCACATTTATGTTTGTCACTCATTTGGACCAATGGGAAATTAAAGCCAAGGATCCATACTTATAGACTATGTAAGTCCGATTTCTCAATTGTATTTGAGAATTTTTCTATAAAATTTGTTTGTCACTCATTTGGACCAATGGGAAATTAAAGCCAATGATCCATACTTATAGGCTATGTAAGTCCGATTTCTCAATTGTATTTGAGAATTTTTCTATAAAATTTTAAAGATTAAAATTGTGTAAATTTTGTTCAGCTCTACGTGAATTTGGCTATTTGTGGGCACATTTATGTTTGTCACTCATTTGGACCAATGGGAAATTAAAGCCAAGGATCCATACTTATAGGCTATGTAAGTCCGATTTCTCAATTGTATTTGAGAATTTTTCTATAAAATTTGTTTGTCACTCATTTGGACCAATGGGAAATTAAAGCCAAGGATCCATACTTATAGGCTATGTAAGTCCGATTTCTCAATTGTATTTGAGAATTTTTCTATAAAATTTTAAAGATTAAAATTGTGTAAATTTTGTTCAGCTCTACGTGAATTTGGCTATTTGTGGGCACATTTATGTTTGTCACTCATTTGGACTAATGGGAAATTAAAGCCAAGGATCCAAACTTATAGGCTATGTAAGTCCGATTTCTCAATTGTATTTGAGAATTTTTCTATAAAATTTTAAAAATTAAAATTGTGTAAATTTTGTTCAGCTCTACGTGAATTTGGCTATTTGTGGGCACATTTATGTTTGTCACTCATTTGGACCAATGGGAAATTAAAGCCAAGGATCCATACTTATAGGCTATGTAAGTCCGATTTCTCAATTGTATTTGAGAATTTTTCTATAAAATTTGTTTGTCACTCATTTGGACCAATGGGAAATTAAAGCCAATGATCCATACTTATAGGCTATGTAAGTCCGATTTCTCAATTGTATTTGAGAATTTTTCTATAAAATTTTAAAGATTAAAATTGTGTAAATTTTGTTCAGCTCTACGTGAATTTGGCTATTTGTGGGCACATTTATGTTTGTCACTCATTTGGACCAATGGGAAATTAAAGCCAAGGATCCATACTTATAGGCTATGTAAGTCCGATTTCTCAATTTGTATTTTCTATAAAATTTGTTTGTCACTCATTTGGACCAATGGGAAATTAAAGCCAATGATCCATACTTATAGGCTATGTAAGTCCGATTTCTCAATTGTATTTGAGAATTTTTCTATAAAATTTTAAAGATTAAAATTGTGTAAATTTTGTTCAGCTCTACGTGAATTTGGCTATTTGTGGGCACATTTATGTTTGTCACTCATTTGGACCAATGGGAAATTAAAGCCAAGGATCCATACTTATAGGCTATGTAAGTCCGATTTCTCAATTGTATTTGAGAATTTTTCTATAAAATTTGTTTGTCACTCATTTGGACCAATGGGAAATTAAAGCCAATGATCCATACTTATAGGCTATGTAAGTCCGATTTCTCAATTGTATTTGAGAATTTTTCTATAAAATTTTAAAGATTAAAATTGTGTAAATTTTGTTCAGCTCTACGTGAATTTGGCTATTTGTGGGCACATTTATGTTTGTCACTCATTTGGACCAATGGGAAATTAAAGCCAAGGATCCATACTTATAGGCTATGTAAGTCCGATTTCTCAATTGTATTTGAGAATTTTTCTATAAAATTTGTTTGTCACTCATTTGGACCAATGGGAAATTAAAGCCAATGATCCATACTTATAGGCTATGTAAGTCCGATTTCTCAATTGTATTTGAGAATTTTTCTATAAAATTTTAAAGATTAAAATTGTGTAAATTTTGTTCAGCTCTACGTGAATTTGGCTATTTGTGGGCACATTTATGTTTGTCACTCATTTGGACCAATGGGAAATTAAAGCCAAGGATCCATACTTATAGACTATGTAAGTCCGATTTCTCAATTGTATTTGAGAATTTTTCTATAAAATTTGTTTGTCACTCATTTGGACCAATGGGAAATTAAAGCCAATGATCCATACTTATAGGCTATGTAAGTCCGATTTCTCAATTGTATTTGAGAATTTTTCTATAAAATTTTAAAGATTAAAATTGTGTAAATTTTGTTCAGCTCTACGTGAATTTGGCTATTTGTGGGCACATTTATGTTTGTCACTCATTTGGACCAATGGGAAATTAAAGCCAAGGATCCATACTTATAGGCTATGTAAGTCCGATTTCTCAATTGTATTTGAGAATTTTTCTATAAAATTTGTTTGTCACTCATTTGGACCAATGGGAAATTAAAGCCAAGGATCCATACTTATAGACTATGTAAGTCCGATTTCTCAATTGTATTTGAGAATTTTTCTATAAAATTTGTTTGTCACTCATTTAGACCAATGGGAAATTAAAGCCAAGGATCCATACTTATAGGCTATGTAAGTCCGATTTCTCAATTGTATTTGAGAATTTTTCTATAAAATTTTAAAGATTAAAATTGTGTAAATTTTGTTCAGCTCTACGTGAATTTGGCTATTTGTGGGCACATTTATGTTCGTCATTCATTTGGACCAATGGGAAATTAAAGCCAAGGATCCATACTTATAGGCTATGTAAGTCCGATTTCTCAATTGTATTTGAGAATTTTTCTATAAAATTTTAAAGATTAAAATTGTGTAAATTTTGTTCAGCTCTACGTGAATTTGGCTATTTGTGGGCACATTTATGTTTGTCACTCATTTGGACCAATGGGAAATTAAAGCCAAGGATCCATACTTATAGGCTATGTAAGTCCGATTTCTCAATTGTATTTGAGAATTATTCTATAAAATTTTAAAAATTAAAATTGTGTAAATTTTGTTCAGCTCTACGTGAATTTGGCTAATTGTAGGCACATTTATGTTCGTCATTGATTTGGACCAATGGGAAATTAAAGCCAAGGATCCATACTTATAGGCTATGTAAGTCCGATTTCTCAATTGTATTTGAGAATTTTTCTATAAAATTTTAAAGATTAAAATTGTGTAAATTTTGTTCAGCTCTACGTGAATTTGGCTATTTGTGGGCACATTTATGTTTGTCACTCATTTGGACCAATGGGAAATTAAAGCCAAGGATCCATACTTATAGGCTATGTAAGTCCGATTTCTCAATTGTATTTGAGAATTTTTCTATAAAATTTTAAAGATTAAAATTGTGTAAATTTTGTTCAGCTCTACGTGAATTTGGCTATTTGTGGGCACATTTATGTTCGTCATTCATTTGGACCAATGGGAAATTAAAGCCAAGGATCCATACTTATAGGCTATGTAAGTCCGATTTCTCAATTGTATTTGAGAATTTTTCTATAAAATTTTAAAGATTAAAATTGTGTAAATTTTGTTCAGCTCTACGTGAATTTGGCTATTTGTGGGCACATTTATGTTTGTCACTCATTTGGACCAATGGGAAATTAAAGCCAAGGATCCATACTTATAGGCTATGTAAGTCCGATTTCTCAATTGTATTTGAGAATTTTTCTATAAAATTTTAAAGATTAAAATTGTGCAAATTTTGTTCAGCTCTACGTGAATTTGGCTATTTGTGGACACATTTATGTTTGTCACTCATTTGGACCAATGGGAAATTAAAGCCAAGGATCCATACTTATAGGCTATGTAAGTCCGATTTCTCAATTGTATTTGAGAATTTTTCTATAAAATTTTAAAGATTAAAATTGTGTAAATTTTGTTCAGCTCTACGTGAATTTGGCTATTTGTGGGCACATTTATGTTCGTCATTCATTTGGACCAATGGGAAATTAAAGCCAAGGATCCATACTTATAGACTATGTAAGTCCGATTTCTCAATTGTATTTGAGAATTTTTCTATAAAATTTGTTTGTCACTCATTTGGACCAATGGGAAATTAAAGCCAAGGATCCATACTTATAGGCTATGTAAGTCCGATTTCTCAATTGTATTTGAGAATTTTTCTATAAAATTTTAAAGATTAAAATTGTGTAAATTTTGTTCAGCTCTACGTGAATTTGGCTATTTGTGGGCACATTTATGTTCGTCATTCATTTGGACCAATGGGAAATTAAAGCCAAGGATCCATACTTATAGGCTATGTAAGTCCGATTTCTCAATTGTATTTGAGAATTTTTCTATAAAATTTTAAAGATTAAAATTGTGTAAATTTTGTTCAGCTCTACGTGAATTTGGCTATTTGTGGGCACATTTATGTTTGTCACTCATTTGGACCAATGGGAAATTAAAGCCAAGGATCCATACTTATAGGCTATGTAAGTCCGATTTCTCAATTGTATTTGAGAATTTTTCTATAAAATTTTAAAGATTAAAATTGTGTAAATTTTGTTCAGCTCTACGTGAATTTGGCTATTTGTGGGCACAGTTATGTTCGTCATTCATTTGGACCAATGGGAAATTAAAGCCAAGGATCCATACTTATAGACTATGTAAGTCCGATTTCTTAATTGTATTTGAGAATTTTTCTATAAAATTTGTTTGTCACTCATTTGGACCAATGGGAAATTAAAGCCAAGGATCCATACTTATAGGCTATGTAAGTCCGATTTCTCAATTGTATTTGAGAATTTTTCTATAAAATTTTAAAAATTAAAATTGTGTAAATTTTGTTCAGCTCTACGTGAATTTGGCTATTTGTGGGCACATTTATGTTCGTCATTCATTTGGACCAATGGGAAATTAAAGCCAAGGATCCATACTTATAGACTATGTAAGTCCGATTTCTCAATTGTATTTGAGAATTTTTCTATAAAATTTTAAAGATTAAAATTGTGTAAATTTTGTTCAGCTCTACGTGAATTTGGCTATTTGTGGGCACATTTATGTTCGTCATTCATTTGGACCAATGGGAAATTAAAGCCAAGGATCCATACTTATAGACTATGTAAGTCCGATTTCTCAATTGTATTTGAGAATTTTTCTATAAAATTTGTTTGTCACTCATTTGGACCAATGGGAAATTAAAGCCAAGGATCCATACTTATAGGCTATGTAAGTCCGATTTCTCAATTGTATTTGAGAATTTTTCTATAAAATTTTAAAGATTAAAATTGTGTAAATTTTGTTCAGCTCTACGTGAATTTGGCTATTTGTGGGCACATTTATGTTCGTCATTCATTTGGACCAATGGGAAATTAAAGCCAAGGATCCATACTTATAGGCTATGTAAGTCCGATTTCTCAATTGTATTTGAGAATTTTTCTATAAAATTTTAAAGATTAAAATTGTGTAAATTTTGTTCAGCTCTACGTGAATTTGGCTATTTGTGGGCACATTTATGTTTGTCACTCATTTGGACCAATGGGAAATTAAAGCCAAGGATCCATACTTATAGGCTATGTAAGTCCGATTTCTCAATTGTATTTGAGAATTTTTCTATAAAATTTTAAAGATTAAAATTGTGTAAATTTTGTTCAGCTCTACGTGAATTTGGCTATTTGTGGGCACATTTATGTTCGTCATTCATTTGGACCAATGGGAAATTAAAGCCAAGGATCCATACTTATAGACTATGTAAGTCCGATTTCTCAATTGTATTTGAGAATTTTTCTATAAAATTTGTTTGTCACTCATTTGGACCAATGGGAAATTAAAGCCAAGGATCCATACTTATAGGCTATGCAAGTCCGATTTCTCAATTGTATTTGAGAATTTTTCTATAAAATTTTAAAGATTAAAATTGTGTAAATACTGTTCAGCTCTACGTGAATTTGGCTATTTGTGGGCACATTTATGTTCGTCATTCATTTGGACCAATGGGAAATTAAAGCCAAGGATCCATACTTATAGGCTATGTAAGTCCGATTTCTCAATTGTATTTGAGAATTTTTCTATAAAATTTTAAAGATTAAAATTGTGTAAATTTTGTTCAGCTCTACGTGAATTTGGCTATTTGTGGGCACATTTATGTTTGTCACTCATTTGGACCAATGGGAAATTAAAGCCAAGGATCCATACTTATAGGCTATGTAAGTCCGATTTCTCAATTGTATTTGAGAATTTTTCTATAAAATTTTAAAGATTAAAATTGTGTAAATTTTGTTCAGCTCTACGTGAATTTGGCTATTTGTGGGCACATTTATGTTCGTCATTCATTTGGACCAATGGGAAATTAAAGCCAAGGATCCATACTTATAGGCTATGTAAGTCCGATTTCTCAATTGTATTTGAGAATTTTTCTATAAAATTTTAAAGATTAAAATTGTGTAAATTTTGTTCAGCTCTACGTGAATTTGGCTATTTGTGGGCACATTTATGTTTGTCACTCATTTGGACCAATGGGAAATTAAAGCCAAGGATCCATACTTATAGGCTATGTAAGTCCGATTTCTCAATTGTATTTGAGAATTTTTCTATAAAATTTTAAAGATTAAAATTGTGCAAATTTTGTTCAGCTCTACGTGAATTTGGCTATTTGTGGGCACATTTATGTTTGTCACTCATTTGGACCAATGGGAAATTAAAGCCAAGGATCCATACTTATAGGCTATGTAAGTCCGATTTCTCAATTGTATTTGAGAATTTTTCTATAAAATTTTAAAGATTAAAATTGTGCAAATTTTGTTCAGCTCTACGTGAATTTGGCTATTTGTGGGCACATTTATGTTCGTCATTCATTTGGACCAATGGGAAATTAAAGCCAAGGATCCATACTTATAGACTATGTAAGTCCGATTTCTCAATTGTATTTGAGAATTTTTCTATAAAATTTGTTTGTCACTCATTTGGACCAATGGGAAATTAAAGCCAAGGATCCATACTTATAGGCTATGTAAGTCCGATTTCTCAATTGTATTTGAGAATTTTTCTATAAAATTTTAAAGATTAAAATTGTGTAAATTTTGTTCAGCTCTACGTGAATTTGGCTATTTGTGGGCACATTTATGTTCGTCATTCATTTGGACCAATGGGAAATTAAAGCCAAGGATCCATACTTATAGACTATGTAAGTCCGATTTCTCAATTGTATTTGAGAATTTTTCTATAAAATTTGTTTGTCACTCATTTGGACCAATGGGAAATTAAAGCCAAGGATCCATACTTATAGGCTATGTAAGTCCGATTTCTCAATTGTATTTGAGAATTTTTCTATAAAATTTTAAAGATTAAAATTGTGTAAATTTTGTTCAGCTCTACGTGAATTTGGCTATTTGTGGGCACATTTATGTTCGTCATTCATTTGGACCAATGGGAAATTAAAGCCAAGGATCCATACTTATAGGCTATGTAAGTCCGATTTCTCAATTGTATTTGAGAATTTTTCTATAAAATTTTAAAGATTAAAATTGTGTAAATTTTGTTCAGCTCTACGTGAATTTGGCTATTTGTGGGCACATTTATGTTTGTCACTCATTTGGACCAATGGGAAATTAAAGCCAAGGATCCATACTTATAGGCTATGTAAGTCCGATTTCTCAATTGTATTTGAGAATTTTTCTATAAAATTTTAAAGATTAAAATTGTGCAAATTTTGTTCAGCTCTACGTGAATTTGGCTATTTGTGGGCACATTTATGTTTGTCACTCATTTGGACCAATGGGAAATTAAAGCCAAGGATCCATACTTATAGGCTATGTAAGTCCGATTTATCAATTGTATTTGAGAATTTTTCTATAAAATTTTAAAGATTAAAATTGTGTAAATTTTGTTCAGCTCTACGTGAATTTGGCTATTTGTGGGCACATTTATGTTTGTCACTCATTTGGACTAATGGGAAATTAAAGCCAAGGATCCATACTTATAGGCTATGTAAGTCCGATTTCTCAATTGTATTTGAGAATTTTTCTATAAAATTTTAAAGATTAAAATTATGCAAATTTTGTTCAGCTCTACGTGAATTTGGCTATTTGTGGGCACATTTATGTTTGTCACTCATTTGGACCAATGGGAAATTAAAGCCAAGGATCCATACTTATAGGCTATGTAAGTCCGATTTCTCAATTGTATTTGAGAATTTTTCTATAAAATTTTAAATTAAAATTGTGTAACTTTTGTTCAGCTCTACGTGAATTTGGCTATTTGTGGGCACATTTATGTTTGTCACTCATTTGGACTAATGGGAAATTAAAGCCAAGGATCCATACTTATAGGCTATGTAAGTCCAATTTCTCAATTGTATTTGAGAATTTTTCTATAAAATTTTAAAGATTAAAATTGTGCAAATTTTGTTCAGCTCTACGTGAATTTGGCTATTTGTGGGCACATTTATGTTTGTCACTCATTTGGACCAATGGGAAATTAAAGCCAAGGATCCATACTTATAGGCTATGTAAGTCCGATTTATCAATTGTATTTGAGAATTTTTCTATAAAATTTTAAAAATTAAAATTGTGTAAATTTTGTTCAGCTCTACGTGAATATGGCTATTTGTGGGCACATTTATGTTTGTCACTCATTTGGACCAATGGGAAATTAAAGCCAAGGATCCATACTTATAGGCTATGTAAGTCCGATTTCTCAATTGTATTTGAGAATTTTTCTATAAAATTTTAAAGATTAAAATTGTGTAAATTTTGTTCAGCTCTACGTGAATTTGGCTATTTGTGGGCACATTTATGTTTGTCACTCATTTGGACCAATGGGAAATTAAAGCCAAGGATCCATACTTATAGGTTATGTAAGTCCGATTTCTCAATTGTATTTGAGAATTTTTCTATAAAATTTGTTTGTCACTCATTTGGACCAATGGGAAATTAAAGCCAAGGATCCATACTTATAGGCTATGTAAGTCCGATTTCTCAATTGTATTTGAGAATTTTTCTATAAAATTTGTTTGTCACTCATTTGGACCAATGGGAAATTAAAGCCAATGATCCATACTTATAGGCTATGTAAGTCCGATTTCTCAATTGTATTTGAGAATTTTTCTATAAAATTTGTTTGTCACTCATTTGGACCAATGGGAAATTAAAGCCAAGGATCCATACTTATAGGCTATGTAAGTCCGATTTCTCAATTGTATTTGAGAATTTTTCTATAAAATTTTAAAGATTAAAATTGTGTAAATTTTGTTCAGCTCTACGTGAATTTGGCTATTTGTGGGCACATTTATGTTTGTCACTCATTTGGACCAATGGGAAATTAAAGCCAAGGATCCATACTTATAGGCTATGTAAGTCCGATTTCTCAATTGTATTTGAGAATTTTTCTATAAAATTTGTTTGTCACTCATTTGGACCAATGGGAAATTAAAGCCAATGATCCATACTTATAGGCTATGTAAGTCCGATTTCTCAATTGTATTTGAGAATTTTTCTATAAAATTTTAAAGATTAAAATTGTGTAAATTTTGTTCAGCTCTACGTGAATTTGGCTATTTGTGGGCACATTTATGTTTGTCACTCATTTGGACCAATGGGAAATTAAAGCCAAGGATCCATACTTATGGACTATGTAAGTCCGATTTCTCAATTGTATTTGAGAATTTTTCTATAAAATTTTAAAGATTAAAATTGTGTAAATTTTGTTCAGCTCTACGTGAATTTGGCTATTTGTGGGCACATTTATGTTCGTCATTCATTTGGACCAATGGGAAATTAAAGCCAAGGATCCATACTTATAGGCTTTGTAAGTCCGATTTCTCAATTGTATTTGAGAATTTTTCTATAAAATTTGTTTGTCACTCATTTGGACCAATGGGAAATTAAAGCCAAGGATCCATACTTATAGGCTATGTAAGTCCGATTTCTCAATTGTATTTGAGAATTTTTCTATAAAATTTTAAAGATTAAAATTGTGTAAATTTTGTTCAGCTCTACGTGAATTTGGCTATTTGTGGGCACATTTATGTTTGTCACTCATTTGGACCAATGGGAAATTAAAGCCAAGGATCCATACTTATAGGCTATGTAAGTCCGATTTCTCAATTGTATTTGAGAATTTTTCTATAAAATTTTAAAGATTAAAATTGTGTAAATTTTGTTCAGCTCTACGTGAATTTGGCTATTTGTGGGCACATTTATGTTTGTCACTCATTTGGACTAATGGGAAATTAAAGCCAAGGATCCATACTTATAGGCTATGTAAGTCCGATTTCTCAATTGTATTTGAGAATTTTTCTATAAAATTTTAAAGATTAAAATTATGCAAATTTTGTTCAGCTCTACGTGAATTTGGCTATTTGTGGGCACATTTATGTTTGTCACTCATTTGGACCAATGGGAAATTAAAGCCAAGGATCCATACTTATAGGCTATGTAAGTCCGATTTCTCAATTGTATTTGAGAATTTTTCTATAAAATTTTAAATTAAAATTGTGTAACTTTTGTTCAGCTCTACGTGAATTTGGCTATTTGTGGGCACATTTATGTTTGTCACTCATTTGGACTAATGGGAAATTAAAGCCAAGGATCCATACTTATAGGCTATGTAAGTCCGATTTCTCAATTGTATTTGAGAATTTTTCTATAAAATTTTAAAGATTAAAATTGTGCAAATTTTGTTCAGCTCTACGTGAATTTGGCTATTTGTGGGCACATTTATGTTTGTCACTCATTTGGACCAATGGGAAATTAAAGCCAAGGATCCATACTTATAGGCTATGTAAGTCCGATTTATCAATTGTATTTGAGAATTTTTCTATAAAATTTTAAAAATTAAAATTGTGTAAATTTTGTTCAGCTCTACGTGAATATGGCTATTTGTGGGCACATTTATGTTTGTCACTCATTTGGACCAATGGGAAATTAAAGCCAAGGATCCATACTTATAGGCTATGTAAGTCCGATTTCTCAATTGTATTTGAGAATTTTTCTATAAAATTTTAAAGATTAAAATTGTGTAAATTTTGTTCAGCTCTACGTGAATTTGGCTATTTGTGGGCACATTTATGTTTGTCACTCATTTGGACCAATGGGAAATTAAAGCCAAGGATCCATACTTATAGGCTATGTAAGTCCGATTTCTCAATTGTATTTGAGAATTTTTCTATAAAATTTGTTTGTCACTCATTTGGACCAATGGGAAATTAAAGCCAAGGATCCATACTTATAGGCTATGTAAGTCCGATTTCTCAATTGTATTTGAGAATTTTTCTATAAAATTTGTTTGTCACTCATTTGGACCAATGGGAAATTAAAGCCAATGATCCATACTTATAGGCTATGTAAGTCCGATTTCTCAATTGTATTTGAGAATTTTTCTATAAAATTTTAAAGATTAAAATTGTGTAAATTTTATTCAGCTCTACGTGAATTTGGCTATTTGTGGGCACATTTATGTTTGTCACTCATTTGGACCAATGGGAAATTAAAGCCAAGGATCCATACTTATAGGCTATGTAAGTCCGATTTCTCAATTGTATTTGAGAATTTTTCTATAAAATTTGTTTGTCACTCATTTGGACCAATGGGAAATTAAAGCCAATGATCCATACTTATAGGCTATGTAAGTCCGATTTCTCAATTGTATTTGAGAATTTTTCTATAAAATTTTAAAGATTAAAATTGTGTAAATTTTGTTCAGCTCTACGTGAATTTGGCTATTTGTGGGCACATTTATGTTTGTCACTCATTTGGACCAATGGGAAATTAAAGCCAAGGATCCATACTTATGGACTATGTAAGTCCGATTTCTCAATTGTATTTGAGAATTTTTCTATAAAATTTTAAAGATTAAAATTGTGTAAATTTTGTTCAGCTCTACGTGAATTTGGCTATTTGTGGGCACATTTATGTTCGTCATTCATTTGGACCAATGGGAAATTAAAGCCAAGGATCCATACTTATAGGCTATGTAAGTCCGATTTCTCAATTGTATTTGAGAATTTTTCTATAAAATTTGTTTGTCACTCATTTGGACCAATGGGAAATTAAAGCCAATGATCCATACTTATAGGCTATGTAAGTCCGATTTCTCAATTGTATTTGAGAATTTTTCTATAAAATTTTAAAGATTAAAATTGTGTAAATTTTGTTCAGCTCTACGTGAATTTGGCTATTTGTGGGCACATTTATGTTCGTCATTCATTTGGACCAATGGGAAATTAAAGCCAAGGATCCATACTTATAGGCTATGTAAGTCCGATTTCTCAATTGTATTTGAGAATTTTTCTATAAAATTTGTTTGTCACTCATTTGGACCAATGGGAAATTAAAGCCAAGGATCCATACTTATAGGCTATGTAAGTCCGATTTCTCAATTGTATTTGAGAATTTTTCTATAAAATTTTAAAGATTAAAATTGTGTAAATTTTGTTCAGCTCTACGTGAATTTGGCTATTTGTGGGCACATTTATGTTCGTCATTCATTTGGACCAATGGGAAATTAAAGCCAAGGATCCATACTTATAGGCTATGTAAGTCCGATTTCTCAATTGTATTTGAGAATTTTTCTATAAAATTTGTTTGTCACTCATTTGGACCAATGGGAAATTAAAGCCAAGGATCCATACTTATAGGCTATGTAAGTCCGATTTCTCAATTGTATTTGAGAATTTTTCTATAAAATTTTAAAGATTAAAATTGTGTAAATTTTGTTCAGCTCTACGTGAATTTGGCTATTTGTGGGCACATTTATGTTCGTCATTCATTTGGACCAATGGGAAATTAAAGCCAAGGATCCATACTTATAGGCTATGTAAGTCCGATTTCTCAATTGTATTTGAGAATTTTTCTATAAAATTTGTTTGTCACTCATTTGGACCAATGGGAAATTAAAGCCAAGGATCCATACTTATAGGCTATGTAAGTCCGATTTCTCAATTGTATTTGAGAATTTTTCTATAAAATTTTAAAGATTAAAATTGTGTAAATTTTGTTCAGCTCTACGTGAATTTGGCTATTTGTGGGCACATTTATGTTTGTCACTCATTTGGACCAATGGGAAATTAAAGCCAAGGATCCATACTTATAGGCTATGTAAGTCCGATTTCTCAATTGTATTTGAGAATTTTTCTATAAAATTTTAAAGATTAAAATTGTGCAAATTTTGTTCAGTTCTACGTGAATTTGGCTATTTGTGGGCACATTTATGTTTGTCACTCATTTGGACCAATGGGAAATTAAAGCCAAGGATCCATACTTATAGGCTATGTAAGTCCGATTTATCAATTGTATTTGAGAATTTTTCTATAAAATTTTAAAGATTAAAATTGTGTAAATTTTGTTCAGCTCTACGTGAATTTGGCTATTTGTGGGCACATTTATGTTTGTCACTCATTTGGACTAATGGGAAATTAAAGCCAAGGATCCATACTTATAGGCTATGTAAGTCCGATTTCTCAATTGTATTTGAGAATTTTTCTATAAAATTTTAAAGATTAAAATTGTGCAAATTTTGTTCAGCTCTACGTGAATTTGGCTATTTGTGGGCACATTTATGTTTGTCACTCATTTGGACCAATGGGAAATTAAAGCCAAGGATCCATACTTATAGGCTATGTAAGTCCGATTTCTCAATTGTATTTGAGAATTTTTCTATAAAATTTTAAAGATTAAAATTGTGTAAATTTTGTTCAGCTCTACGTGAATTTGGCTATTTGTGGGCACATTTATGTTTGTCACTCATTTGGACTAATGGGAAATTAAAGCCAAGGATCCATACTTATAGGCTATGTAAGTCCGATTTATCAATTGTATTTGAGAATTTTTCTATAAAATTTTAAAAATTAAAATTGTGTAAATTTTGTTCAGCTCTACGTGAATATGGCTATTTGTGGGCACATTTATGTTTGTCACTCATTTGGACCAATGGGAAATTAAAGCCAAGGATCCATACTTATAGGCTATGTAAGTCCGATTTCTCAATTGTATTTGAGAATTTTTCTATAAAATTTGTTTGTCACTCATTTGGACCAATGGGAAATTAAAGCCAAGGATCCATACTTATAGGCTATGTAAGTCCGATTTCTCAATTGTATTTGAGAATTTTTCTATAAAATTTGTTTGTCACTCATTTGGACCAATGGGAAATTAAAGCCAATGATCCATACTTATAGGCTATGTAAGTCCGATTTCTCAATTGTATTTGAGAATTTTTCTATAAAATTTTAAAGATTAAAATTGTGTAAATTTTGTTCAGCTCTACGTGAATTTGGCTATTTGTGGGCACATTTATGTTTGTCACTCATTTGGACCAATGGGAAATTAAAGCCAAGGATCCATACTTATAGGCTATGTAAGTCCGATTTCTCAATTGTATTTGAGAATTTTTCTATAAAATTTGTTTGTCACTCATTTGGACCAATGGGAAATTAAAGCCAATGATCCATACTTATAGGCTATGTAAGTCCGATTTCTCAATTGTATTTGAGAATTTTTCTATAAAATTTTAAAGATTAAAATTGTGTAAATTTTGTTCAGCTCTACGTGAATTTGGCTATTTGTGGGCACATTTATGTTTGTCACTCATTTGGACCAATGGGAAATTAAAGCCAAGGATCCATACTTATAGACTATGTAAGTCCGATTTCTCAATTGTATTTGAGAATTTTTCTATAAAATTTGTTTGTCACTCATTTGGACCAATGGGAAATTAAAGCCAATGATCCATACTTATAGGCTATGTAAGTCCGATTTCTCAATTGTATTTGAGAATTTTTCTATAAAATTTTAAAGATTAAAATTGTGTAAATTTTGTTCAGCTCTACGTGAATTTGGCTATTTGTGGGCACATTTATGTTTGTCACTCATTTGGACCAATGGGAAAATAAAGCCAAGGATCCATACTTATAGGCTATGTAAGTCCGATTTCTCAATTGTATTTGAGAATTTTTCTATAAAATTTGTTTGTCACTCATTTGGACCAATGGGAAATTAAAGCCAAGGATCCATACTTATAGACTATGTAAGTCCGATTTCTCAATTGTATTTGAGAATTTTTCTATAAAATTTGTTTGTCACTCATTTGGACCAATGGGAAATTAAAGCCAAGGATCCATACTTATAGGCTATGTAAGTCCGATTTCTCAATTGTATTTGAGAATTTTTCTATAAAATTTTAAAAATTAAAATTGTGTAAATTTTGTTCAGCTCTACGTGAATTTGGCTATTTGTGGGCACATTTATGTTTGTCACTCATTTGGACCAATGGGAAATTAAAGCCAAGGATCCATACTTATAGGCTATGTAAGTCCGATTTCTCAATTGTATTTGAGAATTTTTCTATAAAATTTTAAAGATTAAAATTGTGTAAATTTTGTTCAGCTCTACGTGAATTTGGCTATTTGTGGGCACATTTATGTTTGTCACTCATTTGGACCAATGGGAAATTAAAGCCAAGGATCCATACTTATAGACTATGTAAGTCCGATTTCTCAATTGTATTTGAGAATTTTTCTATAAAATTTGTTTGTCACTCATTTGGACCAATGGGAAATTAAAGCCAATGATCCATACTTATAGGCTATGTAAGTCCGATTTCTCAATTGTATTTGAGAATTTTTCTATAAAATTTTAAAGATTAAAATTGTGTAAATTTTGTTCAGCTCTACGTGAATTTGGCTATTTGTGGGCACATTTATGTTTGTCACTCATTTGGACCAATGGGAAATTAAAGCCAAGGATCCATACTTATAGGCTATGTAAGTCCGATTTCTCAATTGTATTTGAGAATTTTTCTATAAAATTTGTTTGTCACTCATTTGGACCAATGGGAAATTAAAGCCAAGGATCCATACTTATAGACTATGTAAGTCCGATTTCTCAATTGTATTTGAGAATTTTTCTATAAAATTTGTTTGTCACTCATTTGGACCAATGGGAAATTAAAGCCAAGGATCCATACTTATAGGCTATGTAAGTCCGATTTCTCAATTGTATTTGAGAATTTTTCTATAAAATTTTAAAGATTAAAATTGTGTAAATTTTGTTCAGCTCTACGTGAATTTGGCTATTTGTGGGCACATTTATGTTCGTCATTCATTTGGACCAATGGGAAATTAAAGCCAAGGATCCATACTTATAGACTATGTAAGTCCGATTTCTCAATTGTATTTGAGAATTTTTCTATAAAATTTGTTTGTCACTCATTTGGACCAATGGGAAATTAAAGCCAAGGATTCATACTTATAGGCTATGTAAGTCCGATTTCTCAATTGTATTTGAGAATTTTTCTATAAAATTTTAAAGATTAAAATTGTGTAAATTTTGTTCAGCTCTACGTGAATTTGGCTATTTGTGGGCACATTTATGTTTGTCACTCATTTGGACTAATGGGAAATTAAAGCCAAGGATCCATACTTATAGGCTATGTAAGTCCGATTTCTCAATTGTATTTGAGAATTTTTCTATAAAATTTTAAAGATTAAAATTGTGCAAATTTTGTTCAGCTCTACGTGAATTTGGCTATTTGTGGGCACATTTATGTTTGCCACTCATTTGGACCAATGGGAAATTAAAGCCAAGGATCCATACTTATAGGCTATGTAAGTCCGATTTCTCAATTGTATTTGAGAATTTTTCTATAAAATTTTAAAAATTAAAATTGTGTAAATTTTGTTCAGCTCTACGTGAATTTGGCTATTTGTGGGCACATTTATGTTTGTCACTCATTTGGACCAATGGGAAATTAAAGCCAAGGATCCATACTTATAGGCTATGTAAGTCCGATTTCTCAATTGTATTTGAGAATTTTTCTATAAAATTTTAAAGATTAAAATTGTGCAAATTTTGTTCAGCTCTACGTGAATTTGGCTATTTGTGGGCACATTTATGTTTGTCACTCATTTGGACCAATGGGAAATTAAAGCCAAGGATCCATACTTATAGGCTATGTAAGTCCGATTTCTCAATTGTATTTGAGAATTTTTCTATAAAATTTTAAAGATTAAAATTGTGCAAATTTTGTTCAGCTCTACGTGAATTTGGCTATTTGTGGGCACATTTATGTTTGTCACTCATTTGGACCAATGGGAAATTAAAGCCAAGGATCCATACTTATAGGCTATGTAAGTCCGATTTCTCAATTGTATTTGAGAATTTTTCTATAAAATTTTAAAGATTAAAATTGTGTAAATTTTGTTCAGCTCTACGTGAATTTGGCTATTTGTGGGCACATTTATGTTTGTCACTCATTTGGACCAATGGGAAATTAAAGCCAAGGATCCATACTTATAGGCTATGTAAGTCCGATTTCTCAATTGTATTTGAGAATTTTTCTATAAAATTTTAAAGATTAAAATTGTGCAACTTTTGTTCAGCTCTACGTGAATTTGGCTATTTGTGGGCACATTTATGTTTGTCACTCATTTGGACCAATGGGAAATTAAAGCCAAGGATCCATACTTATAGGCTATGTAAGTCCGATTTCTCAATTGTATTTGAGAATTTTTCTATAAAATTTTAAAGATTAAAATTGTGCAAATTTTGTTCAGCTCTACGTGAATTTGGCTATTTGTGGACACATTTATGTTCGTCATTCATTTAGACCAATGGGAAATTAAAGCCAAGGATCCATACTTATAGACTATGTAAGTCCGATTTCTCAATTGTATTTGAGAATTTTTCTATAAAATTTGTTTGTCACTCATTTGGACCAATGGGAAATTAAAGCCAAGGATCCATACTTATAGGCTATGTAAGTCCGATTTCTCAATTGTATTTGAGAATTTTTCTATAAAATTTTAAAGATTAAAATTGTGTAAATTTTGTTCAGCTCTACGTGAATTTGGCTATTTGTGGGCACATTTATGTTTGTCACTCATTTGGACCAATGGGAAATTAAAGCCAAGGATCCATACTTATAGGCTATGTAAGTCCGATTTCTCAATTGTATTTGAGAATTTTTCTATAAAATTTGTTTGTCACTCATTTGGACCAATGGGAAATTAAAGCCAAGGATCCATACTTATAGGCTATGTAAGTCCGATTTCTCAATTGTATTTGAGAATTTTTCTATAAAATTTTAAAGATTAAAATTGTGTAAATTTTGTTCAGCTCTACGTGAATTTGGCTATTTGTGGGCACATTTATGTTTGTCACTCATTTGGACTAATGGGAAATTAAAGCCAAGGATCCATACTTATAGGCTATGTAAGTCCGATTTCTCAATTGTATTTGAGAATTTTTCTATAAAATTTTAAAGATTAAAATTGTGCAAATTTTGTTCAGCTCTACGTGAATTTGGCTATTTGTGGGCACATTTATGTTTGTCACTCATTTGGACCAATGGGAAATTAAAGCCAAGGATCCATACTTATAGGCTATGTAAGTCCGATTTCTCAATTGTATTTGAGAATTTTTCTATAAAATTTTAAAGATTAAAATTGTGTAAATTTTGTTCAGCTCTACGTGAATTTGGCTATTTGTGGGCACATTTATGTTTGTCACTCATTTGGACTAATGGGAAATTAAAGCCAAGGATCCATACTTATAGGCTATGTAAGTCCGATTTCTCAATTGTATTTGAGAATTTTTCTATAAAATTTTAAAGATTAAAATTGTGCAAATTTTGTTCAGCTCTACGTGAATTTGGCTATTTGTGGGCACATTTATGTTTGTCACTCATTTGGACCAATGGGAAATTAAAGCCAAGGATCCATACTTATAGGCTATGTAAGTCCGATTTATCAATTGTATTTGAGAATTTTTCTATAAAATTTTAAAAATTAAAATTGTGTAAATTTTGTTCAGCTCTACGTGAATATGGCTATTTGTGGGCACATTTATGTTTGTCACTCATTTGGACCAATGGGAAATTAAAGCCAAGGATCCATACTTATAGGCTATGTAAGTCCGATTTCTCAATTGTATTTGAGAATTTTTCTATAAAATTTTAAAGATTAAAATTGTGTAAATTTTGTTCAGCTCTACGTGAATTTGGCTATTTGTGGGCACATTTATGTTTGTCACTCATTTGGACCAATGGGAAATTAAAGCCAAGGATCCATACTTATAGGCTATGTAAGTCCGATTTCTCAATTGTATTTGAGAATTTTTCTATAAAATTTGTTTGTCACTCATTTGGACCAATGGGAAATTAAAGCCAATGATCCATACTTATAGGCTATGTAAGTCCGATTTCTCAATTGTATTTGAGAATTTTTCTATAAAATTTTAAAGATTAAAATTGTGTAAATTTTGTTCAGCTCTACGTGAATTTGGCTATTTGTGGGCACATTTATGTTTGTCACTCATTTGGACCAATGGGAAATTAAAGCCAAGGATCCATACTTATAGGCTATGTAAGTCCGATTTCTCAATTGTATTTGAGAATTTTTCTATAAAATTTGTTTGTCACTCATTTGGACCAATGGGAAATTAAAGCCAATGATCCATACTTATAGGCTATGTAAGTCCGATTTCTCAATTGTATTTGAGAATTTTTCTATAAAATTTTAAAGATTAAAATTGTGTAAATTTTGTTCAGCTCTACGTGAATTTGGCTATTTGTGGGCACATTTATGTTTGTCACTCATTTGGACCAATGGGAAATTAAAGCCAAGGATCCATACTTATAGGCTATGTAAGTCCGATTTCTCAATTGTATTTGAGAATTTTTCTATAAAATTTGTTTGTCACTCATTTGGACCAATGGGAAATTAAAGCCAAGGATCCATACTTATAGACTATGTAAGTCCGATTTCTCAATTGTATTTGAGAATTTTTCTATAAAATTTGTTTGTCACTCATTTGGACCAATGGGAAATTAAAGCCAAGGATCCATACTTATAGGCTATGTAAGTCCGATTTCTCAATTGTATTTGAGAATTTTTCTATAAAATTTTAAAGATTAAAATTGTGTAAATTTTGTTCAGCTCTACGTGAATTTGGCTATTTGTGGGCACATTTATGTTCGTCATTCATTTGGACCAATGGGAAATTAAAGCCAAGGATCCATACTTATAGACTATGTAAGTCCGATTTCTCAATTGTATTTGAGAATTTTTCTATAAAATTTGTTTGTCACTCATTTGGACCAATGGGAAATTAAAGCCAAGGATTCATACTTATAGGCTATGTAAGTCCGATTTCTCAATTGTATTTGAGAATTTTTCTATAAAATTTTAAAGATTAAAATTGTGTAAATTTTGTTCAGCTCTACGTGAATTTGGCTATTTGTGGGCACATTTATGTTTGTCACTCATTTGGACTAATGGGAAATTAAAGCCAAGGATCCATACTTATAGGCTATGTAAGTCCGATTTCTCAATTGTATTTGAGAATTTTTCTATAAAATTTTAAAGATTAAAATTGTGCAAATTTTGTTCAGCTCTACGTGAATTTGGCTATTTGTGGGCACATTTATGTTTGTCACTCATTTGGACCAATGGGAAATTAAAGCCAAGGATCCATACTTATAGGCTATGTAAGTCCGATTTCTCAATTGTATTTGAGAATTTTTCTATAAAATTTTAAAAATTAAAATTGTGTAAATTTTGTTCAGCTCTACGTGAATTTGGCTATTTGTGGGCACATTTATGTATGTCACTCATTTGGACCAATGGGAAATTAAAGCCAAGGATCCATACTTATAGGCTATGTAAGTCCGATTTCTCAATTGTATTTGAGAATTTTTCTATAAAATTTTAAAGATTAAAATTGTGCAAATTTTGTTCAGCTCTACGTGAATTTGGCTATTTGTGGGCACATTTATGTTTGTCACTCATTTGGACCAATGGGAAATTAAAGCCAAGGATCCATACTTATAGGCTATGTAAGTCCGATTTCTCAATTGTATTTGAGAATTTTTCTATAAAATTTTAAAGATTAAAATTGTGTAAATTTTGTTCAGCTCTACGTGAATTTGGCTATTTGTGGGCACATTTATGTTTGTCACTCATTTGGACCAATGGGAAATTAAAGCCAAGGATCCATACTTATAGGCTATGTAAGTCCGATTTCTCAATTGTATTTGAGAATTTTTCTATAAAATTTTAAAGATTAAAATTGTGTAAATTATGTTCAGCTCTACGTGAATTTGGCTATTTGTGGGCACATTTATGTTTGTCACTCATTTGGACCAATGGGAAATTAAAGCCAAGGATCCATACTTATAGGCTATGTAAGTCCGATTTCTCAATTGTATTTGAGAATTTTTCTATAAAATTTTAAAGATTAAAATTGTGCAACTTTTGTTCAGCTCTACGTGAATTTGGCTATTTGTGGGCACATTTATGTTTGTCACTCATTTGGACCAATGGGAAATTAAAGCCAAGGATCCATACTTATAGGCTATGTAAGTCCGATTTCTCAATTGTATTTGAGAATTTTTCTATAAAATTTTAAAGATTAAAATTGTGCAAATTTTGTTCAGCTCTACGTGAATTTGGCTATTTGTGGACACATTTATGTTCGTCATTCATTTAGACCAATGGGAAATTAAAGCCAAGGATCCATACTTATAGACTATGTAAGTCCGATTTCTCAATTGTATTTGAGAATTTTTCTATAAAATTTATTTGTCACTCATTTGGACCAATGGGAAATTAAAGCCAAGGATCCATACTTATAGGCTATGTAAGTCCGATTTCTCAATTGTATTTGAGAATTTTTCTATAAAATTTTAAAGATTAAAATTGTGTAAATTTTGTTCAGCTCTACGTGAATTTGGCTATTTGTGGGCACATTTATGTTTGTCACTCATTTGGACCAATGGGAAATTAAAGCCAAGGATCCATACTTATAGGCTGTGTAAGTCCGATTTCTCAATTGTATTTGAGAATTTTTCTATAAAATTTGTTTGTCACTCATTTGGACCAATGGGAAATTAAAGCCAAGGATCCATACTTATAGGCTATGTAAGTCCGATTTCTCAATTGTATTTGAGAATTTTTCTATAAAATTTTAAAGATTAAAATTGTGTAAATTTTGTTCAGCTCTACGTGAATTTGGCTATTTGTGGGCACATTTATGTTTGTCACTCATTTGGACCAATGGGAAATTAAAGCCAAGGATCCATACTTATAGGCTATGTAAGTCCGATTTCTCAATTGTATTTGAGAATTTTTCTATAAAATTTGTTTGTCACTCATTTGGACCAATGGGAAATTAAAGCCAAGGATCCATACTTATAGGCTATGTAAGTCCGATTTCTCAATTGTATTTGAGAATTTTTCTATAAAATTTTAAAGATTAAAATTGTGTAAATTTTGTTCAGCTCTACGTGAATTTGGCTATTTGTGGGCACATTTATGTTCGTCATTCATTTGGACCAATGGGAAATTAAAGCCAAGGATCCATACTTATAGACTATGTAAGTCCGATTTCTCAATTGTATTTGAGAATTTTTCTATAAAATTTGTTTGTCACTCATTTGGACCAATGGGAAATTAAAGCCAAGGATCCATACTTATAGGCTATGTAAGTCCGATTTCTCAATTGTATTTGAGAATTTTTCTATAAAATTTGTTTGTCACTCATTTGGACCAATGGGAAATTAAAGCCAAGGATCCATACTTATAGGCTATGTAAGTCCGATTTCTCAATTGTATTTGAGAATTTTTCTATAAAATTTTAAAGATTAAAATTGTGTAAATTTTGTTCAGGTCTACGTGAATTTGGCTATTTGTGGGCACATTTATGTTTGTCACTCATTTGGACCAATGGGAAATTAAAGCCAAGGATCCATACTTATAGGCTATGTAAGTCCGATTTCTCAATTGTATTTGAGAATTTTTCTATAAAATTTGTTTGTCACTCATTTGGACCAATGGGAAATTAAAGCCAAGGATCCATACTTATAGGCTATGTAAGTCCGATTTCTCAATTGTATTTGAGAATTTTTCTATAAAATTTTAAAGATTAAAATTGTGTAAATTTTGTTCAGCTCTACGTGAATTTGGCTATTTGTGGGCACATTTATGTTCGTCATTCATTTGGACCAATGGGAAATTAAAGCCAAGGATCCATACTTATAGACTATGTAAGTCCGATTTCTCAATTGTATTTGAGAATTTTTCTATAAAATTTGTTTGTCACTCATTTGGACCAATGGGAAATTAAAGCCAAGGATCCATACTTATAGGCTATGTAAGTCCGATTTCTCAATTGTATTTGAGAATTTTTCTATAAAATTTGTTTGTCACTCATTTGGACCAATGGGAAATTAAAGCCAAGGATCCATACTTATAGGCTATGTAAGTCCGATTTCTCAATTGTATTTGAGAATTTTTCTATAAAATTTTAAAGATTAAAATTGTGTAAATTTTGTTCAGCTCTACGTGAATTTGGCTATTTGTGGGCACATTTATGTTCGTCATTCATTTGGACCAATGGGAAATTAAAGCCAAGGATCCATACTTATAGACTATGTAAGTCCGATTTCTCAATTGTATTTGAGAATTTTTCTATAAAATTTTAAAGATTAAAATTGTGTAAATTTTGTTCAGCTCTACGTGAATTTGGCTATTTGTGGGCACATTTATGTTCGTCATTCATTTGGACCAATGGGAAATTAAAGCCAAGGATCCATACTTATAGGCTATGTAAGTCCGATTTCTCAATTGTATTTGAGAATTTTTCTATAAAATTTGTTTGTCACTCATTTGGACCAATGGGAAATTAAAGCCAAGGATCCATACTTATAGGCTATGTAAGTCCGATTTCTCAATTGTATTTGAGAATTTTTCTATAAAATTTTAAAGATTAAAATTGTGTAAATTTTGTTCAGCTCTACGTGAATTTGGCTATTTGTGGGCACATTTATGTTTGTCACTCATTTGGACCAATGGGAAATTAAAGCCAAGGATCCATACTTATAGGCTATGTAAGTCCGATTTCTCAATTGTATTTGAGAATTTTTCTATAAAATTTGTTTGTCACTCATTTGGACCAATGGGAAATTAAAGCCAAGGATCCATACTTATAGGCTATGTAAGTCCGATTTCTCAATTGTATTTGAGAATTTTTCTATAAAATTTTAAAGATTAAAATTGTGTAAATTTTGTTCAGCTCTACGTGAATTTGGCTATTTGTGGGCACATTTATGTTCGTCATTCATTTGGACCAATGGGAAATTAAAGCCAAGGATCCATACTTATAGACTATGTAAGTCCGATTTCTCAATTGTATTTGAGAATTTTTCTATAAAATTTTAAAGATTAAAATTGTGCAAATTTTGTTCAGCTCTACGTGAATTTGGCTATTTGTGGGCACATTTATGTTCGTCATTCATTTGGACCAATGGGAAATTAAAGCCAAGGATCCATACTTATAGGCTATGTAAGTCCGATTTCTCAATTGTATTTGAGAATTTTTCTATAAAATTTTAAAGATTAAAATTGTGTAAATTTTGTTCAGCTCTACGTGAATTTGGCTATTTGTGGGCACATTTATGTTTGTCACTCATTTGGACCAATGGGAAATTAAAGCCAAGGATCCATACTTATAGGCTATGTAAGTCCGATTTCTCAATTGTATTTGAGAATTTTTCTATAAAATTTTAAAGATTAAAATTGTGCAAATTTTGTTCAGCTCTACGTGAATTTGGCTATTTGTGGGCACATTTATGTTCGTCATTCATTTGGACCAATGGGAAATTAAAGCCAAGGATCCATACTTATAGACTATGTAAGTCCGATTTCTCAATTGTATTTGAGAATTTTTCTATAAAATTTGTTTGTCACTCATTTGGACCAATGGGAAATTAAAGCCAAGGATCCATACTTATAGACTATGTAAGTCCGATTTCTCAATTGTATTTGAGAATTTTTCTATAAAATTTGTTTGTCACTCATTTGGACCAATGGGAAATTAAAGCCAAGGATCCATACTTATAGGCTATGTAAGTCCGATTTCTCAATTGTATTTGAGAATTTTTCTATAAAATTTGTTTGTCACTCATTTGGACCAATGGGAAATTAAAGCCAAGGATCCATACTTATAGGCTATGTAAGTCCGATTTCTCAATTGTATTTGAGAATTTTTCTATAAAATTTTAAAGATTAAAATTGTGTAAATTTTGTTCAGCTCTACGTGAATTTGGCTATTTGTGGGCACATTTATGTTTGTCACTCATTTGGACCAATGGGAAATTAAAGCCAAGGATCCATACTTATAGGCTATGTAAGTCCGATTTCTCAATTGTATTTGAGAATTTTTCTATAAAATTTTAAAGATTAAAATTGTGCAAATTTTGTTCAGCTCTACGTGAATTTGGCTATTTGTGGGCACATTTATGTTCGTCATTCATTTGGACCAATGGGAAATTAAAGCCAAGGATCCATACTTATAGACTATGTAAGTCCGATTTCTCAATTGTATTTGAGAATTTTTCTATAAAATTTGTTTGTCACTCATTTGGACCAATGGGAAATTAAAGCCAAGGATCCATACTTATAGACTATGTAAGTCCGATTTCTCAATTGTATTTGAGAATTTTTCTATAAAATTTGTTTGTCACTCATTTGGACCAATGGGAAATTAAAGCCAAGGATCCATACTTATAGGCTATGTAAGTCCGATTTCTCAATTGTATTTGAGAATTTTTCTATAAAATTTGTTTGTCACTCATTTGGACCAATGGGAAATTAAAGCCAAGGATCCATACTTATAGGCTATGTAAGTCCGATTTCTCAATTGTATTTGAGAATTTTTCTATAAAATTTTAAAGATTAAAATTGTGTAAATTTTGTTCAGCTCTACGTGAATTTGGCTATTTGTGGGCACATTTATGTTTGTCACTCATTTGGACCAATGGGAAATTAAAGCCAAGGATCCATACTTATAGACTATGTAAGTCCGATTTCTCAATTGTATTTGAGAATTTTTCTATAAAATTTGTTTGTCACTCATTTGGACCAATGGGAAATTAAAGCCAAGGATCCATACTTATAGGCTATGTAAGTCCGATTTCTCAATTGTATTTGAGAATTTTTCTATAAAATTTGTTTGTCACTCATTTGGACCAATGGGAAATTAAAGCCAAGGATCCATACTTATAGGCTATGTAAGTCCGATTTCTCAATTGTATTTGAGAATTTTTCTATAAAATTTTAAAGATTAAAATTGTGTAAATTTTGTTCAGCTCTACGTGAATTTGGCTATTTGTGGGCACATTTATGTTTGTCACTCATTTGGACCAATGGGAAATTAAAGCCAAGGATCCATACTTATAGACTATGTAAGTCCGATTTCTCAATTGTATTTGAGAATTTTTCTATAAAATTTTAAAGATTAAAATTGTGTAAATTTTGTTCAGCTCTACGTGAATTTGGCTATTTGTGGGCACATTTATGTTTGTCACTCATTTGGACCAATGGGAAATTAAAGCCAAGGATCCATACTTATAGACTATGTAAGTCCGATTTCTCAATTGTATTTGAGAATTTTTCTATAAAATTTGTTTGTCACTCATTTGGACCAATGGGAAATTAAAGCCAAGGATCCATACTTATAGGCTATGTAAGTCCGATTTCTCAATTGTATTTGAGAATTTTTCTATAAAATTTTAAAGATTAAAATTGTGTAAATTTTGTTCAGCTCTACGTGAATTTGGCTATTTGTGGGCACATTTATGTTTGTCACTCATTTGGACCAATGGGAAATTACAGCCAAGGATCCATACTTATAGGCTATGTAAGTCCGATTTCTCAATTGTATTTGAGAATTTTTCTATAAAATTTGTTTGTCACTCATTTGGACCAATGGGAAATTAAAGCCAAGGATCCATACTTATAGGCTATGTAAGTCCGATTTCTCAATTGTATTTGAGAATTTTTCTATAAAATTTTAAAGATTAAAATTGTGTAAATTTTGTTCAGCTCTACGTGAATTTGGCTATTTGTGGGCACATTTATGTTTGTCACTCATTTGGACCAATGGGAAATTACAGCCAAGGATCCATACTTATAGACTATGTAAGTCCGATTTCTCAATTGTATTTGAGAATTTTTCTATAAAATTTGTTTGTCACTCATTTGGACCAATGGGAAATTAAAGCCAAGGATCCATACTTATAGACTATGTAAGTCCGATTTCTCAATTGTATTTGAGAATTTTTCTATAAAATTTGTTTGTCACTCATTTGGACCAATGGGAAATTAAAGCCAAGGATCCATACTTATAGGCTATGTAAGTCCGATTTCTCAATTGTATTTGAGAATTTTTCTATAAAATTTTAAAGATTAAAATTGTGTAAATTTTGTTCAGCTCTACGTGAATTTGGCTATTTGTGGGCACAGTTATGTTCGTCATTCATTTGGACCAATGGGAAATTAAAGCCAAGGATCCATACTTATAGGCTATGTAAGTCCGATTTCTCAATTGTATTTGAGAATTTTTCTATAAAATTTTAAAGATTAAAATTGTGTAAATTTTGTTCAGCTCTACGTGAATTTGGCTATTTGTGGGCACATTTATGTTTGTCACTCATTTGGACCAATGGGAAATTAAAGCCAAGGATCCATACTTATAGACTATGTAAGTCCGATTTCTCAATTGTATTTGAGAATTTTTCTATAAAATTTTAAAGATTAAAATTGTGTAAATTTTGTTCAGCTCTACGTGAATTTGGCTATTTGTGGGCACATTTATGTTTGTCACTCATTTGGACCAATGGGAAATTAAAGCCAAGGATCCATACTTATAGACTATGTAAGTCCGATTTCTCAATTGTATTTGAGAATTTTTCTATAAAATTTGTTTGTCACTCATTTGGACCAATGGGAAATTAAAGCCAAGGATCCATACTTATAGGCTATGTAAGTCCGATTTCTCAATTGTATTTGAGAATTTTTCTATAAAATTTGTTTGTCACTCATTTGGACCAATGGGAAATTAAAGCCAAGGATCCATACTTATAGGCTATGTAAGTCCGATTTCTCAATTGTATTTGAGAATTTTTCTATAAAATTTTAAAGATTAAAATTGTGTAAATTTTGTTCAGCTCTACGTGAATTTGGCTATTTGTGGGCACATTTATGTTTGTCACTCATTTGGACCAATGGGAAATTACAGCCAAGGATCCATACTTATAGACTATGTAAGTCCGATTTCTCAATTGTATTTGAGAATTTTTCTATAAAATTTGTTTGTCACTCATTTGGACCAATGGGAAATTAAAGCCAAGGATCCATACTTATAGGCTATGTAAGTCCGATTTCTCAATTGTATTTGAGAATTTTTCTATAAAATTTTAAAGATTAAAATTGTGTAAATTTTGTTCAGCTCTACGTGAATTTGGCTATTTGTGGGCACAGTTATGTTCGTCATTCATTTGGACCAATGGGAAATTAAAGCGAAGGATCCATACTTATAGACTATGTAAGTCCGATTTCTCAATTGTATTTGAGAATTTTTCTATAAAATTTGTTTGTCACTCATTTGGACCAATGGGAAATTAAAGCCAAGGATCCATACTTATAGACTATGTAAGTCCGATTTCTCAATTGTATTTGAGAATTTTTCTATAAAATTTGTTTGTCACTCATTTGGACCAATGGGAAATTAAAGCCAAGGATCCATACTTATAGGCTATGTAAGTCCGATTTCTCAATTGTATTTGAGAATTTTTCTATAAAATTTTAAAAATTAAAATTGTGTAAATTTTGTTCAGCTCTACGTGAATTTGGCTATTTGTGGGCACATTTATGTTCGTCATTCATTTGGACCAATGGGAAATTAAAGCGAAGGATCCATACTTATAGACTATGTAAGTCCGATTTCTCAATTGTATTTGAGAATTTTTCTATAAAATTTGTTTGTCACTCATTTGGACCAATGGGAAATTAAAGCCAAGGATCCATACTTATAGACTATGTAAGTCCGATTTCTCAATTGTATTTGAGAATTTTTCTATAAAATTTTAAAGATTAAAATTGTGTAAATTTTGTTCAGCTCTACGTGAATTTGGCTATTTGTGGGCACATTTATGTTTGTCACTCATTTGGACCAATGGGAAATTAAAGCCAAGGATCCATACTTATAGACTATGTAAGTCCGATTTCTCAATTGTATTTGAGAATTTTTCTATAAAATTTTAAAGATTAAAATTGTGTAAATTTTGTTCAGCTCTACGTGAATTTGGCTATTTGTGGGCACAGTTATGTTCGTCATTCATTTGGACCAATGGGAAATTAAAGCGAAGGATCCATACTTATAGACTATGTAAGTCCGATTTCTCAATTGTATTTGAGAATTTTTCTATAAAATTTGTTTGTCACTCATTTGGACCAATGGGAAATTAAAGCCAAGGATCCATACTTATAGACTATGTAAGTCCGATTTCTCAATTGTATTTGAGAATTTTTCTATAAAATTTGTTTGTCACTCATTTGGACCAATGGGAAATTAAAGCCAAGGATCCATACTTATAGGCTATGTAAGTCCGATTTCTCAATTGTATTTGAGAATTTTTCTATAAAATTTTAAAAATTAAAATTGTGTAAATTTTGTTCAGCTCTACGTGAATTTGGCTATTTGTGGGCACATTTATGTTCGTCATTCATTTGGACCAATGGGAAATTAAAGCGAAGGATCCATACTTATAGACTATGTAAGTCCGATTTCTCAATTGTATTTGAGAATTTTTCTATAAAATTTGTTTGTCACTCATTTGGACCAATGGGAAATTAAAGCCAAGGATCCATACTTATAGACTATGTAAGTCCGATTTCTCAATTGTATTTGAGAATTTTTCTATAAAATTTTAAAGATTAAAATTGTGTAAATTTTGTTCAGCTCTACGTGAATTTGGCTATTTGTGGGCACATTTATGTTTGTCACTCATTTGGACCAATGGGAAATTAAAGCCAAGGATCCATACTTATAGACTATGTAAGTCCGATTTCTCAATTGTATTTGAGAATTTTTCTATAAAATTTGTTTGTCACTCATTTGGACCAATGGAAATTAAAGCCAAGGATCCATACTTATAGACTATGTAAGTCCGATTTCTCAATTGTATTTGAGAATTTTTCTATAAAATTTGTTTGTCACTCATTTGGACCAATGGGAAATTAAAGCCAAGGATCCATACTTATAGGCTATGTAAGTCCGATTTCTCAATTGTATTTGAGAATTTTTCTATAAAATTTGTTTGTCACTCATTTGGACCAATGGGAAATTAAAGCCAAGGATCCATACTTATAGACTATGTAAGTCCGATTTCTCAATTGTATTTGAGAATTTTTCTATAAAATTTGTTTGTCACTCATTTGGACCAATGGGAAATTAAAGCCAAGGATCCATACTTATAGGCTATGTAAGTCCGATTTCTCAATTGTATTTGAGAATTTTTCTATAAAATTTTAGAGATTAAAATTGTGTAAATTTTGTTCAGCTCTACGTGAATTTGGCTATTTGTGGGCACATTTATGTTTGTCACTCATTTGGACCAATGGGAAATTAAAGCCAAGGATCCATACTTATAGACTATGTAAGTCCGATTTCTCAATTGTATTTGAGAATTTTTCTATAAAATTTTAAAGATTAAAATTGTGTAAATTTTGTTCAGCTCTACGTGAATTTGGCTATTTGTGGGCACATTTATGTTCGTCATTCATTTGGACCAATGGGAAATTAAAGCCAAGGATCCATACTTATAGACTATGTAAGTCCGATTTCTCAATTGTATTTGAGAATTTTTCTATAAAATTTTAAAGATTAAAATTGTGTAAATTTTGTTCAGCTCTACGTGAATTTGGCTATTTGTGGGCACATTTATGTTCGTCATTCATTTGGACCAATGGGAAATTAAAGCCAAGGATCCATACTTATAGACTATGTAAGTCCGATTTCTCAATTGTATTTGAGAATTTTTCTATAAAATTTTAAAGATTAAAATTGTGTAAATTTTGTTCAGCTCTACGTGAATTTGGCTATTTGTGGGCACATTTATGTTCGTCATTCATTTGGACCAATGGGAAATTAAAGCCAAGGATCCATACTTATAGACTATGTAAGTCCGATTTCTCAATTGTATTTGAGAATTTTTCTATAAAATTTGTTTGTCACTCATTTGGACCAATGGGAAATTAAAGCCAAGGATCCATACTTATAGGCTATGTAAGTCCGATTTCTCAATTGTATTTGAGAATTTTTCTATAAAATTTTAAAGATTAAAATTGTGTAAATTTTGTTCAGCTCTACGTGAATTTGGCTATTTGTGGGCACATTTATGTTTGTCACTCATTTGGACCAATGGGAAATTAAAGCCAAGGATCCATACTTATAGGCTATGTAAGTCCGATTTCTCAATTGTATTTGAGAATTTTTCTATAAAATTTGTTTGTCACTCATTTGGACCAATGGGAAATTAAAGCCAAGGATCCATACTTATAGGCTATGTAAGTCCGATTTCTCAATTGTATTTGAGAATTTTTCTATAAAATTTGTTTGTCACTCATTTGGACCAATGGGAAATTAAAGCCAAGGATCCATACTTATAGGCTATGTAAGTCCGATTTCTCAATTGTATTTGAGAATTTTTCTATAAAATTTGTTTGTCACTCATTTGGACCAATGGGAAATTAAAGCCAAGGATCCATACTTATAGGCTATGTAAGTCCGATTTCTCAATTGTATTTGAGAATTTTTCTATAAAATTTGTTTGTCACTCATTTGGACCAATGGGAAATTAAAGCCAAGGATCCATACTTATAGGCTATGTAAGTCCGATTTCTCAATTGTATTTGAGAATTTTTCTATAAAATTTTAAAGATTAAAATTGTGTAAATTTTGTTCAGCTCTACGTGAATTTGGCTATTTGTGGGCACATTTATGTTTGTCACTCATTTGGACCAATGGGAAATTAAAGCCAAGGATCCATACTTATAGACTATGTAAGTCCGATTTCTCAATTGTATTTGAGAATTTTTCTATAAAATTTTAAAGATTAAAATTGTGTAAATTTTGTTCAGCTCTACGTGAATTTGGCTATTTGTGGGCACATTTATGTTCGTCATTCATTTGGACCAATGGGAAATTAAAGCCAAGGATCCATACTTATGGACTATGTAAGTCCGATTTCTCAATTGTATTTGAGAATTTTTCTATAAAATTTGTTTGTCACTCATTTGGACCAATGGGAAATTAAAGCCAAGGATCCATACTTATAGACTATGTAAGTCCGATTTCTCAATTGTATTTGAGAATTTTTCTATAAAATTTTAAAGATTAAAATTGTGTAAATTTTGTTCAGCTCTACGTGAATTTGGCTATTTGTGGGCACATTTATGTTCGTCATTCATTTGGACCAATGGGAAATTAAAGCCAAGGATCCATACTTATAGACTATGTAAGTCCGATTTCTCAATTGTATTTGAGAATTTTTCTATAAAATTTTAAAGATTAAAATTGTGTAAATTTTGTTCAGCTCTACGTGAATTTGGCTATTTGTGGGCACATTTATGTTCGTCATTCATTTGGACCAATGGGAAATTAAAGCCAAGGATCCATACTTATAGACTATGTAAGTCCGATTTCTCAATTGTATTTGAGAATTTTTCTATAAAATTTTAAAGATTAAAATTGTGTAAATTTTGTTCAGCTCTACGTGAATTTGGCTATTTGTGGGCACATTTATGTTCGTCATTCATTTGGACCAATGGGAAATTAAAGCCAAGGATCCATACTTATAGACTATGTAAGTCCGATTTCTCAATTGTATTTGAGAATTTTTCTATAAAATTTGTTTGTCACTCATTTGGACCAATGGGAAATTAAAGCCAAGGATCCATACTTATAGACTATGTAAGTCCGATTTCTCAATTGTATTTGAGAATTTTTCTATAAAATTTTAAAGATTAAAGTTGTGTAAATTTTGTTCAGCTCTACGTGAATTTGGCTATTTGTGGGCACATTTATGTTCGTCATTCATTTGGACCAATGGGAAATTAAAGCCAAGGATCCATACTTATAGACTATGTAAGTCCGATTTCTCAATTGTATTTGAGAATTTTTCTATAAAATTTGTTTGTCACTCATTTGGACCAATGGGAAATTAAAGCCAAGGATCCATACTTATAGACTATGTAAGTCCGATTTCTCAATTGTATTTGAGAATTTTTCTATAAAATTTTAAAGATTAAAATTGTGTAAATTTTGTTCAGCTCTACGTGAATTTGGCTATTTGTGGGCACATTTATGTTCGTCATTCATTTGGACCAATGGGAAATTAAAGCCAAGGATCCATACTTATAGACTATGTAAGTCCGATTTCTCAATTGTATTTGAGAATTTTTCTATAAAATTTGTTTGTCACTCATTTGGACCAATGGGAAATTAAAGCCAAGGATCCATACTTATAGGCTATGTAAGTCCGATTTCTCAATTGTATTTGAGAATTTTTCTATAAAATTTTAAAGATTAAAATTGTGTAAATTTTGTTCAGCTCTACGTGAATTTGGCTATTTGTGGGCACATTTATGTTTGTCACTCATTTGGACCAATGGGAAATTAAAGCCAAGGATCCATACTTATAGGCTATGTAAGTCCGATTTCTCAATTGTATTTGAGAATTTTTCTATAAAATTTGTTTGTCACTCATTTGGACCAATGGGAAATTAAAGCCAATGATCCATACTTATAGGCTATGTAAGTCCGATTTCTCAATTGTATTTGAGAATTTTTCTATAAAATTTTAAAGATTAAAATTGTGTAAATTTTGTTCAGCTCTACGTGAATTTGGCTATTTGTGGGCACATTTATGTTCGTCATTCATTTGGACCAATGGGAAATTAAAGCCAAGGATCCATACTTATAGACTATGTAAGTCCGATTTCTCAATTGTATTTGAGAATTTTTCTATAAAATTTGTTTGTCACTCATTTGGACCAATGGGAAATTAAAGCCAAGGATCCATACTTATAGACTATGTAAGTCCGATTTCTCAATTGTATTTGAGAATTTTTCTATAAAATTTTAAAGATTAAAATTGTGTAAATTTTGTTCAGCTCTACGTGAATTTGGCTATTTGTGGGCACATTTATGTTCGTCATTCATTTGGACCAATGGGAAATTAAAGCCAAGGATCCATACTTATAGACTATGTAAGTCCGATTTCTCAATTGTATTTGAGAATTTTTCTATAAAATTTGTTTGTCACTCATTTGGACCAATGGGAAATTAAAGCCAAGGATCCATACTTATAGACTATGTTAGTCCGATTTCTCAATTGTATTTGAGAATTTTTCTATAAAATTTTAAAGATTAAAATTGTGTAAATTTTGTTCAGCTCTACGTGAATTTGGCTATTTGTGGGCACATTTATGTTCGTCATTCATTTGGACCAATGGGAAGTTAAAGCCAAGGATCCATACTTATAGACTATGTAAGTCCGATTTCTCAATTGTATTTGAGAATTTTTCTATAAAATTTTAAAGATTAAAATTGTGTAAATTTTGTTCAGCTCTACGTGAATTTGGCTATTTGTGGGCACATTTATGTTCGTCATTCATTTGGACCAATGGGAAATTAAAGCCAAGGATCCATACTTATAGACTATGTAAGTCCGATTTCTCAATTGTATTTGAGAATTTTTCTATAAAATTTTAAAGATTAAAATTGTGTAAATTTTGTTCAGCTCTACGTGAATTTGGCTATTTGTGGGCACATTTATGTTCGTCATTCATTTGGACCAATGGGAAATTAAAGCCAAGGATCCATACTTATAGACTATGTAAGTCCGATTTCTCAATTGTATTTGAGAATATTTCTATAAAATTTGTTTGTCACTCATTTGGACCAATGGGAAATTAAAGCCAAGGATCCATACTTATAGACTATGTAAGTCCGATTTCTCAATTGTATTTGAGAATTTTTCTATAAAATTTTAAAGATTAAAATTGTGTAAATTTTGTTCAGCTCTACGTGAATTTGGCTATTTGTGGGCACATTTATGTTCGTCATTCATTTGGACCAATGGGAAATTAAAGCCAAGGATCCATACTTATAGACTATGTAAGTCCGATTTCTCAATTGTATTTGAGAATTTTTCTATAAAATTTTAAAGATTAAAATTGTGTAAATTTAGTTCAGCTCTACGTGAATTTGGCTATTTGTGGGCACATTTATGTTCGTCATTCATTTGGACCAATGGGAAATTAAAGCCAAGGATCCATACTTATAGACTATGTAAGTCCGATTTCTCAATTGTATTTGAGAATATTTCTATAAAATTTGTTTGTCACTCATTTGGACCAATGGGAAATTAAAGCCAAGGATCCATACTTATAGACTATGTAAGTCCGATTTCTCAATTGTATTTGAGAATTTTTCTATAAAATTTGTTTGTCACTCATTTGGACCAATGGGAAATTAAAGCCAAGGATCCATACTTATAGACTATGTAAGTCCGATTTCTCAATTGTATTTGAGAATTTTTCTATAAAATTTTAAAGATTAAAATTGTGTAAATTTTGTTCAGCTCTACGTGAATTTGGCTATTTGTGGGCACATTTATGTTCGTCATTCATTTGGACCAATGGGAAATTAAAGCCAAGGATCCATACTTATAGACTATGTAAGTCCGATTTCTCAATTGTATTTGAGAATTTTTCTATAAAATTTGTTTGTCACTCATTTGGACCAATGGGAAATTAAAGCCAATGATCCATACTTATAGGCTATGTAAGTCCGATTTCTCAATTGTATTTGAGAATTTTTCTATAAAATTTTAAAGATTAAAATTGTGTAAATTTTGTTCAGCTCTACGTGAATTTGGCTATTTGTGGGCACATTTATGTTCGTCATTCATTTGGACCAATGGGAAATTAAAGCCAAGGATCAGTAAATACTTTTTCTAAAAGTTTAACGAAAAGAGCACATTTTTCAGCATCAGTTCTACCCCAGTCACCACTTGAAGCTCGTAATGGAGGTTTACATATCACCAGCCTTTTAAGTTCTCTGGCTTCACGCCACAACGAATAGTCTGTTTGTGGTGTTGCATCTAGTTCTTGAAGAAATTTTTGAAGGGAAGCTGTTTTTTGTGTTTGTAAAACTTTTCTAAACTGTTTAATACACTCCTTAAGCCTTAATTTTAGCTGAGGCGATCTGTAACTTTGCCATTCTCGTCGAGCTCTCCTTTTTTCAGTTAAAAGCCTTTCTATATCAACAGAAAAAATATTGTTGAATATCACTTGATGATTTGGTTGATTTGAAGAAGCATTAAGAGCAGCTTCTTTAACGTGTGCTTGAAACAACCTAATAGAGTCATCTATGTCAAAAGGTGTACTCAATGGCATATTTTCCGTGCAATGAGCACTCAGGTATTTATTGTATTTCAGCCAATTAATACGTGCAGATATCGTTGGTAAGTAACATGTAGGTGATGAAGTTGTATGCGAGTATATAGTGACAATTGTAGGCGAGTGGTCTGAAGATAAATCCAAAGATGATTCAACTGCAATCATTACGCTAGGCACACCTTTCGCAATTCCAAAGTCGATAACATCAGGAATTTTTTGTCGATCTATTGGCCAATATGTTGGCTGTCCACTTGAAACTACATTCAAACCCATTTTAGATATTGTGTCGAACAAAACACGACCCTTAGGAGTGATTAAACGTGAACCCCAGAATGTGTGTTTAGCATTGTAGTCGCCAGCAGCTTCCTGTATAAAAAACCATTATAATAACTGTTTAATCAATGTTTTGTTTTGGTTTGTTTTATTTTCTGATTTTAACTTTCAGAAAACAGACGATTGAACGCGTCTGTACACTACGAGAGTTGAAACTGAAATTTCTGTATAATATATTATTAGTTTTTCCAAAATTGGTTGCATCATGTGTGCATAACGTCCATCACCAAAAACCTTTATTGTCTGTTATATATATGTATGTATGTAGATGAATCATGTTTTTATGTGCCAATAAAATGCAGAGAACATATTTCTTTCTTTAAATTTAAATATGATTCTCCATTTCATACATTAAGTTCCATATAATATTGTAAAGTCGTTCATGCATTAAATTGAACATTTAAAGGTGTTTCCTTTAAGGTATACATTTGTTGTGTATCCATAACAAATGCTTTTCAATCGAAAATTAAGAAATCAAAAGCGGGAAATGTCATTTACACAAAACAGCTCGTAAATTAAAAACGCAATCATCGTTGCATTAAACATTTCGATCGCAAGTTGATATCTTGTTGCATGAAGAAACATTTAATTTTTCATTTCTGTTGTAATTTCATGCTTTATTGACTGTTATTTTTGATAAATAATGGACTTAAGATAATAAATATTCTTAATTTTAATTTATAATTAATTTCGAAATTTATCAACAGTGAGTGAGTGACCCAAAAGGGTGTTTTTAGGAAAGAAGTGTAATGGATGATGAGATACAGAGCATTAAACAACGGAATACATAACTAAATCAATACAGAGAAATTAACAGAAATTAATATCCTCACAAAAACACAAATGTGAAAATAAGGCCATGTTCCCATTCAAAATATTTCGGCCGTAAAAAGTACTGAGATCAAAATAAGGACAAAGTTCTTGTTAGGTACAATTCCATCTCATTTCTAGGCAACCTATAAGCTTGTCAAAATTTTTCCAAGAATTCTTTCCCATATTAGAAAGGCAAACAAATTTTGCCAAGCTTACAGGTTGCTTAGAAATGAGACATTCCATCTATCCCATTTATCAATTTTGTCTTTAGTTCTACTAAATAATTTATTTAATGTATTATAGGTTCTATGAACATTCTATAACTGTTCATATCAAAAATCTTTGATTTTGTCAATCTCTCTGAAATCTCAGGAATATACGTTAAGAATTTGTATATTCTCTGTTCTGTATTACTATCTATATTGTTAATTATTTTATGTCTGTATCTATGTTGTATATATTAATTTATCAATTAAAGAACTGGGATAATATTTCTCTCTCAAAATTCCTATTATCTTTCTCTCATTCTTGTTGTGAAACTTTTTGTCACTTATAGTTAAAACTCTATCTATGAAATTTCTAGCAGTATGTATTAAAAATAATATGTTTGCTATGTTTAAAATTGTAATTATTTATTCTCCCGATGGTGTTGGTTCTTGGTAGTAATCTATCAATAATTTATTATGTTTTGTAATAATAATAGTATATAGATAATATATAAATACATAAATATATACATATAAAACAAAAGACATATTGCTAACATTAAACATTCAAATAAATATAAAGAAAAGGTCAAATAATATGCTAGATTAATTTTTATCTAAATATATTCATATATAGTCGGCCAAATACTTTTAACTATTGGTTGTAAGAGATGCTCGAGCGTCATACTTGTTTCTACATATTCGGCCAATAAAGTTTCTCAACAATATTGTTGCATATAAAAATTTGTAAAAGTTTTATTTTTTAGTTGCATTGTAAAAGAACTTCTTAAATGGAACAAAATATTTTATGGATATTAGTAATTTTTTAATTTCAAACAGTAGATATTTTTATTTCTTCTTTGCATATAAGTATGTATGAATGAATCTGCAAAATCATAATTCCTGAGAAATAACAAAAAATATTTTTTTATTATTTAAGTCATGTAAATATTCACATCATAAGTTTGATTTATTTATAACTTTAACCAAAGGTAAAATTAAATTTTTATTTGATATTCTGTCGTTATTCGACGGTGGTGTTGGCTGAAGTGGTTAGCGCGTTGACTACTAAGCAAACAACGTCATTAATTTCTCTAATGTACATTCGTGCGACATTGTATTGATTATTATTATTCATTTCCCATAGTTCCTAGGTGGAACGTATTAATTGCTGTCGGAATATTTAAGTGATGAAGGCACAGCACTGGTCACTAAAAAACTGTTCCGACAGCGATTGAAGCTGTTCCAAGCGAATGTACACAACATCGGCCTCCTTCGTCGGTTAGCAGAAACATTGGCGAAGTAAAACAATTAATAAAATGCCTGCTAATACAGCTTAACAAAGTAAATACTTAACACCGGGGGCGCCTCAACACTGCTATAAAAATTAATATAACGCGCAAAGCAGAGTTGTAAAAGAGTTAATACTTCTAAATTTTCAACATATATCTTCTCTACCCTGTTCCTCTCCCCCAGAGTTCGAGAACAATGCACTGCTTACGTAGGGGTCATCCCGTGAGTGCTGGTCCTTATTAATTATATGTTTAGCTGAACAAAATATTACTTTCATCGGCTAATTTTTCCGGTGTCTCACATGTCTGGGGTACTAGTACGAGTAACCCTCCGTTTTACCGGTATTAAATAATTAATAGAAAATCAATTAGAATATTCACCATGTTTTTTAACAAACATTGTAGATACAGATTATATATTTATATATCTATTAGATATCAGATTGTATTTCTGCAAATTACAGAAATAAGTCTTATCCTGAAATTGTCTAAATGTTTGATCATTATTTGGATTTTTCGAAAAAACATTGTTCGAATGAATACAGTAGAAATTTTTAATTGGAAACATGTCGGTATTACAAATACCAAAGACACCTTCTTAAAATTATGTAATATTTTATAATAATAACACAACAACAATCACTTTCATATTACTTTCTTTATATTTTAATTAAATATATAAAATATGGGGAAATCTTTTGTCACACCTTATTGTTTTTATTTGTCAGTTAAACCTCCAAGAAGTCCTGTTACGGGATGAACTAAACCGGTAACGGGTTGCAGGAGTCCAGTTACGGGTTGAAGTGGCCCATTTAAGATTTCCAAAAGAGGTGCAGCAGAGACAAAATACATTAAATTCATGATCGCTAGAGTAACAGTAGCAAGTGCCGTCTTCATGATGTGTCTAAAAGGAGAGAGGCGAAATAATTTATTCAACATTTAATTTACAAATGGAATATGTTCAAAACGTTTTACCTGGTATTGAGCAGATTGGAAACAGATGTTTACTTAGAAAAGTAAATTTAAGTTAACATTATATATAGTGAAGTTATTGTGCTTTTAAACTGAAGCAATTTTGAACACGATTGGCACGATTTTTTTTAAATTAAATCTAGATAAATTTTATATGCAATAAAATATACAAAAAACTTGATAATCACAAGCACGATAATGATTTCCTGAAAACAACTTGACATGACTTAATGTTGGATTTAGTAATTAAGTGTATAATATGTGTATATGTGTATATATACACTTAAATTCATTTCTTTCGGTTATTAATATTATCAAAACTACACTTTGTCCCATAGTTGTTAATATTTTTTAGTGCTATAAATTTAAATTAGTTTTTTTTAATATATCAGCACTTCTTTATTAATTATCATTATAAACAATGAAGGCATGTCGAAAAAAAATTAAAATTTGAATTAACCTTATAGATATAATTGGGCTGTTCACACTGTAGTCATATCAGTCATATTGTCATAATGTCATAAATATTTAAACTAATTTAAAATATTATATATTTTTTTATACAAAAGTGTATTATTATAATACAATTCTACAGGCTATGTTTATGATAATGTCATAAAAAATGTTTTGATTTTTGTTTTTAACAATTTCAACTAAAAAACTATATCGCTAAAGCGAAAATTTGCAAACATTGAAATACTTTAAATAAGCCATAATCTTGATCAAATCTCGATAAAAGTTTATTATATGCAAAAAATTTTTAAAACATGTGCAAATGGCACAAATTAAAAAAAAGTTAAGCCGTCGCGAAAATGCGCTAAAAATTGCAAATTTTTATACAAGCCAAAATTTTTATTTCAAATCTTCAATATATGTATGGAGCAATGCAAAACATTATTTAGAAATTTCTAAAATTGGTCGCTTTCGGAAAAAATCGCGAAATTTATGAAAATGCAAGAACTTGCTAAAATTTTAATTTATGTTTGAATGCCAAAAACTTGGCAAAATTGCGTACATTGCAAAAAACTGCAAAAATTTTAAAGAAACCATAATTATGAATAAAAATCGCTAAACTTTACCATAAACAATCAAAATTCGTCACAACATGTAACTAAAATAAATTTTCAATCAGCTAAACAGTTAATCGGCCAGTAGTGAAATTCTTAACGACATCAGAATTCGAATGAAAAGATGTGAAATGCTGAAGGTGTTATTAAAAAAAATCAAGTTTAGTCACGTCAAGTTGCGATCACTTTAACTTTATTATTATCTGTTAAACTTTTTGAATATCTAGGGGAAAAAGAGTTAAATGGAATCATTACATGAAGGTTATAACTTTTCTATTTCGTTTTTCACAAATAAATACATTTGCAAGTATGAACGTTATTAAATTTAGAACATAGTTTGTGATTTAGCATTCATAATCGATGAAGATGATCTATAAAAAATTACTGCTACTAGTGTATAATTCATAATATTATTAGCTTATCAATAACTCATATGTGCGAGGTTATCTGGCTTTGAATTGCTGATACAGCTAAACCACATGATTAACAGTGTTTTCAACTCTGTACTGGTTGAAGCTTTTAATGAAAACTGTTTATTCAATATTTTTCTATACTGCTTTATATAGACTGACTATAATAATTATAATTTATTAGCATAGGCTCGCTAGGTTTAGTGTAACATAAAGTGTTGGAAATAGTCAGATAAAGAGCGTAGAAGGTGGAAAATATTAGTAGGTGTGCGTGCATTATTGTGCGATAACCCAGCAAAAAATTGAGAACCATATCGAAATCGGCGAAAAATGCATTACGTAGAAAAAAAAACTACTTCTAAATTCAAGTATTTAAGTAAATTCAGTACTTCTTGATTTACAGGAAATAAAAAATACAAATCTTTGCTCAAGTTCGGACTGTTTCGTTACCCATCTTGAACACACCTAAAAAGTGGTTCACAAACAAATACTTTTAAAATTTTTTGCTGGGGAGTTTTAAGCTGATTAGGATGTTCATAAAGTTCATTAGAAGTTCTGACAAATAAAAGACCACTAGCAGCCTCAACAAACCTAAAACAATGAAAGGCGAAGAAGAAACAATAGCTTAATAAGCGCCTGACTGGACATAAAACTTTTCATACATTAGCGATTAAGTAGTACGTATGTTTGTTTCTGCGTGAAGGCATGTGCAAGTGCAATTTTAGCAATAAAAGTTTTACAATCAATAACATCCAACTCAAGCGGCCAACAAACCGCCTTTCATGTGGTAAACGGTCATCTAATGACATTTTGCTATGGAATGATAAATAATTCTAATCGCAAATTAACGGTCATAAATATAATTTTATGATATGTGCTTAGGGGCTCATACTTCCTTTTACTTTTGGAGTGTTGAACTACATTTTTACTGTACAATTATAATTCACACTGCACAGTGGCGAGAAAAATGTTTGTTTATAACTGATACGCAGAGAAGAAGCCATAAAATGTATACAAAATGAATTTTTGTACTGGGAGCGAACCAGGATATATTAAAAATTAATTAAAGATGGTAACTTCTGGTGTAAAAATTTTTTTAAAAATCAATAACTTTTGTAAATTCGAAACACGTTCTCCATTTTTTTATACTAATTCACATTGAAACGCATTATATGAAAGGAGATTGTAAAGTCCACTTTTGAAATAATCGGAGTTTAAAAGTATTGTTTGAATTCTTTTAACGCGAATTTTGTTTGTTTTTGGCATACAATTTTTCAATTACTAAAGGCCTCTTTACATGGTAATACATGTATGTATATCGGTATCTATGTCAAAAATTGATAAAAGTCTTATCATGTAAACGCAAATTGTTATGAGTAATGCTGGGAACATAATTGGGACGAACGACGAATTTTTCGTTGCGAATATTCGTCGTCAAAAATAGAACACATGCATTCATATGAAAGTGAACACAGCACCGACGTCGTACGTGACGAATTCTCTGATAGATTTATTTCTTTTTCATACGCTGACGAACGACGAAGAAATGAGTACAGCGTTACCATGTTTTTTTTAGTTTTAAAATATATTAGTAAATAATGTTAATTTGTACTTTAATAAGTTCTTCTTTTTATGATATAGAGGATTTTAGTTAATTATACATATGTAATTATTAATGATGAAATTTGTTTTTAATAGTTTTTTTTTTAATATTTAATTTTATAAAGGAATTATTTTCTTTATACGGTAACACTATCGTTGTTATGTTTGTATGTATATAAAAACAAATTTGTAATAAAAAAATACACACAATTTTTTGGATTATTATGACAGCAGTTGTTTGTTCGTCGCAGTTGTGTGCCACACGACGAACTTACGCAACGAACTTTTGCCAACGAATTCGTCGTGCTAGACGAAATTCGGCGTTCGTCCCAATTGTGTTCCCAGCATAAGAGAGAATACGGATAATAAAACTGACAAGCGTTCGGTAAATGTTTATTTTTTAAAGCATTTTAGAAATTTACGTATACTCATTTTATCAGAGGTGTATTTTTAAGTAAACATTGGCAGCTTTAAGAGTATATATTTAAGGTGGCATCATTTCTATACAATAATTACAAAAACAACTCAAACAAATTCAAGTTATTGTAGAACTGTAACCGCCAACTATTTCGTAGCGCAGGCTTTTGATTTTATTAATATTATCCGTGTAAACATAAAAAATACCTGCAACAGACTCTTCTCTCTTCTTATACACAAAGAAAATTTCATAATATTTTGATTCTACAAAGTGTTAATACTTTGTATTACCATGTAAACTCACCTTAACAAAAGCTTAATATCATGAAATTCCACTGTACATACATGTACATACATACTTTTACGTATTGCCATACATATGTATGAAATATATTAATTAATACAAAACGTCATTTATTTGCAGCCACAAGTAATTTGTACAAAAGTAAAAAAGAGAATGACAATTAGGATTACATGTGAAGCTAACCCTGCATTTATACCTAAAAGCAATTACTTGCAAGTATTGTATACGTATGTATTATCATCGAAAATGTCGAAATTAAAGCCGAAAGTCTTGCAAGTTGATCGAGTGTTTACACAGTCAGTTGTAAGTTCATTTTCAAAATGTTCTCGAAGCGTAAGTATGCTATGAAAATAATATACTAGTATAATATAATATAAATACTTTATGTGAAACTAGTATTGCCGTGTCTCCGATATCATAAAATTACTGAAAAGAATATTTGGTTTCACAAATTTTTTTCAAAATGCATGAAATTCATGCTTAAAATTACCATTAAGATGCGTTGTTATATATATTTATGTGTTCTTTTTTGTTTTTTATTTTTTATAAATACACAGAAAATCAGCTATAAACATTACTTTTATTTTACTAAATACTGGTAAATTGATATAAAACTCATCCTCGGTAGCACTGTTTCTACACTTGTCATTTTACTTGCCGTAAGTGTCAAAAATTTACTTACAAGCAAATTCTCTTGTAAGTACCCTGTCGGAAACAAAACTAATTTTAAACTAACTTGAATGTTTGAAAAAAAAACTAACTTTTTTAACATGGCCGATGTCCTAGGGAAAAGTCAGTTTTTCTTTCCACTACTTGTAGCCAACTTTAAATTAGTTTTAAAAAGTCAAAATGTAGTTAGTGAGTATACACAAAAAAAAATTATTTCATTTTTATTTTATTTTCTCAATTCTATATTCAGTAGTTTTATAATAAATTTTTCTTTAAATTTTTTTTCATGCTGGGACTCGAACCACAGGTCATTGGATTAACAGTCAACGCGCATACCACTCAGCTAAGTTACCACTTAAATATTGACAGCAAGAAGTTATGAAATAATTGAAATAATTTTAAGAGTTCCTAAATGAGTAAATTTGTTGGCGCTCACCATATTCAATTATAAATGAGAGTATAATATATATATATATACTCAACCTACTAATTGATTTTGGTTACATTCTGCATTGTATTGTAGTTAGCTTTAAGTTAGTCTAGAAAAATAAATTTAAAAGTTAGCTTTTCTTGTAGCTAGCTACACATTTAACGACAGGGGAGTTCTTCGAACTTGCACTTTATGTGTAAACGGCAGGTAACATAACCACATTATTAAGAGATTTATTTTTAGAGCGTTGCCAATGAGTGTGCATAACTAGGCGATTTAAACATAACACATACAAAAGTATTTGGAAATTTGGTTTATTCAAAAAATGAAACTAAAAACTTTAATTTCATTGAGATTTTAAATCATTTTTTATTCAATTAATAATAATTCTGTATACTAATTGTAATTTTTTAAATTACTACGAACTGCTTTATTATTATTAATATTCGCTAATATAAGTATATGCAGGCTAAAGTTCGTGAACATTAATAGTCAGAGAAATAATAAATAGACATTGTTAACATATTTCGAACAACAAAGGAAGAATTTAATATCTAAACATCCCTTTAGATTTTAATTACACTGGCCGAATAGAACAAACGTTGTTTTCGGTAGAAGCCTCTAAGCCTCGTCAGTATTCATGTGCAAATGCTTTCACTGCTTGTTAGGTAGCTCTGTTGAACGTGATTACATATTTAATTTATACACGATTCAATACAAATAGGACTAAGAATACGCGACTTCTTACTTCGGAATATGTTAAAAAAGTCTACTTAATATTTCTCTGATTATTAATATTTACGAACTTAAGCCTGCATAAATATTAGCAAATATTAATAATATTTCTAATTATGTACTTAGAGTTTAGGAACATCAAAATAACCAATCAGTCTAGCTGAACGTATCAAGCCCGATGCACCCTTCATGAGCGTTCTTATATTCATATTTACCTCTTACGAAGGTGAATGATAATTGGAAAACAATATCAACAATAGTCGTATATCCAACAGAGCAAGAGTTCAAAAACTATTTTGCAATTTCTTTTATTAAATTTGTACATGTTAAAACAATCTTTGGTTAGTACGAAATTCCTCGATGATTTGTCAATACAGTAAAACGTAGGGAGAACAGATATAGTGTTTGCTATTGTCCGGATTAGTGGATAGCCCGGACTACAGTTAAAATATATTTTATAAAAAGTTTAATTTGCAATTTAACGTATTGTTGTTTCACTTTATAGTAGGATGATTCACTGCATTTTTATTGACTACGACCCTGTTATAAAGTAATTGCTGAACCGAAGCTGAACTATTATATTAATATTAAGAATACACGTAATTATTATTTGAACAATTTATAATAATGTATGTATATTTGAGAAGAAAAATATTGGATCAAAAAAATCAATCAATAAAAAGTTTGCAAATCGATAAATAATCAACGGAATCATGAGATGATCATAACCGTGGTTAGTCAGAGTAGTCATCCGGTTCTCGAAACCACAATGAAAAATAAGTTTTAAAAATTTATTTAAAACTCGGTTGTAGTTTCAATTCTTCGATCGCAGAATGAACAACATGTAATATGAAGGATGGCAAGCACAATTGCATGCATATTCTAATTTTAATGCTCACTACTTCCCACTTACAACAGTTTATCTACACATTAGGTTCTCAGCAACGACGCCTCTTAGACTGTGAATATTTTTTTTTTAATTTCCCGCCACTGCGTATTGTTAGATAAATGAGAAGATAATTACAATTATTTGAAAAGCAACATTATAATTAAACTTTAATAGATTTTTCATTGATTTAAATGTTAATTTTGTAAATTTAAGACAGGAGGGTTTCCCATTTATCAGATGTTTAAGTTGTGTACGTCTCGTCTTTGTGTGTTGCTGTAGAGAAACAGAGTTTAGAAAAAACTGATGACTAGTGGATAAATAAATTGTTCTGCTTTGTGATTAACCGGAAATGCAATTAGTTCTTTTCTTTCATGAGTCTGAGTGTGTGAAGTTGAAGATAGAGGGTGTAGCAGCAAACAGTTGATTTTAATGGATACGAATAAAGAGGCAAATTAAGAAGTAATGTCTGTCATTTATAACTCGTTTTCAGTTTTAACTCTCGCAGTATACAGACGCGTTTTTATAATCGTCGCAACTGAATATTAAAAATTATTGAAAGTTAAATCACAAAAAAAAAAACAATAACAAACCATTGATTAAACAGTTAATATACTGGTTTTTAATTATCTTTTTGCTTGCGTGTAATATACATAAATATTTGCAAATACAAACTCATATAGTGCGCACAAAAAAAGAGAACTCTAAATGAGTTCATCTTCTACCAACAACAACAATAATAAACCAACAAGCAGTAGGAATGTTTATTTAACTTTGGTTCGTGACGACGAAAATGAAAACCTGAATTCTACACAACACAAAACTACTCGTGCGCGATCTTGCTCTCCAAACCTAAATATTGATCGAGAAGCACCAACAATTGCACCTTTTAGCAAACTTGTCAGCTTAGCTGTACAATCAAACAAACAAACAATTAGAAACAAGGTGACCAACGTGCACAAAATTGTAAATGCGGTGAGTACAATGAGTGATAACAATAATAATATTTAAACAGATAGATACATAACCGTGTTAAAAAGGGGAAGAAGTCCAAAATCAGCTCAATTTGCTTCAACAGCGAAACTTCCGCGAGATGGAAAAAGCAATATAATAAATTCCGAAAATCGTTTCGCGATTTTATCTGAAAAAAGCGATGAAGACACAACTACAACAAGGTCGAGTAAGCCCCCACCCATATTTTTAAGGGAGCAGAATTCCAGTTTGCTGTTTAAAAGCCTTATCTCATTAATTGGAGAAAATAAGTTTTATGTAACTCCAATTAAGCGTGGAGAAATCAATGAAACAAAAATTCAGGTCTCTCATGAAAATAATTACCGAAAAATTGTTTCAGATTTAGAATCTAAAAATAAAAACTTCTATACGTACCAATTAAAGAGTGCTAAAGGTCTAACAGTCGTAATAAAAGGTATAGACTCTAGCGTGGATCCAGAAGAGGTCAAGTCTGGCCTTGAAAATAGTGGCTACAATGTGAAAAATGTCTCAAACATTAAAAATAGAGAAAAAAATCCCCCAACCAATATTTAAAGTCGAGTTACAGCCAGATGGCATAAAAATAAAAAAGAATGAAGCACATCCAATATATGAGTTAAAGTACTTGTTGCATCGAAGAGTTACCGTCGAGCTTCCATATATACGAGCTGGACCTGTTCAATGCATGAACTGCCAAGAATTTGGGCACACGAAGACTTATTGCAAGTTGCCTACAGTCTGCGTTGTATGTGGTGAGTTACACAGTACTGCTAACTGTGATAAAATAAAAGGTGATCCCAAGGCGAAAAAATGTGGCAATTGCGGCGGAAATCACACTGCCAACTATAGAGGCTGCCCCCTTTACTCGTTTTTTAAGAATTCATCAACCAAAAAAACCAATGATACTCCCGCTCAGCCTAAAACCCCTATTAACTATCCACAGTTACCTCAACCGTCCACCAGCCAAAATCAATATTCAAACATTTTCAAGTCTAACGCGACTAGTGCTCAACAACAAGCTAACAACAAATTTTCATACGCTAGTATTGTAAAAAGCAATCATAGCTTGTAATGCCTCAGGGTCAATTTCGGACCACTTTTTGTATGTTCGAAGATGTTGGACCATCAGAAACCCTTTTCTGTCTCGACCATCTGCAGCAGCGTTACGGCTAAAGCTGATTTCAAATGGTGAAGTATGACCTTTACCATGCCACAAGTTTCCGTTCAATGATAAAATTTAATTAAAGCTAAAAATTAAAGGGAGTTTGTTTTGAATCGTAATAGTTAAATAATTGAAATTTTATTATATTAATATAAATAAAATACTGTTAAAATATAAATAGTGTTATAGTGTAATCTTTCATATCTCATGAGTCGGTCTCATAATTTGGTGAATTCTATAACCCGCTGGTTTTGTTTTTTGCGGATTTGTTCTTTTCTTCTTTCAAGTGAGTAAAATTGTAATTCAGCTGAATGCAGTTAGTTGGCGTTTTATTATTTTTTTTTCTTTAAGTCAATTATTTCTCTAAAAAAAACTACGAGTGTATACTACTCATAGTTTGTTTGGCTTTAATTTAATTTTATTTATGCCAAGAGCTTTTTCATAAAACAAACAATAAATAATATTAAAAAAGGAAATATAAAAAGCTTCTTATCCTTTATAAAACGAGAAAAAGTTAAAAGGTACATAAACAGCAAAAAATAACAGGTACGAGAGTTACTAGAGACGACCACCGTAATTGTAAAGTGCATTAAACTTTATAATATGGTGGTGGCTCTAAAAAAACACAAATAAAAAGTTAATTTTATTCCAGCAATAAATTTTATTCAAACTTCAAGTGAAACTTCATTTGTATGAGTTTAAACTGAAACCGTAAAAGCTAATTTAATTTTATTACATTTTAACCAGAAAATATTTAGAATAAAGGAAGTGACAAGGTTTTATCATTTGATACTCGTAAATAAATTTAATAAAAAGCATTTGATTAATTTGCAGCAGACATTTTCAACGACATAATTTTAGATCTTGCATTTGTTAGCAATATACATACATAGTTAAATTTTAAACCTTGCTCCATATCCGATTTTAAATTTTGAATTTATTTCTCACCAAGGGACCAAAAACAAAACTTATTCTTTTGGTTTTAACCGATTCCATAAAAGGAGAAAGTTATCAGCCTTCATAACTCTATCATTGATGAACCAATTTTAAAAATGACTTTATCGTTTGATCGCCTTTGCTTGAAGTTAAAAAGTCGGGGATAATCGCATAACTCCTCCATTTATTGGCCAATTTTTCCAAATCTCATATGTGTTTTGTTTGCTTGCAGTTTGGTTACATTTAATTTTACTGAAAATTGTTTATAACTCCACTATTTATATGCGGATTTTTAAATTTTTTTTTTTTTTTGGTTTAATCATATTTTCTTGCAGCTTAGTAATTTATATAAAATTTGAGGGGAAAGTTTTCCGTCCGATTTATTGACAATTGCATAAATACTCCATTTTTCGACCGATTTTCAAAAAATTTTTGTTGTGTGAAAAAAAAATTGTTTGAAAATCATAGGAGAAAGTTTACTGAACATTAAAATTATTGTCGTTTTGTTTCAATAACGATTTTCGTGTTACACCTAGATTTTTTGATCGAATTTTAAATGTCTTTTATATAGGAGGGGGTTTTGTAGCGTTTTGGCTTCATAATTTCTTCAATTCGATGGTTAAGCTGCAGCCTTAAAATGTTGATTTAGGCCTAGATCCTAGGACCCGTTTCGAAGTTGTACAAATTGGTTGTCGTATGGCGCGAATACCGTTTTTTACAGTAACTAAGTAAAATTTTACTTGACGTCAGGAAATTTTTACTTAAAACTAGAAAAATATTTACTAGAAACTAGTTCAGTGTTTATCACAAAATTTATAAACATATCGTCATGTGCGCCAATCTGCCATCTTGTCTTACCTCATCTTTTAGGCACTCTAACCACCTCACAAAGCTACCTCTTACCAACCAGTACACATAAGTAAGTACATACTAAATTCGGAATTTCTTACATTAGCAAAAATAATTATTTGAAAGTAGTAAAGGTACGGTCACATTGGGGAAACATTTGCTTCAAATATGTTGGTTCGTGTTTAACAAAAATTTAGGTAAATAAATACACAACTAGTTTTGTGGCCACACTACGCTCATTTATTTTTCCATTTTGTTTGTTGAAACAGCTGTCAAACAACGGCAGGTGCTAACGTGGGAAAACATATTTGCCTTAACAAAATATTAGAAAAAACTATCAAAAAACATAAATTTGTTTCTTTACCAAACATTTCGTTGCTAATGATTAGTTTCTGCAGTTGGGCAACCAAAAAGTAATATTAACAAAATATTTTCGCAAATTGTTAAAAAACTATTACTTTCACGCTTATTCCATATTTCGTCATCAATTTTGAGCCAACTCCGATTTGTACATCTCAACACAAGTGAATAAGCAATTTTTTGGCGAAGTGTGATTTTTCGCGTTTTTACGATATATTTTTATTTTAACAGTTTTGCAATTTCTGATTAGTTTATGTGCAAGTTTGTGTGTTTGTAATTTTTTCCTTAACAAGATTTGCAAATTTTCGCCATATTCTCGATTTAGGAAGAATTGTTTTGCATTCTTTAAGGCTTTAGTTTTTTTTTTTTTTTTTAATATTATGGCTTTATTGATATTTAATAATTTTTCGCAAGTTATCGCTTTTTCGCGAAATTTGCAATTCTGCCAAACTTCTTGCCTTTTTTTTTATTTTTTTTCGTTTTTTTTAATTTTGGCTTTTTAAAAATATTGCAATTTATAGAGATTTTTCGCTTTTCTCGCAGCAGGAAGCAACATAATTTTTTAAAGTTTTTATGAGCCAGCATCAGTAGTAGTTTTAGAGAATCACGAGGCATGTCGAACAGAGCAGCCTAAAAATATCGGCCGTAAAAATCTTGTATTGAAGCATTTTGTCTAAAGGTAGATATTTTTATTTGACTCTGTTTGTTCTTACAAAAATTTTGTAAGATCTAATAATTGTTTTCCCAAAATAAATCAAAATATATACCTTTTAGTGGTCACACTTTGTTCACATTAGACACATTTTTGTTTGGCAGCAAATAATTTTGTTTGCCATTACACAGCTGTTTTGCTGTTTGCCTTTAATAAATATTTTATGGTCAGTCTCGATAAGGAAATATTTGACATTTTTCATCAAATGTTTCCCCAATGTGACCGTACCTTAAGTTATAAAAAAATGTTTTCTCTAAATTTTAAAAAAACTTTCAACGGCTGTTCGTTTTCCGTTTTAAGTACATATTCAAATTTGTGTGGAATTTTCAGGAGTAAGTCTATTTCTATAATCATTTTTTTTAAATGACATGTTAAACATTTTTTTTTTTTTATTATAAGAAAGTTTTATTTGATTAAAAAAAATTCTACATATGTATGTACATATCAAAGGATATCAATATCAAGTACATGCATCCCGGCAACAACATAAAAAATAAAAAAACAACAGGCTTTTTATGAAAAGTAATATTATCAGGCTCAAGTTCAGTTGAAAATTCAAATTACTAAGTGTTTTTTTTTTTATGTTGAAATAAATTAGTATATCCAAGCAGTTTAGCAGAACGTATCAGTATACCGATTTCAAGGCCGCTACACCTCTCATCAGCGTTCAATTTTTGTTTGTGTAAAATAAATTTACAATTTTCAAAAGTGGCCCAGTAGCAGAGCTGTAAAGGAATGATTCATTTTTGAAATAATCTACGAATCATAAACGCTTTTGAAATTTTTGTTAAAACATTCAAGAGTTTTTTAATAATGATCATTATCCTAGTGAAAACAGTGAATTAAAACATTGATTTTCTTTAAATCACCAATGTATTCACACAAACTTTAATTCAATTAATCTTTTTAGTGATGTGTATGCATGCGAGAATTTTTAGTTCATGAGAAATGCATTCGTGTTTTAATTCAATTCACATTTTGTGTAAAATTAATCAATTAAACTTTTTTAAATCATTTTGAAATAAAAACCAAATTTTAGTCATTCCTTTGAAGCTCTGCTCAGCAGAACATAAAGAAAATTGTGTAGAAAGAAAATAAACATTTTTTGACAATATACTTGTATAAATATACTTTAATACATATCATTAAAATTACAATTATATATAGAAATTTTTTAAACTATTTTCAAGGAAATTATGTTACTAAAATTTATTACATGTCTTCTTTTTTAGTGTACTCTCCTTAACAGGCGCGGATACCACTGGGTGAGGTGGTACAGGGATCTCCTCCCCCAAAACTCAAAGCAAATTAATATATTTAAATGTTGTCACGTTCTTACTTTAGAAAAAATATTAGAAAACTTTGCCGAATTCTATTCAGTAATATTTTGGAAATCACGGAATTATCAGAAAAAGCAACATTTCTTTCTTTTTTTGGAGTTATTTCATATTTTTGGAGACATACTTCATTATCTTAAATTTTAATTTTTTTCGCTCAGTCAGAAATTTGTGCGCTGCATCAAGATTTTTTCTCTGAGATATTTTTAAAACCGTTTTCACTGACTAAATCATGTTACCAAAACGGCTTCGAATTTGGATCTACTTTAGAGTAGGAAGTCTTTGCGACCGGAAAATGAAATTATTTTGTAATTAAAACAAACACAAATTAACATACATAAACTGCCTATTAACAATTTTGTGCAAAGCCGATCTTCGGCCGGGCTTAAGGATATTCTCCGCCATGGTATATCCTGAAACGGCAAGACTTGCTAACGATTTTCTACATTCAGAAAATTTTTAGTGAGCATCTCCGTTTCAGGATATACCATGGCTTCGGCCGGCTATATAGAAAGCCTTCACTAAGTAAGTTTAAAAATATCTCACTGGAGACCCCTCAAAGCCATCTTTCTAGCTAAGAGTTTTAGAAATTTTTCCTTTAAGGTACGAAAACCGGCTACGCTTACTAAAAATAAAAAGCTGAACTTAGATATATCATATTTGTCGGGTTTTATTTCATTGGGACTTAATTCAATTTTTTAAGTGGGAATTATTTCATTATGTAGCAAGTCCCAAAATTTTTAACTCATGTATTTCATTTGACGTTTGGGAATAATTTAATTCTCTTTTGGACTTATTTAATTTTTTTAGGTCCCATTTCATTTAGAGTTATGTATTTCATTGGGCGCATATTTCAGACAGCCTCAGCAAAATATAGTGTATCCGTTAACAAATACAAGTACGATGCATCTCAATAGGATGATCAAAAGATTAAAGTTCAAAAAAAAAATAGATACATTGGAAATTGCTTACAGTTAAACCAGATGCGGAATTATTGCATTGGCGACATACTATGTGGAAAAATTGCAACAATAGGACGGAAAATGTAATCAACGCCTTAATAAACTGTCGTTCGTATTTACAATACCCAAATTTAAGAAAAAATTTTACAATATTTGTTTCATTGCGTGTCAGTAATGCCACAAGCGAGATCTGATTTTCTACTCTACGGAGAATAAAAACATCGTTATTGACCCAAATGAAGTATTCGATAAATTTGCTGCACTTGCTAATCATAGATTATGTACTGATATGACAGGTTTTTGTGCAAAAAGAAATAATTAAAAAAATTCAGAAAGATATATAAATACAGACTGCAAAACTATTTTTTTTAATAAAGCAACGATTAAGAACATTCCGGTTTTATTATATTTATTTCTTGCAAAATTTTCTTTTACTTTATTCAGTTTACTCAAAGTTGACATTTTATTCTAAGTATACGGAACCCTTAATTTGCAAAAAATTTCATGTTTTCGGAGAATAATATTCTTTAATTACATACGTTTCACGCTGTCATGCTAAAATATCGATTTTAAGTATTGCAAACTCAGATATATTTTTGTGTTTTCCAAACGGATTAAAGCAAACATAATAAAAAGAAAAGTTTTTGTGTCATTGGATATTTTTCAGTAAGAAACTTTCATTTATTATTACAATTTATTAACATTTGGATATAGAAACAAGTAGAAATATGGAAAACAGAAAAATTTAAACTGGTATATATATTTTCGTGGGGATTAAAACTAAAATAAAGGTATATCATTGTTAGCTGGTTCAAAATTTGAAGAACTAAACTTTGTGACATTTTTTATGAACTCGTTTCCAAAGACTTCTGTTTATACACAAATATTTGATATTAGTTGTTTCTTACATATAATATGAAATATATTGCTGTCTTATATTTTATAATTACTTAAATTGTCTCTACTTTTATTTTAATCTGAATTTTATTAGTGATTTTTCTATGTCTTGTCTCATATTTAAAAAAAAAAAACTCTTAATAGCAAAATTACGTTTTGTTTTATGCAAATTTCAAACATGTACCCCTTCAAACGGTAATGCTGGAGCCGCGCCTGCTCTTAAAATATTGCTTATCAAATAACCTCTATATTTAGTTACCATTTTCAAAATTCTTTTCATTAGTTTGAAAAGGTTTGTTTGCAGCTCATTCCATACACTTTTGTTTAAATCGGAGGAACAAGTTGTCCACTGCGAAATATTGAGTGGTAACAAAAATGAATGAAGTTGAAATACCTGTACCGCGTTTCTGTAACTTGTGAAAAGTTCTCACATCGAAAAAAAATGTGAGTTTATAATTGTCACTCAATCTTTTGTAGGATGATTCATATAATATTAGTAGGATTTTTATATGAGACAACCTGCAAACCTAATTAAAATACGAAAATTAAAATTTTTCTTCTCACTCATCCTGTTTTTCACAGAATGGTTTCAAACTTTTCGATGCGATAAACTCTCACATTCGTTACAGAAACGAGGCACTGGAAAGTGATACTATTTTTCCGGTAAGCTTAGTCGAATACAACAACACTGTGTTTTTAAAATTTTCGAAATACCTCCAAAACCCGTTTTTTAGTACCACTAAACCAGAAACTAACTGAAATGCTAACCGATTTTAAAACAAACTCGTTTTTTTGCCTCACAGTGTAAGTATGTTTGTTGGAAAGATTTAGCTTTGCGAAATATTGATTTTTACTTAACGTCTGTATTTTTGGACCAATTTTTAATAGTATTTTTCATTTGGAAGGATTTCCCTTGCTGTTATGGACCGCTTTAGAAAGTGTACACTGGCTACTTAAGCCTATAGAAAAAAAAGCTGACGCCTAAAAAAAATATGTTTTTGTAACTATTTAAGTTCTTTAGTTAAATTTTTTCGGAACATAAATTTCCTCTTTTCACGAAAGACGTGATAAACGCCGTAGTGTTCTTCGTGTTCAGTTTAATGTTTGTTTAATATTACCAACTCTCAGCTGGACAAGTGCCACTGGTACAACTTGAAAATGTTATTTATGTTCTTCATAGCACTTTTAGCTAAATAATATACAAAAACTATCAAGAAACTCCTTTAGATGCAATATATTCTTTTCATTTTAGTGTTTTTTTTTTCTTTTCTTTTTATTCCATAGCACGCTTGTAATCATATATTAAATAGAGCTAAACTTGTACTGGACTCCTTTTAAATTATTGAACAAACATTGTTTTTGATTGTTTGTATACAATGGCTAATTTGTATTTATGGATTTTAAGATTTTTATAGTAACTAAAGTTAGGAGTATATTTGCAAGTTAAAGGATCTGTTTTGGAAAACATGTTTTTTCTGTGCTTTAACGTATTCTCAAGTAAAAACTTGTTTTCTAATAATATGAAAACACATTGAGAAACTGTTAAAATTGAAAAATTGCAAATATTTATACTCCCATGTGTACTCGTATACTTGAATGTGCTGAAGTTTTCAAAAGAAAAAAAATGTTTAAGAAAGGGAATACTGGGCGCCTTCAGCAATAACAACTGCTACTTAACAGTTTAGCTGTAGCAAGTTTTTATTTAATTATATTTTCTGAACGATGAACTCATATTTTTATTAAAAATATTTTATATTGTAAAATAATTTTAATATTTTTATTTGAGAAGTAAAATCAAATAATGTTTGAAAATATGTTATGAAATTTGATTCAAAACTAAAACTGAGCTGATATATTGCAATTTGCTGAAATGTATTGCACCGTTACTTTCCTACAGAAAATAGTTAGCGCTCACTCAACAAGTTGACTCATCGCTCTGTAACCAAGCCTTCAGTTGATTGTTAAGCAACAGTTGTGAAGCAAACTGTGTTAGTTTTTTTATTAACAATTATTTAACACTTAACTCTGAAATCTTGCGATAATATTGTTTGTCTGTAGTACATAAAAAGCTGAAAGTTCTATAGTAAGTGTACGTTCGTAATATTTTTACGGCAGTTTCTATAATGAAAAAACTTGCCATGAAGTTAGCATAAGTGAACTAGATCTTATTTAGTTTTTCCACATGCTGTTCAATCAGAAATCTTCGTAGAATCATTTTGTTAAAAAAAAATTAAAAAAGTACGTTTTGTTGTGCACCAATTTTTTTAGAACACATTTTCTTAGGGTCATTATTAAAACTTACAAATAGTTATTTTTATGATGCTATCTGATAGATAAATGGTTTTTGGTTATTACAATTCAAAATTAACCTAAAAAGTGACTGATAAGCTAACAGGACGTTCATCCTCATGATAATTTTACAAGTGAACATTAATAACTTGAAGCTGCCAAATTTTTTGCTGGAGATATGGTAACTTCAATGCCAAATTAAATTATTCAAACTTTTAAAGTGAAAAATTCACTTTCAAAATGGGTGCGCTCAGATAAGCAATTACGGAACATGTTGAGTGCGCGCTATTTTTGGTAGCTAGGGAAAAGTACGATACATTTCATCTTATTACGATATTTCAGTTTAGTTTGACTTCAAATCAAATTTCATATTATATTTTTAAATTTTAATTCATTTTAATTTACAAATAATAATGAAAAATTTTTTTACAATATAAAGTTAATTAATTTTTATTGAAAAGACAAATGTTTTGATAATTTTGACAAGAAATTGAGCTCATCGTTCAGAAAAATTAGTTAAATAAGTAGCTGCTACAGCTAAACTGTTACGTATTTAACATAAAAACAGAACATATTACTTTAAAAATCAAAATTGTAATATCAAACATTTTCTTCTGCTTTTAGTTAAGGGAAAAACCTTGGCAGAATCAAGGCGAATTTATTCGCTGTTAAAATTTCCTCCAGCTTTTAAAGCAAATACAACAATTTTCTTATAGAAATATATAAAGAAAACTAACATAATTTCTCAACATACGCAATTTGTGATAGTTCAGGGTTGCACAGCTGATGATGACGTAGGCTAATAAGGCCAACTGGTAATGAATTCGCCTTGGGAAGAACTACCATATACAAGGCATATTCATTACCAGTTACATACATATATGTACGACTACAACAATTCAATAACAAAACAAACAGCAGGCATATTGTTTGTGTAATGGCGAATTCATAACCTACGCTGTCAAAATTATCCATGCATAAAAAATTACATAAAAATGGCGCCGGAATGTATGACAGTGTGAGTAATGAATAAATTCGCCCGAATTTGCCACTGAATCCACCTGATAATTAAGTCGCCTTGTACTATGTATTTGCAGTTCAGATATCTACCAATTTTGTTGGTATGAATCCAGATGTGCTAAATATACCAAAAAAACAAATTTGTCAAAAAATACGAAAAGTATGTTTTGTTCTACGGCTCCTTAATTAGTTTTAATATTAATTACAATACTGGCGATCTAAAACGAAGGTTTTAAGAAAATCATTCACTCCCACTCCGAAGTTTGGCGTGTCTAAAATTAAAATATACATATATAAATATATATGTCATAAGAGCTAAATCTGCAGTCAGCTACATCTTCACCTTTTTAATAAGAATTTCTTATTTAAAAGTAAAACCGTTCTATATGGGATCTGCGTGAGAGCTTGTAAATAATGTTGTTATCTTACAATAAAAACATTAATATGCGTTTGTAGTAGATGGTCCTGTTGTAGATTTAAATTATATATATTTCATAATGGATATCTATCACAATAAGAAATAGCTTGTGCAACTATCTAACTATTAGTATGAATTAATTAATATTCATATGACGAGTGGTTGATCTCTAATAAAAAGGTATATTTGCAGTTTGTAGTTTTAATTTGGTTAATCCATAACTCTTCGGGATATATGACTTGGAATAGGAACAGGTCTGCTGGCTGCGCAGCAATGTCGCAGCTCAGATATTAACTTGACTCTACTACATTTTTTAAATTATTATTTGTGTATCTTTTAAAGGAATTGTAGACCAAGCGTTATACATAAAAAGTAATTATTTTATCACTTCTTGCCCATGGGAAATAAGAGATAGAAGTCCTTTAAATTTTAGAACTCAAAGCAAACTTGTAGTTATTTCAAAATATGTATCTTCGTTCTATCAGTGCTATCGTTTCTTCTTTGTTTTAAGCCAAATATGCATCTTCAATATTAAACTGAGACACTCTTCTTGTCTATTTAATAAAGACATGTTAATTCTTTTTATCCGCCAATTTGCAAGTAGCTTATTTTTGTTTATTTTAGCTCAACAGGAATTTAAATGACGAATTTCCTGTTTATTTTCTCACAAACCATTTATTGTTAATTTAACCTTCTAAACAATTTTCTTAAAATAGTCTGCAAGAACTTTCCCTTCAATAAACAAAATAAATAACCAAATCCTTATATGTATATAATGCGAAGACAAAATGCTGTTGTTGTCCTTAGTAACACAGCAGCATCATAGTTTAGTCTTATTCGAAGACGGGATGCAAGAAAAGGAAAACCAAAAATAAAAGAAAAATTTAGTCCTTAATTTTGCTACAATTTCAACTCGTGTCTTGTATTTTATTACCACAACCACATCAACAGTGACAGTTTTTTCAAGACTTGATTTCTTGCCTCTTCTTCTTTCATGAGTTTTCATTTCATTTAAAACTAGTCCATATGGGGTTCCGCACACGAGATGAATTTTTAAGCCGCACAATTTTTGTTCTTTTTTTTACACACGAGACTAATTCATCTGGCATAAAATGTATACGTGTACTCAGCTTTGTGTGTGTTAGTGTTTTTTGTATTCATTTGATGTTTGGCTTGTGTATGTATTAGTTTTGTGCTGCTTGTGCGGGTATGAGGCTGGTTGAAAAATTGTTCCAACGAAAAACCGCTCTCTTCACCCCTCTCGCCTAAAAACTCTCATGTTATGCCAGCATAATTAGACTCGTGTGCGGAAGACCTATAAGTCACATCACCAATTTCATCATGATCCAAAACATTTGCTGGATAAAAGACATGAATGACTGACTTGAAAGAAGCTTGAAAAAACGGCAGTTTTACGCCACAAAACATCATTTTATCTTTTAAATAAACAAACTAAAATATCAAACTTACAGCTAAGAAGTACAACAACAGCAGTGTTAGAAAACCATTTCATTCAGTGATGCAAAAATTTGAACAAAAATTAAACAAAAATCTCAAGTACACAATCTCGATGTACAACATTACCGAATATTTGAGACAGAATATGATTCAAATTTGATATATTCCAAAAATACTGATGATGCTTTTACTGAAATAATATCTATGGCACATTTGGAGTAAAACATAAAATTTGCGATTATTTTGAGATATTCCGGTAATAAAATTGCGAGAGGAAAGAAGAGTGGAGAAGTTTACCTTGCGTTATGGGAAACATTCAAAAAACTAAGTGCTTTTCACACAAATTTTACACTAAAATCATTCGTCCGTCAGCTAAGGTGTTGTCTCCGCACACGTTTTCTTTGAATGCATATTAGTTCCCGATAATACTAGTTAGGGAGTTCATCTAAGACTACTTTCTTTTCCCATGACACATGTTCGCTGAGTAGTCCATTTACAAGTAAATCTACTATGTTTGTGCCAATTATTATTGAGACAAGTTTAATGGATTGTTTTTTAACGAATCCAACATATGAAGTAATTTGACCGGTATTTAAAATACCCAGGATAATCGAATCCATTAAGATATAAGATTAATTATCTTAAAGGGATTTTAAAAATTAAAACAGCTACATTACGTTTTTGTTACGTGTTTAGATCTTTTTCGTAAAAACGCTTTTATTATTTTCTCCATCTTCGTTTCATTGCAAGTAAATTAAACACGCATATATAATTTTCAATGTCAATTCTTGACAACACTGTTTATTTAACACTTAATTACAATAAACACACGTTTAAATAACACTGGCACTTTTTGTGGTTAATCACACGCCAAAGATCAAAAATACACTGACTGTGCTGACGTCCGGCAGCCTTCTTGTATAGCAAATTATCCAGTTTTCTGGCAATTTCGTGAAACATCTATTTTTGATCTATTGTAGTGAAGATGTACTGATGAGTTGTTGAATTTTTTTTTTTTTGATAATTTTATTATTTATTGAATCTTTAATTATTTAAATTGAATTATCAATAAGTTTTTCAAATCTTAAATCTAAAAAATATTAAATATAAGTTTAGCCAGTGCTAAACAAAATTTTTAATTTCAACGGTTAATTTTTGTTGTTTTACATCTCTCGTGAACGGCTGAGAAAAAGAGTATCCCTTCTTTTCAGCCGGGTGTGGCCTCTATAATGAAGAACATTGCGCGCAAGTGGATTTGGGTGCAACTCAAGTTTTTTTATATATTTTTTTGCGTGTTTTGAAAATACTGTCATCACCAACGGAACGTCTAGGTCTTTATGAATTCGATGGTTTCTGACATACCAAGGGGCTGCTGTTATTGTACGAAGGATTTTATTCTGTCGCCTTTGAATTCTTTCGACAGTCGATGCTGAGGCAGTGCCCCATAACTGGATTCCATAGGACCATATTGGTTTCAGGATCGCGTTGTATAAGAGAAGTTTACAGTCAAGGCTTAGTATAGAGTTTCTTCCAATAAGCCAATTCATTTGGGCTGCTTTTAGTTTCATTTGTGTTAACTTTGCGTCTATATGCCATTTCCATGTTAAACGACGATCAAGATGAACGCCTAGATATTTGACTACAGTGTGTTGTGGTATAGTCTCGGTGTTAATTTTTATAGGCGGGCATGTTTCCCTGCGCAACGTAAAAGTGACGTGTGCACATTTCTGCTCGTTAACTTTTATACGAAAGGCTGTATCATCCGCAAATGTTGATGTATGAATGTTACTGCTTAACGGTAAGTCAGAGGCATATATTAAATAAAGTAAGGGTCCGAAGATACTGCCTTGAGGGACTCCGGCTTCAATCGACTGCGGAGGTCTTAAAAAATTGCCTTCCCTAACTACAAATTTACGTTCCATTAAATAGCTTTTTAAAAGCTTTACGATGTTTGCTGGTAGATTTTGTGTTAATTTCTTTTTTTCAAAAGTGTCTCTAACAACATTCACAAGTCTGTGAGTTTGTTCAATTGTGCTATGTTGTCTGCGAAAACCGAATTGATGATCTGGAATCTTGTAGTGGTTCGGGAGCCCTAATAAAAACGCGAATAAAACACCACCTGTTGAATGATTTTTGTGAAGATTATCTTCAAGCAACGAACATCTGCATCGAAACTTACTATCAAAAACTTGTAATATCATCTGTCTATTCGCCCCCCAGATTCTCAATTACCGAGAGTCAATATACGGCTTTTTATAAATCACTGGGCCTCCGTTTTCTAGCAGCTGGCGACTACAATGCTAATCACACATTTTGGGGTTCACGTTTAATCACACCTAAGGGACGAATTTTATTCGACACAATATCTAAAATGGGTTTGAATGTAGTTTCAAGTGGACAGCCAACATGTTGGCCAACAGATCGACAAAAAATTCCTGATGTTATCGACTTTGGAATTGTGAAAGGCGTGCCCAGCGAGATGGTTGAAGTTAAAGCATGTTTGGACTTATCTTCAGACCACACGCCTACTATTGTCACTATTTACTCACACACAACATGTGATTTAGCGACGACATCTGCACGTATTAACTGGCTGAAATACAGAAAATATCTGAGTGCTCATTGCTCGGAAAAAATGCCGCTGAGAACACCTTCAGACATAGACGATTCTCTCAGGTTGTTTGAAGCGCATGTTTAACAAGCTGCTTTTAATGCTACTTCAAATGAAATAAACCAACCAGTGAGATTTAACAATATTTTTTCTGTAGATATAGAAAAGCTATTGACTGAAACCCGGAGAGCTCGACGAGAATGGCAGCGCTACAGATCGCCCCAGCTAAAATTAAGGCTTAAGGAGTGTACCAAGCAGCTTAGCAGATCATCAATTCGGTTTTCGCAGACAACATAGCACAATTGAACAAACTCACAGACTTGTGAATGTTGTTAGAGACACTTTTGAAAAAAAGAAATACTGCTCTGCGCTCTTTATTGATGTCTCACAAGCTTTCGATAAAAAAAATGTGTACATATATCGAGCCTTTACAATGTATACATTAGAGTCATAACTCGAAAAAATTTAGTTTTGAGTTCATAATACAGCATTAATTGTCAAATCTTAAATATGTATGTACTAAACTTTTGATAGAACAATAAAATTTCCTTAGCGAACTCCAAACCTTTAAATTCAACTTCTGCAAATTTACTTTTTTTAGTTATGACTCTGTTGCACCAAAACATCGATATGTATGAGATTATTTAGCGTAGGTTGAAAATTTTCACATATGCAAACATTTATTTCCTCTTACGCTTTACTAAAATTTCCAACATTCACTTATTGAATTTTTAAAACATTTTTTATACGTTACCAGAAATCTAGACTTTAAAAAGTCAATCCTGCCTAAAGTTTTTATTGTGATTTACCCCGCTATAACGGTTTTTAAAATTTATTTAAATTTGATCATTTAAATTTGACGAAAATATAAACTGATTTATTTAAAAGATTTACTTAAAAAAAAGTTACTTTTTCCATGACCATTTAGGATCAAAAAATAGTATTCATTGATTGTTTGTTAAGCATTTCTACATGACTTGAATTGAAGAAGGTAAATTTAATTGAGAAGGTAAAAATATAAGAGAAACTGTAGTAATAACTACGTAAATATTATTATACAATTAAAATAAACAAGAAGGCGTATTTGGGTGAATGTATTGAAATCATTAAAAAAGTCAATTTCAAAGGTGTAGAAAGTTCACAGAGAAAACAGTGCCTAATAAATACCTAATAAAATAGAACAAAATTAATAAGATATCTCTACGGTTTTTTTTCAAGAAGGAAGTCTTATTGTTTTAATAAGGAAAACCTTCGAATCTCTTCGAAAAAATCTTCGCTTCTTTCTAAGCTAAGCCTAAAAGCGTTTCATAGAAAAAATCTTCTTGATTCTATTAGGCAGTTTTGGCTCTGTGTATGTATTGGTGAAGGGTATATAAGATTCGGCACAGCCGGATATAGCACTCTTACTTGTTTTTTTTTTTATACGTCGAAACGGTCAAATACTATTTGGCTTCCATGTGCGATATTACTAGTTAAATAAATTTTAAATAGGTTTCGTATCACAAAACCAAATATGTAGTTTTAAATAAATTTGATGGTGAATCTTTGTTTTCTTGAAAGTATGGACATGGTGAATAAACTTGTCTAATACATAGACAAAACATTTCGACAAATAGCTCTAGACAACTTTCAATGGATGTATTTATTTACAATTTTTGTCATACCTTCGGAAAGTTCATTCGTTAAATTATTATTCTTTACCGTAGCCTTCAACGATTTTAACACCATCATCCATGAATGCTTTTGAAGTACAATAGATGTTAATACAGAGCTATATAATAAAAGATTTAAAAAACTCAATAATAATCAGTAAACATGACTTTATATGAGATTTTAAAGAAAAGCTAATGGTCAAAATACAGTTCGCTTCATATTTAAAATTGTTTTTCATTGTTCCTAATTAATCGATTCAGTTTAGAATAATTGTATTATGAGAAGTAATGAAACCTATAGGACCTTAATTAGGACTTATTCGAGATTGGCGATATATCATTATTTCAAATTCGGATAGTTTAATACATTCTCGGAAGAGAAATAAGAAGTGACCCGCTTTTAATTATGTATAAATGTTTACTAAAATTTGTGTGGTAACACAAAAAATTAATTTGTTGAATTTTCATTAGATCCATGTTATACATTTTTGCGTTTGGAAGTGTTTGCTGGATTAATTTTCAAATGTTATAAATATACATAAATTTCCACACATTTATGTGTGTTATTTTTAAATCGATGTAACTTAAGGCAGTTTAAATACAGCAGTTTCCGTTTCCTCTATGAAAATTTTAAACAAAATAATATGATTGTGACAAAACACGTACACACAACATGTGGCATATGTTTGACTACAAGAGCTACATACATGCATACATACATGTACAACAGTAAGTCTATCATCAATAATACTAATGGAAAATGGATATAGATAAAGCTTTAAAGTATGCATTATAAACAGTTCAACACATGAAGATACATATATATAAAGATGGGATGCCAATTGTAATTGATACTTTGAAAATGCGGGATTTTTGGGGCTTTGGTATTATTTTGGTTCCCTGGTCAGGATAAAAAATTTTCTGTTAACATTTATTATATATAAATAACTAATTTTTATTTTATGTCTGTCTGTGCAAAATAATTACATGAATTTTTAAATTTCGCGAGCTCGTTTCGAATGTACGTCGATTAGCAATTTTTTTTTTTTATTTTGCTATATTGGTACACTCATCTCGAGAATATGTTCATATCTTTAGCTGCTTAGAATCTTTAGTTTGTTGGTGAGAGGCATACAAGGCAGAAGTGGTTAACGTGTTCGTAGGTGGCTATTTCGCTGACTACCCAGTTAGTGGACTTAGCATGACCCAATATCTTTTATCTCTTACTGCATCTAATTCTTGACCCTTCTCTGTCTAATCTTCCCATCTTCTTCAATTCCTACAGGAATCACAATGTACCTTCATCTAGCCCACTTCGGATAGAGTCTACTTTCTCTTAACAGCAACCTGCTTGGCGATCATAAAATCATATATTTTTTAAAACATGGAATTAAGTGCTGAAAAACACTTTATATATTGAGTCCGAAAAACGTTTACAAGTAGTACAGGCTTTTTCAGAAGCACAACAACCGCCGATAAACATGTTGAGAAATTGAAAAAATTGTTATTGAGGATTGTCGAATTACTATTAAAAATGTCATGTCATGCATTTTTTTTTATTTTAATATTAAGTTATATGTTAGCGAACTGCATTACAAACTCAAAAACTTTTGCATATTCGTAATTTTGTGTTTTAAAACAACTCTGTAATTATGCCTCAGCGACCGTATTTGGCAGATTTTTATTTTTTTTTTTTTTTTTTTTGTAGGACCTACACAGTGGCTGATAACCCCACTTAAGCAATACATTGAGCCACAACTTTGGTAAAATGATAGGGTAGAAAAGAAAGATTTTTAAAATGTAGAAGGTTTAACAATTTTGCATTTGATTTATTAGATTTAGCTCCCTGCGACTTTTTCCTGTTCACAAGATTGAAGCGGCCAATGAAAGGATGGCTTTTTGCGACGTTATACGATTGATTCCGTTTTCATTCGAAATGTGTATAAATGGAATATGTAACCACGTTCAACATATCTACCTAACAGTAGTAAAAGCATTATACTCGTACACACGAATACTGACGATGTTTAGTGACTTCTACCGAAAACAATGTTTGTTCTATTCACCCAATATAGTTGAAATCTAAGTGCTGTTGGATATTAAAACTTTGCTTCGTTGATGGAAATGTATTAACAATGTCTAATTTTTCTCTGATTATTACATTACGAACTTTAGCCTATATAAAATATCAAAAAATTTTAATAAGCAGTTTGAAGAAATTTAAATTAATAAGTGACGTAAGAGACTTATTCCCTTGAAATTGTTTTAAGTTCTTCTAACTTATAAAAATGCTGTTGTGGCAGTTTTAGCTTACAAACCAAATAATTATTTTTTCTATTTTAAGTTAAATTCCCAGACGTAACAAAACGCATTATTTCTTTCATAATGAATTTTATGATTTATTTTAAAATTATTATTAAGTTGTAATTTGATTTCTTTTTTATTATTGTTTTGATTGCGAATACAAAATTGTTTGTACGATTATTTTATAAATTGTATCTAGCTCATAAGTTTTTGCTTTTAATAATATTAGAGTTAAACTAACAGCAAACATGTGAAGTTTGATTTCTCCGTTTAGGAAGAATACCTAATACGTTACTAATATACATGTATATAAAATGATGTACAATTATTTTTTATCGTAAATTTAAAAAAAAAAAATATGTTCAAGAAAAGAAAATTTATATGTTTAGAATCATGCAACTTTGAAATAAAAACAAAGGTTTAAATCATAAAGCTCATGAATTAATTTATTTCGAGCTGCGTATTAATCTGTATTGATTTAAATAGGCCACATTTTAAAATTTTTTTTACATGATTTTTACATCCTGATGAACATATTTGGAAAATTACTGACAAGTAATAACTTTAGAGATATTTTTAAAAACAGATAACCTACAATAACATTGTCGATTGTATATTTTCGTCTCTGTTATAAAAACTATTGTTGTTTTTTTAATTTTGTATAGAAATTCAATCATAATGAAATATTAGGTATTTTATACAAAATTGGGATTTCTTGTTACAAATGCCAGGATTTGGCATCATAGCTGCAATATTTGACGAGTTATCGTCATTTTGACGATTTTGGGTCCTAAAAATGACATGGGACGATTTATAGCCTCATTTTGACGATTTTAAATAATTAAAGTTTGCAACATTTATTTGTACTATTAAAGCAACCTTGAACTGCAGAAAATTTTAATGAGAAACTTTTTAAAAACTACTTTGCTTAAAACTGAACACTTTTATTAAATTGATTATAAAAAGAAAAACCATTTTTTAAATTTTGAAGATATTTATTTAGGAATATTTACCAGAGACGTATTGGAGACGCACAAATAAATGCAGAAGAAAAATAATAATTGTGTTAATTTTTATATAGAGCTTTGTGATCAGATATTATCAAGATTTGATTTTGAAAATAAACATAAAGCTTTTGGCCATATTATTCCATTTGGTATTATTAATGAAGAAAAAACTTGGTTTTCTGAAATTTTACTATTTTGTTAAAGAAATTGAAAGCCAAGAGCAAGAAACTGAGTTCAGAAAATTAAAATTATTTACCTGATAAAACCATATAACTATTGGTTTTTTGGAAAAAAAATATCTTAAATGCAAACGAGGGATTCTAGTCATTTGTTTCCGCTTTTGACTAAATTTATTACAAAAATCCTAGTCTTCACTAAATGTGAAAAAAATATTTAGTCAGGTAAACATAAATAAAACTAAATGAAGAAATTCATTGAAAAATTCGTCTTCGGAAGCAATATTATATACAAAAGATTATTTAAAGCTAAACAAATGTAGCTGCTATGATCTAACAGTTGTACCTGAATTAATCAATATGTTTACTTTTAATATATATTTGTAAAATATATTATACATATATGTACATACTTATGTATATGTATACAAGTCTATTTTCTTTAATAATTATATTTTTATTGTGAAATTTTATTGTAGTTTTTATACATATTTAGAAAATATGTTTAAAAAAATTAAATTAAAGTGCATATTTTACTAAATGGGAACAAAAAATAACTAAAGGTTTGATTTTTTTTTCATACATTGTATATAGTAGATATTTCAAAGTATTGAGAAACATGCAATCTATTTTCATGTGATTTTATTGTGAAGTATCTCATCTCTGTATCCAAAAGAATGCTGTTTTATTAATAAGATTTTTTTGATTTAAGAGTTTTGCCTCTAATAAAATATGTTTTGTTGGTAAAAAAGCGTTTTTTTTTTTCATTTGACGTTTTTATGACGATTTCAATAAGCGATATTGACGATAATGACGATTTTTGCCAAAAAAAATATGACGACATTACCTCTAACAAGTCTGGCAGCTATGTTGGCAATGCATACATACATATGTACATATTTTATTTCCCGTTTAAGTTGTTGTGTATATTTGTTTGTGTGTGAATGACACTTCATATGCTACTCGTTTAATAAGCTCATATTATTTTATATTTGTACTGAAGCCGTTATACAAGTGATCAGCGTTGTCAACTTGGTGCGTTTCGCACCTTTTTTGGTGCTTTTCTAAATGTTTTGTGCGAAAAATATCTGATTTGGTGCGTGGTGCGCTTTTTTTTTAATTTTGGTGCGTTTTTTTTTAATTTTGGGTGGCTGCAAAGCATATTAAACACAATTTTTTTAGTATGAGAAAAAAGAATTTTGGACAAAAAATACAACTGTTTCAATACCATTTCATTCAATTGTGTACAATTTTTACATTCAATTTTACAGACCATAATAATAGCAACCATTAATGATGTTTAAAGGCCGTGCTTCACTATCCTACACAATCGTACGATTCATTCACAGGAAAATCTTGCAAAAATCTGACCGACTTTAAAAAATCGTTTCAAAATGGTGTTGTAGGTGCCACACTATCATACAAATCTGATGCCAAAACATCTGGTTGACAATAAATACTCCTCTGATCGCATGAAAACTATCATTTTATGAAAATTTTCATAAAATTTTACAAATCGCACAACTTGCCAAAAAATCTGTCACACAGTTGCATTTTTAGTCCACACTACCATACATTTTTAGCACACATGTCATATTTTGCAAATCGCGCGACTGTGTAGGATAGTGCGGCACGGCCTTAAGAGGTACCAAAACACATACACAAAAACCGTTAAACTGTCTTGTTGTTATAGATAATTTGTAACATTTCATTATAAGAAATTTGTTGTCCCCTTTAGATTTTCAGAGTAAATAATTGTTTGTTGTCGTAAAAGTTGCTGTCAAGTTTGTTAAAGAGCTTAGCAAAAACAAAGTATTCATAAAAAATGAGTTTATATAAAGTGTTGTGACACTAAAATTAATAAAATTTCTATTTACTAAAAGAAATATTTAAAGTTAGTGTCAATAATGGAGTCTAAAAAAGGATATCATAAGCGAAATACAAAAAGATTTGGGAATCACAATCTGAGTTTAAGCAATGGATTCGGCCTTGAGCAAATAATGACACAAAAGCAAGATGTTTTTATTGCAAATGCGATATCACGCCTAAATATCCAACCTTGTTCGGAATGCTGGAGCACGGAAACACATTGCAGCTTTAAGCCCATTTAGCTACAAACGACATCAATAACCTACATTGTACAAAATGTTTTATCCCATTGCAAATATGATATCATGCCATTAGCAGTACAATTTTAATCCGATGTCGAAATATTATCTAGTATTGAAAAAGGGTGGAGAATGATTCAATTCATGCAATGGCACAATATTATATAAACATTAGAATTTTTACTAAAGTTAAATGTTGTAAAGACGCAAAATAAATTCAATAAAAATTTTCAATAAAAAAAAAATTCTGAACTTGGTGCGTTTTTTGTTAAATGGCGCGTTTTTTTCTCCATTTTGGTGCCTTTTGAAATTTCAAAGTTGACAACGCTGCAAGTGATGCTTCGAATACTGAATTTAATTTAAACGAAAAATGAGAAGAAGAAGGGCGAAAAATATGAAGCATTTTTATAAGATTTTTAAGATATTTTGAAATATTACTATGCCTTCCCTCCTTTGCATTACTTTATTCTTGCTCAAATTCGCAGAATGTGTATGATTGAACTTTGTTTTTAGGAAGCACCAGGTGCTGCTATCATGATTTCTCATATCTGTTGTTGTTTTAACATAAACGCTTGAGGGCTCGAAGATGCCATAAATGTGTGCTAATGTTTTGGAAAAATATTTGTGTCACACAAGTGAACAATTTAAATGCCAAAAAGTAGTTAAAAATTAAAGAAAAAAATTCTTAACTTAAGTTGCTTTATTTTATTTATTTGACATGAATAATATTTATACACTTAACCTACGGCGCATACACAAAAAAAAAATTTTTGGTTAGAATTGCACCAACCAATGAAAATAGTTAAAACAACCAATAAAAATTCTAAATAAAATTTTACAAAAATAATGGTAACTGCACAATTTTTGTAGTTAAGCTAGAAGGAAAACTGTAACACTAACATGGAAAGTGCTTTCATTACAATTATAATTATTGCATATATTTTTGCCTGGAACACAATTGAATTGATATTTTTAATATATCAAATTTAATTTTTTACTTACTCATTTTTTTCAAATTTCAAATATGTATATTTTTGCCTACTATTGGTATTGAACATAGAACTCACATGATTGTAACACATCGCCACACCAGTTTTTGTCGATTTTAATAATCGACAAATAAAAGCATATACATATATATGTACATAGATGTGTAAATCTTAACATTGTATGTTGGGGCCGACCAATTTTCGTTATTTTCACATACAGAACATAACTGTTAACGAGCTACACCTTAAAGCAGGGTTCCCAGATTTCTTTCGAGTCGCATCCCCAATTTGAAAATTTTCACCCCCAAAACTCCCCAAAAAGCAATATATACTATCCCAAAAAATCCCCACTACTCGTAAAAATAATACTATTTCAATTTCAATTCACTTAAGTATTAACTTATGAATACTTTGTTTGCACTGTAGTTCATTTCTAAGTATATATTTGTATAATTAGTTAAGTTGACTGATAAAATCAAAAAGTTCGGAGTCCTAATCTTCTTTGCATGGTAAATGCTTTTAGAATTAAACAATTTGACCATTTCTGGAGATGGATAAAAAGTGTCAAATTCCATTACTTTTAAAATGTATATTAATTCTCAACAGAGATTCGAACAACTCGTACTGCATTTTGTTTCTAATTTTTGTTTTGTTTTCATTTGCCGCAGGTAGTATTTTTATCATTGAATTAAATTTGGGTTGTCCTAATGGGTTGCAACACATTTGCAGAATATTGCTTATATGTTTTGAAAATGTTGAGATTTGATGGAAAACGTTTTAGCATTTGTTTCAATAAACTTTTTAGATATAAAAAACAAGTCCTCTTTACTTTTAACAACAGCGTCGAATCAACAGACTTTATTTATTCCTCAAAACCGCTGTTTCAAGGTAGAATAAAAAATGAATTAAAAATTAATTCTCATATTCTATTTCTCTTGAAAACTGGTTAAATAGTTGATATTCTTCTCAATTAGTATCCACTTTACGAAAATTGTAAAGATGGACAATTGAACGCTGATGAGAGGTGTAGCGGCCTTGAAATCAGCACTGATACGTTCTGCTAAAAACTGATTGGATATAAATAATAATATTTTCCAACACAAAAAAACTCTTAGTAATTTTGAATTTTCATTAATTCAATAAAACTGAACTTGAGCCTGATAATATTACTTTTTAAAGAAAAAAATATATTAATAAAGTTTGTTTAGAATGTCGAATTTTATATTACCATAACTTTCTAATGTGTTCTTAGAGAACAGAGACTCAAAGTTTTGTTTATGTTTTGCTGATTCGCTGTGTCTTTTCAAATTCTTCTTTTGCGACTTTAAAGAAGCCTTGCATGCAACACACCATGAAAAATTTGTTGAGTTGCCGGCAACTTTTACTGGTTCTGGTGCTGTTGATATAGATTTAAGCCATCCTGAAAAGACATACATACATATGTATGTATACATATTTGAAAAAGTTTCAAACACCACCAACAGTCGGAGACTTTTCTTATTAAAATGTACAAACGAAAAAATTAGAGACTCGTTGTTCACGGTTTATTTTCTTGTACACATACGGCTGCTAGATGTTGCTTCTTACCTTTTGCCCATTCTTCACGTTCCCAGAGGATATTGTGTTTTTTTTTGCTGGTGTCAAGATTTTTTTCCATTTTTAACGCAAAAATAATTAATTTGATTTTTAGTTTCTTCTTTTAAATGAAGCATTCACATGAAATAATAACCCATGTCTTGCCAACAGAAAATGTTGAAGACCAATAAATTGTTACCATTTGCCGGAAGTCTTACCAGTGATAATTTTTATATTAAACAAAGTTTTAGTTACCACACTAAAAACACTTATGTACTAAAAAAAGAACAATTAGAATATGTTGATATTAAAATAATAGTCCAAAAAATAAACCAAATTATATAAACCAAATAAAAATCCCCAAAAAATCTCATAAATTCCCCAAAGCATATAAATTATCCTCAATGAATTCCCCAATCCCCAAACCAAATTTTTCATCCCCATTTTGAAAAAAAATTTTCCGATTTAGGGATAAATCCCCTAATGTGACAACACTGCCTAAAAGAGCGTAACAAAGCGGCGTTGCAATTTTGGTGCTTTTCGGGTATTTTTTGGTGCTTTTTAACTTAATCAATACCCGAAGTTTTGTTAAATAGCCGTTTTTGAAAAGCGGGTATTTATAGTGCTTTTAAGAATTTCTCAAAGTGCTTTTAGGTGCGTTTTAAATAATCAACATTTTACTACTATTCTTTAAACACACCTAATACTTTTTAACCAAATGCGTATAATTTATATCTATATTTTGATTAGTACTCGCAAACTGTTAAGAGTTTGAATTCTAGAATTTCTCAAGCATCTTTTTTTTTTAATTCGTTCAGAAATTTTTATGATTTATTTGTTTAGCAGTGATCTTACTTTCAATATTAGTACATATCCTTTGATTTGTTTTTTATGCAAATTTAAGCAAGAAAGTGCCTTGGTTACATCAAGCTGCACAGTTATTAAAAGTAAGTTCTTCATTGATGTTAAAGTTGATATGTGCTAAAGTTCATCATCTAACAATGGCTTTCCCTTAGATCGAAAAACAAATACTTATATAGAAAAGCTTGGGAAAATGATCCAGTTTTTAAAACGTGGGTTAGAACAGCAAAAGATGAACTAAAAGCATATTTTATTTGGTGTAATTGTGAAATAAAAGTTCGATAAAGCGATTTACTCCGACAAAGTCACACAAAAATCCATGAAAAAGCAATAGATCTGTCTTTTGATCCACCAGACCCAAAACAAAACTAGGTTAGTGCTTTTGTACCCGAATTTTTTTATTTTTACCTTTTTTAACCCTATTTCCATGGGGTCACAGTGTTTTTGATGTTGCAAGAGTTGGCATCACTGTAACAAAGTATAATTTCATTGGTGTTCCGCAGACGAGTCTAATTATGCTGGCATAACATGAGAGTTTATAGGCGAGAGGGGTGAAGAGAGCGGTTTTTCGTTGGAACAATTTTTCAACTAGCCTCATACCTGCACAAGCAGCACAAATCTAATACATACACACTTACAAACATCAAATGAATACAAAAAACACTAACACACACAAAGCTGAGTACACGTATACATTTTATGCCAGATGAATTAGTCTCGTGTGTAAAAAAAAGAACAAAGATTGTGCGGGTTAAAAATTCATCTCGTGTGCGGAACCACATTCAGTTGTAACACTACCATAGCTGCCAGATTTGACGATTTAGGGTCCTTAAAATGACATAGTGACGACGGGACGATTTATACCCTAATTTTGACGATTTTAAATAATTCAAGTTTGCAACATTTATTTGTTCTATAAAAGCAACTGAAGTCTGAAAATTTTAATGAGCAATTTTTTAAAAACTGGTTTGCTTAAAACTGTAAACTTTTATTTAATCTATATATATATATATATATATATAAAATTGTTGCAAGTGTGTTGTGACTTTATAACTCACGAACGGTCAAACCGAATTCGATTAAATTTTTAGAATTTGTTCGTATGGTCGTGAAGATGGTTTATCGACGCGTTCGTAAGTTATGACTTTTCGTGAAAGTCGTGATGTGCTTGATTAGGTAAATCGAAATTTATAAAAGTAAATAGCTTCCGTGCGAAGCCGGGGCGCTCAGCTAGATGATTACAAAAGCAAAAACAATTGTTTAAATTTTGCAGACATTTATTTAGGAATATTTGTCAGAGATGTATTTGAAGAAGCACAAATTAATGCAAAAGAAAAATAATAATTGTGTTAATTTTTATATAGAGCTTTGTGATCAGATATTATCAAGATTTGATTTTAAAAATATATATAAAGTTCTTATTTTAATTATTCCATTTAATATTATTAATAAAGAAGAAAGTTGTTTTTCTGAAATTATAAAAGAATTTTCCTATTTTGTTGAAGAAAGTGGAAGCCAAGAGCTAGAAACTGAGTTCAGAAAATTAAAATTATTGTCCTGATAAAAACATATAACTATTGGATTTTTAAAAAAAAATATCAGAGATGCAAATGAGGGATTCTAGTCTTTTGTTTCCGGTTTTGACTAAATTTATTAAAAAAATCCTAGTTTTACCACATTATTCAGCAATTGTTGAAAGAATATTTAGTCAGGTAAACATAAATAAGACTAAAGTAAGAAATTCATTGAAAAAATCTTTGGAAGCAATGTTATATACAAAAGATTATTTAAAGCTATATAAATGTACCTGCTATGATCTAGCAGTTAAACCTGAATTAATCAATATGTTTAATTTCAATATATATTTTTAAAATATATTAAACATATACATATGTACATACTTATGTATATGTATACAAGTCTATTATCTTTAACAATTATATTTATATTGTATAAATTTTTATTTTAGTTTTTATACATTTTTAGAAATAGTATTTCCAAAAATGAAATTTAAAATGCATATTTTACTAAATTGGAGTAAAAATAACTGAAGGATTTGGATTTTTATTTTTTTTTTTTAAATGTTTTATCGGATATTGAAAAGGGATATTGAAATTATAACAGTTAACCCACCGGAAATTAAAGCCCTTTGTTGCTCTTTGCCGTTGGCTTAAACTAGATGGTACAATGAGCCAACCTGCTCCACGCCGAGAACTCTATGGCCGCGCCTGGATGTAATTACTTACTTTTCCTAAGCTGCACTTGCGCTATCTCGTGCTCACAGTCACGAAGTACTGAACTTTTGGAATCCTGCAGGAACGACTGCTGCTGTAATGCATATGTCCTGTAGAGAACCACGACCATAAATTTCTATGCGGCAGATTCTTTAATAGCCTCTTCGAACTATCGGCAACGGTGCTCAGGGACTTAAGTTCCTTCATCATATAAATTGGGTAGTTTTCTCGCTGACTAACCAAGCGGCATTTAATTAGGATATACTATCTGGACCTAAGTGGGCTGGAAACTTTGTTTACTTTTCACAAGCAACCTGCTAACTTAAACCAAGAACCTAATTTGAACTTTAATGTCGTGAACAATCAGAAGTAGACAGCTAGTATTCTTATTCTTTGTGTCATCCATTGTGGGCTTCTTTTTTTATTAAATAAGTACATATGTACATAAATTTAATAAAGTATTCATCTTTGTAATCATGTGCTATTTTCATTTGCATTTTGAAAAATTCGAACTTTCTTAAATTTGTTGACTGTCATACTTACTTATCTTTTATAATATAAAAATTGTGTACATAGTTACACACATATGTATGTATGTATATAGGTATGTATGCATATATTATCAGGAAAACATGTGAATGACTGGAACCAATGCTTAAATATCCTTTTAAAAGCATGTACGTGCTTATTATCTTTTGTGAAAAGTTCGAGATAATTTTCTTAGAAGTGTTTACATAATTGTGTTGTAAAGTTTTTATTACGCTTTCAAATTTACCAAAATTTTTTTTTTCAACATTAACGACAGAAAAACATGTACATACATATGTATGTACATATGTATGTAGCTTTTTTATTTATTATAAATAAAAGTTAAAAGACAACTTAAGCTACATAGTACATACTTATGTATGTATGTTCACATTTATGAAATACATACATACATATGTATTTGTAGAAAAAAACGTGACCAAAAAAGAGACTAATAATGGTTTTCCTTAAATCCCAATATATTTTTAATTATGGGTTTTGCAGAATAATTAATTTTATTTTGTAATATTAAAACCAAGTTAAATGACACTAAGTACATATATTCAAAAAAATCCAACGACGATACGCATCAAGGCGAATATATGTACATACTAGTGATGTTACGAATACTCGTATTCGTATTCGACTATTCGACTATTCGCCTGTTTTAAGATATTCGTATTCGAATATTCGTAGCGAATATTTTTCGAATAATTTTTCCATACATTTTCCAAAAAAAAATCTTACAAAAGTTTTAAAAAAGTACATAAAATGTAAAAAAATATATTAATTTTTATTAAAAAAAACCCATTGTATTTCACGCAAAGTAATAACCTTCTTTAAAAACAAACAAAAATATATATAAATTATAATTTAAGTTGTCTCAAATCTATATATATAAAATACAAAAAATGTTTGTACCCATGTTCGCTATAGACTCGGAAACTATCCAACCGATTTGACCCAAACTGGTGTCATTCAAAAGGGAATTTATAGAGGATGGTTTTAGGCTTTTAATATTTCAAGTGGGCGTAGCCCCTCCCATATAAATTGAATAACATCATATATCTTGACTATTGTGATAGCAAGAGTTTTGAAACATTGCAATAGTTCATATGTTACTAATGTGAGTAATCAGGACAAAAATGGGCGTTATCGGACAAGTGGGCGTGGCAGCTCCCATATAACCCAAAAATTTAAATCGCCATATTTTGGGCATTTTTTGACCTACGCCGATGATATTTGGTACATATAGTATTGACATAATTAGGAATACGTACTAGGAGAAAAGTGAGTGGGACCACGTCCCTTTATAGGAAAATAAAAAATCTTAATATAGTCTTAACTATTGGACCGATGGTGATTAAATTTTCACAATAGGATATATAAATACTTTTAATTTTATTTTATAACGAGGGGGGTAGCGAAGTACACCGGGATCAGCTAGTGTATTAATAAAATTAAAAATGCTTTCGCAGCAGTGAATTGAACAAAGTACATCATCTATCGGCAATAAATTGGAATATACACGTATAACTTAAATGCATGATATTTAAAGAAACTCGGTGAGATGTTTTGATTCTGTTTATATGTAAATGTATAAGGGTGTGAAGCTACAAGAATCAAACTAAAACTTTTTATATATGAAATTCCACTGACACAGGTGGATGCGCCTTCTGCAAAAATATGTTCGCTAAACAGCACTGAATTATTAATTAAAAACCCAAACAGAGTAAGAAAAACGAAATCTGAAAGTATGTAAGTAAAATAATTAAAAAATGTTCTGTAGAGGTTTTCAAATTCGGCATCTTAATGCAATAATAATGTTAAATCACTAAATTTTTTTTTCATTTATAGTTACTAACGCAAAGGCAGGGATTTCTTCCAATTAAATTTGAAATATAAACCTCAAAAGAAATATTCGTATTCGTATTCGGCGAATACTGTTTTAAATATTCGTATTCGTATTCGCGAATACTAAAAATTGATATTCGTAACATCACTAGTACATACATATATAGTTAATTCGCCTTGTTGCGTATTAAGTAAAAATAAACAACTTTCTTTTTGATACCCTTCACCAAAAACGTCGTCCCAAAAACCATAATATGCATAAGCTGGCTTAAGTCAGCTTAAGCAACTGTGCGAATACATGTAAAACGTATGCGGCCAACTATAATGAACTTAAGGAAACTTTTCGTTAAGTTTTATGAAACGTCATTTGCTTAGGCAAAGTACGAAACTGACCGCACTTTCCGTACGGAATCAGCTGTTTGTGTATTGTTTCCATGGTCTAATAATAAGGTCTGCGCAAGAAGGAATATGGTTTTTTGTAGGGTTGTGTTTTGACCTTTAAATAATCTGCAAAAATGGTAATTTCTTCGATCTTGTCAAAAGTTGGTTACATTTTTGACCGCATCATGAATATTTTTGTTTACGCTATGCTTTTTGTTGCTGCATACCTACTAAATACATACAAACCACAGCTATTTTTGACAATATTGGCTAATTTTTACACAAAAAAAAATGCATGTCGTTTTTTTCTTGTTGTGTTGATAAGCAGACCTTATATTATTAGACCATTATTGTGTCCATAAAAATAAAATAAATTGCAATGGAAAAAGACGTCGAATCGAGTTTTATTTTTAATTTAATAGAAAATGTGGAAAAAAAGAAGTGCCTTTATGAGGTGTCATTCTCGTATAAATGAAAAATTGTTGATGGTCTATTTCTTTCAGCCTTAAAAATGTCGAAACGAAAAATCCATTTTTCCTCCTGTCTCGATTAACTTCTCTAACTGAACAGGACCGTTTTTTCCTCTCTTTTATTTCAGCAATTGTTTTTAATATACACAATGCTTCCAGTGCATGCTTCATTATTTTAAGTTGTTTTATTTTATTGTCCATTTTTTTTATATCACAAAAACCACCAGAATAATAAAACTTTAATTGATATTTTTTACTTTCACTAGTATGAAATGATTGTTTTCAATTTAATAATAAACACTGCTGTAATATTTGGTACTTTTCAAGATGAATTACTAACAAAAAACCCAAATATTATATTTATGTGCAACAATGTGCATTTAGTCCTTAAGTTCGTATAAGTACATTTTAGCCACCTAAAAGTCTCTGCGAATTTGCTTAAGCATTTGACAGACTTTTCGTTCAATTTTGACATTAGCTTAAGCCAGCTTATGCATATTATGGTTGGGCCTTAAGAATTGCTTATGGCTCAGTTAGCTGAGTGGAATCGTATGTCAATGGAATGTAACTGGAATGTTATATTAACATAAGATGTTAGTGAGACTGTGCAACGTAAAAATGTATATAAGACACATTATAAAAAAAGAGAGATATATTTATGTTTTGCCTTCTACCAATGGTAGACTAATTGTATAAAGATTCATATAAAATAAAAATGGTTTTGTTGTATTGTTTGTAGAAGTTTTTTTTTTATATTTTTGCTTTGCATTGGTAATTCCCATTTCTTACTGAGGAGTTTGTACATAAAAAAAATATTTGAAAGCTTTTCAAACATGATGGTAAAGACAACAATTAATTTTAGACTTGTTTTCCACATCTATATAAAATATAGATTTTAGTCCGGATTATCGGAAAAGGTTATTTGTACTTAAGTTTTATATAGAAATAATTGATCTGTTAATTCTTGTTCGCTATATAATACCAGCGGAGAATTTTAAGTTTACTTTTTGTGACAGGGATGAAACTAGTAAGTGCTTTTTTAAGAATGTCAGCAGCAGCGTTACCGTTGGCAATTATCAAAAAAGGTGTCAAAAAGGGGATTTTCCAAAAAAGGGGCACAAAAGAGGGATTTCTATGAAAACAGGGGCATCTTCAAAAACAAGAAAACATAAAGCAAATATGTATATACGTTTAACTTTTAAAAACAAAGGTTAACAAACATTTTTATTAAAAGTATTTTGATAAAATACATGTACCTATGTACATATAACGAAAAACAAGCAAGAGAAAACAAATTTCTCATACGGTATGTATGTACATAAATTTAAAACAAAAATAAATATAAAATTCGAAAATATATAGCTACGACAAATAAAATATAGTAGTTCATGGTAACAATATAAACGTACTTAAGTTTTCTGAAGGATAAGACACAGATACATAAATTTATTTTCTTAGAGGAAAAGCATTTATTGTTGATAACAAATGAAACATACGATTTGCACGATAAAGACAATTGTGTAAATTTTCTATAAATCTCATTATTAAATTAAATGGTATAAGCAAATTAAAATACATGTAAAGTCATACTCGTATAGTTTTGCACTCAACACCTATTTTTTGGAAAATGCACTTCTGTATTTTTTAATAAGTTCATCACTAGGAATTCAATCTTTTAAGTAACTTTGAAACAAATTTGAGGCGGATAGCATGGACTGACAAGTGTAACCTTTAAGTGTATTTGTTAATTATTTCTTAGTAATGCTAACTTAAAAAAAACACGTTCAGCAGAAGCACTACTATGTGGCAAAGTAAATATATACAAGTTTGGATATAATTTGTTGTCCAAGCAGTTTTTTAAATTTCCTATTTCATGCCGAAAGGTTGCAGGCTTAGATATTTTTAAAAATGCTTCATAGATTTTATCATTCGCTTTGCTTTCTAATAGCTTGAACTCATTTACTAATTCGTCTCGTTCACTAATTATATCACTAAGAACAGAAACAATTTCAAAGTAGTTAACGTCCTCAACAGATTTGATAAAAACTGGATCTAAATACACACAGTCTTTTATCGTTAATATTAAGTCTTGACAAAATTTCCCTACACAATTTTTGGTAAATTTTGGTATTCCCCAAAAGGGGATTTAAATTAAAGGGGCCGAAAAAGGGGCTTAGCAGTCAGAAAACGGGCAAAGGGTCCCTTAAGGGGCACAACGGTAACGCTGGACAGCAGTGTTAGAGGATGACTTTTCATAATTCGTTTCGTCAGAAAAGAAACAGTTCTCATTAGAATAAAACAAATTTTTTTTTATTTTACAAAAAAAAAACATATACTAGCATTATTTAAATAAAAATGGTAAGTTTTTAGTAGAAAATAATTGCTAAGAGTTTCTAGGTAAGCTGAATGAATAAAACGAAAGTAATTGTAAAATAAGAACAATTCGGAATGTTTTAAATGATTTTAATAGTTTTTTTTTTTGATAATTTTTTTTATTTTTTGATACATCAATTATAAATTTAAATATCAATAAGTATTTCAAATCTTAAATCTAAAAATGTATAATATATGTTTAGACAATGCTAAACAAAATTTTTAATATTAACGGTTTTTTTTTTCATCTCTCTTGTACAGTTGAGAATATTGCGCGTAATTGATTTGGGTGCAACTCAATTTTTTTCATTTATTTTATTTTTTCATATATTTTATATATATTCATATATTTTCTCGCGTGTTTTGAAAATACTGTCTTCACCATCGGAAAATCAAGGTCTTTGTGAATTCGCCGATTTCGGATATACCAAGGGGCTGCTGTAATAGTACATAGAATTTTGTTTTTTCGCCTTTGAATTTTTTTTTATATTCGATGCTGAGGCAGTGCTCCATAACTGGATTCCATAAGACCATATTGGTTTTAGTATCGCGTTGTGTAATAGAAGTTTACAGTCTAGGCTTGGTATAGAATTTCTTCCACTAAGCCAATTTATTTGGGCTGCTTTTAATTTCATTTGGATCAACTTTGCGTCTATTTGCGATTTCCATGAATGCCTTGCTATTCGACTTCAGTGTGTTGCGGTATAGTCTCGGTGTTGATTTGTATAGCCGGGCATTTTTCCCTGCGCAACGTAAATGTGACGTGGATACATTTCTTCTCGTTAACTTTAATACGCCATTGCCTTAGCAATTTTTCCAATTTGGATATATACCCTTGTAATTTGCGGGAAGCTTCTACAGGATTTTCACGAACGCTTAGAAAAGCTGTATCATCAGCAAATGTTGACGAAGTGTGAATGTTACGGCTTAACGGTAAGTCAGAGCAATATATTAAATAAAGTAAGGGACCGAAGATACTGCCTTGAGGGACTCCGGCTTCAATCGACTGCGGAGGGCTTAAAAAATTGCCTTCCTTAACTACAAATTTTCGTTCATTTAAATAGTTTTTTAAAAGCCTGACGATGTTTGCGGGTAGATTTTGCGTTTATTTGTGTATAAGACCTTTGTGCCATACTTTATCGAAAGCTTGAGAAACAGCACAGAGCAATATTTCTTTTTTTTCAAAGGTGTCTCTAACTACGTTCACAACTCTGTGGTTTTTTTCAATAGTGCTAATGTGTCTGCGAAAACCGAATTGATGATCTGGAATGCATCCATTACTAGTCACTATTGGCATCAGCTTGCTCATACACAGCTTTTCAAATAGTTTTGAAATGTTAGACAGTAAACTAATATGCCGATAGGATTCAACCTTTGTATGATCCTTGCCGGGCTTTGGTATCATAGTAATTAGCGAAACCTTCCATTCTTTAGGATAGTGTTCTAGGCGTAGAATACTGTTAAAAATGAATAGTATTATTCTTTTTGCAGTTTAAGGCAATTCGTGAAGCATTTTATTGCTTATTTTTCGACACATGGGGCTTTTTTAGTGTTAAGACTAGTAATAGCTTTTTCAATCTCCACAATGTTAAATGTTAGCGGTATTTTTGGTAAAGAGACGACTGGTGGCAGATCAACAATATCAGCAGAAATATTTGGAGTAAATACTTTTTCTAAGTGTTTAAAAAAAGAAAAAGCAACTTTTTCAGCATCAGTTCTTGCCCAGTCGCCATTCGAAGGTCGTAAGGGAGGTTTGCAAATCACCGGCGTTTTAAGTCCTCTAGCTGAACGCCACACCGAATAATCTGTTTGGATCTATCTCTTGAAGAAACTTTTGAAGGGAAACTGTTTTTTGTGTTTGCGAAACCTTTCTAAGATGCTTGGTACACACCTTAAGCCTTAATTTTAGTTGAGATGATCTGTAGCGTTGCCATTATCGTCGAGCATCCATTACTAGTCACTATTGGCATCAGCTTGCTCATACACAGCTTTTCAAATAGTTTTGAAATGTTAGACAGTAAACTAATATGCCGATAGGATTCAACCTTTGTATGATCCTTGCCGGGCTTTGGTATCATAGTAATTAGCGAAACCTTCCATTCTTTAGGATAGTGTTCTAGGCGTAGAATACTGTTAAAAATGAATAGTATTATTCTTTTTGCAGTTTAAGGCAATTCGTGAAGCATTTTATTGCTTATTTTTCGACACATGGGGCTTTTTTAGTGTTAAGACTAGTAATAGCTTTTTCAATCTCCACAATGTTAAATGTTAGCGGTATTTTTGGTAAAGAGACGACTGGTGGCAGATCAACAATATCAGCAGAAATATTTGGAGTAAATACTTTTTCTAAGTGTTTAAAAAAAGAAAAAGCAACTTTTTCAGCATCAGTTCTTGCCCAGTCGCCATTCGAAGGTCGTAAGGGAGGTTTGCAAATCACCGGCGTTTTAAGTCCTCTAGCTGAACGCCACACCGAATAATCTGTTTGGATCTATCTCTTGAAGAAACTTTTGAAGGGAAACTGTTTTTTGTGTTTGCGAAACCTTTCTAAGATGCTTGGTACACACCTTAAGCCTTAATTTTAGTTGAGATGATCTGTAGCGTTGCCATTATCGTCGAGTTCTCCGTTTTTCAGTCAATAGCTTTTCTATATCTGCAGAAAAAATGTTGTTGAATTTCACTTGTTGATTAGTTTTATTTGAAGAAGCACTAAAGACAGCTTGTTTAACGTGTGCTTCAAACAACCTGAGAGAATCGTCTATGTCAGAAGGTGTTTTTTGAAGAAAATGTTGCAGAAAAATATTTTCAGCGGCAACACTAACAGTGTACAAAATCATCAGTATGTAAAAGTGAAGTTAATTATAAGCTACATACTTATATTGAAATAAACTGAAGCATATATTATGGCTGAATATAATAAATATCTAAATGCATCTTGCTGCAAGTTGACCGCAATCTAAAGCTTTTGAAATTTATTAAAACGAAAGCGACTAACGACATTAAATTTTTCTACGTACAGAATTGCTTTTAAGTAAAACCATAGCTTACAAATTACTTTAATCCAGAATGTTTCACTGAATATGTGTATCTTTCACCGCTTCAACTGTACTTTTACTAGTTATGAATGTGTTCATAAAATTTAGTTTTGATTGAGTCATGTTTATTTGACGAATGCAAATTGTTGCCTTTTATAGCTTGTGTTCTTTTAAATAATTAAAAAACATTAAAAATACACGTAAAAACAAAGACATGTACTTAAGTTTATTATGAAAATTTCCCTCAAAATAGTTTAAAATATTTCTAAATTTCTGAAATACTTTCAAGAAAATTTTTATTTAATTTGAGTGCTTGTTTTCTAAAAGTAAGAATGTTTTTTACTAAATTTAAGTACATTTTATCATACAAATGAAATCATTTGTAAAAAACTGATTTAAGAAATGACTAACTCCTGAGTAGTTCATAAACAGTTGAATACTTAAAAACAGAACGCGGATATTCTCAATTTAAATTCATATATTTTTCTCATATTGGAAAATTTTTCAATATATAAAGAAAATCATTTTTTTAATTATTTTTAGTTCACGACTTACAAAATTAACAAAAAATATTATTGGTAATGTTAAAAATTTCGTATTTAGTACTTATGTATATGTAAAAGCTGTACCTGTACTCTACCTTGTAGTAGTGAAGTGATTAGAGTGCATATATACTAAACCGAAGTTCCTTTGTTCGAGTCCAAAAAGACGTAAGTTTTATAGTTTAAGTTTCATTAGCCCTCTTTATAGATGCATACAAGTGTAAATAAGCTTTCCGCACGTTCAAGCGCTCTGATGACCAGTGTAGCCAGGTGTGGGGATTTCTCCCCGAATTGGGGATTTTATGTGGTTTTTGGTGACAGATTATCGTGGGGAGGGATTTGCGGATTTTTCATTTTCAGTATACCTATTATCAATTTTGCTTTATTTTACCATTTTCTTTCATACATATATATACATATGTATATGTTTCTATATCTTGGGGTTTTTCTTCTCCATATTTCGATTATTTCAAGGCGATGGTATTAAGGAAGTTGGTTTTTATAACAATTTATTCAAAATTTTTAAAACCAGAATTTATTGAATTCGATATTGCCAAAAATGATGTACTAATTGACGATAAGGAAAGTAATTTGGTTGTTGCTAAAATTGCTATTGGCATAGAATGTTAAAAGGAATTAGAAGCAAAAGGAATTCAAACAATTTTTTTTAGATTATTTAACTGTATTAGCAAAAGAAACGCTTAAAATATTCACTGAGTATGGAAAATTTTGAGTTATTTATAAATTTACAACTCGAAAGCATAGAAAAAAAAAAGATGAAGAAGATTGTATGGATTCAAAAGTTCCATTGACACATTAACTTAATAAATGTATGTAATAAAATTAATAAAAAAAATGTTTTTTATGATGCTTAATATACATATATTTTTTGGGGAAAAAATTTGGGATTTCCAGTTTTAAAATAGGGATTTTTGGGGACAACACGATTTAATTTGGGGACATTAGACAATATTTACCTGGCTACACTGCTGATGACATCAAGAACTTATTTGTAGCAGATAGCAGAAGTAGGTTAAACAAGGAAATGAAAAACGCACAGCAAGATGGCACTTGTATTTAATAAATATTTTTCTATTTTTTAGTAAAAATTTCCTGTTAAAAACGAAATTTTTATTTCATAACATCAAGTAAAATTTTAATGAGTTTCTTTAAAAACGGCATTGGCGCCATACGACAATCAATTTGAACTCAAATTAAGTAAAATTTCCAAAGTTTTAGTTATTTTTTTTTTATGTGTAAAATAAAGTTACTGTTACAGAAAATTTTCAGATTTAAAAAAAAATAACACAAAATAAAAATTCTTGTTTCTAAAATTAACTTTTTTAACTTGGATCCCATTTTTTACAGAAGCCCCAATTAGTGAAAGCATGCATAGTTATTTACGTGTGTGGTTGGAGTAATGTGAGTACATACATACATATATACATAACAAACAAACTTCGAGTTTTCAACAAATAAATAAAAAAGGCCATATAAAAATAATTTTTTAAATGTATGTAGGTACCTACATATATTTTAAAACTTTTACAGTTAAATGGAGAGACAGAACTTTCCGTTACCTTTTTCGAGGAATAAATTGTTGTGCAAAAGTTCTAATTGAAAATATTTTTATATACCTCTAAAAAAACACTATTTACTATTTAAATCTTTTGCGCTAGTAATAGATCCTAAATTCGAAATTTCAAACATTATTTCGCAAACTCAATTCGAAAATTTGGAATATTCGAAATTTCACTACTCGTACGCCAGAGATTAAGAAACTTTATAAACTGAAAAGTTTTTAAAAATATTTTACCATCTCTTTATAGAAGAGTTGAGCTCTTCAACTTGTTTTAGAGCTGTCGTACGAGAAATAAATTATTTTAAAAAGTATTACATATACATATGTACATTGTACATACATACATATCAGTTTTTTTCCTTGAAATAAAATTCAGAATTTCTTTTATTTGAAATACCTACTTTGATTTCGTTTATTTAAATTAATTTTCAAAATTAGGATTGACATTTATTTCGAAAGTTTACTTCAGAAGACTGCATCAATTTCACATCAAAGTTTGTTACACCTTTCACTTTTTATGCCATATCTTCGTTTTACAGAGCAATTTTAAAGTAAGTTCCTTTAACCGAAAAGTGTTTCTCTTATCCGAACATTTTGTTTATCGAAAAAAGAGTTTAAAAAAAATTTTAAATTATGATTTGTGTAAACGTTCCAAATTTGTTCTTCTGCCACAAAATTGATTGATTATTCAGATTTTTTAATGAAACTATGCAGCAATTTACTTACGTAAAAAATTTCAAGAGAGCAAAGAAAATTTAGAGTTCAAAGAAATCCTAAATATACCTTTTTAGGTTTTGCCACTTAAGTCCATAATGTTCTTTTTTTTCATTCCTTTCTTAAGTCCGTGCAAAATTTATACTGATTTTATACATACATATGCTTTTTCTTGAAAATATTTTTCAAGCTTTACGAGTATTTAAATTAAAATTTTTTATATGTATGACACTGTTGTATTACTGGTGGTATTTATCTTCCTATACATATACATATATAATATACAAATATGTATGGATGTATGCGAACGGTGTGTATATGGACATATATTGTATATAAGTACCTACTATTAAGTAGAAGTTATAAATATAATACGAACAACGATCTAGTCATATTTTTCATTTTAAATTGTTACTGCGGAACAGATGATAAGAACTTTAATTTATGCGAGAACATGACTTTACACCTTCCCTACTACACATTCTTTCCAAGAAGAAAATTTATTATAACAACATTTGAAAACAAAACATTTATTTTTAAAAGTTATAAGAAGAAAAAGCTGGTTAAAAAAACCAGAACAAAGTACTTTCTTAATTTTCGCCTTCTTATTTTAAATTCATCAGATATAAATATACTTAAAAACCCGTGTGGAGAGGTGGTAGTCTCCCATCGGGCGCGTCCCCAGGTGGCGGATAGGGGTAGAGAAATGTAAATGGCTTATTAATCAACAAACGGTTGATAAGTCAACGACATGACTCGGGTCGGGTCTAATACTACGTGTGCTCAGCACACCAGGGGTACACGTGGTATTATGCCAGGCCGAGGTCCCAGGTGCTTTTAGATCATCCTAACGAAACATGAGGGCACTCGTCTCAAGCAGGCAGCTCATGCTGGTGCTTGGTACGAGTGTGGTCATGAGGGAGAGTCATCTCCCAGCGGCCCCTGAGCAAGACCGGCATTCCATCATGAATGAGTTCTTGCTGAGGGGCTGCTGCACGACGTAGGGTCGACTGTAAATTCACACCCTTAGGTGGTCTTGCGGCAGACCTCGGGTCGTGGGCATGACTCTCCTACACCCTCGTGACGGTGACTAAGACTACCGGACCCGCGGACCAAAACAAATCTACTCCACTTGTAAGTACAAGGTGGCTGGAAGCCGTGCCGAGGTACGCATGGCCAGTAAGTGGTTAAAGAGAACTGGTCCCTAACGGCTCCCCTCCGATGCCAGGGCACGGATCGGTTGTAAAAACTATTTGCCTAATCCATGCACGCCGTCACTGCATGGAGGGTCCAACACCTTACGTGCTTACTCGTGGGAACAAAATTGACAATAAAAATAAACTAAACACAAAAACAAAAACAAACAAACAAAACAATAAACCAGCTGCCCTGTCGCTAGGTAGGGCAAGAGTGCAGCGGAGTGTGTCCAGGGATGAAAGTCCAGGCACCTCCGCGGCTGGTAAAAACCTAGCCACCATTATCAAAACGGGTACGCCGGCTGAGAAATCCTCTGCTGTGCCTCGTGTACCCAAGCAAACATCTGCGGGTGCGCCGGCTGCGGTCAAAGCAGCTGTGCCTAATGCACCAGCAATCAGTGAATCAGAGGGTGCGCCGGCTGTACACGCTCCAGTCGCGCCAACTGCACCCAATACCATCGAAGCGGATACGCCGGTTGTAGCGAAGGCAACTGTGCCTGATGTATCCGCCTCGACAAGTTCACGAGAGAGGAAGTTCTCGTCCCGCAAAGCCATTTCCGAGACTCGGGCCGCTCGACGCTATATCGAGCGGTTGGGCAAAAAAGCGGCGGCGGAACTCACTAGCGCGGAGAAATCCTCGCTAGCTTGGGCTAAGACACATCTGGCTACTGTAGACGGATCTTCTCCTGAGGGCACTGCCAAACCGGCTTCAAGTTTTGGCCCCAAAAGACAAAGATCAGGAGAGGATTCGTCTCAGCAGCAGATGCAGCCACAAAATAAAAAACCAAGACAGGGTGACGGCAAAATCACGAACAGGTCTTACAGCGAGGTTGCAAAAAATCCGCTGATAAGAGCTGTTCTGGATCGCAGCAACAGCGACGGATCAATCGACCATGCTCAATGGGGTTTGATCTGTCAAAAGCTGCTTGACGTCTACCTGCTCAACACCAGCGAGGTCCAAGAAACCTCGCCTCAATTCACGGACGCTGGCTGGGTCCAGGGCCGTGTTAAACTGGTGTCTTGCACGGACGAGAGGTCGGTCACCAAACTTAAGCTAGTGATCGAGTCTCTTGGCGAGGTGTGGCCTGGCGCGAGGTTGGAGCTGGTCCCGGTAAACGAAATTCCTCGTAGACCGAGAGCAGTTGCGACCATTCCGGCAGAGCCGCATGACCCAGAGGCTATCCTAGGCATCTTCCGTCGTGCAAACCCTGACCTACCAACCAGTGATTGGAAGGTGGTCAAGGTTTTTGGGGCGGAAGGTGCACGTAGGAAGGTGATCGTTGTCCTGAATAAGGAGACGTTGCCTCTACTTCGGGACAGACAGGGCCTGGTCTTCTATGGTTTTATGGGAATCAGGCTCAGTGTGTACCGCGGTGATGGCGAACGCGATCCCGACAATGCTAGCGGCCATGTGAAGGAGCTGGCAAAAACAACACCTGACAAGCCAGCCGGTACGGAGGTCATAGGGGACTCCACGGAATCGGTCACTTCAGGATGTTCCCAATCAACAGCCGGTTTGGTTGGGGATCTCCTGGAGGGACTCATTTTTGGAGATGACGAGGACGCACTCCTGAACCCGAGTCAGGGTGATGCCGAGGCAAATGCCGTCTATGACCCCGACACGGACAATGGCGAAAGTGCTACAGGTTAATCTGCAGCACTCTAAGGCAGCATCAGCTGCATTAACCCTCCGCCTTTCAGAAAAAGGGGAGGACATTGTGCTAGTCCAAGAGCCGTGGACCAAAAACGGCAGAATACTTGGACTTAGCACCACTGGCTACAAACTGCTGTATGCAACAAAAACAGGTAACAACGCTAAAAACATTCGATCCTGTATCTTAGCCAAAACAAATCTCAATATCTTCATTCTATCCGATTTTAGTGATGAAGACACTGTAACTGCAGCATGGGAGACAGGAGGATCCACCATATGGATCCTATCCTGCTACATGGCGCATGATCATGCGGACCAACCACCACACAATCTGGTCCACAAAATGGCACACAACGCCAACTTGAAAGGCATACCAATCCTGTTGGGTGCGGACGCTAACGCACATCACCACATCTGGGGTAGCTCAAATACCAACGAAAGGGGTGAGTGTATATTCGACTTCATTATTGATAAAAACTTAGTAGTGCTGAATCAAGGTTCAGAACCAACTTTTGTAGTCTCAAACAGACAAGAAGTACTAGACATTACACTTGCTAGTGCGAGACACGCTCACATAATTAGGAACTGGAGGGTCTCAGCTGACTGCTCCTTTTCTGATCACCGCTATATTGAATTCAATATCAGCTTAAAAACTGGAAGCACCAAGCTTTTCGTTAATAGGCGTAAAACGAACTGGGAGGAACATAAGAATATCCTTACCAACTCAATTGCACATCCTCCAAACATAGAGGAAGTAGCCGATATAGAAATAGCAGTCAATAATCTAACTAATGCTTTTAAGGAAGCAACAAGAATCTCTTGCAAATCTTCCACACAACGCAAAAATAGCAAACCACCTTGGTGGTCTGTCAGCCTAGAAGAGTCTCGCAGGAGCTGCCGCAGACTCTTTAATGGGGCAAAAAGAACAGGTAACTGGGCTCTTTACAAAGCCTCATTGAATAAATTCAAAAATCAGGTTAGAAACGCTAAACGTAAGTCTTGGAAAGATTTCTGCGGAAATGTGGAATCCCTCTCCGACACTAACAGGCTGCGCAAAATTCTGGCCAAACAACCGTCCGTACCTGGATTCATCCAGAAACTAGACGGCAAATGGACTACTAACTCCTTGGAGTCCCTAGAAGCCCTAATGGAAACTCACTTTCCGGGCTGTTCCCCTTTTATGGAGGTACAAAATGCTTCCCCTCCTGCCCGGAGTATGACGAACGTAGCAATAACTACTGACAGACTTCACTGGGCTATTAAAAGCTTCCATCCGTACAAATCACCTGGGCCGGACGGAATCATTCCCGCAGATCTACAACACAATTTAGACCTTGTTACACCCTGGCTGCTCATAATATACAGAGCATGTCTTGACTGGTCCCATATTCCGCAACAATGGACCAAATGCGATGTAATTTTCATCCCAAAAGGGGGAAAAGCATCGCACTCGAAGGCAAAGGACTTTAGACCTATCAGCCTTACATCTTTTCTTTTAAAGACTTTAGAAAGACTGATCGACGTTCATATTAGAACTATAACAATCGACAGTAATCTTTTATCAGCCAATCAACACGCCTACACCAAAGGCAAATCGGTTGAGACGGCGTTACATTCGCTCGTAGGTCACATTGAAGGGTCACTTGAGCATAAGAATTATACTCTAGCGGCCTTCATGGACATTGAGGGCGCCTTTAACAATATCAACTCGGATGCTATTACCCAAGCTCTCACAGAGCTAGGAATAGAGCAGTCACTATGTCAATTCATCAAGAATTTGCTTGAACGCAGAGCCATCACATCTACCATGGGGGAAGCACGTATTACCAGGTACGCCCGCAAGGGCACACCACAAGGTGGTGTCCTATCCCCTCTGCTATGGAATGTGGCATTAAACGTCCTGCTTAGAAAACTGGAGTCCATGTGCGTCAATACTGTTGCATATGCAGATGATGTGGCAGTGACTATCTCGGGCTTCCATCTTGACACAATTAGCTACAGGCTGGAAGATGCACTCAGTGAGGTCTGTAAATGGTGCTCACAGAACGGCCTCAGCGTCAACCCAACCAAAACGGAACTAGTGCTCTTCACTAGAAGATACAAAATTCTCACCTTCACTCTACCCAAAATAAATGGCACCACACTAGCCCTATCGGATAAAGCCAAATTCTTAGGCATTATCCTTGATAATAAATTAACATGGAGAGACAATCTTCATGCTCGTGCAACAAAAGCCGTAGCGGCATTATATGTTTGCAAGAAAGCCATTGGTCCTACCTGGGGCATAAGTCCCAAGGGGATTAATTGGATATTTGAAACGGTCATCAAACCAACTCTTTTCTATGGTGTAACAATCTGGTGGAAAGCACTGGACTTGGCAACAAACCGACAGCGAATTGAGAGAACTCTCCGCTTAATGGCAATCATGATAACTGGTGCCCTTAGAACTACGCCCACAAAGGCCCTTTTTGCTATGCTGGGCTGGCTTCCAGTCGATCTTTTGGCTAGGAAGCTAGCCCTACGCACTGCGGTGCGACTTAGTACAACTGACGCATGGAAATATCGACCATGGGGTCACGCTAGCATTGTAGAGACCATGGGAACTATCCCTGATCTCATCGACTATTGCATTCCAAGACCTTCCTTTTATAGAGCATTTAACTACTCTCTATCGGAGGACCTCCCCCCTACACCGCACGGGGCCCTACGAGTGTTCACGGATGGCTCCAAACGGGGCTCCACGGTTGGCGGGGGTGTCTACATTGAAGAATTCGGGATCAGGATTTCCTTCAGACTCCCGGACGAATGTAGTATCTTACAAGCTGAAATATCCGCCATCAAAAAGGCAACAAACTGGCTACGGTACTATAGGATAACAAATAGAGTTATTCATATCATAACCGACAGCAAACCTGCAATAATAGCAATTTCGGGTGTGTACACAACATCCCTCCTTACCCTGGAATGCAGGAAATCACTTAATACAGTGGCTAATTGTTCTAGTGTTACCCTTATTTGGGTACGGGGACACGGAGAAAACACAGGCAACCTCATCGCTGACAATCTGGCCAGGAGAGGTACAGAGTTAGAGGCCGCTGAAATTGACAATTTCTGTGGTCTTCCGCTCTTGGCCTGCTGGAGGCGAATCGAGAAAGCCCTTATGCAAGAGGCACAAACAAGATGGTTTAATGAACCATCCTGTACCACAGCAAGGACCCTATGGCCTTGCATTGATATCAACAGAACCAAAAATCTGCTGAACTTTCCAAAACCGCAATTGCGCAATCTTGTGGCCACGGTCACGGGACACTGCACCTTCGGAACCCATGCCAGACGCATGGGTCTACCATACAATGAGTATTGCTCCAGCTGCAATGACGAGGAAGAAGAAGAAAGCATCGCACACCTTCTATGCCTCTGCCCAGCTATGGAGGATCACCGCCTCCGCTTTCTAGGCAGCAGATCCTTCAGTACCCTCTCCGAGCTCTCAAATACGGAACTCGGTTGTATTAGCTCCTTCATCAGGAGCAGTGGATGGTTCGCCCAATAGGGGGCTCGACATCCTGGACGTTCTGCAAGACAACTGCTTGCTTTGGTTTTTCCCACCTGTTTCTGCTTTCTACTATTCTCTTGCTCTTCTATGGTCTTCCCTCATCTACTCTTCCTCCGACTCTTCTAATCTCCTTTCCTCCATCACTCGTCTTCACTACAGGTAGCACAATGGGACCATATCAGGACCCAAGTGAGCTGGAATCTAATCTTCCATTTACCAGCAGCCTGCCAACCTAACCTAACCTAACCTAAATATACTTAAACAGCAAGACAACAAACTTTCAATACAATTCAATTGTACTTTTTTTCAGCCAAAATCGATTTAAAGAAATACTGCTGTATTCCAATAAGGTAATTAAACATTGCAAAATTTTTCAATTTATATGTTTTAACAATTTTGTTTTTAAAGAAAAACAGCCTAAGCTCCAAAAAAGCCGTGTACTAAATTTTTTAATTCTAATAAAATTTCCTTACTCGCAGTCTACATTAGCTTATTATTTGTTATAACATTAACATAGCGCCAGCAGAAAAACAGTACTAAATTTGCTCATTTTTTTCTATGTGGGGAATATTAGTAAATGTTCATGTGCTGTTTTACCACAATTTTAAGGTGGAGTGGCAGAGACAGCAAATAGCTTTTGTTTGTTGTCTGAATTTTCATATTGGAAAATGACATTTGATGGTTGAACATGGTTGTACGAACAAATGTTCTGACAACGCTGTTTGACCATAAACAAAACATGAACAACAGTGGTCTACATTAGCTAAAATAATGTGCGAATAAGCATTTGTTCATTGGCCGAACAAATCGATGGCTAATGTAGACTGCGAGTTATAATAAAAAAACTCAAATGTTCATAATATAACTCCAAAATAATTCTACTCTCAGGAATATTTTATTTAATCCTCAATAGTTCATAAATATTTTAATAATTAAAAACGGAAAATGGCTCTTCGCAACTTTATTTCATATATATTTCTTACATTGGAATTCTTTTAAAAGTTTGGAGAAAAAAAAATTAATGTATCTTGACATTGAATGTTGAATATTTGGAAATCCATTAGTCATATATTTGTGGTAGAATTCCTAATAAATTTTGGAGTTGTATTTACTTGTTATAAATATTTTTTTTTTCATTTAAGTCCCATAAAATATTCTTTCAAATAATGGGCGCGTTCAGCAGAAAAACCTGCCACTAAACATTTTAGATGTAGCAGCTTTTGATTAATTTTTCTGAACTGGTTGCTCATTTTTTTTTTTTTTTTGTCAAAAATATCAAAATCATGATTCTTGGCAAAAAAAAGGCAAATTTGTTTACCATTAAATTTAATTGAAATTATTATTTTAAAGAGTTTTCAGTTTGTACAACATTTCAATAATTATCTCTGATATTTAACTTATTTCGCGCATCAAACAACTATTGACATTCTGTAAAACATCGGATAACAATCATTATAAGAATTCTTTTTATTTTTCGGAATAAAAACTTCACACAAGTTACAAAAACCGTGCACTATTTACAGATGAAAATTGATTTATTATGTGTATCAAGTATTTCGTTCTTTTTTGTTTAACCTTGCATTTCCGCATCCGATTTTGTGACATTGTGCCTTGTGTTATTTTTATTTTGCCACAGGAAACAACAAAAAATGTTTTGTTTTAAAATGCCAATATTGTAAACAAGTTCGAAGATTGGGAAAGAGGATGGATATGATGGTTTGACTTTTTCACATCTGTCGTTTTTTAAAACACTGTGATTTCAACAATGACGCGCATTTTCATTTTTATATATCGACATGTCATTGCATTGTCTAGACATTTAACAATATGATAACTCGTTTCTGTATAGCTTCAAATAATTTTTATTTAAACTGTTTTAAGTAATAGCCAACAACAAGAAGTTTCAATCTTTTTTTCAAGCTTTTCTGCATTAATTTTGTTGGTCGAGACGTCTAGAGCAATAAACGTCTAGAGCAATAAAGGCATTATTTTTTCCCTTTCATAAAACAGTTTTGGATGTTTAAAACAAAGAATTATAATCTAGATAACATCTTATACGGACATAGTAGGGTTGTCAAAGGGTATTGTCTCTTCAAAATCCCGGAATTGGTAAATGTGACGTTTTCTATTAAAATTTACAAATTAGTTTTGAGTATTGTAGATCATCTAAACTATTGTTGCTTGAAATTTGCACACTTTTTAAGCATACTAACACGAACAAATTTAATTTGTGGAAATCGATGCAACATTTTCCGCACTGACGAGCCAGCAGACTACATACTAGTTTATCGAAGCACCAACATTTCAATATACATAATTAGTAAATAATAGATAAATTTTTGATGGATACCCATGTATTGTATAAAACAAGTTCAGCTAACAAGGATATTTTTTCCTTGATTTATTACAATGCTCTTCAACGCAAATGTCCTTTAAATAAAAGCAAGTGGATTAAACGACTTTAATGCGCTAAATTCAAATACGTTTTATTTTTTTTTGTGTATCAAGTACATTGTTTTGTTTTTTTTTTTTTTTTTTTGTTTAATAAATATGTATGACTAATATAATACTTTATCATGACGATGTCCTTGGAAGCAAGTATTTACCAGCTTGAAACTTTCGATATATAGAAGGTATTAAATATTCAATATATTATAATCACCCCTATCGTGAATAATTTTTCCCTCGTAATTTTTTCACTTTTCACGTATTTGCAACATTGAAAAACTCCCATGAAAAAAGTTTATTCAGTCCAGAATAACAACGTAAAAAAATGTTCAATTCTCCCTTTGATATTTTCACTTTATTTTTTATGGGGTATAGAACAGAAATTATATTTAGTTCTTCTTATTATTTAAATATTAACGCATACAAAGTTTATTTTAAGTAAAATATCTGATAATAAGGCAAAAACAGATTTGTTGGTCAAGAAAATGCAATAGAACAAGTCGATTGCCTGCGGATTTGTGAAGCTTAATTTTTCTGTAATTCGTTTTGTTGGCTTTCCAAGAAGTTGCCAAACACTGCAAGTAAACTATCGCTTCAATACTGAATACTCGTATTTCGTTTTTCTTTTAAAGTTTTCTTTAAAATATATATGTATATGGCCGTCTATATTTTTTAACACCAATTTCTTTGAATTTGTGTTATTTAATCTTATTTCTTTTTTTACATTCACTGATAACTGATAGCGGGAATAATTTTTCACGTGAGATTCTTGATTGAATTTTTCGCTTCCAGAGGAACAAAAATTCCACTTAAACTCTTTTACTGACAGTTTAAGTTTTTATTCGCTAATTTAGTCAAAGTTACTACAAATGTAGACTTCTGAACGGATAATGGAGTATATCTAAAAGGGTTCCAGCTAGGTTCAATTGAAGAAATGAAATGAAAAAATTAGAAAATACTGTGAAATTATCTGGTAGCCTTTTTTCGGCCCATATATTATCCCAGTTCAGAATTGAAATCTATACTACTGCCCTAAAAAATAAAGCATACCTTTTCCACTTAAAAAAATAGAGCTTATATTATAAATTATTATAAATTTGAAAGTTTGTGTGTTTGTATGTTTGTATTAGTTTGTTTCAGAAAACCACTCAGTGGATTTTGATCAAATTTGGTAGACGGTGCTGACGCAGATTAAATAAAAGAAAAAAATTTAAGAGGCAAAATCCACACAAATTGGTATCTTTTGTACTCTTTGTTTTTATATTAATTTTTTTACGTTGACTTAAACTGTACTTTATCAGGGTAAAAACTAGGATAACCTGGTAATTTTGATACTTCTTCATATTTTACAATTACATGCAGTATACCTTCTTCATGTGTATGATGCTTTCACTACGTGTTATGTAGCGCTGTTGAACGTGATTACATATCCCATTTATACACATTTAGAATGAAAATGGAATACGGGACATAAGGGCTATTTAGCCGACCGTTGAAATTGTAGATGTAAGCTAGATGTTGATGTAATGTAAGAGCCAACGTTTTTGTAGTTATAGAATTGTTAAAAACGTGTCATGTGTTTCTAAATACCCTGTCGGAAACAAAACTAACTTTAAACTAACTTTAATGTATTGAAAAAAAAAAACTTTTTTAACATTGCGATGTCCTAGAAAGTAATCAGTTTTCTTTGCACTACTTGTAGCTAACTTTAAAGTTAGTTTTAAAAAGTCAAAATGTAGTTAGTTAGTTATACATAAAAAAAATGCATTTCATTTTTATTTTCTCAATTCTATATTCAGTAGTTTTATAGTAATATTGTAATAATAAATTTTTCTTCAAATTTTTTTTCACCGGTGCTGTGCTGGGACTTGAACCACAGGTCATTGGATTAACAGTCTACGCGCATACCACTCAGCTAAGGTACCACTTAAATATTGGCAGCAAGATGTTATGAAATACTTGAAATAATCTTAAGAGTTCCAATATGAGTAAATTTGTTGGCGCTCACCATATTCAATTATAAATGAGAGTATATATATATATATACTCAACCTACTAATTGATTTTGGTTACGTTCTGCATTGTATTCTAGTTAGCTTTATAGTTAGTCTAGAAAAATCAATTTAAAAGTTAGCTTTTCTTGTAGCTAGCTACACATTTGACGACAGGGATATTATACATCACATTTTTTTTCTGCGAAATATTATACTCGGAGAATACTTGTTATAAATGAATTAACTTTTCTGCTCTAATAATATTAATTTTTCGTCGCCCATTGCAACTTCTTTGCACTTTGAATAACACAAATAAAATACAAAAGAGCTGTTCCAAACGGTGATGGGAGTTGCAATATGTTTCCTTTTTTTTAATGTGTGCAAATAGTGCGATATTAATTAAAAGGTACAGAAACATATTATTAAAACTATTAATGTTATGTACATTGTACATTATAGGTTTTATTATTTTTACATACCTATTATTTAAAAATATTTTTTTGTACTCTCCTATTTATGTAAGTACATACTTATGTACATTAAATGATATGCTTACTTTTTAATATAGATGTACTTATACAATTATGCTTGATATTAACAAATAAATTGTGGAAAATATAAGCACAAACAGTCGGTACAGTCTCTTAATAGATATTGAAAAAAATTATTTAGAAAACTTTCTTTACTTAATACAACATGCATTTTTAAATATTTAACAACTAAAACTGTTCAAAATAAAAATAAAGTACCAATAAAGGACTTATGTGCCCCATTGCTATACAAAATACAAGCATCCCATCACTGTCTACAAATGTCACGTAACCTCTTAATGAAATTCTATTTTCTACAGGTTGGTACGTTACGGCAACATTTCTTATCAGTCAAGTAAGTATTTGCACAGCTTTTGTGTATGACAGAAACAATCAGCTGACATATCAACCTTTACATATCTAGAGTTACGGTCGGCTAAAGCAGATTTTAAACTTGTAAATTATTATAATGCGTTAAAATTAAATAATGAAACAGTTAATATTACTAATCACATTGACAAGTGATAAAAATGAAAAAAAACCACTAATTAGACGGTCAGTACTAAACGTTCTGCTATTTAAATACGGTGGTCTAATATTGTTCTTCTAAGAATAATTTCAATTTACTTTTAAGCAGTATAAAGAAAGTCCCGCATAAAAATTAAATATCATAAAAATTAATAATTGTTAAATTATAACAGAAATTGCTGGATTGATTCTCACAAATCCCTCAATTCGGAATTCACTAATTACCAAATATCGCGGGTATTTCAGGATTTCCTGTTTGGCATCCCTTAAATATTCGAGTACTTATGAATGCATGCACGTATGAGAATGTGTATTTGGTCAGAAGCAAGCAGATAGAATAATGCAAATGCTATAAAATGTTCATGTTAGCAGAAGGTGTAGATGTTAAATACATGTATAATATCTGTTCGTCTGTCCATCGGTATGGTCGTCTAGTGTTAATCTTAGTTGATGATGCTCAAATAGAATATTTTCCATACATGATGAAAAAATTTCATTTGTGGTTGGAATTTTGTATATTGTTTAACCTTTAATCACAAATATGAAATTTATAACGTGATGATGCATAAAATTAATGATAGTTAACCAAAAAGACCCCAAACAAATACAAATTCGTTTAAAGATAACAAAGCGTTACAATGGAGCAAGAAAAAAATTAATGGATTTAAAGAAGAATTATTTCATAAAATTCATTTAAAAGTGGTCGTTTAAGCGGATTTAGTTTATAAGTGATTTAACTACAATTTCGGTGACTAAAAAAGATTTATTCAGTATTCTGATACAGACAGATATTAACGAGATCGATTAATGCTGGAGTTATGAAATGTGCAAGAATTTTAGAGCAAGTCCTTATACATATATATAATGTGGGAATGTGCTAAGTGTAATTTTAGTATAACAATAAACCTCAAAATAGAATTTGTATGTATGTATGTATCGAAGAACATCAAAGAGTACATATACAAAAAAAAAAAAAAAATATACCTATATTAAAATCTGTTAGTATGTCTGTAGCGATAAGGAAAATGTGCTCAAGTCGAGATAAGCTGTTTTTGATTTAACTACCATTGTATTTTCCATATTCAAAAGTAACGCTGGACAAAGTTTTATTTATATTCGACGCATATTCATGTCAACTAGCACCTTTTGAAAAGTAGGGACGCAGCGAAATTGCTTTATGTTTTGCTTATTATCAAGATAAATAGTTTAATTTTTTTAAGCGATTTCCAAACAGATATTAAAACAAAACACGAAAAAATTATCTCCTTTTATAACGATAATTTTTTAGTCACAAAATTTTTTGATGACATCTTAAGCATTTATTTTTTTAGAAAAAATTAGTAAACTATTTTACTTTATTTGTTAATATTTATACAGGCTAAAGTTCGTAAATGTTAATAATCGGAGAAATATTAGGTAGACATTGTGAACATATGTACATATTTCGAGCAACAGATTAAAAATTTAATATTTAAAAAATTTACAAAAGGGATGTATGTATGTATACATATTAAATTTTTCCTTTGTTGCTCGAAATATGTATGTTCACAATGTCTACCTAATATTTCTCTGCTTATAAACATTTACGAACTTTATCCTGTATAACCGATAATAATAATACAACTGCATTCATATCGAGCATTTTTTTTTTAATTATGGATTTAAGTTTATTTTATAGAAAAGTTTATGTCTTTTATTTATCGATTGACTTTTGCAATTTTACAATTGTTGGAGAAATCAAACTTCAGTCCGCCAAAAGTAGAAAAGAGTCCCGCATGAAATAAATTTTTAAGACAAAAATAGATTGTATATATTGTAAATATGTATTTTTTAAATAAACCAAATACGGATGAAAACAATTTTTTTCCAAGCTTACAAAATTATTAGGAATGTAAGTTTATTATATTGATGCATTATTACATATGTATCTATTTTTCTCTAAACTTATTCACTAATCAGATAAGCAATGTTATCCAAAGGGGCGGTGCTCATTATTAAAAATTGGTAATAAACTTTTCACAATAGTATATCTTACAATATTGTAAGATCTGCCAATCATCTGTACATAGCTTAAGACAAATCTCATGGATATTGTTAAGATTGCATGCGGAATGACAAACCTATAAATATCTTTACAGTTTTTAGTGAAGGGTATAAAAACAAACGACTAGTTGCCAAATATTTCATAATTTTTCCTACGTCAAATGTTGCGATTGTTAAATCTTTCACAATAACATCCGTTTAGAGACCCAGTGAACAAATAAAAACCTATGATTACGCATAATGTTTTTAAACATAAAAGAAGAGTTCATCACATATGTATGTAAATACTTTCCGCTTAGCCAGTATTTTATTTCTGTGTTAAGTTTCCTAGTAAACACAATAATTTTCTATTTAATTTAATTGCAAAAATTTTCTGTGTAAAATAATTTACTCATAATAACAAAATATGCAGATTAAAAAAATATTATACAAGTAAACAATTAAATAATTTGAATTTAATGAAATGTTTATATAAGAACAACACAATTCAACAAAATATAAAAACTAATAATACTTAATTGTGTCTACCATTTGAATTTATTTTAATTTTGATTTTGTACAGAGTTTTTTTTTTTTTGTTAAATTTTTGTAAGTCGCAGTTAACATAATAAATAGTATTATTATGCTTGAAATATTATTAGTGTAAATAGCACAGTAGGATAGAATAAGAATTATTCGTAAATACATACTTATATGAGCAATTTCTAAGCAGATAATTCTATCGATATAAAATAAAGATGAAGCTTCCCGCAATGATGAGGAGCGGACCATTTCAAATCAAAAGTTGGGTCACATTCCGCGCAGTCTAAATTTTTATTGTATATTCAATTACTACGAAATTCTGGAGTTTTCTTTCTAATAAAGAAATATTTTAGTTACAAAATATATTTAATAATTCGTTTCAAACTAATTTAGCAAAAAGAGCTGAGCAATGGTGTTGTGTTATCTGATGTTTTCTGCATATTGAATTTTCAGTGACAGCCATAAATATGTTGGATATGAATATTACCGATTAAAATTTTGCAGTTACACAGAAAGTTACGTAACATACATAGTTACATAGTCATACACTCCATCAAGATACGTAAAATGATGTGGCAAGTAAATCGATACAAATAAAATTTACTTTGAAAGGATAATTTGAATAACATTTTTTTAAAAAGTTTGACTGTTAAGATATTTTTTTGGTATGCAAATACAGACATATGTATACATATATGTACATACTAGTGATGTTACGAATATCAATTTTTAGTATTCTGGAATACGAATACGAATATTACTTTGAAGGTTTAGAGCCACATAATATTTAAAATTTAATTCGAAAAAATCCCTCTCTGTCACACTACTTTAGGTATATATCATTATGTTGACATTGAAATGCCGAATTTGAAGACCAATACTGAACATTTTTAAATTATTTTACTTATATAAATACTTTGAGATTTCCTTACTCTGCTTGCGCTAATAATTAGTAATTCAGTGTTGTTTGAAAGAACATATTTTCGCAGATTGCACAGCCACATGTCTCGGTGGACTTTCACATATTAAATTTTAATTCTTCCATTTTTTAAGTACAACATTCCTCTACTGAAGATTGATTACTAACTAAAATTTAATACACCATTGTATACGAGTTCTTATAGGGCTGTTTAAATTAATTTGAATTTTTTTTAGAGTAATTTCATTAAAATGAAAAAAGTGTTCTACCCACGGGTCGTCACGGGTGCAAAAGTATATATAGCGTTAAAGAGGACACTTTCACCTTTCTCCTGGTGGTATACGTTTCTTGTTCCCTTTTGTTCCCTAGAAGTTCTATTCCACTAAAATTTAAATTTTATAAAAATATAGTAGTTTCATAAATATTTCGTAACGCCCCTAATATTAAACGCTAGAGCTGTGACCACTTACAACAACTAAAGACTATAATCCTACCAACATTATAAAAAAGACCGCAGGCCATTATCGATGATAGCTTGCGGGTAGTAACCATTTATTTTTGATAAAAAACAAAAGAAAAACACATTTTTCTGAAATTAAAAAAACGTTCGAGTTTGACAGCATGCCACGCTCACAATTATCAATAGTTTAACCTAATTTTTTGGCTACCTTAATCTGTATATATTAGCTACAAAAAGGCTTAAAAATTTTAAAAATCGGTTACGAAAAAAAATTAGACTTTTGGCCAATGAAAAACGATTTTCAGCCATTGTGCGGCGTAAGCCTGCACTCAGGATGCTCAGTTCTGTACGCCTCCTCACTTTAGCTGCCATCAGACGGGTGCCTGAATAACATTTCCAGGGAACACTTGGTCTAAGACCGGAAGTTGTGAGATGGTTGGGATTTTGTATCTATATTGTATTTAATTAAATAAAGGACATATATATATATATATATATATACCTCTGAGTTGCAAAGTATACAAATTTCAATATTACGAAGTGTCGCGACAGCACCATCATAAAAAAATATTTTTTTTATACAAATTTTCATAGTAATATGTACATATGTATTAGTAATGTTACGAATACTCGTACTCGTATTCGATTGTTCGACTATTCGTCTATTTTAAGATATTCGTATTCGTATTCGCTAAATTCAAGCGAATAATTCTCGAATAATTTGCACATACACTTTCAAAAAAAAAAAAAAAAAAGTGTAAAAAAGTACATAAAATAACAAAAATATATTAATTTAAAAAAATTTTTATTTAGATATAGAAATCCCTTTATCTTTGACCCAAAATAATAATCTTCTTAAACAACAAACGAAAATTATATTTCGTAACTATCATTTAAAAGTTAAAGTCTTATATGTAAATGCATATTATGTTAAGTTAGTAATCAATCTTCAGTAGAGGAATGTTGTACTTAAAAAATGGAAGAATTAAAATTTAATATGTGAAAGTCCACCGAGACATGTGGCTGTGCAATCTGCGAAAATATGTTCTTTCAAACAACACTGAATTACTAATTATTAGCGCAAGCAGAGTAAGGAAATCTCAAAGTATTTATATAAGTAAAATAATTTAAAAATGTTCAGTATTGGTCTTCAAATTCGGCATTTCAATGTCAACATAATGATATATACCTAAAGTAGTGTGACAGAGAGGGATTTTTTCGAATTAAATTTTAAATATTATGTGGCTCTAAACCTTCAAAGTAATATTCGTATTCGTATTCCAGAATACTAAAAATTGATATTCGTAACATCACTAGTATGTACATATATGTATACATATGTCTGTATTTGCATACCAAAAAAATATCTTAACAGTCAAACTTTTTAAAAAAATGTTATTCAAATTATCCTTTCAAAGTAAATTTTATTTGTATCGATTTACTTGCCACATCATTTTACGTATCTTGATGGAGTGTATGACTATGTAACTATGTATGTTACGTAACTTTCTGTGTAACTGCAAAATTTTAATCGGTAATATTCATATCCAACATATTTATGGCTTCAGTTGATATTGATAACTCAAAACAATAACTTCAAACACGTTACTGGCGCAGTCGAAAAAGCAAGCTTACTCTAAAGAATAGGCAAAAAGAACCAACGACAAATAATTATTCCAAAGAATAATTCGAATATTTTAATGAAGTTAATAAAATAAATAATTACAATAAATAAAATCGGTTTTTTCATACAAAATTCATACAAAAAAAAAAAAAATACAATTACCCTTTTGAATAAGAAATTCAAAATTAAACTACTCGTGTTGCATATGGGATTCGCAGTCATCTAACAAATAGAACGATAACGAGTGTTCAAGTGAATTTTAAAATAAAAGAAAAGATAATAAAACGATTTTGTGAAAAAAAAAAAAAGGATCCATTCTAAATAATATGATGTCGCGACAAGAGGATTTCGATGCCAATCGGCAAATCAACAACGAGGAGCAAAGAATTGGGGAATTGGAGACGGTGATAAGACGTCAAGAGGAAAAAATACAGCAGCAGCAACAGCAGTTGGAACAACAACAACTAGAACTGCAACGTCAACAACTGGAACAACAACGAATACAACTACAACAACTGCAACCTCAACAGTTTCAGCAACAACAGCTGGGTCTACAAATAAATGCACAACAGCAGTTCATGATGAAACCCAAGGATGTTATAGAGCAGTTCAGGCGGATACAACCTTTGAGCCGTAGCATTGGTGTGACATCCTTTATCGATTCTGTGGAGCTGACCCTTGGTTTGTGTAACAACGATCAGCAGCTGATTGATTTTGGTCTGAAAATTGTCCAAAACGAAAAAATTGTTGGAGAAGAAAGAAAGCGGCTGGGAGATATTGGCAATATTACCTGGGACGAGCTGAAGATGAAAATTTTCTATGTGTTTCAACCCAGAATTACGTATGGAGAGGTTTTTAATCGCTGCAGAGCAGTTAAGGTCAGTAATTTAGACGAATTATTTAAGTATTTTGAAAAGGCAAAGTGCGATTTGAATGAACTCTACGCATTTGACCCCCTTAAACCTAATATGTATAGTCCTAAATGTGTTGATAGAGATTTGGTAGACATTGTACTGGAAAAGATCGACGGGACTGTAAGAGCTAACGTAGGTCCGAACGAAACACTACAGGACATTATAATTAAATACACAAAACTTAAACTGCTGTGGGACACTAGGACAATAGACTATAAACACAGACTTAATAGGAGATATCCCCAAAAACCCATTTACCAAAGCAACTACAAACGAACAGATACACAAATAACAAATGGTAATAAAAACTACCAAATAGAACAAAAATACCAACCAGAAAACCACAATCACTTATACACACAAAAAACTAATACATTTAACAATCAGCGGAATGAACAAAATCCATATCCAAGTAATCATAACAATAAGTCAAGACAAACCCGTCAATCCCATATGAGTGTGGATCAGTCTAATTTTGCTCGAAGAAATAATCATATGGAGATTGATAATATCGAACAAAGTTTTGATGGTGAAGTAAATTTTACGACACCGCCTCCAGATCAAAACTGCCAATAATAATAATTAACATAGGCAAACAAACATTAAAATGCCTAATAGACACCGGGTCGGACACAAGTATTATCAAGCCAACAGCACTTCGTGGTTTTAAACCACAACCCTTAAAGAAAAGTCTAATATACAAAACAATAAACGGTTTGATTAAAGTTACACACTACTACAACACACCAATACCAAAAGAATTTAACTCAGCAGGAACAATTTTATGGAAAATTATAGATTTCCAAAGCAATAATTACAATGCAATTATAGGCCAAAATTTTTTGATTCCATTTAAAGCGAAAATTGATCTATACCACCGTTATATCGAGGTATTCGGGAGCAGGGTGTTTTTTCAGAATAATTGTCAGCCAGTGGCTTACGAGGAAATTCGGGTAATGGAGCCATTAAAGGGAAAGAACATAGCCGAATCTATTGATCTTGGCCATCTGAACAGCGAAGAAAGGGATAAAATACTTAAAATACTAGATAAATTTGCTGATGTTTTCTACAGAGAAGGAGACAAATTAACAGCAACGGATATCGTGGAACACGAAATTAATACAAAAACTGACAAAGCCCTATATTCAAAAATCTATAGATACCCCCAAATTCATGAACAGGAAATAGAACGACAAATTAATGAAATGTTAGAACAAAAAATAATAGTAAATAGTAGCTCACCTTACAATAGTCCGCTTTGGATTGTACCAAAGAAGATTGACAATTCAGGCAAAAAAAAGTGGCGTTTGGTTGTCGATTACAGACTCCTAAACAATAATACTGTTGATGACAAGTTTCCAATCCCAAATTTAAATAGTATACTAGACAAACTAGGAAGGTCGCAATACTTTACTACCTTAGACCTTGCAAAAGGCTTTTATCAAATAAAAGTAAATGCAAAAGATAGAGCAAAAACGGCATTTTCCACCCCATTTGGACATTATGAATTTGTCAGAATGCCATTTGGATTAAAAAATGCTCCATCTACATTTCAGAGACTTATTAATACTGTCCTAAGGCAGCATATCAACAAAATCTGTGTCGTCTATATGGATGACATACTTGTTTTCGGTACTTCATTGGAAGAGCATATATGTAATATAAAATTGGTCCTGTCAACTTTAAGACAGGCAAATCTAAAAATTCAACCAGACAAATGTGACTTCCTTAAGAGGGAAACTTCATTTCTGGGGCACATCTTGACGACAAATGGCGTCAAACCCGACAGAAAAAAAATAGATATAATTCAAAAATTAAAGCTACCAGTCACCCAAAAACAGATAAAATCATTTCTGGGCATGACGGGATTTTATAGAAAGTTCATCAAAGACTACGCTAAGATAGCGTCGCCAATGATAAAATACTTGCAAAAAGATGCAAGGGTAAATAAACATGATCCAAACTATATATTCGCTTTTGAAAAACTAAAAGACATAGTAACAAAAGTACCAATTTTAAGATATCCTAATTTTTCGAAAAAATTCAAACTAATAACGGATGCAAGTAACTTCGCTGTTGGGGCAGTTCTGACACAAGATGGTCATCCGATAGCTTATGCATCTAGAACATTAAATAAGCACGAATGCAATTATTCTACAGTGGAAAAAGAATTATTGGCCATAGTTTGGGCCGTAAAGTACTTCAGGCCCTATATATATGGAAGGGAATTCGATCTACAAACGGATCATCAACCACTTAAGTGGCTTCAGGCAAAGTTTGCGGGTAAGGATATAAATCCAAGACTCCAAAGATGGATCCTACAACTGGGAGAGTATAATGCTAGAATAGAATATATAAAGGGAAAAGATAACAAAATAGCAGATTTTTTGAGCCGCATAGATTCTGATTGCTTTGAAATAAATTGTCTTAACGACACAACAAACCACAACAGAGAGAGAAGACAATCCGGAAGTTCCATGGAGGTGGAAACAACTCATTCACAGGATGAAGAACTTAATGATCATATTCCTACACTTGCTACCGTTGTCAATAGATTTCATCAACAGATAATTTTTCAAGACACAAAGCAAAAAGAATTCGAACAGGTATTTAACAACAAAAGAATCTTTATAGACAAAACTGATTTTTTGTATAATCGCATACCAACATTAATATCAAAATATTTCTCAAAAGGCAAAATTGCAATATATTCGGAATTAAATGATCACGAATATAACAAACTGCAACAAACAATAATTGAAAAATTCGGTGGTGGCCCGATAAGGTTTCTTAAGTGCTCATATTTCGCTGAAGACATCTACAATGAGGTTCAACTTCATAAACAAATAGCATTGTTTCATAAAAATGAAACTGGACATGCCGGTATAATACCGACATTTGAAGGTATAAAAACAAAGATTTACAACCCAAAATTGAAAGAAAATATCCATAAGATTATCAATAACTGCGATATATGTGCTGGCGGAAAGTATGATAGAAAACCTATACAAAATAAGTTTAGTTTAACGGAAACACCAAAACGCAAAAATGAAATTATCCACATTGACACATATGTCAATAGCAAACAATCATTTATTATTTTCGTAGACAAATTCACAAAACATGCAATTTGTTTCCCACTAATGGACAGAAACAGTAGAACCTTAGTTTCAAAAATACAAGAATTTATATCCATAAAAGGCAAAATAAAAAAATTCATAGCCGATAATGAATTTAATAATACTAATGTCAAGGACTTTTTGACTAAAGAGTGTATAGAAGTTCATTTCACAAAACCAAACAGTCACACCGGCAATGCTGATGCCGAAAGACTAAACAATACAATCACCGAAAAAATAAGAACCCTTAATATTGAAGAAAAATTGCCAATTATAGAACAGATAAATAAAGCATTTTTTCACTATAACAATTTATATCACAGTACTATAAAATGTACGCCATTTGATGCAGAGAATAATAAAGTCAATCAAAACATTATTTACAGAAATTTAGTTAAACAAAAAGATAAGAAAATAAATAGGGCAAACAGGTATAGGGAGAAATATTTAGAAACTAGACAACGGGGATTTATAAAAAACTATAAAAATGTTAGGCACAAGGAACAACCCAAATATGTTGAGAAAGACTTAGAAGGTATTCATATGAGCAACATTAAAAGACCCTTAAAATTTGCAGGCCTTCGTGATAATGTTTCTGTTGTCGGCCATTCACCCAACGAAGTCAACTCTAACAATCCACCCACTAACGAGTGACAATGGGTATGCAACAATTAAAATGTTTGAAGCGGACCTTATCAACGAAACAAAAATTATTCTACACCTTATTAAACCAGGGGAAATTCAAAATATACTACGTGATCTGGAAAAAAGCACTGATTCACTAGAGAAAGAGTATAGAAATATTATAAATAATGAAATTCAAACAGTTAAATCAAAACTGAAGTCAATCACCCCAAGCCAAACCCGGACTAAACGTGGCCTTCTGAATGTTATGGGATCGGCACAAAAATGGTTGTTCGGACTTATGGATGATGAAGACAGACAACATATACTTGAACACCTAGAGGTAACTAAGGCAAATAATCATAATATTATCACAGCCACAAACCAACAAATAATTATAAACGAACATTTTAACAAGAGTATAACAATGCTCAAAGATAGTATAGAAGAGGATAGACTTAAGATAGAAAACTCAATTAACCAGATACAGGGCTCATACAACGAAATATTTAATAATTTACAGTTCCATAGCCTCATTATGAAACTAAAAATTTTAGAAGAAAAAATTGATCAAATCCAAGATAATATAGCATCCGCAAAATATAATATATTCCATCCCTCAATACTGACGTCTGAAGAAATTGAAAAGAATAATATCGACTTTTATAAACTCAAACTCATTAAAATGGGAGTACTAATTTTTGCAAAAGACACAATAGTTTTCGCTATCAAAATACCAGATAGTTACATTCACTCAACAATTAAGTTAATCATTCCATTACCAAACGAACAAAAACTAGAAATACACCAAGACAGAGAACTAGTAACAGAAATTAATGACGTTTATTATACATTTGAACAAGAAAAATTACTTAAAGATCTAAAAGTTAGCAAAAATTGCATATTCTATGAAAGTTGCTATCGGGTTAAAAATAACAAAACGTTAATAGAAACGCTTACTGATGACACAATCTTAATAATTAACGCAAAGAATATTTCGATTTATCATGATTGTGAAAACAAAAATAATATTAACTTAAATAAAAACTATGTAATCACATATAATAATTGTACTTTAAATATCGATAATAACAAGTATACAAATAAGAAAACAGAGTTTTATGATAGAATTATAGACCTACCTATAACAAAACATGATTTTCCTCGCAAGTTAACTTTTGATGAAGTTGTATTAGAACATATTGAAAATGTAAAAGAAATTAAAGAAATCAAATTTAAAAATGAAATTATGTTGTATGGTGGTCCAACTATTTTAACAATTATAATAATTACTGTAATAATAATAATAATAATATGTATTAAGAGAAAAGAAACAATTATAGTGAATGACAGAATTCAGGAGAATCCTTTATCCAAGGGGGGAGGAGTTGCATATGTACTTTCGCAACCACCCCTCGTGGACATTAATGAAATTATAACTAAATATAACAAACAAAATATAGGCTAAGCCAATGACACTTTCTGATATAAGAGTGTCTTTGGCACAAGCATAAAAACAGAATGTTTACTTTTTATACTATTTGCTTTCTGAAATTTGATTCCTCCTTCCGTTGATTTCATTCATTGTATTTTTTATTAAAAGAGGCCAACGACAATTATATTACAAAGTTGTAGAATAAATAAAAAACTAAATTGTATCGTTAAAGAAAACTACAAACCAAATGATTCAATGAGTAAGCAGAATTGATACAAAGAAATTTTACGATCGATTTTATTGACACAAAAAAATAGAGTTCAGTCTTTGAGAGTTTAAAAATCAATTCTGCTTGCTCAACATTAACCCATAGAAATAAGTTTTTAGGCTAAGAAATATTGTATAAAAAAGAAATTTAATGAATAAAGAATCAGTTGATATTGATAACTCAAAACAATAACTTCAAACACGTTACTCGCAGTCTAAATTTTTATTGTCTGTTCAATTACTACGAAATTCTGGAGTTTTCTTTCTAATAAAGAAATATTTTAGTTACAAAATATATTTAATAATTCTTTTCAAACTAATTTAGCAAAAAGAGCTGAGCAATGGTGTTGTGTTATCTGATGTTTTCTGCATATTGAATTTTCAGTGACAGCCATAAATATGTTGGATATGAATATTACCGATTAAAATTTTGCAGTTACACAGAAAGTTACGTAACATACATAGTTACATAGTCATACACTCCATCAAGATACGTAAAATGATGTGGCAAGTAAATCGATACAAATAAAATTTACTTTGAAAGGATAATTTGAATAACATTTTTTTAAAAAGTTTGACTGTTAAGATATTTTTTTGGTATGCAAATACAGACATATGTATACATATATGTACATACTAGTGATGTTACGAATATCAATTTTTAGTATTCTGGAATACGAATACGAATATTACTTTGAAGGTTTAGAGCCACATAATATTTAAAATTTAATTCGAAAAAATCCCTCTCTGTCACACTACTTTAGGTATATATCATTATGTTGACATTGAAATGCCGAATTTGAAGACCAATACTGAACATTTTTAAATTATTTTACTTATATAAATACTTTGAGATTTCCTTACTCTGCTTGCGCTAATAATTAGTAATTCAGTGTTGTTTGAAAGAACATATTTTCGCAGATTGCACAGCCACATGTCTCGGTGGACTTTCACATATTAAATTTTAATTCTTCCATTTTTTAAGTACAACATTCCTCTACTGAAGATTGATTACTAACTTAACATAATATGCATTTACATATAAGACTTTAACTTTTAAATGATAGTTACGAAATATAATTTTCGTTTGTTGTTTAAGAAGATTATTATTTTGGGTCAAAGATAAAGGGATTTCTATATCTAAATAAAAATTTTTTTAAATTAATATATTTTTGTTATTTTATGTACTTTTTTACACTTTTTTTTTTTTTTTTTTGAAAGTGTATGTGCAAATTATTCGAGAATTATTCGCTTGAATTTAGCGAATACGAATACGAATATCTTAAAATAGACGAATAGTCGAACAATCGAATACGAGTACGAGTATTCGTAACATTACTAATACATATGTACATATTACTATGAAAATTTGTATAAAAAAAATATTTTTTTATGATGGTGCTGTCGCGACACTTCGTAATATTGAAATTTGTATACTTTGCAACTCAGAGGTATATATATATATATATATATATGTCCTTTATTTAATTAAATACAATATAGATACAAAATCCCAACCATCTCACAACTTCCGGTCTTAGACCAAGTGTTCCCTGGAAATGTTATTCAGGCACCCGTCTGATGGCAGCTAAAGTGAGGAGGCGTACAGAACTGAGCATCCTGAGTGCAGGCTTACGCCGCACAATGGCTGAAAATCGTTTTTCATTGGCCAAAAGTCTAATTTTTTTTCGTAACCGATTTTTAAAATTTTTAAGCCTTTTTGTAGCTAATATATACAGATTAAGGTAGCCAAAAAATTAGGTTAAACTATTGATAATTGTGAGCGTGGCATGCTGTCAAACTCGAACGTTTTTTTAATTTCAGAAAAATGTGTTTTTCTTTTGTTTTTTATCAAAAATAAATGGTTACTACCCGCAAGCTATCATCGATAATGGCCTGCGGTCTTTTTTATAATGTTGGTAGGATTATAGTCTTTAGTTGTTGTAAGTGGTCACAGCTCTAGCGTTTAATATTAGGGGCGTTACGAAATATTTATGAAACTACTATATTTTTATAAAATTTAAATTTTAGTGGAATAGAACTTCTAGGGAACAAAAGGGAACAAGAAACGTATACCACCAGGAGAAAGGTGAAAGTGTCCTCTTTAACGCTATATATACTTTTGCACCCGTGACGACCCGTGGGTAGAACACTTTTTTCATTTTAATGAAATTACTCTAAAAAAAATTCAAATTAATTTAAACAGCCCTATAAGAACTCGTATACAATGGTGTATTAAATTTTCACTTTTTTGGCTAAAATTTTATGTTGTTTTACTTTAGACTACGTAAAACATAAAAAATTAAATATAATACCTGCGAAAGGGTTTAATGGCTTTGTTTTGATCAGAAAAAAATAAGTCATAAAATTATCACAATAGGTTCAACAGTAAATATATGATCTCTTTCTAAATTTACCTGTTATCAAATGTTAGGGTCAACCAAAGTCATAAACAATTTTATAACAATAATCGTGACATTAAACCACTAAAGATAAAAAACAACCCCATATTACCGAGATACTAATCAGTTTTACCTGATATTAAGGTCCGGATAACATGTGCAGTTTTGTTCAATTTAAGCACTACCTGCTATGAAATTAAAGATCAATGTGTGAATAACATGTATCTAAATATGTATAAAACTAAGGATTCGATAAGGGATTACTCAGTAATAAGTTAATCCTCTAAGTGTACGGATAAAACATAACAGACGCAAATAAAAATATTCAGAAAAATATGGAGAGCTTCAGTTATAAAGAACTGGCCCAAGAGTATTTTAGAAACAAAAACCAGGAAGATGTTCTTAGTTGCGTTAAAATAAAATTAAACTTAAATTCGTGTAGCACCGAAATACAAGAGCAATTATCTAATTTAGTGATATCAAGGCCCAAATTGCAACACTACAGCCATTACAATTACAGTAAGATGGGCAGCAAATTTAAGTAAGCTACCAATTAGTGCTGACAATGATAGATGGAAAAGTAGGTCAGGCTTTGACTAACACGAAGGCTGCATCCAGCTGCATATGCCAAGCAACATCAACCCAATTAAACCAAGTCCCGACAAAATCATTAGATAATACCGATGCATATGAATTTGGATTATCACCACTACATGCAAGAATACGACTTATGGAACACATACTAAAAATCAGTTATGATTTGGATTTCGGGTCTTCAGGATCAATAAGAAACAACGAAATCAACAAAGAGTTAAGAAGTTCAAAAAAGAAACATGTTCAAGATGAATATCGCAAATTTGGATTGATTATAGATCAGCCAAAACAAGGGTCAGGCAATACAAATGATGGCAATACCGCAAGAAGATTCTTTTCAGATCCAGAAACAGCATCTGAAAGATGGCACTCTCATCATTATGAGCGAAAAAAAATTAGGTTGCTAACTTCTCGGGCGCAATAAGTGGCATGGCAAAACTAGCAGGTATGCGTAGTTCGACAACAAGTACAACAATCCAAAAACAACTTGTATTTTGTTGGTATAAAGCACTCGCTTCATATCAAAACACACAAACAAATTTAAAGTATTTTAATACGTATGAGTACCAAACTGTAAGCATTTTTTATGTACTCTCTTCAAACTATATCAGTTTGTATGAAAATTTGCTATAAAGCGAGCTGTGCTAGTAAGCTCACCTGTTGCATACGCCTTGATAAGTGGTTAAATTTGTTGCATGTATTTATATAATTGTTTATATCTACGCATAAGTTTTTTGGCAATAGCACGTGTATTGTTCTAATCACAAAACGTTTTCACTTCTGTCGGCACTCCCGGAGTGCTACCCGTAGTTTTTTTTTTTCTTAAATGCACTCAAAAACAAAATATGGAATTCCAAGTATAGGAAATGGTATAACAGCTTTGATTTTTTAAACCCTGGTCGGCATATTTTATACTGCCTATCATTTCAGTGATGTTAACTGTATGGTAATTACCGTATTGTACGGTAATTTAGACTTCCAAAAGGAAGGCAGGTAATTTCAATATTTGTACGGTAATTTTATAAAGCTTTAATTTTTAATCAAATCATAAAAAACAAGGTTTTCTGCAACATTGTAACAATGCCAATTGTGGATAAATGCTAAAAATATTATCGAATATTTATGCAGGTACTCGCATTATCTAAAATGTTGTTTTTTGCTTGGCTGACAAACTAGATACAAATGGGCTGGCCTGCGGTTTCGAACGATATCGATCGGTGGTTTGCTAGATTCAAAAAATTAACTTGCATTTCTCTAATAACCGATTTTATTTAACTTATTATTTATTTACTGCCACAAAAGATAAATACGAGTATGTAAATAATAATAAATTGATGGTTAGAAGGGCGCAAACCGATTGTATTTCGTTTACAATTTCAGCATTATCGATCGATCGACATCGCGGGGTGGGCCAAAAATACATATATAAAATCTTTGATTAACTATGAATACACTTTTAATATCAGCTTTAAATATAAAATAATTTATATACTCGTACTTATCTATGCATACACAGCTATAAGACAACGGCGATTTAATGTATAAGTTTTAATTCTAATATTTTATTAATACTAATTGATCCTTAAGTTTTTGTTGTCCTTTAAATATGTACTTATATTGATTAAAAAATACATATAACATATTTTATTAGTAAAATATTACTATTTCTATTCAACGCTTTACCCGTACGGTAATTTTACCTAAAAAACGGTCATTTTTTAAGGCTTTACGGAAATTGGGAGAATTAGTTAATTTATTTCTTTTTAAACAACCGAAGATCATGATTTTATGATGTAGTCGCAGTCGCAGTTGCAGCTGGTGCATGGTATGGTCAAACACGTACACCTGTGCATTATTTAGTTATTAACAAGAATCATTAGATTTTTAATAAATGTATTTGTCTAAAGTGGAAATTTCCTGAATGCATCATAATTTTAATGTTTATTGTTGTATACGTTGTGTATGATTATGTTGGCAATTATAACTCGTGTTTTTGTGTTCGTAGTAATAACCTGACAGAAAAGTATGTACAATAGAGTACGTGGTGTCAACTAAACAAAAATTAATTCTGGGAAACAACGATGCCAATTCAGCGTATTTCGCGCTATATTTAGCACTTTTCAACTACCCAAAAGTAGCATTTTTCACCATCAGCGCGTTTTTAAAAAAAAGCGCTTTTAGCGCCTTTTTAATACAACCGTTCATTTTAAAGAAAATCGTATTTACTTTTATAATAACATTTTTTGCAACTGCTCTTTTGAAGTTTGGCTGACTTCCAAAACGTTCGTATACAATGTTTGTATACAGTATTGCTACTGTATTTAAATCACATACATATGCAAAGTTCGGAAGCAATGCAACAACTATAAAACCGATGCCTTGTTTGCTCTCTTACTGCGTTAAAAATACTTTGCGGCGGCGTTTTGAAATGGTATACATTGTATAACTATTGTACTGCGGCGCTATGAAATATGATGCCTTGTTCAAACACAAAGCAATTGACGTTTTGGAAGTCAGCCTTTTTCAGTGGAAAAAAACAACACCGAAGATGTCATTACATTTATAAATGAATTTATAAATGATAAAAAGGAGATAGAAGAAATAGAAAACTGTCTTCAAAATTTGAAGTTTTTGAATGGAAAAAAAAGAGACAGAACTGATTTATTTTGGATTGAAGTACATATGTAGCTTAAAAATCCATATTTGAAGTTATCAACTTTTGTTATTAATATATTATCATTTCCGTATTCAAATGCAGAGGTGGAAAGATCTTTTAGCGTAATGAATTTTTTAAAACCAAAATAAGAAACAGAATACAGTTAACTCACTAAATCATATAAAATATGGACTAAAAATTAAAAAATCATGTTGTTCGGATTACAAAATACCTGTAAATGTTAGCGCAAAAAATAATTCAAATTAAACATACAGAAAGTCGAAATTTTATATGAAAACGGTTTTATGGCCTGAAGATGAAAATGAAAATGATAATGTTTTATTCGAAAACGAACAATTTTAAATCGATTTTTTTGTTTTACTCTACGTTTACAAAAATAGTATAATAATAACAACCGATCTCAAAGGTAAAAATTAGCTCTAACTTTTTTTTAATTAATACAAAAAGGCTATATTTAAATTAATATTTTTAGCGCCTTTTGTTTTATTAATATTTAGCGCATTTTGGCGCTTTTTCGATAGAATAAATGTGCAATTGCATAAATTTGCAATATCAAATGCACAAGATTGTGAATACGGCTATTGTAATCCGAAATATATTTGAATCAATTGCAAATATAATTGAACATTTTTTAAATTGCCTCAGTTTGATACGAGAAATGAATAAAAATAATAGAATAAAATATTTTTTCTTGACTTTTGTTTGGCGATTTTAATAAATACATATGTATGCATGTATAATTATGTACTAATCTGGCTGAGTTGTCTGAAGCGTTAAGGTCCAAACATGTGACTGTATGTTCAGTACACACAATGGAGAAAAATAAATTTGATTTTTAAATGAGTAACTTAGAGATTTAATTCACGAAAGTATTAGAAATATTAATTCAATTATGATCCAGGATAAAAATGAGCATAATAATAACGATTAGGGATTGATTTAAGTATGCGACAGGATAGTTAAAAGAAATATGAACTGCATGCTTTTTTGAATTAATTTTTTTTGGATTAAATAATCCGTACTTGAGTCAATATTTTTATAAATGATGAAAGGAAATCCTCACGTAGCGTTTGGGACTAATTTAATGCTTTTGATTAAGGAAGCCAAGACTTCTTAAACATTTTTGTTCTTTTTATATGTAAATAAACTTGTCTAGGTTCATTTGGAATTTTTACTTGGGAATAAGAAAGTATTTTGTATTCCTTATGCCCTTAGGGGCTGTGCACAGATTACGTAACGCTGGCTGACTTCCAAAACGTTCGTATACAAAGTTTGTATACAGTAATGCTACTGTATTTAAATCACATGTATATGCAAAGATCCGAAACAATGCAGCAACTATAAAACCGATGCCTTGTTTGCTTTCTTACTGCGTCAAAAATACTCGGCGGCGGCGTTTTGAAATAGTGTACATTGTATAATTATTGTACTGCGGCGTTACGAAATGTGATGCTTTGTTCAAACACAAAGCAATTGACGTTTTGGAAGTCAGCCGCTGTTTTCAGAGATTTTGTACCCCCACCTCCCTTCGTAACGCTTTTTACTAATTTTTCAGTGCAAAATTTCTAATCCGTAACATCTCTTAAACCCCACCCTCCCCCCTGGAGCGTTACGTAATATGTGCACAGCCCCTTATCGCGTACCAACTAAATATACAATATTTTAATCTCTACAGTAACAATAGTTGGGTCTTAAATATGATATATGTATGTATATTACAGTGTACCGAAAAATATTTCTGGTAAAGTTGAATCAAGAAAATTGATTATTACTTCTGCTATATTCATACAATTGCATTAGCGAGACTTTAAATAGAAAATGTTTTACTATAAGAATTAATCGTAATTATTTTTTACAATGTGATAATAAATTTATTAGCAAATTATTAACACTTCACAGGACTATTTGTTAATTCTATTTAAAACAATGCATATGCATTTTAATGGTTGAATATACATATATTATTTAAATTTTTTTTTTTTTTTTTAATTTTAATATCAATTGTTTGGTATAAATTAAAATTCTAAAATCATTCATGATGATTTTAATAATGATGTTTTCCATGATTTAACCCAGCAACACAAACAGCTCCACAACATCAAACAGCAACATATTTTTTATTTCTAAAACAGGTGAGTAGGATTAGTACACAAAACCAAACTTAAAGCAAGCTAGTTTTTAAGTTCAGTTGAATTTGAGCATTCACAACGAATGGTTTACAAGCAATAATGGATTAATTTATTTATTTAAAATATATGGTAAAAAGTGCGCCAGAAAACGGTCTTTATATAATGCAGTAAAATAATTTCAAATGCTGGCAAACAGAAAAGTAAAATATCAAAGTTTAAAAACAATTAAGAAAGATCTGATATAAATAAGAAAAAATAAATAAATATTCAATAATAAACGAAAAATGTATTTAAATATATTTTTTTTTTGTATTTTCTCCGAAAAAAAAAACTTTGAAAATTTCTAAGTGTGAATGTAGCATATTTTTTATAAATTTGTTTTTCAATAACTTGCTGCTGCGAAATTATTGTGTCAAAGTGTCTGTTTTAAAACTTTTGTTTTTTATATGTACAGACATACTTATTTTCCACCAAACTATGGTGTAATTTTAGTTGCTTGTTATCGTCGTGTCTACAATTTTTTAATACATATTACCAAAAGCCATAAAAAAGTTAAGAAATAAGATAAAAATAAAAAATAATTTACAAAAAAAAAATATCCACCCAACTGCAGTGGAAAAATGTTGAAAAAAAGTGAAATTAAAAATCGTTTGTTTGTTTGTTGTATTCGTTGTTGCAGTGGCCTTTGGCCAATTGCCATTGTATATGCGGTACTTGGCCTGCAACTTTTTGGAAGTTCAATGGCTTTTACTATACTTTCGCCCTTAAATATTAATAATCTTTTAAACAGTGTTCTGCTATCAAGTAATGCCAATTTGGCTGGCGGTGGATGCAATTTAAAATCAGATGTCTTAGAAGATGCTTCACTGATAACGGTAAGTGTAGAAAAGAAAAAGTTTTTTTGTCATAATTTTATATGAGAAAACAAGAAAAATCTTTTTTGTGATTTGTCATAATCAACAATTTAAATGTTCGCTGTAGTAGAAAAGCAAATTCATATACATAAATGTCAGAAAGCAGAATTGGAACATAACCAATTTACCATCATAAGATTCATTTATGATGTACGTGTTTATATATGTAGTTCATATTATGTTTCTTTTCTTTATTTACGTAAAATAAAATAGAATTATAGTTTCATTTTCTTTCTGTAGTTCTTTTCTGTAATATTTCAAATCTACTTTTGTTATCAAACTGAAGAACTCAAAAGTATTTGCATAAATCTTGCGTTCATTAGAGGCTTGAAAGTTAAAAAATTTTATAAAATTTATTTCAACACGATACATTTATATAATTATTGCAATATACTCGTATGTGAATTATTTTTTTTTTCTTAGTCACTTAACAAAAAAATATTTTGTTATATCCTATAAAATTAGATCGGATATTTAAGTGTACATTTATGCTCCAGATATGATCCATAATTATTTCATATATGTATACACAAAAAATTTTTGTAACTACACGCGATACCATCCATCCGATCTGCATTTGAAAGATAATTTTGAGAAGTTTGCTGTATACTCCTGAAACACTGCACTATGTCCTTTTGTTGAATTCCTGAAGAATGTTTCTCAATTTTCCCTTCAAAACTGTTTTCCAATTATGTATTAATTTTTAAAAATGTTAAAATTTGTATATATTATTATTCAATTTTTAATATTTATCCAAAGCGTAAAATCGGTACGCCTCGAAATGAATAAATCTTAAAATTAAAAATCTGAATTTATGCAAAAATATTTGTATGGCTGTGCGATACTTTCTGAATTTTGTACATTAAATTAATGAAACGGGGAAAAATAAGGAATTTCAATTCATTTGTTTTTATGTTTGTACACAGAAAAATTTTAAAAATTTTATATGTATGTACATACATATATCAATTGTAATTTTTAAATTACTACGAACTGCTTTATTATTATTAATATTTGCTAATATTTATACAGGCTAAAGATCGTAAATATTAAAAATGAGAGAAATATTAAATATACTTTGTTAACACATTTCGAAGTGGGAAGTCGCGTATTCTATTTGTATGTAATAGTATTTAAATAGAATATGTAATCACTTTCAACGGAGCTACTAACAAGTAGTGAAAGCATTTTCACATGAATCCTGACGATGTTTAGTGGCTTCTACCGAAAACAATGTTTCTTCTATTCAGCCAGTGCAGTTCAAATCAAAAAAAGGGATGTTTAGATATTAAATTTTTCCTGTGTTGCTCGAAATGTGTTCACAATGTCTATTTAATATTTCTCTGATTATTAACCTTTACGAACTTTAGCCTTTATAAATATTAACAAATATTAATACTAAACGATTTTTTTTTTCAATTACATAATCTTCTAATAAAACATTTAAAAAAAAATATATATATATTACATTCAATTAATTTGTATCCAATTGTTTGAGGTGGTGTTGGCTAAATTGGTTAATTTTTTAGCGCGTTGACTTTTAAGCAAACAATAACTTAGGACCTTGGTTCAAACCCTGGCCATAGTAAGTAAATCAACATCATTAATTTACTATATTACAATTAAATTTATTATTATTTATTATTTATATTCCATATCTTGTTTATTTATGGATAGATTTTCAAAACAAACGGTTTGCTTTCCGTTTGATCCTACAATTTTTTTTTTTGGAAAATTGTAATGCCAGTTTTTTATATTGCAGTCTTTTATTTGTTGCCAGAATTGTGGTATTGCTTGCTCCGGAGTTATAACGCCGAAAAATCTTCATGTTTAGACATCTACCGAAAAAACTCTGCTTATTAGGCAGTGCTTAAGTTAACTGTCCGACCCACTATGTCGACCGATGGATAATTCTGGAATTGTAAACTAAAAACAACTGATTTGCTATATTCTAAAGTAGGGGTTCTCACCAAATTCCTGCTCACGGACCCCTTGTAAAAATTTTATTTTTCACGGACCCCCTTCGAAGCACAGTTTGTATTTTTTTTTAGGTTAAATTAAAAACGCAAAAGAGCAAAAAAAAATTTTTTTTAAAAGCCGGGTGATTTGCTAAAAGATGCGTCTCCATTTTAGACGGTTTTATCGCATCGTTCGAAATAGTTTTGTGCCATATAACGTACTGTAGACTTCGCCGTTTTTATTTAAATATGTATGTAAAGCTAAAATTTAAATAGTCCTCACAACATTTTCTTTTCTTTCAATCTAAATTAAATGGCAATAAAATCAATATCAGCTGTTATTTGGCAATAATAGACAGTGCAGAGCCTCGGGTACTTTATATTAAAAAGTGAAGAGTAAGCGATTGCATATGTTCATGTATTTACGTATAAAAAGTAAAAAATAATAGATCGAAAATAAAAACTTAAATTATTTTTGAAAACACTGTTTTTTGGGCTGTTCATGCGGACCCCTTGGATGGTTGCTCCGGACCCTTAGGGGTCCACGGAGTGCCATTTGAGAACCGTGGTTCTAAAGATCCATTTAATTTATTTCTTTTCTTTTATGTCATTAAACAAATAATAAGTTTAATAAGATCGGTAAGAAACATGAATAAACAAAAATGTTTTCTTTAACAAATAAACAAACCGCAGTAGCACACGTCGGGTAAAAATGTTGTAGCTTGGTAGAAATATTTTTAAGTACATATTTGTATTGTAAACTAAATCGAAAGTTAATATGTATAAAAAGAAAACTTGAAATAAACTAAGATCATAAAGAAATTAAATTATCTTCTTATTTATTATAAATAAAATCAACATTTCTATAAATGATCAAATCCGAGCCAAATGCTTTTAACAAATAATTGGATATATTCGATTCTGAAACAAAGAGACAGACAATTTATTCTTATAACAAATATATTTATGACAATATACAAATATTGCTCTACCATTCCCGCCGTTATTTTAGGATGTCGTCACTAGTGATGTTACGAATATGTATTCGTATTCGATTGTTTGACTATTCGCCAACACCTTTTTTTGTGATATTCGTATTCCCCAAATTCAAGCGAATATTTCTCGAATAATTTGCACACACAAACAAAAAATCACACAAAAAGTTTAAAAAAATACACAAAATATACAAAAATATATTCATTTATAATAATTTATAATAATAGAAAGAAAGCCCTTTATCTTTGGCGCAAGATAATAATCTTCTTAAAAAACAAACGAAAATTATATTTCGTAAATATCATTTAAAAGTTAAAGTATTATACGTAAATTCATATCATGTTAAGTTAGTAATCAATTCTCAGTAAGGAATGTTGGACTTCAAAAATGGAAGAACTAAAATTGAATATGTGAAAGTCTACCGAGAAATGTGGCTGCGCAATAATAATTTCTCAAAAACAACACTGAATTGCTAACAAAAGCGTAAGCAAATCTGAAAGTATGTAAGTAAAATAATTTAAAAATGTTCAGTGTTGGTCTTCTAATTCGGCACCTCAATGTCATAATAATGTTAAATACCTCAAGTAGTGTGACCGTTTTTTGTCAATTTATTGTTGTTGACACAAAGGGAGGAATTTTTTCCAATTAAATTTTATATATTAAGTTTCTCTAAACCTTAAAAGTAATATTCGTATTCGTACTCGGCGAATACTGTTTCAAATATTAGTATTCGTATTCGCGAATACTAAAAATTGATATTCGTAACACCACTAGTCGTCACATAACAATCGGCAGTGTTCTTAGGTCTATATACATATATCCTCTTCTCATTAAATACCATTTAATTATATATTTTAATTTTTTTGATTTAATTCAATGTTCATGAAGAATTGATTGAGTGTTTAAAGTGTACTTATTTTTTTTTTTTTTAATTTTATGACATTTTCAGATTTTTAAAAATTATGTTAAATTCTGAATTTACTACACAAAGTAGTTTTGTTATGAAATGCAACCTTTTTTTCGCTGTAATAAATTCAGTGCTGCCAAGTTAAAACGGAGCCGGAAGCAGCTGATACCGTTTATACCAGTTAAAATAAGAATATATACACACATACATACGTGCATACAAACAAGCATACAAATCAACTTTTAATGGTTATAATCTTAAATTGAAAATTTAACATTCAGTGTGAAAACCCTATAAAGTTTCTTTGCTCTCCTACAAATCGAAAACCTGCGATTAGGCTCATTAAAAATAATCGTAAAATAACATTTTTAACTGCGAAAAAAGAAAGAATACCAAACATACTTAAATCAATCCCAAGCGTGGCAAAAATACGGTAAGTGAGAATTTTCTTGCTTCAAGTATAAAAAGATTGATTCAAGTACAGATTATTTAACTAAATGCCAAAAAAAGAGTAGTTCAAAAAAGCGTCCGTCCGGCTTGATTTTAGGCGTAAATTAACAGCTTTAGATTGGCTATATGAAACCACGTCCACCATCATCTTGCATCCAATGCAAAGCCCTACACATTTATTTTACCTATAATCCTGTCGCATACCTAAATCAATCCCTAATCGGGATAATTATGCTCATTTTAATCCTGGAGCATAATTGATTTAATATTTTTAATACTTTCAAGAATTAAATCTCTAAGTAACTCATTTAAGTTTCAAATTTATTTTTGTCCATTGAGTTTATTAAACATACAGTTACATGTTTGGACCACAACACCTTATACTAATCACCCAGATTAGTACTTACATATATATTTTAAAATCGCCAAATTGAATCAAGAAAAAAATTTTTTTTTATTATTTGTATTCATTACTCGTACTGAGGCACCTTAAAAAGTGATTAAAATCTTTTGGGATTGATACTCAGAGTAATCCTAAAATACATTAATATAGTGCGAGTATTTTTTTTTTCTTTTGTGGACGAACTAATATACTTTCAAGGAAGTCTTTTAGTCAACAATGCTATATTTGACAATGTGAACCAATAATGCCATTTTATATAAAAATTCCTGAGTATTCACTTCAGCATGTTTAAAAAAAATTGTTTTTCTTTAAATTTTCAATATTTTGTCCTTTGGCTTTAATCACGCTTCTTACACGTTTTTGAATACTTTCGACCAATTTTGCAATGTTATTCCTTGGAATCTTTGACCAATGAGGTTGGACTAGAGAAAAAAGTTCATTTAAATTTGTTGATATTGTAGCATGTGACCACTAGTGTGTAGTATGCATTGCAATTCAATAGTACCGCAACATGCAACCGTTGACAACGTGCAAGCAAGATATTTTGTGTGACGGTTATTTGACACTTGTACGTTTAAGCAAGTGCAGCTGTACAATGCACTTAAATGAATCACATTTATTAACTGCATTTGTTTAATTGTAAATATAAGCAACACAAAGTATCTGTTGCATTTAAGTATGCACTCGTTGGACTTTAAAACTGTTGAACACATGCCATACATAATTCGTGGGAACGTAAATATGCTTACCCAACAATAATATATATTTCTATTCTTTTACTCTTATTTTAAGGTACCCCTAAGAACTATTCTCATAATTAGTATATAAGCCAATGTCATTTAGTTTAAAATATAATTAATAAATCATCAGACTTAGGAGCTCCAACTATACAAGCTCTAAGACAAAATTAAATAAAATAAAAACTATTTTATTACAATATATTATACTACCGGGACAGATATTTCATAAGTATTTGATCAGGTTGAGATCTAGTCTTTTCTGAAAATTTTTAATTTGACATCCTTGATCCTTACCGATCATCTTGTTAAAAAACAACTTTATCTTTCGGGAAAGCACTTTGGTATACGAAATCGCGTAAATAATTATCTCATATATGAAGACAATTTTATTTTTTCATTATTCCCTCAATTTTTACCACTGATTTTTTCTAAGGGTTTCATAAGAACGGTGCCTGTAGCATTTCTTAGCATCTGACTAAAAGCAATTAATTTAGGTTTCATCAGACCATATTACCAGTTCAAGCTTTCTACACTTCAGTTTTTGAGTTTTTTGTAGAAGGTTAGTCTATTCTTAAATTTGTTTCTACCAATTCTGTTTTTTTTTTTTTTTTTGCTTTTTAGCTGGTTTTATTAGGTTATCTGCTGTCTGTTGTTGCGTTCTTTCTTTGTCCGTGACCGCTGTCAAATTCACAATGTCCCCACAATTTCGCGTGCTGAGTAATTGTTTTTGTCATTTCAATAATTTGATTTTCTAAAACAGCGGAACTCTTTCGTATTTTTAATCAAAGTGAGAATTGGAAAAGTTTGGTCCTGTCGTAGGGTCTTTGTTTTTACTAGTTTTGTCATAAAGAATAATTTTTATTGTGTTGCCAGATAAGAAAAACTTAATCGGTCAAAATTCATTTATTTCATAAAATTCCTTACAACTTTCTGTCCTTTAAACAAATCATAATAAATAGTTTTAGTTGATATTCTGATTGACTTTAAATATTTTGAGAAATTTAATGCTGTTTAAAGTAATGCATGACATAAATGTATTAACAAGTGTTGTTCTATTTTTTACAATAATAAAAATGTACCATGATATGCTCAACTTAATGCACTTCTTTGCTGCAAAAATAATGTTTACCATGAATATTACACTCGCTTCCTAAATGGAATTCACTGCATAGAAGTGAATGTATGTGTGTATGTCTGTTTTTGTGTACATTATTGTCTACAGGTTTACAAATAATAGAACTTTATGAAGTTCGTTGTATCTACTTTACAATATTAGTTAAAAATAAAAAAAAATATCTATTGATTTTCTTTTGTTATTGTTGAAGAAGACTTAACCAACAACGTGAAGTTTAGTTGATAGTTATGTGGTCGATGAACCTCGTTTCAGTTTTTATGTTAAAAAACGGCAAAAAAAAACAACACGAGAAAACAAACTTCTAAACAAAAATACCAAATTAAATTAGAAATTCTAGAATAGATTAGTAATATACAGGGAAACCAGAAAAACTCGCATGTTATAAAAATTTATACATTAAATATGTCCAGAAATTTTTAAAACTGTATCATATCGTTAATACAGATATTCTAAGTTGTTATGGATGCGGCAGCTGTTATGGTAGGTAATGCATGTCTGACTTTTCATCTGCCTAGAGGTGAATATAAAATTTTTAAATTATATCAGAAATGCCTGCTATTTTTTTTTATAAGTCAACAGAAAGCTGCCGCAATAATTAAATAATCTCACGTTGAGACAATGGACTTCTTCTTAAATTATTCACTGCTGATGAAATATAAATTAGTGCCAAATACGGAGTACAAAACTGGATACTCCTTTAAAATACCATTAGGCAACTTGTATTGTCAGTGCAGGCACAATACTGAAAACCAACAATATTGCCCAAAAGCTTAAGCAGCTGTAGAAAATTACTAAAAAGTTGTAGAGAAGAGAACAATCTAAATAATTATTGCTTAAGAGGAATTCTAAATTTCATAATTGTTAAGTCCTCAAAAATATTTTTATGTACATACATACGTATGAATATACCAGAGAAAGGCAATACTTACAAAAACAATTTGGATACTATTCTGGAACATTCGATCATTTGTTGCACTTGTAGTTATTGGTACGTTTGTATTCTTTCTAATACTTGCGTATACCCCTGATCACGCTCGGCACACATTTTTGTTTGTACACGGCATACCTATCGTTGTACTAATACCTTCCAACACGTGTCAAATCTTCAACTTTTTTTTTTATAAGTACTAGCTTTTCTTCAAACTGTTTTTATGCAAAACTCACTAAGATTTTTATATGCCGCTGTATGTTAGAATGGTCGTTGATGCATGTATTATTTTATACTCTTACGTGATTGTGTATAAATAAATTTTAGAATGAACAATTCACCTTTTCACTCTCTAAAATCTAACACAGCTAAAATATGCAAAAAAAAAAAACATGGATAACATGGAAATCAGTAAGTTAATCTGAATATAAATTTAATCGAGTTTAATTGTGTTTGCTGTTTTTAAGTGATAGCTTAAACCGTGCAAAATGCCATACTGAAGACTAAAAATCGGCAGCATTGTTTTTTTCCATGCAACACTGAATTTTATGTAAAAGGAGAAGAAATTTTTAATTTTATTAAGTTTATATCTGAAAAGAAAATTGAGTGCATAGAAAATATTAAAGAAAACAGTATAAAATTAAAAAAAAAATTTTTTATTTATGATCTTATATTTTTTGTTGATAATATTTTGATAGCTGTCTTTTTATACATGTTGTAGTGTTACCATATTTCAGTAAGCTTAACCCACCAACATTTGCCGCTTCAAATTTCAAGTAAATGTACTTAATTGTTATCCTAAAAACAGTTAATCCAGACTAAAGTTGTATAAATCTCTTATCGGCCACCTAAAAACTCACTCTAAAAAACTTCGAAAAGTACAAAAACAGCATTCGTATGTATGTTCATCATACAGAAGAACACATTAAATTGTTTATTTGCGGTTCCCCTGGTAAATGAGGGTGGTGTTGGCTGAGGTGGTTAGCGCGTTGACTACTAAGCAAACAATGACTTGGGGCCTGGGTTCAAACCCTGGCCAGAGCAAGTCAATTAACATCATTAATTTCTCTAATGTACATTGGTGAGACATTGTTATTAATTGTTGTCGGACTATTTAAGTGATGAAGGCATAGCACTGGTCACTAAAAAAAACTGTTCCGACAGCGATTGATGCCGTTTCAAACTAATGTACACAACATCGCCCTCCTTCGTCGGTTAGCAGAAACATCGGCGAAGTAAAACAATTAATAAAATGCCTGCTAATACAGCTTAACAAAGTTAATGCGTCTACTTAACACCAGAGGCGCCTCAACACTGCTAAAAAAAAATCAACATAACGGGCAAAGCAGAGTTGTAAAAGAGTTAAGCCTTCTAAATTTTCAACCTCTATCTTCTCTACCCTATCCCTCTCCTAAAGTTCCGGCACAATGCATTGCATACGTAGGGGTCATTCCCTGAGTGCTGGTCCTAATTAAAAAAAAAAAAAAAAAAAAAAAAAAAAAAATTACCATAGAATATTGTCAACAGTTATATCAAATAAAGCTAATTGAAAATGCATTTCATATTGCCCTAAATTTAGAACAACATAAACATAACAACAAACATTTTACAACGAATAATGGTAAAGTTAGACGACGGTAATGGAAAGTATGTAGATGTAACGTCACTAAACAGCTGATTGATTTCGTATGTGAAGAACAATTAAAACAATTATAATCAACGTATTAGGAATGTACGAATATGTAAAAAATAATATTTTCTTATATACATAGCTACGTTATATCCGTTTAGGAATGCAATAATAGTGCCCTACCTCACCAAATGTTTAGACCGTGACAACGAATTTTCAAAACCAGAGGTCGAATCCATATTCGAGAAACTGATCGTATGACTGGCGTCTGGTTAAAATGCTGAAAGGAATGATTCAGCAGAAACTATTGGGAATCATGTAGATGGTCTACTAAGGTTACCTGCTCGCTATCGAGTCTAATACGGCTCTAAAATGATTGCATAAGATTTCCAATCCTTGAGGAGACACCTTGTGGGTAAATAATTACATGTAACACATAAAGATTTCTGCAGACGTTTTTATAATTAGAAGGAGGTTAAGAGTGTAGAACACCTTATCTGTCTTTGCCCTGCTCTCTCTTTTTCTTTAGGTAGTCCATTGATGGAACATCTAGCATCCCTATCGAACTGCGATATAAATATTGTTTTATGTTTTTTTAAATTGTTTTTAGGTCGCAGCTTTTTCAATAGAAAAATGTATTGACTGTTTTTATCAAGTGCTGCGAGTTTATAAATTTTAGCCGTCCCGTCGAGGACAACGAATACCCTAAAATTTTGTTTACTGTATTTCTTGACCAACTTTACGAATCAAATAACACTGGTAATCATTGTTTATGTCACATTAACTTAGTAATAATTTTTGTTTATGTCAGCACAGCCTCATTCAAAAAACTATATAGTTTAGTTCCAGTCACGTCCAGTTTTTTTGTAACAACTGTTTATTAATTTCTAATTTCAATTCACGTTTTTGTTTGATTAACTTAATTTCGGAAGCTGTATAATCGTAAATTGTTCAAGTAACCCAATAGTTTATGTGAGTTTGGTGATAGATATATTTAACGTCTCAGCGTCGAAGTTTCATGCTATTAATTAAATTATTTTTGATTTCCTGTGTTGCATCAAAATAAATCCTATGATCCTCATATATGTATGTTCTGTAATGTGTATGAGACTTTCATTATTAGATTGGGCTGGAAAAAAACCTATATATTTGCAGTTTGCTCTACCAATGATTTGGAAAGAACCAGAAGATCATGTAAGTGATTGTTATTTTTGTTTAACTTAAACAAAAGGCAACACCACCAAATTTAAACAACACTTATGATCGGCCGTAAGACCCAATCCACACATAGTGCAGAACTGCCTTCTCCAAAGCATCCAAATCAACTACAAAGCCAGGATTTTGATTCTAGTGCTGTAGTTTGTTCTCCCTCAGCAAGAAAGGATGCGTAAAATTTTTGCCGGTCTATATTATTGCTTGATGGCGCTGGTATATTCAAAACTGTATATGAGTTTTTGTGTGACAAAAAAAAATTAGATAAAAGTTTCGTCAAACTGTGTAATTATATAAAAAACTTCTGTTCGAAATGTACGTACTCGTATATGCTTAACTTTCAATTTCAAGATTGGCAAAATTTTTCCAAGAATTCTTTTCCACATTAGAAAGGCAAAAAAATAAGTTGTTTTTGTATAAATATCTATGTGTATTGCTTATCAGCGCCTACTTGTGTACGAAATTTCAGCTTTCTAGCTATTCTGGAAGTGCCCTATACAAAGAAGGGGCACCCTAGTCGCCCTCAGGAGGAAAAAGCCCGTTTAAAAATAATTTTTGTTAATTGCTCGTAAGGACCTACCTGCCCCACCTGGACACCAATCTTGTAGCGATGTGGTGGCTTAAGTACTGGCTGTGGTATCTGTCTTTTGCTCAGAAACTATGGGCCAACGCTAAGTTTCCCCACAGTGCCTCTGAACCAAAGACACGAAACTATAAACGCCGGTATACTAAAGGTTATCCAACCCCTAAACCGAGGTGTTACGCGACCCGTGCCTTTCGGATCTTTGCAGTCGGGGGTAAGAGACTGTATTATAACGGAGCTTTGCTGATACCTGAGCACCTCAGAAAATAACTGACGCCCTTGCGGCGTTACAGGGGGCTATGACGTAGCGGACATACTGACCCCATACTCGTGGGAACTCATATGGACAAATCAAATAAAAACACAAAACCAACAACAACAAATAACGATACGGCACAACAACTGGACTCAACTGGGACTTTGACGACGGCGAGCGGGGTGGCTGCACCAGACCCTGTCAGCTTACGGACAACTGGTGCGGTGGAAAACCAGGGTGGCACACCCAACCTGGCGATCAACCAAAAGACAGCCAAAAGGCGGTTGCCAAAGACCACGCGGTGAGGTACATGCGGACATTAAGCCCGGTACCTCCAAAGCCGCTAAAGCTATTGCCACTAGGACGGCCAAAGCCTCCTTAACGAAAACGGCAAAGAAAGGCACCAAGACCGACGGAACATTGTCGACGGCGAGCAGGGTGGCAACACCAGACCCTGCCAGCCTACGGACTACTGGCGCGGCGAAGAGCCAGGGTGGCACACCCAACCTGGCGTTTCACGAAAAAACTCGCGGTGAGGTACCTGTGGACTTCGGGCCCAGTACCTCCAAAGCCGCCCAAGCCCTTGCCGCCAAGACGGCTAAACCTCCCTTTTCAGGCGCCAGGTCGGTCAAGGCTAAGCCAGACAAACCTGGTGCCCTCAATGTGCGAACTGCAGGGGAAGGGACCGGTAGGATAACCTCCGGCCCCAATACCCTGTCACCCCCTGCCAACTCCGGCAAAACAACAGCACCCGGGCACATTGTACACTCTAAAAGGGTTGCAACAACAAGGCGTTCTGCCTTACGCTTCATTTCGATCCTAGGATCCTTACCGGCTGATCAGCTCACGAATGAGCAGACAGCTTCTCTCTCATGCGCGAAAGCCCACATGGCTGCACTGCGTAGCAACCCTCCCCCTGCTGCAGGGCCTAAACGGCAACGTTCAGAGGAGGAAAACGCAGTTGCAGCTAACCACCCAAGGACCAAACGTCCTAAACACACCACTGTCGGCACTGGCTCCTACAGTGAGGTGGCCAAAGGGCACCTCGTAAGGGCGATCGTAGACAGGGGTGTAGGTGACGGCGCCATGTCACACGACAAGTGGGACATGGTAAACAAGAAACTGGTGGGGGGTCTTCTGGAAAGTCTACCAAGACAATCCGGGACCCCCCAGTGCAGTGATTTTGGCTGGCACCAAAATCATATTAAGTTGATGGCCTGGGCAGACGAACGCTCAGCGGCGCTGCTAAAGCAGGCCATTGATTGTATAGGTGAAGTATGGCAGGGCGCTAGGCTGGATGCGGTTCCTATGGAGGAGATTCCCAGGTTACCTAGAGCCTTCGCCATAATACCTGACGAACCATCGGCACCGGAGGAAATCCTTAAGATCCTTCGGTGCTGCAACCCTTACCTACCAACCAGTAACTGGAAGGCAGCAAAGGTGTCTGCGGCCGAAGGGTGCAAAAGGAAGGTGATTCTGATCCTGAATCAGGAGTCGCTGGCGCTAGTTCGGGAGAGGCAGAACAAGTTGTTCTATTGTTTTAGCACAATTTTGTTACGCGTCTACCGGACTGACGCCAGACGGAATCGCGATCTGGGCCATGAAGGCGTACCGCCAAAAGACGGTACGATAAGTGATGTTGCCGCGACCTCATCCGACAGAGAAGACGCTCAATCAACCTCCTCGTTGGTTTGCGGCTTCTTTGAACGGTTGAACGTCGCGGATGGTGACGAAAACGATCTGCTGGCCTCTGATGAGGACCTGGAGGACGTCGACGTCACTTTAACAGAAAAAATGGAGGATGGTGAAGGTGACTCAAGTCAACCTGCACCACTCTAAAGCAGCATCTGCTGCAATGCTCCTCCAGGTGGTAGAGAAGGAGGAGGAGCTAATCATGGTCCAGGAACCTTGGATCCATAAAGGACGGGTTTGTGGACTAAACCTCAGGGGCTACAAGCTCTTGGTTGCCAATGGTACAGGTAATATCAGATCTTGCATATTGGCTAAAAACTCTTTACGCATCTTCATTTTATCTGATTACAGTGAATAAGATAATGTGACCGCAGCAATGGAGACCGAATCCGGCATCATCTGGGTAGTCTCCAGCTACATGGCCCATGACCACGGTGAGCGTCCACCAAACAACTTGGTACGTGGGATTGTGGCTAAAGCTGATAGCACAAGGACGCCAATCATAATTTGTGCTGATGCGAACTCGCACAACATCACATGGGGCAGTAATGACACCAACGCACGAGGTGAGTCTCTTTTCGATTTTATTATCAATAATAATCTTGAAATAATCTTTAGATGTTACACTGATTAGTGCACACCACAACAGTTTAATTAGCGACTGGAAGGTCTCGGACGACTGTTCCTTTTCTGACCATCGTTATATTGATTTCTCCATAGGATTTTGCGTGGATAGACCAAATCCTCTGATAAACAGAAGGAAAACTAACTGGGAGTTGCAGAACAATCTCCTTTAAATTAAAAGAAGAGGATTTTATTTAAAAGAAAATTTGTCTATTATAGAAAAAGTGGAAGAAAAGGTGACAAATTTTGAAAACAGAATATTTTTTGAAAAGTTCAACAAAGTTATGATTCGAAACGTTGAAATTCAAACGTTAGTTAAAAATTAAAATAATAATTATTTTATATTATTATTATTACGAATAAACGTAATTATTATTTGAACTTATATTGATTTACAAAAACGTTAAAATACAAAGTAGAATACTTTGATGATAACGGACTATGAGTTTGTGTTGATTATTAGTTCCAAACAGTAATGAGGGAATTTCGTACTAACCAGCACTGTTTCATTGTAGAATAAAAATTGAATTAAAAATTAATTCTCATATTCTATTTCTGTTGAAAACTGGTTAAATAGTTGATATTCTTCTCACTTAGTATCCACTTTACGAAAATTGTAAAGGTGGACAATTGAACGCTGATGAGAGGTGTAGCGGCCTTGAAATCAGTACTGATACGTTCTGCTAAAAACTGATTGGATATAAATAATAATATTTTCCAACACAAAAAACTCTTAGTAATTTTGAATTTTCATTAATTCAATAAAACTGAACTTGAGCCTGATAATATTACTTTTCATTTGTAAATTAAAATAATAATTTTTTAAACAAAAGTGAAGCTGATGAATACATTGATTCGCTATCTCCAAGCGAATTATTATTGTTCTGTTCGCTCCTACTACATCCAATGATGTTGAATGAATTTTTTTAATTTATTCTACAGTTTTATGCGATAATCGATCTTTTCTTTTTGAAAATCTAAAAAAAACATATGATTGTGCTTTGAAATAAAAAATTATTCAATAAAATAAATGAAAAGTGGTTACATTGCTTAATTTTTGGAAGCATATTTGAGCTTTTTTGCTTATTCTTGGGCTTATTTTGCGTTTATTTTGTGCTTTTTTGCTTGCTTTTTTTCTTTAATTTTGTGCTTATTTAAACTTGCTCTGGTGATAACTAAGGATGGTTATATACTGGAAATGCATCGAATACCAAAGAAGGGAGCGGAAACAGTGCTACTAATGCACGGCATATTAGATACCTCTGCCACGTGGGTGTAATGGGTTCCAAATCAGGCTTAGGTAAAATGTTTTAAAAATAATTTAACAAATCGGTCCATATTTAAAACTATGTAAGTATATAAATACCTTTGTATACATGTATATATCCATATAGTACATATACAACCAACATGTTTGAGAACGTTTGACCATATTTCTTTTGCTAATGTGATTTAGGTTACATGTTGTCAGACTTGGGATATGATGGAATTTTGGGATTTAACATTTCACGAAATGGGCAAGTATGATTTGCCAGCAAATATTGATTATATTTTAGCAAAAACAGGTTACGACCAATTACACTACGTGGGACATTCGCAGGTGAGTTCAACTGTTTCCATTATAATTTGTTTATCTGAAAATTTAATTTTCTACTTTCTTTCGTCATTTTTATTGCTCCAGTGTACTGCTGTGTTTTGGGTATTATGTTCGGAGCAACCTCAGTATACACAAAAAATACTTTCTATGCATGCTTTAGCACCTATTGCCTACAAACATGATATGAAAAGTCCACTATTTCGTACTTTAGTTTTACTTTTAGATTTCTTAACGGTAAGTTTGCATTAATTTCCTTTGGTGTAATCTACTAAGTTTAGTTCAAGGTCCAGAAAGCCTTTGTACATATATATTTATTTTAATATATTTTTTGTATCTCAAAAATCATTGAAGTTCAAAAAATGTAATGAACTGTAAAATAATACAATCAGCCAATCGAACAGATTGCAAAGTCGACGCAACAATCAACAATTTTACAACACAATTCTAAAAAGTTTCATTAATATCAGATTGATATTTTTATTTTAACTTAAATTTCTATGCGACTAAACTGCAAAATACCTGCAATCAGCAAGCAAATCTTTTTAAATAAAAGAACAAGAATTTGTAAATGTGGCATATAAATAAAGGAGTTATGTGGGATAGTAAACTTTTTCGGATAGGTGTACCTTGTCATCTATTAACAAATGTGATATTTGAAAAATCGCTAAATAAATCGAAGAAACGATAAAAATTTGAAGGGGGCGACGAAAACTTGGCCCCGATTAAAAAAAAATATTTTTGAACACAGCAAGAAATGTCAAATTGTTGGTTAATAAATGGATGATTTAATCGAAAATCAAATTTTAGGCGAAAAACATGCCCCCGATTTCATGAAAGCAAACCCCTTCAAAAAATAAAACAATTTTAAAAGTCGATTCAAATGTTATGGGTGTGCAAACATATAAAAAATTAACTTCTTCTTTATTTTAAATCGGTTAAAAATTTAAAAAAAAATATACCATATATTTGAAATCAATATCAAGAGTCACTTTGAGAGCTTTTATAATTTTTTTTTTTTTTTTTTTTCATTTTCAATATAGGCGTGTTTTTTTTTTAATATTAAAAGTTTTGCAGAGGCAAAGCGATATCAATTGTTATCGATTGGTTCCAGCAAATTAAATGGTTCTCATTTTTCTGTTCTTTTGATAAAAGAAAACACATTTTATTTTATAAGTAATACTATTTTCTTTTTTCCAAAAAAAAATTTGGGGTTTTTTATTTCTGGTGCCTTCAATATATATTTTCACTTAAAAATTATTTTCATTGCAGGCTGCAATAAGAATGTTACGCATCACAGAATTTATGCCAAATACAAAATTTCTTGTTGACCACAGCCATGACGCAAGATGTTTGTTTCAACATCCTCTTTTTGGTTGCCGGCTATAATTCTGAACAATTGAATAAGGTTTGTATTCAATACGTACGCTTAAACCATTGCAGCCTAACCATACATACTCGTCAACTATCACATTATGTGGTCTTGTTGTACTTGGGGGCTAAATAAAAGCGTTATGAGTCTCATAGCTAAGCAACAAACTTATGCACGATGCTATAAAAATTGAGAGCTGGACCACCACTGACATAAAGAAATTCTTAACGAAAAGTACGGTCTTTTGTCTATGGAAATGCTGCTATTTCGAAAAAACATGCCATTTTTAAATTAAGTTTTAAGAATTTTTGTTCTGGAGACCATGCCTCCATTTATTGAGAAAGTTTGAAAACTATTAACACGGCCTCGGTCGAAAAAGATTCTAATTTTGTGATGAATTTCCTTTTTTTTTTTTTTTGTTGCTTGTGCTTTAGTAATTCTCATTTTTTTTTGGGAGCTTCTATATTAATTAAATAAATTTCAAAACTTATCAAGCATGGTCAAGATATACCTAGTGATTAGTTGGTATTAAGCAACCAATGAAATTCATATAGATTAGCTAACCCATAACAAAAATATGTAAATTAAACATTAATTATTGAGTACTTGCTAGAATGAAATTTTATTTTTTGTTAAATTTAATTATGAAATACTTATATTTGTTCGCTTGTTTTCAAAAAAAAATAAAACTATCTAATAAGTGTTTATGTATGTACAATTTAGCTTGTCGTGTGTCATATGTATGTATAAGGCATTCCACAAGCAAAACTTAAAACTAAACATAAAGTAAAGAAATATCTTGGCTTCCTATTTGTTTTTGTAAAAAATCAACATTCATACATTGAGAAAGGGAAAATTATAAAACAACCAAACAATTGTGAAAACAAAATACCGGAAGGGTATAATATGGCAAAAATTTTGATATACAATGCCATCAGGTTCACACACACACACACACAGACTCGTGTTTTAACGAAAGCATACAACCCAGAAAACATATGGGTTTCATCTGAAATTCATATAGGGATTCTGCACTCAAAAAAAGTATATACATTGAACGAAAACGTGGAAAAAACGTTTTTATTAGAAATTCTGTAAAAATTTACTTGATGTTAGGATATACAAATTTTCTCTTTTACAGAAAATTTTTGATAATGGTGTTTATTACGGTTCTCGATTCGACTTCGACTGCTGTAATAGATTAAAGAAAAATGTTGTGTGTTTCTTTAATCTAGTAGAACAGTCGAAGTCGATTCGAGAACCGTAGTATGGCCCAATAACAAGAAAATATTTACGTAAAAAAACTTGTTCGATGTTTACCCCTATAATAAGTGAAAATTTCGAATTGGGACACCATCTACTCGTCCCCAGAAACAATGTTTTTCACATAATTGTATAGTGGTGCAGTTCTTTGCAATATGGTTTCTGACTTTACTGCGCTCTTTCAATTCCCATGGTTTCCCCATAGATGGCGCACGCTAAATGTCCATATGATTGACGCAGACATTTTCGATACCAGGAGTGCGCTGAAACTAGAGTTGTCAATTATTCGCCTTTCAAATTTGTTCGAATAATTCGAATAATAGTTTTTGTTCGTTCGATCAAACGATTAAAGCTAAAACATTATTCGCTTAATCGATGAGAAAATTATTTATTGACAAAAAATAAATAATAAAATAAACAATATTTTTAGCTTTCAAACGATTTTTGGTTTTTGTTTTTATTAAATAAGATTTAAAAAAAAAAAACTCTCGCTAATTGTCGATCCACGAAGAGCATAAAATAGTTTACATATCTAATATTTTTGTTCTTTTTTTAGATTTTTCCAAATATACCATATCGTCTAATATATCGCTAAATTCTTTTTTATTTTCTGAATTTTATTAGTACAAAAAATAGAAGAATAGAATTATGTAATTCGCATAAAAGATTGTTATTTTCATTACTAATAAATTATTCTATGTCATTACTTTTACCTGAATTATTGTGGTTACTTTCAACATAAAATAATCTAGAGTATAATTCATTCGCATATTCTTTAGTTTAAATTTTTGAAGAATATTTTAAAAACTTTCATTGCTCGGAAAATTTCCAGAATCTAAAAAATGTTATTAACGTATTTTAAAGTTTTATACGTATTTTATTTCTTCTTATTTTAATGCGTTTTAGTAAATCTGTTGCAAAATAATTATTATTTTTTTTTTATTGTTGATCCAACAATTTTGTATACTTTAGGACACTTGTTACATGTGACTTTGTTTTTGTTCATTTTTGTTCTTGGTAAAATACTTCAAAACCGAGCTCATTCTGAAAGATAATTATATAATAAAAAAAAATAGAATACAATACCAACATTTTCTACTTTGTATATGATAAGATTTATATGAAGCAATTGCTTCTTTTTTGGCTTTTAGTGTATTTCTAACTTATTCACCTGAGAGTGAACAAAAAACCCATTCTTGAAAATCGTTTAACGTTTCATTTAAAACATAGTACGACTACTAGGTATGCGCAGTTCTACAAAAATTTGTTCGATTAATTGACATTAATTGATCGATTTATTCGTTATTCGAAATTCGGCATTTTAATATTATTCGAACAAGAGTTTCGTTTTTTTTATCGATTAATCGAATTATTCTTAATCGGTTGACAACTCTAGCTGAAACGTTCGGGACCTCCTTTAAATATATATATGTAATATTTGGAATTAGTAGTATTTGAAACCTTTTAGTAAAACTCTATTTATACTGGCATTCGTACCGAGGCACTATGGTTAAGTAGATTAGCATATCGCAATACTTTACCTTGCCACCTATTACATTTCAGTTGACGTAAATACTGATTTCGTAAATTTTTAGTAATAATATTTTTTTTTATGGAAAATTTTGAATTTAAAAAAGATACATATATTTTGAAATTTAATTGCGTTTTTATGTTTTGCATTCATACCGGTGTTTAGTGGCTTCTACCGAAAACAACGTTTTTTCTATTCAGCCGTGTAATTGAAATCTAAGTGGTGTTTGGATATTAGATTTTCCTTTGTTGCTTGAAATATTAACAATGTCTATGTAAATATGAACAAATATAAATTATAAATAACAGTTCATAGTGATGACAAAATTACAACTAAATCTTGATTTCCTTCTGAAATACTTTAAATTAACAATGTGGTATCACCAAAAAAAATTATAAAAGAATAAATTTTAAAAATAACATCACTTTAGTTTTGCTTTTGAGAAATTTTTACGTCGAAATATTTGAAGAAACTAATAATAATGCTTAAAATACACTGGAGTTTTACTTAAAGATCAGTCTAAAAAATTATACTTAAAATATTATTGTGTCAAGCATTATATTTGCTTACATTTCATTGGTGATTGCACAAATCGAGGCTTAGAAGCAAGTAAAATTGTTATCCGTTTCATCTTCTCTAAGTTCTACTAAAACGTTTCCCCGTATATGAAAATAGTTCTCAATCCAATTATCAACCCAAAACAATAAAATCACACGTTGTACTTACTTTTTATTTCAATTTTAATTATGTATGTTGTTTAGAAAGTAACATTCAAAGAGGTAATAATTGAAAAAGTCAGATAATATGTGTCTTAAACAACTTTTTCAAAGCGGCACGGTATTCACAAAAAAACAATCCTAAGAATTTTATTGGGTTATAAAATTGTTATATTATATAAGTATATCTACGTATTTCAAAAGTTTAACTACTTATGTGTTTTCTGGGATATGAAAATTATTTTTTGCATGTTTATATAAAACAAAAGTACAAAATCAAACGTTACGTAGTCTACATGAAGTCAAACACAACAGCATTTATATTTTTAAAAATGAACATGTTTTATGACTGTGTACTAGTCTCGTGAACTAACATAAGAGTCGCGTGATCGTATAAGAATTTTGACCTCTTGAGTTAATTATTCTATTGGAAAACACAAAACAACATATCGTTCTTTATCAAACTGAGCTGCCAATTTTGCTAAATAAATTTTATTTTTTTCATCTGTTTTGCTCGAAATATTTGTTTTGTGACTTAAGCTACGTTTACATTTATCAAAATATTTGTCGAAAAAAAAACGTAACCACTAGTTCTTGTCATGACATCAAATGACCATATCTTTCGCTGAAGTACAGTAAAAAATTTTATAGGAAAATAAATTTTAAGCAAAATCACCAAATTAAAAAAATTCAGGCCCAATTAGCAACTGCGGCAACACTGTGCATAGAAAATAATTAGCAGCAAAAAAATGTTTAACAACATCTTGCTTTAACCAAAATACTGAATAATTTTTAAAACCCTGTTAACAACTTCCTAAATCTCCTTCTATTTGAGGTTTGTATGTTTATACATTTTGTGCAAAGTGACATTAAAAAAAATAGTGATAATTGTAAACAGCAAAGATGAAATGAAGTTGCAATATCCGAATTCATAAAATTAATATCAAGTGTACAAGTTTGTTTCTGAGAGAATAAATCTGTTGCACACTGGACAGTGGTAATTTGTCCCATAGCTTCTAAAATGCTTAACCAGTTTCTATGAAATAAATTGTTAAGCACAAAGTTAATAAAGCTGTATCCACTCTACTTCCAGAATTTAATTTAAATATTTTAATTTTACAACAGACCAATTTAGTTTTAAGTTTAATAGCTGGCAAAATTGAAAAATTATGTCAAGAAAGTGAATTTTCAAAACTCCTTAAAATGCTTTTCTGAAGAAGCGTATATTTTATCATTTGAAATTTGCTTTCGCTGTTGAGGGTTAAACTAATCTACATACATACATATACATATAAGGCTCCATGAAAAATGGCCCCAAACCAAAAATAAAAATGGCCCCAAACTTTAGGAAAAATGGCCCCAAACTTAAAAATAAAAAATGAAAAATTGCCCCAAAAAAGGAAAAATGGCCCCAAAGTTTGTGTAGTTGTTTATAATACAAAAGTTTGTGGCCATATTTCATTTTTGGTTTGGGGCCATTTTTCATTTTTGGTTTGGGGCCATTTTTCATTTAACGAAAAATGAAAAATGGCCCCAAACCAAAAATGAAAAATGGCCCCAAAATAGTGTGAATGATATAAATACCACAAAAAACTCTTTAACATCAAATAATGCGTTTTCAAAACATGTATTATTATTAAACGGCGACGTTGCTCGAAATTCTATGGAGTAGAGCTACCTTGAGCCCCGTCGAGGGGCCTAGAATGCAAAAACCCGTTAGTAAGCTACTGCCGCTGTGAGCCAACATGAAGAAAAAAGTGGCTGCGCCCAACAATTGCCCCAGATTTGCTGCAGTGCATTGGGGTGCTAGGTCACAGTAAAATTAGGTACGTATGTAATGCAATGCAGAAAATCTTTACTAAATATCGCCGTGTCGGGAAATAGCATGGTGGAGAAAATCCCTAAGCCCGGCCGGAGGCCGGCTATGCAAGGAATCTTTAGTAAGCAACTAAATTTTTTTGAAAATAATACAATATTTTAAAATATTTGAATTTTATTACTAAAGTTTTTCCGCGTAGCAGGCCTACGGCCGGGCTTAGGGATTTTCTCCACCATGGTATTTCCCGACACGGCGATATTTAGTAAAGATTTTCTGCATTGCATTACATACGTACCTAATTTTATTGTGACCTAGCACCCCAATGCAATGCAGAAAATCTTTACTAAATATCGCCGTGTCGGGAAATACCATGGTGGAGAAAATCCCTAAGCCCGGCCGTAGGCCGGCTATGCAAGGAATCTTTAGTAAGCAACTCAATTTTTTGAAAATAATCCAATATTTTAAAATATTTGAATTTTATTACTAAAGTATTTCCGCGTAGCCGGCCTTTGGCCGGGCTTAGGGATTTTCTCCACCATGGTATTTCCCGACACGGCGATATTTAGTAAAGATTTTCTGCATTGCATTACATACGTACCTAATTTTACTGTGACCTAGCACCCCAATGCACTGCAGCAAATCTGGGGACTTAAATTATTTGGGCAATTGTTGGGCGCAGCCACTTTTTTCTTCATGTTGGCTCACAGCGGCAGTAGCTTACTAACGGGTTTTTGCATTCTAGGCCCCTCGACGGGGCTCAAGGTAGCTCTACTCCATAGAATTTCGAGCAACGTCGCCGTTTAATAATAACACATGTTTTGAAAATGCATTATTTGATGTAATGAATTTTTTGTGGTATTTATATCATTTAGACTATTTTGGGGCCATTTTTCATTTTTGTTTGGGGCCATTTTTCATTTTTCTTTAAATGAAAAATGGCCCCAAACAAAAATGAAAAATGGCCCCAAATTAGGAAAAGTCACCCCAAATTCGAAAAATAAAAATGAAAATGAGGAATAATGGCCCCAATGAAAAATGGCCCCAAACTGAAAAATGAAAAATGGCCCCAAACTTTTTACATTGAAAACAACAATAATTATTTTTGGGGCCATTTTTCCTATTTTGGGGCCATTTTTCATTTTTGGTTTGGGGCCATTTTTCATTTTTCAGTTTGGGGCCATTTTTCATTTTTTAGTTTGGGGCCATTTTTCATTGGGGCCATTTTTCATGGAGCCCATATATAATAGCATTTCGTTCGTGTTAATGCCAATCATTAAGCAGATATTTGACAATCATGTCGAACGAATGCGCAACGTATGTACAATCTTGTTCACTTATTTAAAGGCACTAAAAATTCCATATTAAGCAGCCTGTATCTTTTGCAATTTTTAACCGATTGCAAAATTTACTAATAGAAATGGAAGCTAGATATCTTGAGCTATAAAAAGCTTGACAATAGTGGTTTCTTTACTAAAGAACTTTTTTTAAGCAATTTATCAAAAAAGTCTAAAAATGTGCTATTTTTCTGGTTCACTTCAATAAATGTACTCTATTATTTTTGTGTTTGTAAAACTTTTATAAGCTGTTTGGTACATTCCTTGAGCCTTAAATTTAGCTTAGGGCATCTGTAGGGTTGTCATTCTCGTCAAACTCTCCTTTAAAAGCCTGTTGGATGTCCACATGAAACTACATTAATTAAAACCCATTTATAAAATGGGGTATATTGACGTTCAGTAACTGCAAACCTGGGAGGAGAATAAACAGATGAGATCACAAGTTTCTGATAACAACTTCCAATACAAATATTTGTTGCTGGGGAATGTCTGCCCCTTCTTGGGCGTCGCTATAATATATAAATTGCAAAAATATTATCTGTAGGAAATTAAATCAATTGAAGTACCAAAATCCTAACTGCAGATGTTGGTGCTATATGTTCAATTAATTTCAACATAACTTTGAAAGGAGTTTTTTAAATTTAAATATATGTTCAAGCGAACATTAATCAAAAGTACACTTAAGTATAAAAATCAAACTAAAAAGTTTGTCTTAAGTAGAACAAAAAATCAGGAGGTGGGGCTTTGTAGGATGTATAAATCATTGGCAACACTGTAATGTATAATATATATTGAAAAATAAAAACTCACCAGCTAACATCAAAGTAGTAGAATAATAGAAGTCTCGATTTCTATTTGCATTCGTAATGTGTATAAATCGGATATGTAATCACGTTCAACATATCTACCTAACAAGTAGTGAAAGCATTTACACATGAATACTGAGGAGGTTTAGTGGCTTCTAGCGAAAACAACGTTTGTTCTATTTAGCCGTGTAGTTAAAATCTAAAAGGATGTTTAGATATTAAATTTTTCCTCTCTTGCTTGAAATATGTTAATAATGTCTTTCTAATATTTCTCTGATTATTTAATGTATTTTTGTTGTTCTCTTCAGCAACCAATGTTAGTTTTACATTCCTGCTGCTTGTAGGTTTATTGTTGTTGTTACAATAGGAACTTATTTAGAGTTTTGTTTTTGTTTTCACCTTTATATGTGTTTATAAATGTATGTATGTATATACATATGTACATATCTACTTGTGTGTGTTATAAAATAAACAATATAAAACAAGTTAAAGTAACTATTAAATGATTATTTTGTTTTTGTTAATTACAATAATTTTTAATATTCAGTCGAATATAGCCAATATTATCCAAATATCGCTAATATACCTATAAAAGAATTTAATTTCACTTTTAAAGCTTAGATCCCACTATCGGCACAATGTACCGATTTTCGTCGGCTCACTGAAATAAAGTTATAAGTAATAAGCTAAATTTGCATTATTTGTCAACTACTTTTCATAGTAAATATTAGTAAAAATTATATTTAAAAAAAAGCAATGGCATTTATTGGTACTGATTTTTTTTTTTTCATTGCAAATGTTTAAAATAATGCCAATGAAAATTCAATGCCAATGAAATAGTCCCATGTATGATATTAAGGTATGAATGAAAAATTTTTATTATTAGGCTTAAGTTCAGTTTTTATTGAATTAATGAAAATTCAAATTACTATAACTTTTTTTTTATTTTGAAAAACATTAGTATGTACAATCAGTAGCAGTATACCGATTTTAAGGCCGCTACACCTCTCATCAGCGTTCGTTTATACATTATTACATTTAATGTAAGGTTTTCAACAGAAATAGAATACGAGAATTTTTATAATTCGTTATGTTCTATTTCTACATATTCAAGTAAAGTAGTATTCTACTTTGCAATTACAGTCAAATCCCGATAATTCGTAATGGCAAGGGACCGGCCATTTCTTACGAATTAGGGGGGTTTTCAATTTAGCGGGATTTCGATTTAACGGGGTTAAAATAAAATAAATACGAATTAAAGGGGTTTTACGAAAACGATAAAAAAAACATAAAAACAATTGTTTTTGAAGGATTGAAGTAAGAGTGGATGGAGCAATTTCAAATCGCTCAGCAACGTCTATTTTTTCTCTCCATTGTCAGTGGCTGCAAAAATTTGTTGTTTTGTAACACCGACAGAGTTTTATGCGTGCGCTTTGACATTTTTCTTTATTATTCATGTAACACACTGATCTTAAGAGAATAAACACACACACAAGCAAAAACCCTCGCAAAAAAAAAACAAATAGGGGTAAACAAAAAATCATTCTTTCCATGCTTCTGTTGTTTTTATTACGAATTATAAGTGGTAGTTAGCACACAATTACGTTTTATAAGAGGTAAAGAAGATTTTATTTAAAAAAAAAATTAAGAATTAGCGAGGGGACCAAAACGTATGGAAATTTTACGAATTAACGAGATTTTTTCAAGGGACCGACAGTTTATTACGAATTATCGGGAATTACGATTTATCGGGGTACGAATTATCGGGATTTGACTGTATAACGTATTGTTATTTTTTTCTCTCTATAGTAGGGTGGTTCATATCACTGTGATCCTATTATTAGGGAAGTGATTCGTGCCTAAGCTGAATTAATATTTTATTATTAAAATAGAAAAACTCTCAGTAAATTGAATTTTCATAAATTCAATAGAAACTGAACTTGAGCCTAATAATAAAAATTTCTCATTTATACATTAATTTATTTTTATAATAAAAGTAAAATTCATTTAAAAAAATGTTTTTTGTTATTTTTTATTTATAAATTTAGCTATTGGCCTATCGTATTTTATGTAAATAAAAGTAAAATTTTTATTCCATATCTTCCCGGGATTTTTTATTTCTAATAAAAAGAAAAACATCAACAATATTTTGATAATATTAAATATGTAATAATAATAATGTATAATAGCTTACACTATGACCTCACAACAATATCTATACTTGCAAATATTATTTATATTCATAAATGATATTATTATATTATATGTATGTATATGGTATATATCAACATACATATAAAGAAACCACACTAAAAAGTACCAGCAGCATTCGTGGTAATATTTAAACCTGAACTCCCTATAAGATTTATTTTAATCTTCTTAACAAAATATTGGTTCTAATTTATAAAGGCGTTGCACCATTGTTAACTTGAAAATTAAGCCCCCTTCTTAGATGTTATCTGAAAGCCAAAAAGCATTTATATAATATTGAATTTTTCTTATTATGCTAACTATCTCTTTTGCTACAATTCTAAAATTTTAACCCAAATTTAAATTTAAGCAAATTTAAAAGTTCTAAGCAACTAAGAATGATATATTCGGCTGTGCCGAATCTTATATGCTCTTCACTATTTTCAATTTAGAATAATTAAATTTTCTGTTTTCATAGAAAACCTTTTGTTCGTTTCCCCATATCAATAGGGTGCAAAAAAGTTTAAAATGACCTGCAAGTTTTGTTCGCCAATGCAATAATTAAGTTTGCTGTTTTGATAGAAAATACTCAATTTGCTTCTTTTAACTGATGTTTCATGTATACTATTTGAAATATTTTCCCATTTTTCAATTCATATTCCAAACTAAATTTTACACTTTCCATTCCTGGCTACTGCCATCACTGGACAAAAAGGAGGTTTGAACGAAAAAACGAATATATAACAATATTATAAGTACTGCTGAGAACACAATTGGAATGAACAACGAATTTTTCGTTGCGAATATTCGTCGTCAAAAATAGAACACATATATGAAAGTGGACACAACACCGACGTCGACGAAATTCGTCGTGCGTGACGATAGATTTATTTCTATTTCATACGCCGACGAACGACGAACAAATCAGTACAGAGTTACCTTGTTTTTTTAAGTTTTAAAATATATTAGTAAATAATGTTAATTTTTACTTTAATAAGTGCTTGTTTTTATGATATAAAGCTTTTAAGTTAAAAATACATAATTATTAATGATTAAATATGTTTTTAATGTTTAATTTTATAAAGGCATTATTTTCGTTATGCGGTAACACTATCGCTGTTATGTTTGTATGTATATAAAAACAAATTTGTAATAAGAAATGCACACAATTTTTTTGATTATTATGACAGCAGTTATTTGTTCGTCCCAATTGCGCGCCACACGACGAATTTACGCAACGAACTTTTATTAACGAATTCGTCGTGCTAGACGAAATTCGTCGTTCGTCCCAATTGTGTTCCCAGCATACGTTAAGATTCCATATTCCATACTGCGGCAATGTTATGTATGTATGTATGTATGTATATATTTGTAAATTAAAGTTTTAAAAGTTTCAGTCATTTATAATAATATAAAAAATTATACTTATTATAAGTACTGCTTTTATTTTACAACAAATTTGGGCAACAAAGCGCACCGGATGCAGCTAGTATATACATACATATATATTTATACTTTATGAGTCTTATATTATGGAATTGCACACGGAATGACAAACATATAAACATTTAGTGATGGGTATAAAAACGTTTAAGTTCTTCAGCAACTAATGAATGGCTGACTGCGTATTGAAAACGATTATGTATGTAAATACATTAAAATACTATTAGCTTCTTTTAGCTAAGAGGTTTAATAGTCTTTTAATACATAGAGCTTGCTTTTTAAGGCGAATTCATACCAGTTAAAGTTGATAGCGGAGGTGACACCTATCGACAACATACAACAATTTTGCAAAAGCAGAATATTTGTGGTTCTTGTAGATGGTTTACTAGCGAATTCAAGTACACATACTTTCTACACCCACTTGTTCCAGTTTTATTAAATATTTTAATTCTCGACTTGCAATTTTAGATTTACGCCTGATTTCACAATGTTCGGTAAAATGTCTGTTAACAAAAAATAAACTAATTGCTGGTTAGGCTAACGGGCACTATTTAATCAAAGGTTACGTATTTTCGTTTCACCATCTTTCGGTTATACACAATATATATATGGACGTTAGTACAGACCACCGGTAATTTGTACCGGTTACAAAATTTAGATAGTGATAAATTAAAGAAATGACACTGCACACAACTGCCACTTCAGCAAACAAAGTTACACTAAGTCCCGAAAAGGTACATAAACGTATAAATGCGTAACTAAAAGAGATCCCACGAAATTTAAAAATTTTAACTGCTTACCGGTAAAAAATACCGGCCGTCTGTAGTTAAGGGTTAAATCAAAAGACCTATTGCTTAAAGTAAACATTCTAATAAATATAAAGAAAAGTTCAAATAAAATAGTATACAAAAATAAAAAAGAATTTAAAAGTGTTTGAGCTATGGATGAATTAACTGACCCAAGTGCTTCACGTCTCAGATATGGCGGCCCTCGAAACCTAACCTAACCTAACCTTGAGCTATGGATTATATATACATATTAATATTATTCGACGCAGAGTACATCGGTATAGAAGGAAAGTATTATGTTTTAAGAGCGCCTGTTCTTCTATGATGCGAATCCTTTAAATGAAATAATTATAAAAAGTTCAAAAAAATTGTTTCTCATTCATTTGGTCAGTACAAAATTTTCTCCATTTTTGTGAATCTTTGATTGATCCACCAATGCTGTTACGTTTTTGGGTAAGTTCCTTCCACTTTTCATGTCGCAATGTTGCTCCATCTGCTTATTCAAATCTTAAAGAATAAAATCGTTACAGTTTATAATTTTCTTTATAAAATAATTAATAATTTCTTGCCTATCACAAGCACAAGCAAACTCTACATTCATTTCCATGTAATCCAAGACAGCCTCTTTTGTGCCTCTGAAGATTTTTTTAATTTATCCATCACTCACATAAAATAAAAAATACGTTGTAAAATACCAAAATTGATCCCAAATTTTTAAGTGAACAAATTTTTTCTCTGGTGTTCACTACAACTGTCATACATACATACATATTTATTCATTTTCACCATTGCGGACACAAAAATCAAAAGTGAACACTTAAATTGGTGATCACTTCAAAATTCATCGTTGCGGAATTTATCCCCAGGTGATATGATATATTTTACTTCCCTGTCGGGCTTTGAGTTAACTTAAAGCATACTTATAGTCAATCAGATTTGAGTCACAGGTGACTAAAAAACTAGTTCATTTGCTTTGTTAAACGCTATTCAGGTTTTACATTTGATGTCATCAGAGCGAGTCAGTACTCACTTACTCTGCATAAGTTTCAGCTAACCATATGTTAGCTTATTATAAGTTAGTTTGTGGCGCATAAAGTAAGTGGTCACTATGAGTTAGCTATGAACTAACTAGCTAATGATTGGGGTTTATAAGTTAGTTTGTGGCGCATAAATCAGGAGGGCGCTATGAGTACGCTATGAACTAACTAACTAATGATTGGGTTTTATAAGTTAGCTTTGAGTAAAATTGCTAAAATTTAAAAAAAAGAATTTTTTTTCTCATATTTTATGATTTTATATATATTTATTTATTAATTAATTAATTAACAATATAATACTAAGATTATTTAATTAATTTTACAGTAAAAATGATTTTATTATAAAAAAATTAATGATATTCCAACAGTCATAGGCATAAAATAGGAACATAAAATAAAAGGAACTTCAGTTTTTTACATATTTTATATGTATGTATATCTTTTTATAAATTTATATATTATATTTATTTTAAAATTAAATTTTTCATTCATGATGGTCATTATTTCCTTTGGATTCTTTCTTTTTGGTAATGCAAATTGCTTGGAAATGTCGCTTCTTTATCAACTTAAGTACATTTCTTATAGCTTTTTCTGGATTATCTTCTTGGTTAGCATGAATAGCATCTATTAATGATACGAAAACTAATTTGTGATTACACGTTCGAAAGAAAAATAAATGTATGTTACTTTACCCATTAAAGCATCAAAAAATCTTTTAAAATTTTTCAGCGATAGTTTTCCGTGGATTCCATCCACGTTACAGGCGACAATTAGGTCCACGGAGAAAATCTCTGTCAGAGATTTATGAAGTTGTCCTCTTAGTAAAGATGACATACAACGAGTCTGAAAAGATTTATTTCAATTAATTTAATTTGTTTTTAATCGATGTTAACCCAATCAAAACAGAGTAACAAAATACTTACATACATAACAAGCACGATTTGATTCTTTTATTTTGCTATTAATTTCTTCCAAAACGTCAATGGTCTGAATTTTTAAATAATTAATTTTTCTGAAAATTAATTGTGAAACCACAAATCAAACTGAAAACAAAATCACAGTCGTATTGATAGTTATTTTTTTTTTTTTTTTTTTTTCTTCTTTTTTTTTTTGCTTTTAATTTTTAGTTGTTCAATGTTTGCTTATATGTGCATCAGTTTCGAGTGAGCAAAAAGTTAGTTTAATACTTATCAGGAAGAAGTCAGATGTATTAAAAACCAAATGAATACCCATCTCTGCATCAGTTCTGAGTTAATTTGAAGTCAGTAGAAAATAGTTAGCAAAAAGTCAACTTAACTCAGAACTAGTTCATAGAAGCCCGACAGGGTTATTAAGTGTGTTATGTATGTATGTAGGCATGTGAATATGTTCATATGTATGTATGTATGTAAATATATCATTCTTGAGGCAACCTAAACACCATGGCAGACACAACATTTTTCTAGACAACTTCATCCTAATCCATTTCCCTTGCCATTTTTAGTGAAAAAATACTTGATACCAACCTACAAACATACATAATAATATGTAATAATAATATGTACTTATATTAAATAAAAAAAACTCGAAATTATTATATTTTGTGTAAATTTGTTGTGATATTTTATTTGTAAGTAAAAGGGATGTAAGAAAATATGTAATTTTGAGACATCAAATTTTTATGAATTATATGTATGAATGTATGTATGTATGTTTATTATATATCTTGGAAATTAATAGTTTTTATCAAATACATACATACATAATCTACGTTTACATGTAAATTATAGTAAATTTATTAAAAGCTTAACAAACTAAATTTCATTTCTACATAATATATTGCTCTTAAAATCGCTTTGCTATAAAACAGTATAGTATTTCTGAATAGGAAAGGAAAAGTTTTTTTTTTTTTCTTCTATAAATTGATATTCAATATGCTATACATTGATACAATTTTAAGGCAAAAATGTTGTTTTCGAAATGGAAGTGGTTTTACAAATAAAAATAAAGTAAATTTTACAAGACGTTCTTCGTACGTTACTAATAAATATTTTTATAAATATAGATATGTTGGTATAAAAGTTGTTGTTTACTTCTATTTTGAGAGAATAATAAACATACTACATTTATTTAATAAAATACTAGCATTTCGGAATTAAAATGAGATTACAATTGTTCTGTTAAAATTAAATATACATAGGTACCTATTCGAAAATTGTAATTATAAAAAAAAATTTGTATAATAAGTAATAAATAAGAAAATTAAAAGGGAAAGCAATTTCGACTTAATTTATATTAAAATAAAATAAATAATTCTTCTATTTGAATCAACCTTTTTAAATTTTATATAAAACTGTTTATTGAGGCAGTAGGTCATTGTTTTTTTTATAAAATACGTTAACGATATTTATTAATTATCAAGAATACATATATACTTTATTTAATAGGGGTATATTTTATATATCTTTGAAGAAGCTAAGAAGTGGCGAAATTATGGTAATTAATAAATATTTTTAACGTTTATTAGAAAATAAAGTGAACTAAAGCCTTAATAATAAACAGATTTATAACAAATAAAATAAAATAAATTGCGATATACAAATTTATTTCATTTGAACTATACTTTTTAGCAAAAAAAAAAAAAAATTAAATTTCTACTAAATTTTATATAAACGAATATTAGCTACAAAAAATTGATTTAGGAAACACCAGCAATGTTTATAATGCAAAACAATTCTAATTAATTTTAATATAAAGTTAAGGTATTTATTAATTTCTAAAATGTGCTTTTATGTAATTTTTTTCATTATTAATATGGTCCGCTACAAATAAATATTTTAAAAATGTAATTACCGGACCTACTAAATCTTTGGTTCGAAATAAAAATAATGAAAATTTTCATGACATATTGTTGCCATAAATAACATACTTACAGCAACAATGCAATGACAATTGCCATTATATATTATAATTTCCAGCGAAACAAAAAACAGTAGTATCAAATAATATTATGAATAAATAAAGTCATGTTTTGTATTAAACATAACTTTGGAATTGAGATACTTACACTATAGCTTCTTTAGATATGCTTAGGCATTCCAGTTTAAACGATACTCATCTACCATTAGTAGATGTTGCGACGTCAACCAACCTATGTAGGAATAGCAACAAAGATATTAGATGTTTTAAGTAACAAAAAATAATGCTGCAACATTAATTAATAACAAGTTGACTGAGTTGTAAAATTAAAGACAGCTACGAATAACCCTTTTTAAAATCGATTCTGAGAGAACAATTTTTTATATGTATGCATTTATAACATTCTCCTTTTTTATGAAAAAAACTTACCTTCTTGTTGTGCCAAATTACAAAATTCCTGCCATTTACTTTGTACATCCCAGTATTTTTCCTTAATTTGGTTACGATCTTGTAAATAGGATACGGCGAAGAAATATGCCTTCAATACATCATGAGGGTGTGTTTCAAAGTGAAAATAAACTCCTAAAAACTTTTTACTTTCGGCAATAATAAAACGTTCGTGTGGATCAAATGAGGAAACGATATTATCAATAATATGACTTTGTTGATATTCGTCTATTAAATGCTTAATTGATAAACCCAACCGTATATTTAACGACACAGAAACAGTTTGGCCAACTGTAACTCTTTCCAATTTGTTAACCTAAAAAACGTGTTTAATGTACTTAAATTCTTCGCAAACAATTTTAAATAAAATACTCATTCTTACTTGTTTTGGCGAAAGCATTCGCCCAGACCTAAAGAATTCCTCTAAAGCTATTAAATAACGAGATTCGTTGAAAGTTTTTAAGCAAATAGATTTAATTGCCTTTAAATTTGCATACAAATGTAATATGACCACTATGGAAAAAACGCCATATAGAACCCTGTAGAAATAAAATTTAACATTAGACTTCGCTTTATAATCTATAATAATATATTGCAAATAATACCCTGAAGTCTTGACAACGTTTAATAAATATAAACCAATAAATGAAGCTATCAGATTTACGCAAGTTTCTTGTGAACTATCTTTTGATGTGACATCGGCTAAATTGCCACGAACAGCCTGGTGTTGGGTCAAAGCTGCTCTCGTTGCACCACCTTTACATATAAAAATTTTTATGTAATACATATCTATTGTAATATGTAGTAATAAATTTATGTATACCTGCAACGCCTACAATGGCTTTTAAAACTGTTGTGGCACATAGTATTTGAGTACCCAAATGACTGTACTTGGGAAGCACATAAACTTCGATGCCCATTGCTAAATCATTAAGAAAATCTGCTCTTAAACGCCATTTTTTACTGTCAATATCCAATTGAGCACCTTTCCACCAAGAGAAAAATATTCGACCTATATGTCCACTACCCTCTTTTAAAATCCATGTTACTGTAGCCGAGTAAGCATTTATGTTTTCGTTGCCGACACCAAGTCCCTTAAGAATAGCATGTGTGCAAAGTGTACCTGTAAGGATCATAAATGAGTACTTATATTTAGTCAACATAAAAATTTCTCGTATCTTTATCTTATCATACAGCTATTGAGAATTCTAATGTAACATACATATTTATATTAGTTTGTCTGATTCTTTAATAAATTCTAGAAAAACTATGTATGTATATGTACATACTTTGGATAATTTTGAGTTTTTACCAATTTATTTCTAACACAAAAGGATGTCCAGTGCTAAATATTTTGATCGGAATGATTTTAATTTCGTAATAATGATGTTCTTGTGTAAGACATAACATTACAGTTTATAGCTTGCTCCTTAAAGTATGCACATTTTACTCTGTAGAACGATTTATGTCCACAAAACAAATACATAAGGATATTTATATCAATTCCAGTTAAGATATTAATTAAAAGAGGTTTTTAAACGGACATTCTGGCTAAAAATTAGTTAGTTCCACCTCCGACATTGATCCTCTATCTCCTACTAGAAAATTTTCCAATTAACACCTTTAAAATTATTAGTACTGAGATTGAGCTTATGTAAATATTGTTGTAATAGAATTTGAAATCTTTTACATGCATACGTAAAATATAAAAAAATTATATAAATTTGCAAGCATATTTCTTTTATACAACATACCACATATAGTACTGCAAAATGCCTGTAGCGTGTCCCAAATTTGATAAGAGGCATAATCTTCACTTACACTATCCGGGTAACCTTTAGGCAAGAATATTTGTCGGAATAGTCGAAATAGAAAAAACTTTTCATGTATTGCCGATTTATTATTGTCATTCCTTAGTGGTACACGTACAATTGATTTTTGTTCTGAAAAATATGCAGCAAATATTGATTACATTTTATGTATGTATGTATATACATACATACATACAGGTATAAATTAAAGACAAACACATTACTTACCAGCTGGTGTTACATAGAGTATTTCCTCGCCTCGAGTTCCATATTGTTCACGGAAATGTATCCTCATTTTTATGCAATTATGTATGTAAATAAAAGTTCTCAACGATTTCAATGTTCAGTTCAGTTCAATTAAAGTTTAGTTTTTTTGTTGTCAAATGAAACTTTTATCTTTTTGTATGTCTGATTGGTCTCTCAAGAGTTTACTTTATTATTAAGTGCCACGAACTTCTAGTATGATAAAACTTGCTTATTTTATTTTTGCTGCCTTTGAAAGTTTAGTTGTAAAGTAACAGAATTAATTTTTAGTTATCTCAGCTTTATGCATAATTAGATATGTGGACAAATGCCTGTATGTTTATAGTTTTTGTTTTGATTACCATCTACTATAATTAAAATTGTGACGTCGTTTTCTGCTGTTATTTTACCGTAAACTGGCAACATCAATTGTTTTAATGTGGTGATGCCAAGTTCAGAGCAGCAATGATACTCAATGTTGCCACGAAGACAAAAAAAATAAAAATCTTCCTAAATCAAAAATAGCTTCTCATATATATACATATATATAAGCGAAGATCAAACATCTCAAAATATTTTTGTTCTTGTTAAAAATTGTATTATTCAATTCTGTTTTGTTGGAGTCCATAGAGAACGAATATACGGTTGGTTTTTTTAGGTCCCTTCCTAAAGTGATTTTAGTACCGTAAACAGGTTGAATAACGGATTATCTTCGATTTTAAACAGTCATGAAGTGTTTGTTTCCCAACGGAAACGTTGGTACATGAGAACTCCTTAATATTATTGGTGTATTGAAGTGCTATTAAGGTTTAGGAAAAACACACATTTAGTGCCCTTTCGCCGATATCGAAGCATTTCTTTCTTTCAAACAATTACATTTGAAATAAAAACAAATTTAAAAATTTTGTTTTTCTTTAATTTTTTACGAATTCTAAATTTTGTAAATGAAATAACCGTAAAGTTTTAAATTTAATTATTCATGTTTGTTAAAAAAAATCCAAAACATGACTTCGGTAGAGAAGAAATATCAATCATTACATTAAATGCAAAACAAATTTTGTTAATATTCATAAATGTTGAAGAGTTTTTACCTCAAGGTAGGATATGAACTTAATAGCACTAAATGCAATGGTTTTGCAATTCCGTTTTTTAATTAAATAATTCCAGAAATTAATTTTTGAAACTGAAACTACATGGACCAAAAACGTAGTTCGCCCTTGTAAAACGGAAATGTGCAAACTGTTTTAACTAATAATAAATTTGTAATTTTAATTTAATAGATACATACATATGTTCACTCAAACAAATTTTACATTGAAGTTAAGATTTAATGTAACATATTTACATACAGAAGTGCAGTCACTAAGATCCGAAAAAAAAATTAGTAGTTTTTACCAAAATTTGGTAGTCAAAAAAATATCTTTTAAAAAAAATTTAAAAACTCAATTGATTTAAATGAAATGTAAACGATCTGAATTTTAAATGAAAATACTATTGTTTGAAATGATCTTTCATTTAAATTTACATACATAAATACAAAATACTAACAACTTATAAAAGTGAATTAACAAGCTTTATGAATTTTCTAAATAAATTTTTAATTAATATTTTCGTTCTGTGAAATTTTGTTCTATTTTAATTCATACACCTATAATATTCTTTCTAATAATTAATATTTTAATTAACCAAATTGAAAATTAATGCATATAAACCAGAATGTTAATTTTCCCGGTAAAATATTTTACCGGAATTTCCACACAAATATATATAAGTTTTGCTTCTCCTAACTTCCCATCGAGAACATCGGCCAGTAGGCCTTCCTATTTTATATATAACATCTTCATTATCTTCATCATATGAGCAAGCGGTGTAATAACAATACTGGTAAAAATTTCCATTTCTAAAAATTTATGAAAAAAAGTTTTTAAACACTTTACGTTAGTTTAACATACTCGCCACAATCAGCTCCTAAAGCAACAGCACAACCTAGCCGCGAAACACGATCATTTACCATTGTTATAAATTGATTTGCATTTTTGTGACTTAAAATAAAATAATATCTATGACCGATTGCTGTTACTAATAATTCAATTAGACTTACCTATCTAGAAATTTTTTTGGCATTCCTTCCGGATCGTTTATAAAGTTCTTTGTGTCGAACATCTTTCTCAAAGATAAAGCGATAATTTCTAAAACTGGTTTGGGAGCAGTTGACGGTTCCACTATCTAGTATTAGAAGTAGCATGCATATAAAATGTGAGTATACATACCCATCATTATCTCAACACAGAAAGGCCGTAGCTCATATTTTTAAATGGCGTTTTTTACTTTTGTCGAGAGGATTATCCATCGAAATATGCGATAGGTCCTTTGTATATTTAGGTAATGATATATATATATATATTTGCAACTTTTTTCTGTTTTGGCGACATTTTACGTTTTAGCGAATATTTGGGCTGGTTTATTTAATGTCTTTAACGATTTTTAAAATTTTTTTTAATATTTTTAGTGCGACTCTTTCAAGTTTTAGCTTTTTTTTTCTACGTCTTTAAAATTATATAAATATCTATGTATGTATGTATGTAGATATTAAAAATTTTAATAGGCGATAGAGATCGAAATTATAAGAAAAACATTAAAATTAATTTTGTAAAATCTTATAGATTGGTTTACCATTATTTTTTTTTCCTTCATTGAATACAATTCAACAATAATTACATAACGGATTCAAAAAGGCAGTCTCAATATCTTATTAAGCTTACCAAATTTTGTCCAACAAACGGAAAACGAATTGTGCTCCGACAATTTACTTCTCCTGCGCAGACAGATTTTGTGCGAATATGCGATAAATAGCTCAACTCAGTATCCCATATTAATTCTCGCATTCGAACTGCATTTGGAAAATATATCTTTCCGTTATTTGAATATCCGCCTGCTGTGCGATTGCGGTAATAATTATGCCAATTTAAAAAGGATGTCTTAATTTTTCTTGTCAATGGAACATGGGACAAAAATTCCTTGGACATATTGGATGGCTGCAATATGGTATTAGTACAAAATACATACACAAATAAATAAATAGCAAATAAGTACTAAATTTTGATGTGACGCAGAACTCACATTGGATACAGAGCTTTTAGGATCACAAACGAAATGCTCTCTTTCTCCGCACAATCTACTTTGTATATCACTTTTACAATATTCCCAGCCTTTGCAGATATTTGCGAATATCATCATTCGCATTAAAAGCCTTAATATTTCCATTTTATTTCAGCAGTTGTGTTTGTATTCTAAATATGTATGTATGTATGTATATGACAATCAATGTTAATTTATTAGATAGACTCGAAAGTATATTTATTCAAGTACATGCAAGTGCACAGCTGGCCGTGTTTTTTATATGTACATATTTTCATTGCCTATTGTCAAAATTTTTCCATTTTTCTTTCTACACAATTTTCTTTCAATTTCGAGATGCATATACATATCGCAACCTAAATACAAAAGGGTCACAACTCAAAATACTAAACTTTTCAGGAGAGACAAAAAACTGTTTTCTTGCAGAAGCAACACACTTAACATAAAAACTAGACATAACTGTATTTTTCCAGTTAAAGTAGATAGTGATGTGAAAGAAATTTTTGCAGTAGTTAGAGATGTGTACTCTGAATTAATTTATGGAAAAAAGTCAGTTTTGAAAAATTTTGAATTGTGACCCTTTTGTATTTAGGGTGCGATATGTACATGATATTGATATACTTTGGGTAGACTGTTCTACAAATATTGACTTTGTGATAAAATTAAGGGTTGAAATGAGAAAACACTTGTACTTTTTTAGTTATGGTACTGTTGGTAATTTTTACTGTTATACTTTTTCTCTTGAGAAATTTTCTAATAGAATTGGATGAAATTTGGATATTTTACGAGTAAAAACGGAATTCATTTTTCAATTTTTTTTTACGGGTTATCGGGTTCGAGTGTACATGATAAATATTCAATACATTTCACTAAACTATCGTCACACCAAATGCAAAATGACTTATCATAATTCTTGAAAACTTTTTACAGGAAGCATAAAAAAATAATGAAAATTGATTTACTTCAAGGATTTGTTACTGAGGGTGGGAAAGTTGTAAGCTTTTTTGTTAAAGTTGCTACAATACGCTAGCGGGCATGATTTTTTACACAACTGGAAAAGAAAAGAATAAATCGTAAACAATTTCAAATTTTATAGGAATTTTTATTTGTTAAACTATGCTTTTATTAATAAAAAAATAAACTCAATATAAAATGGGCTGAGTTGTTTTTGAAATACATACATATTTAGAAAAAAACTAACATTTTAGTTAATTAAATTATTTTTAATACGTGTATTTAAGAACACATGATTTTCATGGAAAATCATTACAGTAAACTAATATTTTTGAGCTTTCATTATGTTTTAAAAGATCTATTTTAAACAAACTGAAGAAAAATATATGTAGTATGCATATGGTAGATTTTCTATTGCTTTTAAACAATGTTTAAGTACAACAAATAAAAGAAGAAAAATTTATTTTATTTAAGGGCTTGAGCACAATTTTATGATGATGATGTAAATTTACTTTTTAAACAAGAAATTCAAATAAAAACCGAAACAAAACATAATATTCCTCCTCCTTTTGAACGCGCGAACATAATATGATTAAAGTAAGATTTTTCAGTTAAGCTTGGACTTTTCCGGCTGATTTTTTTTTAATTAATTAATAATTGTATCATAAATAAAGTACAAATACAATTTTTGCAATATACAATCCATATTAATATCATACATTTTAAGTTTTAAAGCAATAGTCTTTTTGTTTGTTTGTTTTTCTTAAGCAATAAATTTAGTTTAAAAATATCTCAGTCAAATGGAGAACACTTTCAAAATGGTCTGGTACACAATGTGTGGATTATTAACATACTTTTAAAATTAAAAGAACTTTTAAAAATCAGGTTTCTTAAAAGTCCTTTATGAATTATGTATTGTCGCAAAAAGTGTTTGTTAGTCTAAATGCCCAAACCAATTTATGGCTCTGATAACTGAAAACGTATTTCAAGTTCTTTCTTTATAATTTTTTTTACGTAATTTTACCAATTATCTTAAACTTAAAGCTAGATTTTAAAATGATGCTGGTTTCTTAAAGTATGTATAAAGATTCTCTTAAATAAACTTAAAAATTATAAAAGAAAACACCAAACATTATTCCAAAATATTAACTTCTTGTGTTTGTTGTGTGTATGAAAACTGAAATTGTGTAGATGTATGGATGGAGCGTGGGTTATTATTTTGGAAGTTTAAGAGGTAATGGTGGTAGCGATGTAGAGGAATCACATATGATTTGATGATGAGGATGTTGAGGTGGATAATTGTTCCAGACGAGCACACAACTCGGTAGCTAAACGCATTTGTGTAGCAGCTGCTGCACCACATGAGGAGGAGGCGTTGGTAATGGTAGAAGTATTTGAAGTAGATTGATTAAAATGCAAAGCTGCTTCAGGATAACTGGGACAAACGCCCAACCAACGTGCTTTACCGGAAGCATGGGACTGTTTAGAGAATGAAATTATTATTTCGAAATAAATATTATAAGTTGACGGAAGCTTATATACATACCATGGTAAAGTCACGTTTCCATTGCACACCACACTGACCATCGCATAGTGGGCATGGACGTTCGATACTGTAGCCACCACATTCACTGCAATCCAAAGACACATGATCATCGGTCCATGATACACCACACGTGAAACAGGAACCCATATGTTGTCTCAGTTCTTCAATGGTTAAGACATTATCCATCGAAATTTCCAAAGGGCTGCCAACTAAATCAGACACCGATGATGACATGCTGATACTGCTGCCACTAAAATTAAAAAAAAATGGTCATAATGATTTGAAATTTCGAAAAAAATTTAATTTTAAATTCATGGCGGTTTCGTACCAGGTGGCTAATTTACAACCAACTAAAAGTGTGACGCTAGTAAAAAGTTCCACATGTTGATATGTATATTAATATGTAGCAATAAATTTTGAAATATACATATACATATGTATGTACATATGAGTCAGGGATTGTTAAAAAAAATGTGTATGTAAATATTAATCAATAAACGGAGTGCAAAATAGTAGATATGTGCAAATGTCGTGGATTTTGACTCACGCATGAATCACGTGATTCGTGATTACAAATTGATAAAATCACGCGTGCGTGCGTGATCGTGATTCAAATATATAATACCGTGCGTGATCGTGCGTGATTTTTTATATTAAGTTTATAATTTGTATTGTAATTTTTCGACCTTTTTCTCAATTTTTTTTATTTAATTGATGATCTTGAAGTAAATAAAGAAATTAATTACAAAATAAAATTTTTTAGCATACGCTAAATCTTTTATTGCAAAATTTGTATTTCACCGTGAGCGTGCGTGCAATATTATTTCCGTCGTGCGTGAAAGTACGTGATTAAACATATTGCGTTCGTGAGAGTGTGTGATCGTGAAATTTTTAAATCATGCCGTTCGTGAAAAATATTTATGATTCGTGATCGTGCGTGATCGTGAGAGTAATTTTACTCACGAAAACATTTATGAACTTGGGACGCCAAACAGTTTTGATATTAGTGGCCTATATACTATATACATAATGTATAAATAATTATTCATTCCGTTAATGAATTTTCTCAGTAATTATTGGGTTCCTATTTTAATAAATGATTCAAAGCAATTGGAAATTACAAAAATTTTTTAATGAGCAACGAAATGACTAAATTTCTCATATTGAACTATGCAAAGCATTGTTTTATTTCCGCATGGAAAAGTTAAGAGTAATAGTAGGTGCGTTTTTTAGAGTTGGTGTTGTACATAAGTACATATTTAGGTACAAGAATTCTTTTATTCAATCTTATAAGATAAGCAATTATAATTGTTTGTCACGAATTTGGCAAAAAGTACACTTTCCTGCCAATATTTTATATATCACATGTTTTTGTACTTACCCCAATGTACTGCAAATATCTGTGAATTGAGGACCATGTACACTTGCTAAAGACATTGTTGTTGGTACTAAAAATAACACAGAAATAGAAAATTAGTAACATACTTATGTATAGATAATATGGTCAGAAATCAAACATAAACAATTGTTGATTAAAGAATATAATTAAAAAATTTTAAATTAACTTTAAAATTAAGGTTTATTTTTAAATTGTAACACTTAATTTATTCCTTTCTTCTATCTTTTCATTTATTGCGTATTATATTAATTTAGTACGAAAACAGATGACTGGAATTGAGCTTTAAAATTATAATTTATTTATACAAACCTACATACTCACATACATACATATATACTGTGTACTATGTATGTACATACATATATATGTACTGAATAAGCCAACAAAAATTAAACATATTAACAAAATAACTACATATGTATGTATGTATGTACATTTATAAGTTCATAATAAATGCGGTGTAAGTCTTTAAAAACGTTTCTTATTAAAACACCTTATTTAGGTCACAATAAGGTGCAACTGCCATAATAAAAGAAACTCAATAAAATGAATTTCAACCAAAGAAAAAAAATATAAAAAAAAAAGAAAGTAAGTTTTAATTTTTTTAATTATTTCCGTTGCTAATAGATATACATAAGTATAAACTAATACAATATTAAAGGAAATGTTTAAAAGTAATTTTAACATTATTTTATTATAAACATACGATACATTTTGTGACCTTTAAATTCAAATTACTTGTTTTAATTGTATGTACTTTATTTCTAGACGTTTCGCATTTAGCATATAAATTTTCTACTTATTTACAAAAAAAAAAAAAATCAGAAAATGGTCGATTACGTTTTGTATATAATTAACTACGATTAACTAACTAACCCCAACCAGTTAAAATATTTGTTTTCATTTTCTTCATTCTGGAATTTTGGTCTTGGGATTTAAATTTCTTTTAATAAATGAAATAATGAATCAGTAGATTTAAGCTGATTGAACTGGTTTTTTTTATTGAGAAAACAAATGCCTACACATCTTTTTGATTTCAGTACAGTTTGATAAATTTTTCATTGATAGAGAAAAAAAAAGAAAACAAATATAAAAGTGCAATATTAGACGAGAACAGTGACACTGCTATGTTTTGATTTTAAGTGAGCTTAAACTTAAATATATGCTACTCGATGTACGTAGCGAAATATACATATGTATGTAGGCAATAAGGAATAATTTTTACCTCGGCCTCGAGCTTAAATAATATTTATTTTTCAACAATATTATAATAAAAGGCCGAATAATTAACAAATAAACATTAAAATAATTATAGAAATTATGTTAAAATGTTTGCAAAAAAACTAATAAAGCTTGGAATTTTTTATTATTAAATTCAAAAACAAAACGTTTTAACGAATTCTAACGTAGTGGGGTTCGCATAGAAAATACTATATTTTATGACATAAACTTTGAGCACATATGATTTTTGACTAATCTAACGACTAAGTCTGATTGTAAATCACTTCCTCCGCTTGTATACTGTTATTGTAAAATTTAAAAAAAAATATATGTACTATGTATTTTTAAAAGAATTTGTTTGTTCCAATATGAATTTTTTACGCTAACTACAATGAGGATAAGCGCTAATCACTTTGATAATTTTTGTTTTATTAAAATTTAACAAGTTACCATGTAACATATGTATGTATGTACTAGTGATGTTACGAATATCAATTTTTAGTATTCGCGAATACGAATACGAATATTTAAAAAAGTATTCGCCGAATACGAATACGAATATTTCTTTTGAGGTTTATATTTCAAATTTAATTGGAAAAAATCCCTGCCTTTGCGTTAGTAACTATAAATGAAAAAAAAATTTAGTGATTTAACATTATTATCATTAAGATGCCGAAATGTTCTACAGAACATTTTTTAATTATTTTACTTACATACTTTCAGATTTCGTTTTTCTTACTCTGCGTGAAATACAATGGGTTTTTTTTTAATAAAACTTAATATATTTTTTTACATTTTATGTACTTTTTTTAAACTTTTGTATGATTTTTTTTTTTTGGAAAATGTATGGGAAAATTATTCGAAAATTATTCGCTTGAAGTTGGCGAATACGAATATCTTAAAACAGGCGAATAGTCGAATACGAATACGAGTATTCGTAACATCACTAGTATGTACATACATAGATATATACATACTCCTGCATATGCAAGTGTAAAGTTGTATAAATGCGTTATATGCACACATATGTATTGTATGTATGTAAGTCTGCCTCCATATTTAGATAAATAAAAATATTTTTTTCTTTATTGTAGTGGTATATTATTTATTTATTTGTTACTGATAGGTTGCAGTATATTTTTTCAAAAATGGGAGAGCAATGTTGCCAAAGACTTATAAAAACTAGTTTTTTTACGAACTTGTTGAATTTGTATTCACTTTACAAGGTTTTCGTAAATCTACAACTACAAAAAACTCTAATTACATATACGAGTATGTAGGTACATACATATCTTTGTGTAGTTTTTTTTGTGGAAATGAAAACTTCATGCTACCATCAGTTAATTCAAGCAGAACAAAAATGCACTTATATATGTACATACATACTACATATGTATGTATGTATGTATGTATTTGTGTATGTAGTTGTAAATATGAAGGAAATTTATTACTATGCCTCACAAATGTATTACAAGCCTTTTTAGAATGCATTTACTGTTTTTGTTCTCATTTGATTCTCTTATAATATGAGAAAATGCAATCAAATGTATATACATATGAACATACTTACTTGTATGCATACATGCATACACACAAACATATACATACATACATATATGTATGTAGTTAATTTTGATGCCGAGCAAAAGTGTGGCATCCCTTGAAATGCTCAAACTAGACAGAACTAAATTTAGCAAGAAAAATATATATACATACATATGTATGTACTTAAGTAAATGCATAAAAATATATGTAAGTATATTTTTTCTTATCCCATACATTTTTTGTATATGTGAATGCATATGCACTAAATGTAAATATAGATATTGTAGAAAAATTAGAACAAAATACCTACATACGAGTATAACATGTAAAATCTGTTATATTCAGTTAAGACCCGATTAATTGTAGCAGCGAAATATGTACCATATTTTTTAATTTCACATGATTTAAAGTAACGTTTGTTATACAACAAAAAAACTAAATCGTTGAAAATGTTATCCATTCATATGTATGTATGTATGTATATCTCATAGATATTTATAATAATCGTATTAAAAAAATCCAATATGAAATAAATACTAAATTACTTTACGTTCTTTTCTACATACAGAGTATTAAAACGTTGACCCATGAAAAACAAAATTAATTCGATATGATGATTCGAAATACAAATGCCATAACAAAATTAACTTAAATAAATAGGTATGTAATTTACTCATACGTGATATAAAATAAAAAATATAAATGAGAAACTTGGTGCAACAACCTTGTATAATACAAAATAAAATTATTGAAAAAGTCGAATTTCAAGTTTGAAAATATTTTAAAACTTATAGAAATTTATACTTTAACTACGCAATACATATAAATAAATAGTGGCGAAATACTTGTACTGGAATTTATATAAAATTTCAAAAGTTAAATTATTTAAATTTTACCAAAAATGACAAACGAAAATTTTCAAGCTAAAAATAGTTTGACTTGGCTGGTCACCTGGCTAGACAACTAATAACCTTGACAAAAATAAAAATACGTTTTTAAAATATACTTAACAATTATTTACAAAATACGTATTTATTTCTTTGCTTCTTCAATTTAATTAAATTGTATGATTCTATATATTTACAACTTACTTTTCAATTTTTATTTTATATTGAGCTCTTCACCACTGTGTTAGTCACTTTTTTGTAAGTTTTTGCTGCTTTTTCAAGTTTTAGGGTTTTTAAACTTTTTTAAAAGTTTATAATTTTTAAAATGTTTTCTTTTTGTATTTGTTTTTGTTATTAATTTCAATAAAATATTACTTTGCATTAAATTTAATAATAAATTTTGCAAAACTTTTTTCTGTTATTAACACGGGACACAAGACAAGTTTTTAATTTTTTTTTATAAATAAATTTCTGTTTTTCTTAGTCTATTGCAATTATGAAAAATAAAATACCGACAAGTTGTTTTAAACGACTTTTTCAGGTTTTTTTGTAGGTATTTTTTATTTAAGTTTTTTCTTGTTTAAATCTGTTTTAGGTTTGCTGTTCCGATTTCCGTATAGTTTCGACTTTTTTTACTCCCTTATCAGGAGTTCTGACAGCCACGACTAAATTCAATAAACTGAAAATGTTTCGTACGAGACATCCACTTTTATGAGCATTTCACATTCGATATTTGTAATTTGTTTGTACTGTTGTTGTTCGTGTGTATGGAGATTTTTCATACAAAAGAGGGAAAGACTATTTTCTGTCTCTCGTCGTTTATATTATTTTTATTGTTGGTTTTGTGATATTGTTCTTACAATCAACAAAAAAAAATAAAAAATTATAATAACATTAAATAAAAATATAAATGCAAGAGTATAAGTTAGATTTGAGGTATAATTTTTCAGTGTTGTCAATTTTTAAAGCTAAAGAGTGCAGTCTCCTGGCATAGATATGTAGTATGTGTATGTAAAGCTGGAGGTCCATACCACGCATTTCACGCTTGTCTGGTGTAAGTATTTTCATTAAAAAAAAATTATTATTAGTACAAAAAATAGAAGAAATTAATCCACGAAACAAATATATTTATGGATAACATTGAAAGTATAATATAGTTTGTCATGCTTGGCTATCCAAAACAGCTGTCATTTTATCATGGCGCGAGCGACACGTACAAAAGTAGAAAGTAAACCTACTTTACGCATCGTACGCATTTAAGCGTTCTACGCGTTGAGCTGTGTAACTTGCCACATACAATTCACTAATTCTAATTTTTTGACAGCCGCATACTACGCGTGAAACGCGTGGTATGGACCTCCAGCTTAAAAATTACATTGTACAATTTACAGTAAGTACATATAGACGCCTCCAAACCGAACACTTAATTATTCTTAGACCGTGCTTTAAATTTTTCTACATTTTCTACAGTTCGAGTTTCTTTTCTTTTTTCTGTATATTGTGTAGTCTACCTGACCTGGTAGTCGCATTATTTCGACAAATAAAATATAACCTTAGGTGATGTTGGATTTTAAAGTTTACATGGTTTTCAGAGATCGGTCCATAAATAGCGAATTTACTCATTAATCAATATACCTAGGCGCCGCTGAAATTTCCATTAGACAAAACTGCAAGCGCATATTTTCTAAATGATGGGACCAAACCGCAAGGAAACCTCATAACACATTATTCTTAGACCGTGCTTTAAATTTGTCTACATTCTCTAAATTCTTAATTCTTCGCTCTTTTAAAGATCACAGAAAGATGATACATTTATTGCAAACTTATTTTTCCGTTTTAAATTCAAGCTTCTGCAATTTTCTTTTGGTTCTGGTGATTTTTTTTTGACGTTTTCCAAATTTATATATGAGAAATTGTTATTATTAGGCTTAAGTTTAGTTTTTTTGAATTAATGAAAATTCAAATTACTAAGAGTTTTTATTTTGCAAACATTAGTATATCCAATTAGACTAGCAGAACGTATGAGTATACTGATTTCAAGAGGTCGTTCGTCCACTTTCACATCTTACGTAAAGTGGATACTAATTGGGAAATAATATCAACTGTATGTATTTAACCAAGTTTACAGCAGAAATAGAATACGAGAATTATTAAAATTACTTTTTATTAAATTTTTACATGTTGGAAAAATTTTCGGTTACTTAATATACATAGTTCAAATTATTCATAATAATAATATAAAAATGTTTTCAAATTTATTTATATATTTTTTGCTGGTTTTTCGATTTCCTTTTCTTTTAGTAATTTGTTCAAGTTTTTGAAATTTTCGTTGCTTTTGTGGTCTATTTATTTTTTACCGTTTTTTGTTCGTTTTAGAAATCTTTTCTGTTGAAATTTTTTTCCATTTAACTTTTATTTAAAAACTTCTGGGGTACTGACGACTTTTTAATTATTCAACACATTTTTAATTAATGTTTTTGTTACATTTATTTTTGCATTTCATTTCTTTTCCACATTTGGGCACAACCTGTGAGAATAAGTTAAACTTAAGAATATTTTCCCGTTTTCGTGTCTTAAAGCTATTTCATAACCATTATTAAACTTTTATCGTTTGAAAGAGTTTAAATTTTAAAATCAGTCTAAATGTGAAATCAAACCGGGGTGTATACTGGGTATTTACTGTATGTATGTGAGATAAGTAAGTAAGGTATTATTCAGATATTACGTAACGCTGTTTTCGGAGAATTTATACAGCATTTTAAATCCGTATAATCTGGATTCTTTGATTTGAAAAATGATTGAAAGTAACAATTGAATATCGAACGATAACACCATGACATTCCAAATGGTTTACTTTATTTTTGTTGGGTAATAGCAACAAATTCTAAAAAAAACAAGAATACATAAAAAAAACCAACAACTCGCCAATACCAACAACATTATGCCGCCAAATGTCGCCTCAAATCAATTTATAATGCAAAATACAGGCATAAAATAAAAGAGACAAACCAAACCACCCGACTTCCATGCTAAGCAGCAAAAACAAATCCGAAAGCACAAAAATACATGTCCATACATACATACGTACTTACGTACATGCATACCTATTTACGTAAATGTGTACCATTTGCATTGCTAAAAAAAACTATATACGAGCACTTGCCACACTCGTGGAAATCGACATACAACAAGTTTTCACTGCTTTGTTTCAGGTGGGAGGGAAATGGTTCGAGTTACTTTTCTTTTTTCTGTATACTGTGACTACCAGGTCACATTATTTCTTTAAAATGCTAAATTTTCCCATAGTTGTCTTAAATCTAACCTTAGGTGATATGTTTTAGTTTAAAGTTTACATGGTTTTCAGAGATCAGTCCATAAATAGCGAATTTACTTATTAATCAATATGCCAGGGTGCCACTGAAATTTCCATGAGAAAATCTAAATGATGGGACCAAACCGCAAGGAAACCTCATAACACATAATATAGAATATAAATTTCGATCCATACATGTAGCAGTTACGCGAAAAGCAATAAATCGTCGTACACTCGATTGATTGACTTAGATGGGCAGATGATTTGCCAAAATGCAAGAAATCCCTAAAAATCGACCTGCAAATGCTCCAATTTTCCAAAAAATTTATTACACCAAACGGAAAACCACCCCGTTGAAACAAGAAAAGAATTATGAGATAATTACGGACTATTATTGAAGGATTTATTCGATACTAGGGGATCAACTTGCCAGCGATTTTCACAAAAATGTTAAGGAACCAAACTATTCAAACAAAATAACCTCTTCATTTCATTTCTGAAGTCGGTTAAAAATTTAAATTATTTTTTTAGTGGCAAACTGGCAATCAACATCTTCATGCTGCTGAAAACCAGCAGGAAGGAATTTTAATTTTCCATCATTACAATTACATCTGTAAATACAAACATTCGTAAGTAACTGCAATACACACATTTATATATTTACATTTCTTAAAAACTTATACTTTATCTTTAGAAATATATGAGTATGAACATATGCATATTTGTGTATGAGAACGCATTAACTACTAAAGACAGAATTTGACCTTATCTACATCAACAAGATCCCTAGTCGTAAGGATTTTTCATGGATGTATATCCATCTCATTCTCTCTCTCTCTCTCTTTTTAACGAATTCTGTCTGCTTGCATAAATATTATATTTTTGAATTTAGAAATAAAACAGAAAAGCAATAATAAATTCTATTGATAACAAAAAAATGCTGACTAATGCTGGGAACACAATTGGGACGAACGACGAATTTCGTCTAGCACGAAGAATTCGTTAATAAAAGTTCGTTGCGTAAATTCATAGTGTGGCGCACAATTGGGACTAACAAATAACTGCTGTCATAATAATCAAAAAAATTGTGTGTATTTCTTATTACAAATTTGTTTTTATATACATACATACAAACATAACAGCGATAGTGTTACCGCATAACGAAAATAATTCCTTTATAAAATTAAACATTAAAAAACATTAAAAACATTAGAAACAAATTTAATCATTAATAATTATGTATTTTTAACTAAAATGCTTTATATCATAAAAACAAGCACTTATTAAAGTAAAAATTAACATTATTTACTAATGTATTTGAAAACATAAAAAACAAGGTAGCTCTGTACTGATGCGTTCGTCGTTCCGTCGGCGTATGAAATAGAAATAAATCTATCAGAGAATTCGTCACGCACGACGACTTGCGTCGACGTCGGTGTTGTGTTCACTTTCATATGCATACATGTGTTCTATTTTTGACGAGGAATATTCGCAACGAAAAAACGTCTTTGTGTTCCCAGCATAAGTGATAATAAATTAGGTAGTACTTATTCTCCCTAAAACAAACACAAGGTCACAAAAACAACAGGCATTTGTTAGTGGAAAATGTTTCCTTTGTGTCGAAAACAGAGAAACAAGCCGATGGATCGATCGCCATTTTTGTATATTCGAGCAGCTGCCAAACACCTTTGTTTGTTACTGCTTTTAAAGGCAGTTCAGCTGGTAACAATGCATTGATTGTTTCTTGTAAAAAAAATTACACATTAAGATGTGCTATTCAATTTTCCATTGCAGCAGATATTTTTATTTTTTTATAAAAAATTTCCATCTAAAATTTTATACGTCACCGGCAGGTTGAAACAATTTTTTTTTTGCTTAGACGTCGCCACAAATTTGTAATCAGCTTGGTGCTCTGCAGAACATTTTTACCTGTTTTTATTATACCATCATGCTGTTAAATACGATAAAATTCCTTATATACATTTCAAAATCTTTTGTTTTAAAATATGTATTGTATTTTAGTCCCTTTGAAAATATAAAATAATTTTGGTAAAAAACCCGACTTCCTCCAAATCGAACAGATTACAAAATACGATAAAATTCCTTATATACATTTCAAAATCTTTTGTTTTAAAATATGTATTGTATTTTAGTCCCTTTGAAAATATAAAATAATTTTGGTAAAAAACCCGACTTCCTCCAAATCGAACAGATTACAAAATCAACACAACTATGCGAATGCACATGTACAAATGTATGTATTTAAAATCTGAAAGATTAAAGTCCGTTCTATATACTCGTATATACATACATAATATGTACAAACATAAAAAAAAACTACCCGTAAAATTGTTTTCTTGTACAATTTTACTTAAAAGTGCTGAACACATCTTAGGGGCTGTGCACATATTACGTAACACTGTTTACAGAGATTTTATATCCCCACCCGCCGTAACGCTTTTTAATAATTTTTCAGTCCAAAATTTCCAATCCGTAACAAATCATCAATAAATGCCTTCGCACTTACAGTGACCGTCGTCAGCTGCGTCGAGTGGTGTTTCCACTAAAACAATCCCTCCCCTTTTTCTGGGTAGACTGCCTTCCCGGAACTGCTGTCTATATTACTTCGGGAAGGCCCAGAAACAACGTCCTATAAAAAGTGCAGTTCTCTATTCGCCCACGTCTGGGTCCGTAGCCTGTAGCCAGCCTGATTCTGCTGGTTCTTCTTCCTCTGTTCATCCGTAGAACCAGGGTTACCGTTAGAAATTTTTGAAAAGTCGCACAAAAGGTCGTTTTATAAAAAAAAAAAAGTCGCACATCTTTTTTAACGTTTTTTTTTTATTAATAAAAAGCATACCAAAAAAAAACAATTGAAACAAAACAAAATGCTTATTGCAGAATCCATTTTTATCATATTTTTTAACATATGCAGATGCATTATATGTATATGCTTCTATACATATTTTCACGTATACTGAACAAATTTACTTAAGTTTTAATAAATTTGGCTGTCGTATGCTGCCAAAGTCAAATGAATGGGATTTCAGCCAAAAAAAATCAAGTTAGGTTAAGATATTTTTTACAAAATTTAAAAATCTCCAAGTAAAGCGCAGTGAGCTTTTTACTTTAATTGCATTCGTTTGATCTTGGTGCATTATTTCTTATTTTTTTTAGGTGAATATATTTGTACTTTAACAAATTTTTATTCTATAATATAACTAAAGCTACGTTCACATTTATCAAATATTTGTCGAAAAAAACGTAACCAAGAAAAAAACTAATAATTTATTTCCTTTAATTCCAATATTTTTTTAATTTTGGGTTCGAATTTTTTAAAAACTGTATAAAAATACTCTTTTGGAGAAGAATTAATTTTATTTTGTAATATAACAATCGTGTTAAATGACACTATCCCTAAGCAAAACTATTGGTTACGTTTTTTTGGGCAAATATTTGATAAATGTGAACGTAGCTTAACTAATGTATACATACATAAATACTATTTTTTGAAATTTCATTTCTATATTTAAAAATAAGTTCATTACGGGAAATACAGGGCCCAAATTACGGCACTCGATATCGATCGAAATTTCAATACAATTTAAATGTAATTTGCCCCCAGTATTCTACATCTTTATCTATTAAATTTAAGGCTGACAGCATAGTGTTGCATGTTTTTACTTTTAATGTATTAGTTAATTTATTTTTAAGTAAAGATAATTTCGAAAAAATTCTTTCTGCACAAGCACTGCTCTGAGGTAGAGCTAATACATGTACGGCCAGTTTGTACAAATTAGGAAACATTGGTTCGTCTAACGAATTCTTTAAATTACCAATTTTATGCCAAAATTGTATACATGACAAGCGTGGTGAATTAAGTTTACTAGGTGGTCTCGTAACGGCAGCTCATTATTTTTTTGCTATGATAATTTTGTGGATATCAGTAGTATATTTGTGGGCATTCTGGCACTCCAATTAGAATGTGTGTATTTTCTCCATAAGGATCAAATTAATCTCCTTATGGGCTCTCTAAAACTCCAATTAGAATGTGTATATTTTCTCCATAAGGATCAAATTAATTTCCTTATGGGAAAAATACATGTATTGGGATACAAGCATTTCCAATTAGATTTTAAACTCCTTATGGGAAAAATACATGTATTGGGATACAAGCATTTCCAGTTAGATTTTAAACTCCTTATGGGAAAAATACATGTATTGGGATACAAGCATTTCCAATTAGATTTTAAACTCCTTATGGGAAAAATACATGTATTGGGATACAAGCATTTCCAGTTAGATTTTAAACTCCTTATGGGAAAAATACATGTATTGGGATACAAGCATTTCCAATTAGATTTTAAACTCCTTATGGGAAAAATACATGTATTGGGGTACTCGCTTACGCAATTAGAAAAATATCATCATTCTTACAATAAAGAGAAATTTGAATGAGAAATTTTATTCCACCTGTCAATGAGATTCTCATTTGAGTAGTTTTTATTAAATACTAAAAATTAGAGTTAGACCAACAGAAATTTATATAAAAGAGCCTTCAGAAATTAAATATAGTTATTGTTTTTAAAATTTACCTGCAACTACGTTCAAAAAAATGGTAAGTACGCAGTTTTACAAAATGTAATTATACAATATGCATATTTATATATATATATATATATATATATATATTGTATAAGTACCTTAGAAATATATGCGTGTACATAGATATGTTTTATATATTTACTATTTTATATGTAAATTACTTATTTTCTTTTTTCTGCTTTTAGATCTATCAACAAATAATTAACTTAGCTAAAGGAATACAATCAGAATATACAAAAATTGATGATATTCCCATAAATGAACCATTCAAAATCATAAATTTTGAATGGAAGGCTACACAATATGGATCCCAAGTTATAGTACATTTGGAAAACAATAAGTGGTTTTATATGCCGCAAAGAATCGTTAAATATTTAAACAGAGAGGATCCTTACTTATCTAAAATGAATGACAAAATTTGGACAATTATTTACAAAGGACGTCAATCACCAAATGGCTCTGCAATATTCGAACTTAACTACAGCTAAATTCTTAATACATAAATATATATTTTATATATTTCTATTATTTTTATATATTTCTTCTTGATACATAAATATATATTTTAATATAATAAATTTATATAGTAAAGTATATGAAACCCGACTATTCATTTGATTTATGCCTAAACATGTCCATATGTATATGCTTGCATATTATTTGTTAAAAAAAAGAATTGTGGTAATTTATGAGGTCATCATAAGGACATCTGATTATATGAAAAAAGTCTTAAGAAGGAAAGACATGCGTATGCTTGCTTTCACTTAGGAAATAATGATATGGAATTTCACAATAAAAGATAAACATCTGATTATATGGAAAAACTCTTAAGAAAGAAAGACATGCGTATGCTTGCTTTCACTTAGGAAATAATGATATGGAATTTCACAATGATCTGATTATATGAAAAAACTCTTAAGAAAGAAATACATGCGTATGCTTGCTTTTACTTATGTTTGTATGTTGGAGTGTGTGGGTGCATTAGCGAAATATATTTTGAAGGACATACAATGTAGTAATTTATGAGGTCATAAATGCGTTATTCATCCCTTCTTTCATAAACGAAAAAATGTAATGAAAAATTTTTATACCTGCGGTACTTATCTGTATATGTATGTTTGTGTGTTAGCTAAATCTATTTTTAATTGAAGGACACACAAATATTTGCAATTACGAACAAAGGGATATGGAAAAACTCTTAAGAAAGAAATACATGCGTATGCTTGCTTTTACTTATGTTTTTATGTTGGAGTGTGTGGGTGCATTAACGAAATATATTTTGAAGGACATACAATGTAGTAATTTATGAGGTCATAAATTTTTATACCTGGGATACTTATCTGTATATGTATGTTTGTGTGTTAGCTAAATCTATTTTTAATTGAAGGACACACAAATATTTGCAATTACGAACAAAGGGATATGGAAAAACTCTTAAGAAAGAAATACATGACCTGGGATACTTATCTGTATATGCGTATATAGTAGTGCCTACAGAAAAAAGTATAAAACCTGCTATTTTTTCGAACAAAATTCTAGTTCTGTGAAATTATTTAACGTAAAAAGATATCTGTGACAGGTTAGTAAAAGCCATTATAATAATTTTAATCTAATATGTACATATGTTTATTGAAATTAATTTTTAAATGTGTTTAGTACCAAAAAATATTGAAAAATGGATTTTCAAAGTGAGGAAAATTTTAGAGAGCATGAAAGATCTCAAGCTTCGTGCTCAAAAAAAAGTATTGTAAAGCTAGTTAAAAGTGCTTTTAAAAAGAGGCTTATAACACTAGCATATGAAAATAACAATGAAGAATGTCTCCTACCGGAGATGTTTATGAAGGAAGCTGAGGAGCCGTTAAAAAGAAAAGTTGATAACTTCTTAAAGGATAATGATGCTCTTAAATTTAATATGGAGATATATGGATTATATGCTCGTCCCAATGTGAATAATGAATTAGAAAATACCCCCATAGAAGTGAAAAATTTTCAAACGAAAATGAAGGAAATTTTCAATTTAGAAGAGTTTTGCGATGAATATGCTTCTAATATTCAAAGAATAATAACAAAAATGGAAGACTTTCAAGAACGGGATAGTGGTTGGACTCTAATTCAACTTTTAAAACTTCATATAAATCTAAATAAATACCAACCACTAAAAGGTTCCAGTTTTATACCTCTCCCAAATAAAATAAAGTTAAAAAAAGCATGTATAAATGTGCAAAACAATGATGAGTTTTGCTTCAAATGGGCAATACTATCAGCATTATCAACCCATAAAAATCCTCAAAGAACAAGCAGTTACGGAGTCAACATCTATGAAGAATTTATTAACTTTAACGGATATTGCTTAAATTTTAGTGGGTTATGCTTCCCACTAAAAATAAGAGATATAAAAATTTTTGAAATTAATAATCCAAATATTAGTATAAATGTGTTTGGATATGACATTGAAAAAGACTTGATTGTGGGGCCCTATTATAAAACACAAGGATCAAAATTAAAACATATCCAACTCTTGTTTTTGCAGAAAAAAGTGGAGGGAAATATAGTTTCCCACTATGTTTATATAAAAAATATATCAAGGTAAGTGTTATGATTTCAAATAAAATTAAAAATTTTGTTTTAGTTTCCTTTATTATACAATTTTGTATTTTTACAGATTCATTAGAGCTCAACAGACAGGTCATCATGAAAGCATTGTTCTATGTAATGACTGCTTACAGAGTTTTCATCATGATCAACAATTGGAAATCCACAGAAAACAATGTAAAAAACAAATTTCGTATGCACCCCAAGCAGATAAGTCTACAATAGAATTTAATAATTATAGTAATAGTATAGATGTACCGTTCGTAGTATACGCAGATTCGGAATGCATATTTGAAAATATTCAAACTTGCATTCCGAGTGGAGATATTTCTTCAACAACATTAGTTGATAGACATGTCCCCTATGCTATATCATATTTCATTAAATGTAGCTTTAACGACAATTTAAATAAGTTTTTTAGCTTTAAAGGTTTAGATTCACCTAGACAGTTTATAGAGAGTTTAATTGGATACGTAAAATATTTAAGCAATAACTATTTATCTAAAGTAAAGCCCATGCTACCCCTAACAGAAGAAGAAAATTTACATTACCATTCGACCAATATATGTCACATTTGTTCTAAACTTATTTTAGATGATTCAAAAGTTAGGGATCATTGTCATATGAGCGGAAAATATAGAGGCGCTGCACATAGTTCGTGTAATCTTAATTACAAAGTGCCAAAATTCTTTCCAGTAATATTCCACAATTTTTCTGGTTATGACTGCCATTTATTTGTGAAGGAGCTAAATAATATAAATGATGGTCCTATAAATATTATTCCACTCAATAAAGAGCTTTATATATCTCTCTCTAAAACTATAACTGATGATGATAGTGGTAAGATTGAAATTCGATTTTTAGATTCCTATAGATTTTTACCAGCAAGCTTAAATGATTTGGTTAAAAATTTAGCTAAGAAAGATTTAAGAGTAGTAAAATCAATAATTGGAGAAAACGAAAGTAAATTTAATTTGCTTATTAGAAAAGGTGTCTTTCCATACAGTTATTTAAATTCAATAGAAAAACTTAGAGAAACTTCTTTACCAAATATAGAGAGCTTTTATAATAAATTAACAGATGAAGATTGTTCTCAAGAAGATTACGCCCATGCTAAAGAAGTATGGAGTACGTTTGAGTGTACAACTTTAGAAGATTATTTAATTCTATATTTGAAATCTGATGTCTTGTTGTTAACAGATGTTTTTGAAAACTTTAGATTTATTAGCAAAACTATTTATAAATTAGACCCTTGTCATTACTATACAGCACCAGGACTTTCCTGGGATGCAATGCTAAAAATAACAGATATTAAATTAGAGTTGTTGACAGATATAGAAATGATTCATTTTATACAAAAGGGGATAAGAGGAGGAATAGTACAGTGCTCTCAACGACATTCTATTGCAAACAACAAATATATGAATGATTACAATGAAAATCTTCCATCTAAGTATTTAATGTATTTAGATGCAAATAATTTGTATGGATGGGCAATGTCTGAAGCTCTACCAGAAGGTAATTTTGAGTGGGAAACAGACATAGAAAACTTTTGTTTGGATAGTATACCAGAAGACTCAGCTACTGGCTATATATTAGAAGTTGATTTGTTGTATCCAATACAAATTCATGATATTCATAACAATTTACCATTTTGTTGTGAAAATAAAAATCCTCCAAATTCTAGCGAAAAGAAATTAATTGTAGATTTAAATAATAAATATGGATATGTAATATATTATAAAAATTTACAGCAATGTTTAAAACATGGTTTAAAGCTACAAAAAATTCATCGAATTTTGAAATTTAAGCAATCAGCTTGGTTAAAACCATATATTTCATTAAACAACTTACATAGAACTAATGCTCAAAACACGTTTGAAAAAAATTTCTTCAAATTATTAAATAATGCCGTATACGGTAAAACAATGGAAAACGTGGACAAGCGTAAGAATGTAAAAATTGTTAATGAGTGGGAGAGCGTAGGGAAGAAAATGGGTGCTCGTGTTCTTATTGCCAAACCAGAATTTCATTCATTCAGTATATTTGAGGAAAATATGATAGCTGTGGAGCTAAACAGAAGTTATTCGTTTTATAATAAACCCATTTATTTAGGATTTACAATCCTAGAACTTTCAAAGTGGAAGATGTATAACTTTCATTATGATTATATACTACCAAAATATAATATCAAAGCAGAGCTGAATTATATGGATACCGATTCGTTTATATACACAATTGAAACTGATGATTTTTATAAAGAGATCATAAACGATATTGATACAAAGTTTGATACATCAGATTATGAACCGAATAATAAATTTGGCATTCCACAAAAAAATAAAAAAATATTAGGTATGATGAAGGATGAAAATAATGGTAGGGTAATGAAGGAATTTGTAGGGTTGAGAGCAAAAATGTACTCATACAAAATGGAAGATATGAATGAAGTTAAAAAAGCAAAGGGTATAAAACGTAATATATCTAGAAATTTAAGTCTATTAGATTATAAAAATTGCTTGTATAGTAAGAAAGTCTATTATAGAAGTATGTATACTTTTAAGTCAAAACTACATGTTTTATATACGTCTTTAATAAATAAGGTATCTTTAAGTTATTTAGACAACAAAAGATATGTGTGTAACAATAGTGTAAATACCCTTGCTTGGGGGCATTATCAAGAATCATTTATAAACGATAGCAATGATGATTTTCTAATGGAATTCGATCATGTAGACAATCAAAAGTCACTTGATTGTATAGATCAATTTATAAATGATTCTGCTGACGATAATTTGTTAATGGAAATTGATTGTTAATGTTTTTTTATTTTTTTAGATTTAAGCAAATTTTTTTTTTTTTTTAAATATTATACAACTAATATATTTATTAATCTTTATAAATTTTACAACTTAATTCAAACGAGTATAGTAAGAAATACAAATTTTAATAAAATTTACCTTGTGTATTTATGTTTACCTTGTGTATGAATGTATAACAATTTTTTTTTTTTTTTTTTTTTTTTTTTTTTTTTTTTTTTTATTTCAATTTATATTTATTGAATAAAAATTTTAGACAAAGGTGACCACAATTAAATGTATTAAAGTTTTGTTTTCGCTCATAATTATATTCAATAGGTCTCCTTAAATAATTAACTATTTCAATTGGAGGTTGTAAGTTTCCAAAGCTATCAAAATATTCTTTATAGTTGTGATTTTTATAATAAGCTACCCAATGAGTTCCAGGACCGTGAAAATTATCTAAATTAACAATACCACATTCTTGAAGTAATGGCTTTTTAGGTAAACGGTCACGCATAAAAACTCCTCTAAATTTACTTAGGTTTTTACCATATTTCATCAAATCTAGATCGGTGAGTGGTCGATTGGGTAGTTCTTTTAGAAGTTTTTTGGAGCTGGTTTATAGTATAGTCCATATCCAGATCTATATGGTTTAAGATATAAACCTCTCCCCATGGCAATTGATTCCATTTGTTTATTATGTCTAGTAGCCTCTTCTAGTTGCTCTTTTCCATTTTTTATATCATTAACAGCCTTAATAACAGCTGACCCACCTGAAGCCAAACCTCCAAGTGCTGACAAAGCTGTTAGGATTGGAATAATTGGAAGAAATCCACCGATTTTTGGCATTGGTATAACTCTCGGAATAGCGATATTAGCTCTCTTTTTCCCTTTAAAGTTTGAATTAACGGCTTTTCGCGCAATTGTAACAGCGGCATTTAAATTGTTTGGGTTTTCATTTCTCAAGAGTTTTAGTGTATTTTTAACAGTTGTTGAAAACAATTTTCTATCACATGCTTTTATCTTTTTACAGTTTCTCTTCTTAGATTTTTTATATTTACGAGTTTCAGTATTCTTCATACCTAACCCAAATTTAACTTTTGCTTTCATTGCGTTTGTTACGAACCAAGCGTGTGCTCGTTCTTTGAAACCACTATCTCTTGATTTTACTCGTTGCCAGGCTTTTTCAGCTAATATTTGATCTGCTTTATTTCTTTTATTAATATTATTTGTTTGTGAATAGGTAATGTCGTGCTCTCTACAAGCTTCATCTAATAAATTTATCCCCTTATCTCCTCTTGCTAAACGTTTTTCAAGTTTTGTTCCAGGTCCGCAATACTGATAACCAGGTAAATGTAGTTCAATAGGTAATTTGTTTATTAAGTTGTTTAGTAAGCCGCTTCCAATCTTACACTGATTGTCTTTAACTTCTTTGTTATAGTTTATAACCATTTTAATGTTTGTTCTTCCTTAATATACATATGTTTGTGTAATGTGTTTCGGAGTAAAAATCAAAATGAAGATATTTCCGTATATAAGATTTAATTTATAGGTAAAACATATTAGTTATAAATATGCGATTAGTAAAGCAAGCCAAACAAATTGTTATAAGAAATGTCGACGTATCACAAGAAAAGAAACCTAAAATTAAACATAGCACATTACTACCCAATTCAATACGAGCACTAATTGTAGGACCTTCAAACTGTGGTAAAACTAACGTAATGATTAGTCTAATAGAAAGTCCTAATGGTCTTACCTTCAGAAACATATATATATATTCAAAGTCTTTATATCAACCAAAATACTGTTACCTTAAGAAATTGATCGATCCAATAAAAGGAATTAATCTTTTTACATTTTCGGAAAATGAAAAAGTTCTTACTCCAGCTGAAGCAAATTCTAATTCTATAATAATATTTGATGATGTTATATGTGGTAAACAAGATAATATTAGAGATTACTTTTGCATGGGTAGACATAAACATATTGACTGCTTTTATTTATGTCAAACATATACAAAAATTCCCAAACATCTAATACGTGATAACGCTAATATGATTATAATATTTAAACAAGATGAAATGAACTTACGACATATATATAATGATCATGTTATTGGAGATATGTCATTTAAAGAATTTACTGATATATGTAGTGAAAGCTGGAAAGATAAATATGGGTTCGTTGTTGTCAGTAAAGATGATGCGATAAATAAGGGACGATACAGAAAAGGTTTTGATAAGTTCATACAACTGTAAGTGGATAAAAAAAAGCAGATAAAAGCAGATATAAAACAGATAAAAGCAGATATAAAGCAGATAGAAAACAGATCGATATCAGATATAAAGCAGTTCACAACCATATACAAACCATTTCGATATCAGATACATAGCAGTTCGATATGAAGAATAACAAATTATTAAAAGATATTGTTAAGACAAGAACGATATTAAAAGAAAAACTGAAAAATATAAAATTAAACGAAGCTGATAGATTTAACTTATTGGAAGATGCATTTAAACCCATAACAAAACCACTGAATAAGATAATTAAAAAAATTGATGATTATCAAACCGATGATTTATTGGAAGATACATTTACACCTACAACAAATCCTTTAAATAAAATAATTAAAAAAACTCATGATTACAAATCAGATGATTATAAATTATATGATGATATATCTAATTCACAACTGCCATCACTACAATCCGATGTCAGTTCTGATAATTTTAATGATGCTGAGGGATATGATGGTAATATAACTATTTACAGTCCTACCAACAAAAGTAATAAATTAGTTGTAAAAAGTGATAGTGTTGGTAATGACAATGACAAAAGCAACCAAAAGGTGATTGAAAATGCTAGTAATCAGTATTCACTAGTTGAAAATATAGAAGTGCTCCTGAGTAATAAAAAGCTAGACCTAGTTTATGGGTTCAACATAGATGAAAGTGGAAAGTGGCGATATGCAAATAATGAACTACATTTTAATGAAGATAATTCTATTCGAATAGGAAATACAACATGGAAAATGACTCCAGGATTATTCGAATTAGTTTTTCATTCAAAACCTATACATTACAATAGAAATGATTTGAAAAATTACAAAGAGCTTTTAAGAAGTACAAATGCACACAAGCGTCAATATCAATCTAATGGTCAAATTAAAGGTACACGAGCATTTAAATATGTTAATATAATAAAACATTTATTTACTACCAAATCAAGTGCATTAAAGAAAGGTAGTGGATTATCGTTAAAATCTGTAGACAATCGTAAGCCAAGCTATATATATTGGGATGATCCAAATGAATTAGTTGACAGATTACGTTTACTTATGTCATCGGAAAGTGTTGGTCATAATAATCACAAAAACGAAATAATTTCCATTGTTGAAGAATTGAGAGAAGCTAACATAATATATTAAAAAATGAGCTATATAAACAAATTTGGAGAAAGTTCGATTAAAAATACTCTAAATAGTAATTCAAGGTTAAGGACATACAAGCAAAATTTACAAATAAATAATTTAACAAAAGATGTGCAGCAAATATATACTACGATAAAGATTTTTAAGAAAGAGTTCCGTAATGAAAATGTAGACTTTTTAAATAAAATGGAAAAAAAGTTAAAGAAAATCGAAGAACTTAAAAATGAATATGAGTCTCAATTAAATATTGTTAGAAGTGATATAAAAAGTTTACGAGAATTGATTACAAATGATATTGGTAAAGATGTTCAACTTATTGAAAATGCTGTGAAGGGACAAATATACTCGTCAAATAAAGATTTTATAAGGAAAATTGAAGAAAGGTTTAATCAAATTGAAGATTTTATATTTAAAAGTATTGATAGGAATGCTAATGTTGATGATGTTAAAAAAATAAAACTTGGATGGCCTAATATTAAAGTAGCAAAGTGATTGACATACATATATAAAATAAAAACATTGTAGACATATACTCACATATACAAAATGAACGTGGATAAGAGAGAAATAGTTAATGAACTGCACAAACAAGCGCGAAAAAATTTTAAAAGAAGACGAGTTATAATGAAAGGAATTGATGATTTATGGCAAGCAGATTTGGTTGAAATGGGTAATTTTGCAGTACATAATAACGGATATCGATATCTTTTAACAGTAATAGATACCTTTTCAAAAAAAGCTTGGGCTATAGCAATTAAAAATAAAACTGCGGCCAACGTCACGATTGCTATGAAGAGTATTTTCACTAGCAACAACCGAAAACCAAGAAATTTACAAACAGATGATGGCAAAGAATTTTTCAATAATACATTTCATCACCTAATGCAATCGAATCAAATTAATCACTATTCAACATATAGTGTTCTGAAAGCATCCATAGTAGAACGATTTAACAGAACATTAAAAGGAATGATGTGGAAAGAGTTTAGTTACCAGGGGACATACAAATGGATAAACAATTATCAAGAACTTGTTAATAAATATAATAACACATATCATAGAACAATTAAAATGTCACCTAATGATGTGAACACCTCTAATGAAAAATCTCTTTTGGCTACCGTCTATAATCACTTAAAAGTTTTTAAGAAGCCAAAGTTTAAAGTTGATGAAAAAGTACGAATAAGCAAATATAAGCATACATTTGAAAAAGGGTACACACCAAATTGGACTACAGAAATATTTAAAATTAAAACTATAAAAAATACAAACCCTAATACCTATATATTGCAAGACTATCAAGGTCATGAAATTAAAGGTGGTTTTTACGAACATGAGCTAATGAAAACTAAATTTCCAGATACATATTTAGTTGAAAAAATTTTGAAAAGAAGAAGAAATATGGTTTATGTTAAATGGTTAGGATTTTCTTCAGAACACAACTCTTGGATTAATATCGGTAATGCTACATCATAAAAATCGCTACAATTTTTAATAATAAACTATTCACTCATCAAACGTTAAAATGTCAATTACATTAACATTAAACGGAGATTCTTCATATCTTGTTGCAAACTATTTTCCACCAATCGAAATAAATGAAAATTATGTTTGTGGCTTAATAAGCTTTGACACATATCACTCAATTCCGAATGTTGATGTAGAAAACAATTTATTTCATATTGGTAATCATGAAATAGAAATTCCAGTTGGATCATATGAATTAGATGATATAGCTGAATTACTAAGAGAGAAATACCATAATCTGAATGAGAGAGGAACTCTTGACATACAAGCAAATTATAATACATTACAAACATACATCAAAAGCAAAACTGATTCTATTTATTTCAATAAAAAAAACTCTATCGGCTCCTTATTGGGTTTTAGCGCAAGAGTATTAGAGCAAGATATTGATCATTACTCGGATAAAACAATAGATATAACAAAAATAAATACAATAATCGTTGAATGTAATATTGTAAGCGGATCATATATAAATAATATGGCTACACATATTTTGCATCAGTTTTCGCTTAATGTTAGCCCTGGATATAAAATTACAGAGGCCCCGTCGAATGTGATATATTTACCCGTGAATTCAAAAACAGTTAATAGTCTTGTTTTAAAAGTCGTCGATCAAGACGGAAATTTAATAAATTTTCGCGGTGAAAAAATAACAATAAGATTACATTTGAAACCTATGAGAGAATGATTATATATAATAAAAGTGAGTTGCAAAAAAATTCGGACTTCATTCTAGCATCAACAACAACGAAATACAAAGCAGAAAAGTCATCGCGCTGTGAAAGTCAATCAGAAGAGTATAAAAGAAAAATTAAAAGTATAAACCCCGAACTAACTACCATTCTTAGTGAAGTTAATAAAAAGTTTTTAAGAAATTTGGGATTTTTATTAAAAAAATAGAGTCAATCATATAGCTGCGAGCGTGAAAAATTCTATAAAAAATGAGTAATATTATTAATATTTTACAAAAACCACATTTTGATAGTTCAATTATAAAAAAGGAGTATCACAGCTACACATCATATCTACAGTCATTTAAAAATAATGATGAAATTCGTATAACAATTCAAAATCAAGATTTATATGTTTTACCAAGCGAAAGTCTTTTATACATTGAAGGACTTGCAACAAAGGAAGATTCAACAGTTTCCACATCTATACGTCTCTTAAACAATTGTATTGCACATCTGTTTGATGAAATTCGATATGAAATCAATGGTGTAGAAATTGATCGTACACGTCATTTGGGTATTGCAACAGAATTAAAAAACTATGTGTCGTTGAATAAATTAGAAAGTGATAATCTAGTAAATGCAGGATGGTCGCCACTTAACAATGATGATCTTACACTTATAGACGGTTATTTCAATTTCTGTATGCCACTAAAATTCTTACTTGGATTTGCTGAAGATTTTAATAAAATAATAGTTAATTCTAAACATGAATTGATTCTTTTGCGATCTAAAGATGATAAACAAGTTTTGAAATCGAATGTATCAACTGAAAAAACTAAGTTATCTATTTTAAACATTTCTTGGAAAATACCTCACATTCAACTTGCTGACGCTAACAAATTGCAGATGTTTAAAACAATAAACAATCGTCAACCTTTAAATATATCTTTCAGAAGTTGGGATATGTATTACTACCCCTCACTTCCAGAAAGTACAACGGTTTTATGGAATGTTAAGTTAGCCAGCGAAAACGAACGACCACGTTTCCTACTTTTAGGTCTTCGAAACAGTGCCAACAAATTTCAACATTGTGATTTGACAGATATAAAAGTACATCTTAACTCTGATACATATCCCTATGATGATTTAAACCTAAAATTTGATAGAAATCGTTTTGCTATACTATATGATATGTATTTAAAGTTTCAATCAACTTATTATTCACGCGATCCTCAACCACTATTAACACGAGAAAATTTTAAAGCTTTGGCTCCAATAGTTGTATTGGATGTAACACATCAAAATGAATCAATCAAGACAGGTCCAATTGATATACGGATTGAATTAAAAACCTTAAAAAATATTCCCGCTAATACGTCTGCTTATTGCTTAATTATACATGATAAAATGTTTGAATACATACCCCTCACAAATGAAATAAGAAAACTATTGTAGATATACTGATTACTTATAAGTGTTTGTTTGTTCGTTTAATGAAAAATATCAGTAAATTAAAATATGGTATAAATATCAAATCTAACTTCTATAAGGTTTATTTACAAACACTGTGTCTACATATTAAGTCATTAAAAAAGATGCTACTAAAAGATATATACGATTTCTTAAAACGGTGTTCCCATATTATTTCCGATGAAGATAAATATAAGCTCATGAATATTCAGTCTCATCTAGAAGCGGCAAATAACATTAACACAACGACAAATAAATTTGGAGAGCATTATGAAGATTGTTGTTGGTCTAACGAAAATGCAACCTGCGGACCAGACACCTGTAGATGTATACAACATAGGATACGTAATATTGAAATGGAGAAAGAAGCAACCACACTTATGAATTTCTATCATAATATATATAATGTTAGCAAATGTAAAAATTGTAATTTCCAAAAAAGCTAATTAGTAATAAAGTGAAATAATAAAATTAATGAGAGAGATATATTTATATATATTTTTTATTTGTTATATTTGTGTTTACATTTATTCAATTATTATAAGTTTCTTAAATCCCGTCTAGTGTTATTTTATTTACTACCTCCATTAATACATCATCTTGACCATCATATAGCGCCAAGTATGATTTTACATCAAATGGAGGCAGCGTCAATATTTCCCTAATATGAACTAGTTCTTTTGTTGTTGCTGTTGTTTTCGCTGATATTTTGGGTTCGATGATATTTAGAAAGATATCCTCGTCTCCATCCAGAAGAAGAAGATATGCTTCAGTCTCTGATGTTGCTGTTGTTTTTTTTGCTGCTTCTGGTAATAATCTTGCTGTTGTTGACATCACTTCTGCTGATCTTGCTGTTTCTGATGATGGTGTTGCTATAGTTGCTATTGTTGTGGTCGCTTCTACTGATGTTGCTGTTTCTGATGATGTTGTTGCTATTGTTGTCGTTGCTGCTGCTCCTGTTTTTTGCAAAGTAGCATTTAAAACCTTGTGGTAGAGCGGGGTGTTCCACCTAGGCTTTTTTAAAATTATATTATGAAGATTTCTATAGTGGCGTTTTTTGTTTGACCATGTTGAAAACGTGATTATAGCACAAATGTCACAAATAAACTTTTGTTGCATTTTTTAAAAAAAAAATTTTTCAGACACAGCACTTATCCTTTAGAAAATACAACTGAACTAGAATTTTGTTCGAAATAATCGTTGATTTTATACTTTTAAAAAATACATATACAGATAAGTATCCCAGGTATACAAATTTTTCATTACATTTTTTTCGTTTATGAAAGAAGGGATGAATAACGCATTTATGACCTCATAAATTACTACATTGTATGTCCTTCAAAATATATTTCGTTAATGCACCCACACACTCCAACATACAAACATAAGTAAAAGCAAGCATACGCATGTATTTCTTTCTTAAGAGTTTTTCCATATCCCTTTGTTCGTAATTGCAAATATTTGTGTGTCCTTCAATTAAAAATAGATTTAGCTAACACACAAACATACATATACAGATAAGTACCGCAGGTATAAAAATTTTTCATTACATTTTTTCGTTTATGAAAGAAGGGATGAATAACGCATTTATGACCTCAGAAATTACTACATTGTATGTCCTTCAAAATATATTTCGCTAATGCACCCACACACTCCAACATACAAACATAAGTAAAAGCAAGCATACGCATGTATTTCTTTCTTAAGAGTTTTTTCATATAATCAGATCATTGTGAAATTCCATATCATTATTTCCTAAGTGAAAGCAAGCATACGCATGTCTTTCTTTCTTAAGAGTTTTTCCATATAATCAGATGTTTATCTTTTATTGTGAAATTCCATATCATTATTTCCTAAGTGAAAGCAAGCATACGCATGTCTTTCCTTCTTAAGACTTTTTTCATATAATCAGATGTCCTTATGATGACCTCATAAATTACCACAATTCTTTTTTTTAACAAATAATATGCAAGCATATACATATGGACATGTTTAGGCATAAATCAAATGAATAGTCGGGTTTCATATACTTTACTATATAAATTTATTATATTAAAATATATATTTATGTATCAAGAAGAAATATATAAAAATAATAGAAATATATAAAATATATATTTATGTATTAAGAATTTAGCTGTAGTTAAGTTCGAATATTGCAGAGCCATTTGGTGATTGACGTCCTTTGTAAATAATTGTCCAAATTTTGTCATTCATTTTAGATAAGTAAGGATCCTCTCTGTTTAAATATTTAACGATTCTTTGCGGCATATAAAACCACTTATTGTTTTCCAAATGTACTATAACTTGGGATCCATATTGTGTAGCCTTCCATTCAAAATTTATGATTTTGAATGGTTCATTTATGGGAATATCATCAATTTTTGTATATTCTGATTGTATTCCTTTAGCTAAGTTAATTATTTGTTGATAGATCTAAAAGCAGAAAAAAGAAAATAAGTAATTTACATATAAAATAGTAAATATATAAAACATATCTATGTACACGCATATATTTCTAAGGTACTTATACAATATATATATATATATATATATATATATAAATATGCATATTGTATAATTACATTTTGTAAAACTGCGTACTTACCATTTTTTTGAACGTAGTTGCAGGTAAATTTTAAAAACAATAACTATATTTAATTTCTGAAGGCTCTTTTATATAAATTTCTGTTGGTCTAACTCTAATTTTTAGTATTTAATAAAAACTACTCAAATGAGAATCTCATTGACAGGTGGAATAAAATTTCTCATTCAAATTTCTCTTTATTGTAAGAATGATGATATTTTTCTAATTGCGTAAGCGAGTACCCCAATACATGTATTTTTCCCATAAGGAGTTTAAAATCTAATTGGAAATGCTTGTATCCCAATACATGTATTTTTCCCATAAGGAGTTTAAAATCTAACTGGAAATGCTTGTATCCCAATACATGTATTTTTCCCATAAGGAGTTTAAAATCTAATTGGAAATGCTTGTATCCCAATACATGTATTTTTCCCATAAGGAGTTTAAAATCTAACTGGAAATGCTTGTATCCCAATACATGTATTTTTCCCATAAGGAGTTTAAAATCTAATTGGAAATGCTTGTATCCCAATACATGTATTTTTCCCATAAGGAAATTAATTTGATCCTTATGGAGAAAATATACACATTCTAATTGGAGTTTTAGAGAGCCCATAAGGAGATTAATTTGATCCTTATGGAGAAAATACACACATTCTAATTGGAGTGCCAGAATGCCCACAAATATACTACTGATATCAGACGTGAAAATGGTGTAATTTTTTGACAAGCATTATTCACTTTTTTGTTATACATATACTTATTTCACTATGATGATATTAAAAAAGTGTTGCCAAATGAACAATAATCTGCGAATTGCTTTTAAATTTTGACGATTTTTTTTATAAAAATAATAAAAACATTTTTTAATTTACTGCCAATTAAATGCTTTTTGTGAGAGACTACAAAAAAGTGTAAAAAGTTGCAACAAAATTAAAAAAGTCGCAAAAGTCGGTGATAAAAAAAAAAGTCTCACAAAAAGTCGCAGACCGCCGAAAAGGGGTCAAATTGCGACTTTAGTCGGGTGAACGGTAACGCTGCGTAGAACGTATTCGACGTTGTTGCCCACAGCGCTCCATTTGTTCTCACATTGGAGCATTTTGTTGACAACAATGTTTTCAGGGTTAAACTCGCCGATCTGATCTGATCTGTCAATGTGTTTCTTTCCACGTGCCATTTGGTGCAGTTGAAAAACGTGTGTTGTTCGGCGTCGTCTTGCGTCTCGCTGCAATAGATGCAACCGGGGTCGCCTGTCTTACCCATGCGGTACACATATTTCTGGAAGTACCCATGACCTAAGAATAATTGGGTCAGAAAGTAGTTTACTTCCCCAAATTCTCTTTGCGTCCACCTTTCAATATTGGGGTTGAGCTTCGCCGTCCATCTACCAAACGTTTCTGCGATTAAATTGAGTTTGAAAACGAAAAACGAAGCATGGAACATAATGTTCTATTATAAAGCATATGTAGCTTACATGTACTTCTGAAAAGCGCATAGTAGGCACATGAAACGTAGACTACTTACTCCATACATATTATTATATATCATTGGAGAGATAATAAAGTCTAGTTTTTCTACATGTATTTGCAAATAAGTATTAAAAATTGCCAAATTGAGGGAAAACATTTTGTAAAACTCATATCGAGGTATTATCTATATAACAGTTTTGCGATATCAATAATAGAGAACATAATTTGGATTTATTTGGTTAAAATAAAGATGTGATTTTTATTTCAACAATAAAAAACTAAAAGTTTTTATATAAAACTTGAATAAGGAAAACCCAATTTTAGATTAAATCGTTTTGCTTAATAAAATTCGCCTCAATTCGTCTAAATATGTGACAATTTAACATCTTCTTTCATTGAATGCAATTTAACATGTGCACCAATACTGTAACTAAAAATTTTTCCTTTGCACACAATTTTTATTTGGCTTATTTTAAAATATAAAATCAAATTTTGCACGAATTTCCAACCCCTGGTTATTAATATTTATTTGAAGTCGCAAGAAATTAAATAACTGGCACAACTATAAAAGTCCCAAAAAAAATAGATAAAAAAAATGCTCGTGTCAAGTTGTTTATTTTCTTATGACAACATTAGACATTAAATGACGTACTAAAACATGATTTTTTTTAATGAAAAAGTAGTTAATTTCGAAGATAAAACGTTCTGAATTCTTATTTATCTGAAAAGGTGTATTTTTGTTCACCCAATTGTCTTTTAGAAGCCCTTTCAAATTAACATGGAATAAAGTTCAATATTCATCATACTACACAGTCAAATAAATTAAAGACCGTAAAAATAATAAATATGTACATATAAATATCCCATCAATGAAATTAAATAGTAAATTTAAAAACATTTAAATAAAGTTATATAGTTTTTAATTTATTCACTACTTCTGGAATGTTTATGGGGTTTTTTTTTTTTTTGCTCGTACATACATACGCATGAGAACGGAATACATTGACATATTCTGAGGTCTTTAGGGCATTTCGTTAAGCTGAAATTGTATAACACGCGTTGCTCTAATTAACGCATTGTAAGAGTTTATCAAAAATGTATAATGCTTGTAATTGTATGTTACTACGTAGCATGCGTAGCCTTAAATACAAAAATGTATTTATACACATGACAAAAGGTGAAATTATTTATAGATTTTAAAACCGATCTTTACCGGCACTACAACTACTGTCACTATTAATTTTAATTCACTCTTTTTTCAGCAAGCAAAAATTTTAAATTAAAATCAATTAAATTGACAATAAAATGTTTGTTGCTACAATTAACATTTAAAACGTTACGATATTTGCAAACCAGTGATTTGTTTCTTATTTCTTCGCAATAATGATGAATGGATCGTGTGAGATCACAGTAAAACAGTTTGCAGAGTACAGTCTGATTCATTATTATTTTTCCAGAAATGTTCTTGTGTTAAAGCAATTTAATCAAAAAACAGTGTGTTTGAAAGAACACTTTCTTGAAATAAAAATTCAAATAAAAGAAACACGCAGCCAGAAACACACAGACACATACGAGAAAATTGTGACTCGCTTTAGGGAAATCATGCCATTAAGTAGTGATTTTAAGAATTAAAAAAAAATATAAAATCGTCTGTTCTTATCGCTCTAATCATTTTAAATTTTAATTCTAATTTTATGACACTTTTGTTTATAAAATCTACAATTCTCGCATTTACGAGTATACACAAAAAAAATAAAATAATTTGTATTTATTTTATAATTCGTTGCCAAGAAAAATTCTTATAATGTTTTTCTCCCTACTACATGCAGCAGGGGCCATCAAGATCACGTGAAATGTATTTTAAATCTTGGATGGCTATTTTTGGCTGAACTTTTTTTTAATGTTGTTCTTTAGATATAAGTAAGTAAATATATGTACATATGTATGTATTTATGTATGTATATGTAGCCTGCAGGAAATGTAGATAGTGAAAATGTACTGATTGGGTGGTGAATGTGTCAACACCCTGTAGTAAATAAAATAATCGGTTCATAAGAACAATGACTATAAATTACACCCTGTACTAAATAAAATAATCGGTTGATAAAAACAATGACCATAAATTAACTAGTTTGCAACTGACTACAAATTGGTTTAAATCTCATGCAGATATCAACCAAACATGTTGAATAGAGGCACACGTAAGAAATAAAAAAAAGCAAAATAAGTACATACACAAATGAAAAGAAATAAGAAAACAAGAGAAGCATAGAAATAAATAAAAAAATATATAAACAATATAAATATACATATGTACATACATATATATACATATATATACTAAATTTTAAAAAATTATTGCAATGCACAGCTATTTAAGTACTAGCAATTATGAAGCGCATTTATTTGAGCACTATTGGTAAGTATCTTGTACAATCATAAAAATATGCCCGATTACTTATATATATACATATATATATTTATATATATCGTATTTTAACAGATAACGGAAAAGAAAATGATAATAAAGCGCCTTTCCAATGTTTCCTTGAAGTTTTGAAGCAATTTTATGCGAAATTGTCAGAAATGACATGTAAGATGAAAATATTTATTGTGTACAAATGTATTATGTTTTTCATATAAAAATTTATACTTCCAGGCGAAATTAAGGAGCTCAAAAAATAGTTCAAACTCAAAATTAAACTATAATGGCTGCATTGTCAGTCCAAAAAGTAGTAACTGAAAGCTTTGTTCGCCAGGAAAAAGACAATGTGGAAATTAAGAATGTTTTTGTAATAAACAATATCGAGAAGTTGAAAGCGCTTTTATCATTTTCCAAATACATATTCGTGCTTCTTCTACAGACAAATTCTATGCAATTATCTCTGAAAGGGAAGTTGCCAAAAACGTTAATGACAATTCTATCTTTGCAACTGATTCTGGCTATAAGTATTGATGGCACTCATGGCAAAAACCGCTTGAAGAATTATAAAAAAATTTTGGTGCATTGAAGGATGCGGTTCGACCTCTCTATTATTATTATAGTAATTTCTATATATAAATATATGTATGTATATAAAATGAATTAAAACTAAACTGCTTAAAAATTAATTTAAAAAAAAGTGGTTTTTAAATAATTTAGTATAAACTGAATATAAATTGGTTGAAAAAGAAGTAACTAGTAGTCAATTAAAAAGTCATGCAGAGATGGCCAATTGACTATCGCCTATGATAATGAGTCGGCGACAAGGAAAAAAGTCACTTAGTCAACTAGATGTGGTTATTAAAAAATCAATATGAAGTTACTTAAAAATGTGTTTGACTTCCTACAGGGCAGTAGTACTCTTTATACACCCCCATACATTGAATGCTTTATGTTGTAGACATTTAGCATGTGCATGCATGTCATTGAGAATGTACTAGTTACATTAAGAATTTTGACTAGGTAGTGATTACGTGGTTCTCATGGGACCAAGTGAAGACATTCGCACCAGAAATTTACTGGTACATTTCAATAATTTAAGTCCACCTATTAAAGCAAACTAAAAAGTGTAGGCATATCGTTGACACTGTCATCAAGAAGTCAGCAGTAGTCGACAAATTGGTGAGTTGTCACAAATAAAACCAAATGCACCAAACAAGTGGACAAAATTGGTGACTTAGGGCACTCGGCCCCCAACTACACAGAATATGTATACATACATATATTTGTATGTATTAACGTATTTACACATACATGCTGGAAGAATGAACCTCATCCCCCAGATGATTATGCACCACCGGCACCGTTCTTTTTATTGAAGAACAGCATATGAACGCAACTCCAGTAACTTTAAGGGGGAGGAAAAATTTCGATGGGAGACTGATTTACCGTTTCTGCTTTTAAATTCAAGTTTAATTTTTTTTAAATAATAAACTGAATAAATATAGGTATGTACAATTAAAAAAAAATCCAAATTTTCTATATATGTATGTACATATGTATCTACTAAAAATGTGGACAAATTTTATCTTAAAAAATAGTTTCTTTAATTTAGTTTCGCCTCATAAAATACATACATGAGAAAACAGATATATCGTCACATATGGCGTATATGTACATACTTATGTACACACATACATTGAAATACATACATATCGCTCCTTTATGGCAACATAGTCAGAGCTCAAAAAACCAAAATTTGTATAATACTAAAAGAAAATGTGTTTCTTTTTATAACCATTTTTATTTGTAAAAACATTTGCAACAAAAAAAAAATGGTAATACGGGCTAACGTTTTAAACATTTTAAATTAATTTGCCAACTTTAATAACGATTAAATAATTAATCATTCTCAGAAATCGAGTATAATAGAATTGCAATATAAGCTATTTTCTAGAAATAATTTACATATCCACTCCACTAACGTCGGAAAACACATCGTTTATTTGTTCTTGAAAATGAAAAAACCACAGTTTCTGTTCTCCAGAATCTATTTATAAAACCAGTTTTTCATTTCATTTTTATTTAATCTTCTATTAGTGATATTAAATCCAAACAAAAATAGAATGAAATCCCCATAATTTTTAACAAATTCAATAGAACAAACAAAATCATGAATTGAATACGAAATGAATGGTGAGTGAAGCCTGTTTCGTAGTTTTAACAAAATATTGTCAGAGAGTCATTGGCGTAGATAGGGGAGGGCTGGGGTGAAAAAAACCCACCCAGAGCCGCTTCTGCCCACCCCAGACTTTCTCCTTTTTTTATTTGCTATTTTCGTTTAAAATTTTTTGTAAGCGTATTGATATTTTCAATAGCAAAACATAAGTGTTTACTTTGCATTTAACAAAATTTTTGGATCTGCCTGAAGATATTCCTTCAGTTGATTATTGGAAGTTAAATATATATTATCCAGTAGTCGATACCATAATTTCTAATATGGAATACCGATTCCATTAGCTAATGCTGTTAACGATTTCTTTAAATTAGATTTGGAAGGCGCTAGCGAATTCACTATTAATTACAAAAATGTTTTGCAAATTGCTTGTGATTCAATGAAAGCTGAAGCACTAGTACTTAAGAATATGTTTAAAAATATATCCAGGGAAAAAATTAAACTTTGATATGCTAAAATCCAAAATTGACAAGAATATTTATCCAAACATTAACAAACTTTTACAAGTGGCAATAAGCCTTCCTAATAGTTCTGCTAGTTGTGAAAGAAGTTTCTCAGCTATGCGTAGAATAACAACATGGTTACGTAGTGCAATGCTTCAGGAACGATTTTCAAATTTAGCAGTTTTAAATATTGAAAATGAAATAGTGAAATACAAAATAACTTCAGAAGAGGTATTAAACATATTTTGTAAAAAAAATAGAAAACTAACGTTAGAATAATAAATTGATTTTAATATAATTAGTATCAATATATGTATATTAAACTTGAAAATACTACATAGTTACCCTTAACTTTTTAAATACTTTGTTTTTATTACATTTATTCCAAACTGAATTTTTGTGATACAGTTTTTAGTTTTGTTTTAATAAAAAATTATTTTGTTTTAATAAAAATAGGATTTATATTTTCTTTTTGCGAAAACGGTGCACTTGCCCACCCCAGAATAACACTCTAGCTACGCTTATGCAGAGAGTGATATAAAAATAAACTAATTATAATAACGACGACATACCGTTCCACTGATTCACAATTAGATATTTTTAAATGAATAAGATACTAGTGGACATAACTACAACAATACATATACATACAATACAACATGCATACTTCTATACATACGTACATTCATTCCGGTCCTCTCTCTATGGAGCGGAGTCAAAGCAACGGTTAAATGATCGTAATCAAATAATTATTTTTGCAAACAAAAAATATTTCTTCACCGCTGTGCTTATTTGATCTGCATAAACTTATCACGGTTATTTACCCCATAATCATTCTTTTTAGTGTCATATACTCGCACATAGTATAAATTCGAACAAGAAGAAGAAGAAGTTTGAAAGTATCCCCAGAATTACAGAATGTCAATGTAAACTGTAAAATTCTCATCAATGCAATTCATCATTTCATTAAGTACAAATAGAGAATAGAAAAATTTTTAATTAACTATCGATCGATAGCTACAAATTAAAAAAAAGCTTATTGGGCTTCATGAAAATTGGTCCCAAACCAAAAAATAAAAATGGCCCCAAACTTTTGTATTGAAAACAACAACACAATCTTTGGGGCCATTTTTTATTTTTAATTTAATAATTATTCGTCAAGTATGAAAAATGGCCCCAAAACAGGATAAGTAAAATATATCTCAAAAACTCTTTATATCAACAAGTACCATTTGAGAATATTATTAGTAAACGGCGACGTCGGCAATTTAAGGGTGACCGCCATTTTGAATGTAGAATGACTCCGTTTTATATTGAGGTGTATTTTTATAAAATACTTTCTATTGTTAATTGTTAAACATATACAAGCTCGCTGGAAGGTAAATTTGGAGAAGCCGAGTATACTACATAAATACATATGTACATATGCATTTATGTATGTGGATGTGTGCATGCATATGCATACAAATTACTCATTGAAAAATATTAGATAGATTATTTTTTCAAGACATGTTTTTGAAACTCCAAATGCTTACTTGGTCGTATTCTTTCGGAATTATTATTTTATTTTACAAATTTACCAAGCCATTTATTTGAAGATGAATGACAGATAAAAAATACACCAACGAATGAAATACAATGACCTTGCTTGTATTTCATATAATGTTTAGGTAAATGTACCCTCTTAACGTAAAAAGTTAAATTACCATGCAGTTCTGATGATCGTGTCGAAAAAGAACGTATTACCTGTCACTGTACAATTACAAATATAAAATTTTAATCATTCAATTTTTTTTTAATGTTGCAATGTACCGTAGTTTTTCATAGATAACAAATTTTAATTTGAAACTACAATGCACAACATTATGTGAAAGAAGGTGGGCTATAGACGGCAGGAGTATAGAAAATAAGCTGAGTCTTCTTCATTTTAATGAATGTATATTTTTATAAAGTAGTTAATACTGAACACTATCGAAATGAAATATTTATATTGAAACAGAAACTGCCAGCACTAAACAAAAGAAGAAATGGAATTTGGAAGAATGGAAGAAAATGAAAATTTTTTGCTTTGCATTTGACGTAACATCGAAAAGTGATAATTAATAGTGTATAATTTCATGACATATTCTAAACTTTGCCATTTAAAAGAATTTCTTTAATTCAAGAACAGAAGAATATTACTACAGAAGGAACTCTCTTTAATTTAATTTATGCAAATGAATTTTTCTGGTTTCTTAATTTGTATTATTATTATATTTATTTTTTTAATAATGAAACGAGCAAAATTGCGTCAACAAGCTATTGACGAACAAATAAGTATGTTTGTATGGATCGATTCATACACAATATGTGTACATATGTACATACGAGTACATAATTATGTATATAATATTATAACAAAAGTGAGAATATACACAGCACATTTATTTTAAAGAATAAATTGTTTATTATTCTTTACTAGTAATGACGTTTATTTAACTTTATAAATAGCAAAAGAAGAAGAAAAATATTTATATTATTAATGAATTCTGAAACACAATTTGTTGACCAACGTACTATTTGTGGCATCAATTCCATTGCAAGTAAAATCAGTAAAGGTTGCTGTAACAAAAATCACGACAAATATTCAATGCAATATTTTTAGCCGGCTATAGCACCAATCCACGATTGATTTTCACACGACAAAAAAAAAATACACCATATGCCTTCATATAGACAAATTGCGCGAAAATCTCATGGGTTAATGTTATGCTGTAATGCAACAAACAGTGTTGCCGGAAATGTTTTCTTGCCAATTTCTAGAATATAGTCTCAAAGACCACATTTTTAGAAGAAAATCTAGGATTTAGTTTCGAAAATATTTTTATTCAGACTAATTACTATCCCACCTGAAATATTAAAAACTATTATGTACTGATCTTTGTGAATAAGAAGAAGTTCTTTATAGGCGGCGCTATGAAGATTTTTGTAATTCCTAATACGAAAAGTTGATAACATAAAGTAAGTTTATATTTTTTGTGTCGATATATGTAAGTTGAAGTAAAAAATTTTCAGAAAATTCACTAATCTCGCTACACGAGAATAATATGTGACGTATGTTGTGCAATGTTGCCGTCTGGCAAAACATAAAACTTATTCACCTTAACTTGCTACTGAGTGAAGAAATACTAATTAATGCATATGCTTTACAAGTAATCTTATTATTGATATACATACATATTTTAAAAATTCGCTAAGTTATGTAAAGTTAGACATGTTTCGTTGTTACTTGTGTAGTGTTTAGTTAGCAATGTTTATGGTTTAGAAAATATCAAAATACATATTTTGATAATTTCTGGTTGCATAAACCCGTTGCAATTCTTTAGCATCAACGCATTTAAGTATTTAATTGTGTAAATATTGGGATCATAATGACGCAGCAGTAACTTTAATTTTTTATTAATAGTTCTTAATGAAATTGAGCAAAGATTTATATACCTACCTATCAATATTTACATACATATATAGTGTGTATATTACATTATTTTTTCTTCCCAATGAGCGTTTTATTGTTTAGCGAACAAATTAAAAAAAGTTTTTAAAAATATTTCAAAAAACTTTATGATATGTTAAAAGTGCACAGTTCCAAATGCAAGGCGTAGGTACCGAGATTCTCATGCCAGAATGGCTAAATATTAGTGTTGATGCCACAAAAACCTTGTTGATTCTATACCAAGAAGATTAAAAGAAGTTATTAAAAAGAAAGAATTACTCTACAGGGTATTAAATTTTTCAGATTAACTACAATATCTTTCACGATATCGAAACAATTCGAAAAAATTTGTAAATTGTTTTAAAACAAGAAAAATATTAATACATAAAAGATTTTGAAGAATACATTCCCGGGCTATTTCTTTTCGTTTAAAAAATATATACCTACAAATTGAAACAAAAATGACCGCTCTGTGAATATTTTTATCTGTATCTGTATTTAAAGCCATATTTTCACGTTTTCTAAATTCTTAAATTCTACGTTTTTATTTTCTGTCTTATTTTTGATTATATTCCTCGTACTTTTACATGAGAGTACGTACATACATATATTTTCATAGTAAAATATTTTCATGAACATCACCTAAAAATTACGTTAGTTTTATTATCTATGTATCTACCTGTATACATATAACATGTATCTATCTATGTACACATATGCATTTATGTATGTGTGTATATTTTACAATTGTATAGATTTCTTTTCAATATATTTTTTCAATCAGGGAAAACTAATGAAAAACTACGCAGTTAAAAACGTTATACGTTCTGATAACTACCATAGACTACATATGTACATATGTACAAAAAACTAGTTATATCTAGCAAATAGTACAGTGCATTAAAAAAGTATACGTACACAAATGATTCGCTTAATGCCTTCTTTCGAGCTCTACTACAAATATTTTCTTCAGTTAATTTATACTTAATTTGTTATTTAAAACAAATTTATTTTAAGACTGACATTTTTTATGAAGACATAAACAAGTAAATGTTAAGAAATCGTGATTTCTTTTTTTTAGTGTCGGAGATGCTAATAAATTTATTACGATTGCGTTCATATTCGTTTTCCTCACACGTGTCTGTTGCAATTCTCTGTACAAACATCGCAACTTTGTGTCGACCAATATTTACTTCGTTATTGGAATTTAATTGACGGCTAAAAATTGTACTTTTGAAAAAAAAAAAAAATTACATGGTAAATAAATCTGAATTTAGTAAAACAATTTTTTCCAGAATATTTCACAGATACAGAGACCCCAGACATGCCAGTTTACATATTTGTCTATTTCTTTATTGTGATTAAATTCCTTATATTTTTATTTTTAATTTGTTTCACATACACTTCATTTTAACCTTCGCAAGTGACGTTCAACTTTATGGCTTTTTTTGTACCAACATAAAAATGTTAATTAATTAATACTTGGATGAAAGGGTGTGTTCATTGAATCAAAACGGTTGTAATTTGGGGCTACAAAACAATTAAACAAATATGATATACATACATATGTATGTACCTAGCACGCAATTCATCATTGGAATTTCCTCTAAAAAATTGGATTTAACAATGGTCCTACTATATGGTCTGTGTAATAGTACAACAAAATATGCATTAAGACTCAAGATGTCAAACAAATTCTATACATACAAAAATGTTATTAAATTTTTTTATATATAAAGTATGACATCTTCAATATTGATCAATGGTCAAAACACAACCTTCTAGAAAAACATCTGGTGATTTGCACAGACGTTATATGTATGTAATGCGACCATGAAATTCAACCGAGAAACATAGTGTGTATGAAAAGAAAACTGTTCTATTAGTCGAATAACAAGTTTAATTTTTACAGATTATTTTTTTTTTTTTGATGTGAAAACCCCTCATACAACTTTTCCGAAACCAGACATTGAATGGGCAGTTGTGAAGTGTGCAAATTAATTCGCCAAGTACAACAAAATTACGTTTTAAAAAATGGTATGAACAGTCTAAAAGTGTAAACAGTCTTAAAATTTGTTTTTCTTCAGTGCGATATTTTCTCGTTTTTATTTGTTTTTATTCAAAAGTCCATGTTGTATTTATGATAAAAATTAAGTACGGCTTAACATGTGCTGCACTTATAAAGATCATTTACTTGAAATTTATTTATTTTTTTAATATTAAGAATAGATGAAATGTTTATTTGTCTTTTGAGCGGGTGGAAGTGAATTATAAAAAAAATATATGCAAACAAAGATTTTTTTACATTTGATACTTAACTAAATATTTATAATAATTGTGAAAAAAATATCAACGAAAATTTTATTGAAATACATTTGTATGTATGTATGTACTCGTATGTATACGCAATAAATATGAATTCTCTATATACAACTGTTTCAGAATAACATTTCCGTAAATTAACAAAAACTTAAATGAACAAATTACTTAAAAGTTTAAGTCGCACTAAAACTCAAATACTGTATGACCTTAATACGTTTTGGAATTTACCGGGTGTTTTCTTTTTGAAGCAGATAGATCTAAATTTCAGAGCTAGCTCCTTTTTGATTTTGATATAAATTACTTCCAAAATTTAATATGTTCCATCAAGATTTGCTGTATTTATTAAAGCGCTAATAGTTTTCCAGGCTTTTTGAGTTTCGCTTGATCAAATGTATTAAATTAAAAATTAAATAACTTTCAGCAATTATTTCATTAGCTAAATTTCTTCCATTTAGTTGTGCAGATATTTACATTTAGAGAAATTATAAAAAGTTTTGTGTGGGAGATAGCCTATTCCCTCATTGTCTAAAAATTAACTATATTATTTGGAATTCCACGATCGATCTTACTGTTTGGCTTGCTAAAGAAAACAAACAAACATACAAAGAATTTTTTTTTTGTAATGCGAGTAGGTATGTATTTATTAAAGTTTAATGACAATATAAGGGAGCATGGAAGGCATTTGGGATCATAAGAAAGCGAAAGCGTTTTGTTCGATTTCGGTGTGCAAAATTTATATTAAAATTATATAAATACATATTTTTTTTAAATATAAGGTCAATTCAACAGATTAAACATTTTTAAACTTGATAAATATGTTATTTGTATTGGAAATATGTGTGTGTGTTTTTTCTTGATTAATATTTTTCGCGAGGTCTCTAATCTTTCACTTCTTTCAATTTAATGTCAAATAAATAATATTGAACTTTTTCAAATACACAAAAACAGTTTAACAAATATCTCATTCCACATAATACGAAATACACACACACACATATACATATATATTTATATATGTATATAGATACATATACATGAATGTGTATAGTATCTATGTACATTTGGCGTGAGTGCTACATACGAGTATATACGAAAATTTTTGAATTAAAATTTATTAGACTGAAGCAATTTAGAGAATTTTGAAACGCCTGTATTGAAAATTGTTAAGGACGGATGGATTCCAGTAGTGGTCACATACCTACATATACGTATGTAGTGTCACATACTACGTTAAATCGATCAACATTACTGTGCACATGGATTAATTTTTGACACAAGAAAAAACAGCATATGCAGTAGAAGACACTGACATAAACTACACTCAAAATATTATGTGGGCAAATTTAAGTGCGTAGTACTGTTGCGTTTCAAACAAAGTAAGTATGTATGTTCATATGCAGTTAAAAAAATAAATACAATTTTAACTTCAATTAATTCAGTTAATTCTAAACTTTAAAAATAAACTAACTTCAGTTAATGTAAAACTTTTTTGAATAGATTCATTAAAATTATGTTGCAATATTTTTCTTCAGCAAATAAAGCAAAAAAGTTATTAAGGGTTTGGTACAGTCTATATTTTATTTCTCTTCAGTTTTAAATAATAAATCTCATATCTACATATATGTAGCAATATTTCAACAAAATATTTAACAAATTCGGTATTTTGTTTGCTTAAGTCAATGTGCCTTTGAAAGTAATAAAAATATTTCACATTGTGTACATTTTTATTTTTGTAAAATTGATTCTAAAGAAGAAATTTTTATTTTCAATTTGAATAAATATTTTCTTGCTTATCAACAACAAGGCGCTCTAATTTAAAATTGTGCATTAATTTTTAAAAAATAAATCTATGCACACATATAAGCATTCACACATATACGAGTATGTATGTTTGTAGATATGTATTTGTTATTTTATATTTGTAATTAAATTTGATAAGAAATCTTCGTGGTTGGTCGTCATTAACGTCAATTTTATAGATTAATTAAATCCAGCGATAATAATAATAATACTAATATATTCCGACCGATCCTAATTATGCTGATGATGAAATAAACTTTATTTTGTATATCACACAACGAATTTCTAAAACTTTTAAAATTGCAGCCACACTTTCATCATCAGTGATTATGTTTTTTTTTTTTTTTTTTTTTTTTTTTTTTTTACGGATCGGTTGATTTCGATCGTAGTTTTTATATAAACAAATCGTATGCGAAAATTGAATACGAGAATTACATTACTATAAAATTATTATGAAATATTATACTAATTCCTGTATTACGCCAGCTTTATTTTCTTTTTAAAATTTTATTTTATAAAAATTTATACCAGAGTGAATATTATTTCATATTTTCCTTGAATTTCTGAATGTCATATACATAGATCAACGTTCGTTTGAAACTTTTACATTTCGTTGTGGGATTTGCCATAATTTTTTATATTCGGATTTTCGCTGAACCCAGTAGTAACTGATAAAGCATTATTTACACTAATTTCCTCTATATTTATAAAATAGCAATCATTGCATATTGAAAATAGTTCTAGTTATAACACAATTGATTAGAAATCCGCATATTATGAACTGCAAAATTTCATAATCTTTTTAGAGAGATATAATTACTGAATTGCGCAATTTGTAAACTGAAAAATTTCATAATATATTTAGATAGATAATTTTATCATCATTAAGAGTAATTTGCAAAATTATAATTTTATTGAAAAAAACTGTACTCGATGAATGTACGGGTATATTGATGAATTGATGAAACTTATATATATGTATATACGAGGTTTGTTCAAGAGAACAGGAGGAGACGGGACGATTCAACAGTTGACAGAATGATCGAGTCAGAATATATGGAAAGCTGTGAGTAAATATGTACATTGAATATGTTCTAAGGAGAAATATCTAGATGCATCACAACAAAATTATTCCCTAAACACGGGCAATCAGGAACACTACCCAGCTAGATCACGCCGGCAACATTTGACGGACTCAGACGTGAGTGAACTGGGACCAGTCCTTTTCTTTTCCGAAGAAATGCAGATAGCGGTCCCGGCAAGCATTCTCCCAAGATAAAGAGGAGAGATTTTTTTATTGGACACACCAGTCCAATTTTGACTGGCAGCCCGCTTCTCTCGACTTGCCATGTGTTGCAGTTGAAGAAAGTGTGTTCAGCGTCACCGTTTTATCGCTGCAGTAGATACAACCGGGGTCTTCAATCTTACCTATACGGTGGAGGTACTTCCTGAAGTATTCATGTCCTGAGAAGAAAAGTTAACTTAAGAAAATAGTTAACCTCTCCGAAATCCCTTTTTTTCCCTATTTCTACAATGGGGATTAGCCTCTTCGTCCACCTACCGGTCACTTCTGTGCTCAATCTATTTTGCCATCGTTGGATGGTTCTGATTATCCGCTCGGCTACTCTAATACCGGTATTCTCTCCCTTAGAATCTCTCGCCTCTTTATGCTCGCGTGCCAGAAGGTCAATGGGTATCTCTCCACTAATCACTAGGACCGCTGCGCTCACTTGCATATAGGAGTATCGCGCTTGTCTTGCTTTGTATTGGTCCGGCGATATTCGCCATTAGCATGCCTGTCACTTTTGCTGCCTTGGTGGCCGCATGCTGTATTTGAGCCCAGTCAAGTTTGACGCCCAAATATTTCACTGCCTTTTTCGTCACTAGGGGCATATCGCATATTTGCATGGTTACTTCCAGCGGCATGTGACCTCGCGTCATCAGGATAAAATCCGTCTTATTTCAGGCCAGCTCAAGCCCATGATTTTCAGCTTTATTTGGGTTATTATCATGATGTCGTCATAGCTCAGGTTCCAGAGGTCGGGACCAAGTATTGATCCCTGAGCTGCTGCAGAATATATATACATACATAGATATGCTTAACACACAACAAGTGAGAACAATTTTAAAAAATTATTTTTGTTATATCTTTATCCGAAGATACAAAAACTTTACAATACAAATTTTAAATGAACAGTTTTTTTTCCTAGAACTATTAGATTTTATAACGCACATGCGTTACCTTAATCTGTTTATGTACTTGTTTGTTTGTACATATGTAGATATGTCAAAAAATATTTTTTTCATAATTCCACAATTTATCTTCTAAGAAAAGTTAGATAACATAGATGGGAAACTACATTCAGTAATTATCTTACGACATATAAAATATTTACTTCGCAGATTTCTTTTAATTACATTTGTTTTATACATTTAAAAATTATTGTGAACTTGACTAAATTCAATGAACTTTTATTAATTGATGATTTAACTTTTAAAAAATAAATATTAACATATTAACACTACGTACAGAGTGAGTGAGAGAGAGAGAGAGAGGCGGAGCGTGAGCGAAACACTGTGTAAATGATTTAACAAAATATTATTATTTTGTTGATAAATTTGTTTAAAACTTAAGAAAAAATTTACACATAAAAAAAGACATTTTTACCTTAAATTACTGTTTGTTTATAAAAGTTCATTTACATTTAATTTATTATAAATTAAAATTAAAAAAGTCAAAATATAATTAAATTCGTATTACATTTTCTCAATAGCCTTCCGAATCTCCCATTTTGTTTATTTAATGTTGGAAAAAACTGATATCGGTCAAATTAAAATTATACTTTTATGTATGTACATATGTATGTACTCGTATAAATAGCGCAGACAATTAATTTAACCGAAAAAATTAATTCCTTAACATTATAAACGGATCGCTTATTCTGAAATTAACATTAATTGTGTGAACATTTGCAGTTTTTATGAAATCTTAGAATAGACAACACATGATCATGGCAAGATCATGTTCATATACTGTATGTATATGCATATGTACACACATTCTTTTTTTTAATTTTAATTTCATTATATAAATGTTTTTATAAACATTTTAGCCACGCGCAGACGAAATTTAATATTGATGTGCCACCAACGCTATAAAAACAAAAAAAAATCGAAATCAGCAAAAATTATTGTTTATAGATTTATCTTGTTAAGTTGCCATATTGAATTGTTAAAAAATGGTATTCTCTAAAGATCAACCAATTAAAACATTCAAATAATCTGTAGAAGAAAGCTTAATTGTTTTACAACTCTGCTATTGCACGTTTTGTTAATTTTTTTTAGAGCATTGTTGTAGCGCCTCTGGTGTTAAGGAGACGCATTGAATTTCCTACAGACCAACATAAATTACGACGCAAAGCGCAAAGTTATTTAGCGCTTAGATTTTAGGCTGAATTGAGTAACCTAAATTATAGCGTTAACGTTGCGCCAGAAACAGTAATGTTTACTCACTTTAATTATTGAAAAACTCTAAATAAAAATAAGAAATAGAGATGAAGACGCTAAATTGAGCTGAAAGTAGCTAAAGTTAGATTACTTAACAAACAGCAACAGTACTTTTGCAGCCAAAATTGGATTTTCCAATTGCAAAGAGTTGACGCCGCGTTATTTCGGTTGGTTTCATACATTTTGTATGGGCATGAGAAATTTTGACAGCCAGACAACGCTTTGCGTCGTAATTAAGGTTGGTCTGTTAAGCTGTGTGAGCAGTCATTTTTATTAATTGTTTTACTTCGCCGACGATTCTGCTAATCGACGAAGGAGGGCGCTTTGGTATACATTAGCATAGAAATGTACCAATCGCTGCCAGATCAGTTTTAAGTGACTAGTGCTATGCTTTCATCACTTAAACAGTCCAACAACAATTAATGCAATGCCACGCTTTTGTGTCCTCTACTAAATATACCTACAGAGCGACACACAAATATGAAGAAAATTCCTGGTTCTCTACTAGACCAATTATTCTTAGTATGTGGATACTCCATATGACTGTAAAGTGGACTTACTGCGTTGGAATGTCACTGGCAACACTTATTTGAATCACAACAAATCTATACAACACAACTACAATTTTTAAATGCTTAAGTAAACAAATTTTGAGTTTCTGTTTTTTTTGTAACGAATGATGTGTCTGTGTTTAGATTTTTTAAATGCATATTTAAAGTGGAGCTGTATACTTAATTACTATGACACAGCAGAAAGCATTAAATTACACAATAATATACGAATGCGAATGAAGCGATAAGGCAGTGGAACATTCTTCATTTAACACAAACTGCACAGTGGGAGAAAACAAATTATTGCAGCACAAAAGCATTGAAATGATCCAGTTTTCTGTGGATTCTCAATTTGTAAGTCTAATAACACAGGGGAACAAAATCGAAAAAATTTTAAAGGCTTTAATAACCACTATATAGATTTGATGCATCATGCATACCTAATTACGAAAATGGTAAAATTTTTCAATTCTATGGATAAGATTTTTTTTAATTTTTTACTAAATTTTGGAATTTTCGAAGGGGCTGATTTACCAATTTTATCATAACTATGGAACGACTTGTGCAATTTTGTCACAAAACATACTAAAAATTTGAAATGAAATTACTTTTAAGCCATGCTAATATTATTTTTTTATAAACTCAACGATTTCGGAATTATTTAGACTGCAATAATTAAAATTAATTTTTTTTTTATGCAAAATTGGTAAATTTTTATTCTTAAAAAAATATATATAAATCGAAAATGGCAAAAACTTCATATTTTTATTACATGATTAGAAAGGTATGTATATTCCAAATAAAATAAACTTTACTTCATGAAAATCGATGCATAAATGTTGATTTTATTCAAAATACAGTGAAATTAACCGATTTAAAGATTTGACTACGTTGAAATAAATCCTTGATATGTACTCCACCACGTATTAGTTATATTATATTATTATACATATGTACATAACTTGACCTGTGTAATTCATATAATTCAGAGTTGTTCTAATAGTTAAAGGAACTTAACGTAATTGTTTCTCATTTATTAAATTTATTATTTGAGATATTCTCGAAGTTTTCTGTTTGAAAATTTTCTATTTATTTGTTGATTGTTAAGCAATGTCTGTCTTTATGCCTTAAAAAGGAAATAAAATATACCCATATCGACTATAAATTGTGTGCTGTGTTTTGTATAAGTTTCTAAGTTCTTATTCTATTCATTTTCAAAAATCATTTTTAAATTATCAAATTGTTGTTAAAATTTTGGGCATAAGATAAGAGGTTTGAAAGTTTCGAAAGTATGGTTGAAGTCTACTGATGATTTGGTAAAGCACCAATGAAATTCATATAGACATTGTTTAAGTACATATTGACATATAAATAAAATGTTTTCAACGTAGTTGTTTCTAATGTTCATCACGTGTATTTTATCATTTCTTATTTATATCTTTAATTTCTGAAAATTTAATATGACAATTATTTATTTTTCTAAAGCAAACAAGTGTCCATATGATCGTTGAAGTTGAAAGTTTTCATACAACGTACATATATATGTATATGAATTTTATATTGTCTCCATTTCTTCCTTCGCTTTGTTTTTAAGTAAAATTTTTCTAATTTGTTTTATATCTAAGTACCTATTTACATAATTATCATTTGTAATATTATCATGTACATACATTTCAACTGGCACACGTCAAATCCCACTTTTAATTCCATTTTGCTAACGAAAGTTTTCAAATTTGTTTTTATTTCATCAAACACCGTTTTGCAATCAATGTATGAACAGACTGGATAATTTATTCACACGAAATAATTAATTGATGTATGCATTAGTGATGTTACGAATACTCGCATTCGTATTCGACTATTCGCCTATTTTAAGATATTCGTATTCGAATAATTTACACATACATTAAAAAAAAATAAAAAACCATACAAAAAGTTTAAAAAAGTACGAAAATATATTAATTTATAATAATTTTTATATAAAGAAAGAAAACCCTTTATCTTTGACGCAAGATAATCATCCCCATTATGAATGTCGACGTCGACGTCAACACAATACTATAGTCGTCGTCACATTTGTATGCTGTCGACATCAACACAATGTCATATCGGTATTAACTAAAGGTAGCATTTGTTTTGACTTTCTGTTCTGTTTCGTATCAGCTGTTCGTTTTTTGTTTGTAGAAAACATATATTTTCAATTAGTTGTTCCGTTCTGTTACGGACCATTCTGTTGAAAACAGAATTTTACTTACAGTTCTAAGTGACAGCAAAAGACAGCTGCTTGTTTCAGTGAACCCTGCCGATCGGTCCAAAATTGCCACGAAACGCTGATAAATTTTTATTATCACCGCCGCCATCGACTTAAAGCACATTAAAAACAAAACGATTTTTTAATAAAAAAATTACATTCATGAAAAATTTATAGTGAGTAGAGTTTTTTTTTTATTAAATAACGTTTTTAACTTATTTTCTTTAAAATTATTCAACCTGATAAATAAGAGGAAGCGTGAATACCGGCGCTGCCGCCGATAATATATGCATTTTCGGCTATGTATATTCTGCAAGAAACAGCTGATACGTTTTTACAGAACTTCTAACTACAAAAATTCAACAACAGAACGGCACAGAACAGAACAAAAAGTAAAAGTCAAGACTAATGAGGCCTTAAAGGTATTGTGTTGACGTTGCCTTGTTATCGATAATATGAAATAAATAGATGTCATAACTATAAATTTTGACGTTAGTTTAATTATTTGTTCTTTTTTTTTTAATACATATGTGAGAAAAATGTAATTTTTTGTGCCCATTAAAAAAAAAACTTTTATTTCTTTCATTATATTATATATTTCAATAGAAACCTCCTTTTGCATAACATAATGATGCTCAAAAATTCATTTCGTTTCCAGCTTCACGATTTTGACTTCGTTTTCCTTTTTTAGAACTGACTTCCACTGTAGCCAAATGTGCGGCATTATCAAGCATACAAAACTCTGTTTCAGTTATGTTTAGTGTTGCCTTTTCGCCAATAGAGGGACCAAGTTAGCAGCAGCTTCTTCCTCCTTTTGCATTAACTTCTGCTTTATTCAGCATCAAGATTTTTTTCACTTTGCATTTGAAATCTTTCCTCACCTGGTCATACATATAAACACACACATTTTTATTTGGAAGTGAACATACATACTATACGAGTACAATCTCTTTTTAAACTTAAATTTTAAAATAAAATCTCTGAAAAGAACGTTACGTAATATGTGCACAGCCCCTAATCAATTCTCAGTAGAGGAATCTTGGACTTCAAAAATGGAAGAACTAAAATTTAATATGTGAAAGTTCACCGCGACATGTGGCTGCGCTATTTGCGAAAATATGTGCTCCCAAACAACACTGAATTACTAATTAAAAGCGCAAGCAGAGTAAGAAAAACGAAAATGTATGTATATTCATATGTAGCTAAAATGGATTTAAAATGTTCAGTAGTGGTTTTCAAATTCGGCATCTCAATGTCATAATAATGGTACATACCTAAAGTAGTGTAGGTTTTTTCAATTTATTGTTAATGACGCAAAGGGAGGGATTTTTTCCAATTAAATTTGAAATATTACATGGCTCTAAACCTTAAAAGTAATATTCGTATTCGTATTCGACGAATATTGTTTCAAATATTCGCATTCGTATTGGTATTCGCGAATACTAAAAATTGATATTCGTAACATCACTAATATATCTACATAACGAGTATTTACTTAAACAACGTTATAAGTCTAAAAATAGAAGTTTTGCAGAAAACTAATTTAAAGTTATCAATTTGCATACAATTATTGGGATATTAATTTCCTATTTTGATCCATAACTAAATTGTAATTTGATCTGTAGTTGCCAAATTCTATTATGGATAACAAATAAACTCAAATTTTATTCACTTAGTTAGTTTTCAATAAGTCATTTCACACTCTTTCATATTATGATTTATAACTAAAATTGGTTGTGAATCATAATAAAAATAATAAATTACATTATTTATTCTCTAGATACTATTACAAAATAATTTGACTGACGATCAATTCTGCATTATTATTTCTAAGTTTTCATTTTATGACTTACAACATTCTTTGAGTAAATGAACGATGATACGTAAAGATTTTAATCGGTTTCTATTAAAAAATTCATTCACTAAATAAAGCAAGATTAAGGGAGTGAGTCTGATGAATTATATATAATAGTATTTGAAAAATAGAAACAAAAATAAAATTTCTGTTGTCTTATACAAATATTTATAGACTAAAACTAATTATTTTAATTTAAATAAAATCTCGGCTGATTACAGTTACACATGTTCAATTCAGCAAACAATCCGATTCAATGTCTTCTCGTGAATTTAGAACAGAGATAATGTCAACTTTTGATCGAAATTGCGTTGTGGCTTTTGGGGGAATTACAAATGAATGGCGGCGGAGTGTTCTTAACAATTTTCGACTGAAGCAATAAAAAGCAATTTATTTTTATCATTCCTTTGCAAATGTACATTTTGTATTTGGAATAAATATCATTAAAAACTTGAAAGATTCACATTAAACAATATTGTGTGTTTTTTTTTTTTTTTTTTTTTTTGTTCTTTGAAACAAGTTAATATTAATTTCTTGAGAATTTTAGTATCAGTTATTAGAGTCGTATCATAACTTATTTATTATTTATATTTGTCATAACTTATTTATTATTTGGCATAAGTTTAAAAATTAATTTTAAAATCAATCAGAATTGTTGCCATTTTTATTTTCTTTTTATGAAATGCATATAGTAAAGCAAAACATTGTATTGCGGTGTATGTTAGTGACGTTACGAATATCAATTTTTACTATTCGCGAATACGAATCTTAATATTTCAACTGAAATTGGAAAAAAAAAGGTCTCTGGTTTGTGCCAGTAACAAAAAATTTAAATAAACTGTCACCCTACTATAAGTATTTAACATTATTATGACATGGCGATGCCGAATTTAAAGACCACTTTTGAACATTTTTCAATTATTTTACATATAAACTTTCACATTTCCTTTTTCTCAGGTTTGTTTAACATTTTTTAAATTTAAATTTACTATATCAGTGCACATATATGACTTGTAAAAATAAAACACACACACACACATGCATTTGGATAGATCAAATGACAAATGAAGAAAACGATAAACGAAAATGGCACGCACTAAGTATGAAAGATAATGTTCGATCATAAGTTGTAGCCTATAAGGACTTTTGAAAAGCGCATAGAAGGCACTAATGCAAAAAATTTATTATTTAAGGTCAGATGAAATTCAAAATACTACATATTATATATCATTGGAAAGATAATTAAATCTAGTGTTTATATAAATGCAAATAATGTGAATATTTAAAATATTACCATAACATTTTTGCTGATTAAATAATTAAAATAATATTTTTTCTATTTGTGATATTTTGAAACCACAAAGTTATGGAAAATTGGCCATTTCGGATGAGCTCCACGCAAAGAAGCCATGGCGGACATTTCAACGATGTTTTATGCAACAGATATTGCCATCAATAGGTCTTACAAACGTTAATTCAAATAAAATTTCAAAACTAAATACCAATACAAATTGTTATAAAAACAATCATACAAACAAATACATACAATTGTACTCTTCAATTCATTCATTCATTTTAGTCTCTTCTTATTACAAGTCGTTAAATTTATATTGGCGCGAATTGGTTTTAACTAGAATTTTGCTGTACGAAGAAGATTTTATTATTTGGAATCTTGAATTCTATTTAATTAAAATTTTATTAAAACTTTTTTGTAAGAATTTAAGTACAATTATAAATGTGTTTAGCTAATTTATATATAAACATGCTAATAGAATGACTAGAGGAACAGCTGTCCGTCTGTTTTCTTAAGAAAACATTTGGTTAGTGATGCTGTACTTTTTCGAGATGTTTTCGTCATCATTTATTTACTAAGTTTTGGAAATTATTTAATAAATTCCTCTATACAGCGGATAAGCGTAAACTTTTCTTTTGTGTGTGTATTTTTTATTTTTTTTTTCTATTCACACAGTTTTGTTTAAATGCCGGGCTAAGAAGGTTGTATTCGCAAACAAAATAAAATTTATGTCAAATTTTGACAGCTGCTACTTTCAAACTAACTAGTTGCCTACTGATTAGGAACATTAGGCGTTGCCAGAGATTTTTGGTATGAGTTTAGGACGTCTATGTATTGTAAATATGCATTGAAACTTCCGTTTCGGAAGTCGGTCATACATTGTTAAGTTTGTTTACTAATAATTTCCCAGAGAACAGGAAATATCTTTAGTTTTTCTTACAGAAAGAGCTGTTAGATTTGTAAATTTTTGTCAGGGTGTTTGTTAAAAGTAAGTGTAAAGCTACGTTCACATTTATTAAATATTTGTCTAAAAAAACGTAACCACTAGTTTTGATAGGGATAGGTTTTATATTACAAAATAAAATTAATGATTTTACAAAAAAAGTATTTTATCTATATAGTTTTTAGAAAATGCGAAACCAAAATTAAAAATATATCGGAATTAGAGGAAATAAATTATTATTTCTTCTTGGTTGCGTTTTTTCCACAAATATTTGATAAATGTGTTAATAGTGTGTGACATAGTAAAGCTGGATTCACCCATTGTTTCGGAACAAAATTTTTGTCCGGACAAATTTTTTTTATATGAAGTTTGATGTTTCTCTTTTTAAAGCTATAAACACATAGACCACAGCGAGCACCAAGCAGCAATGTGTCAAAAATAAAATACAAGAGTTTATATGAAAATGATTATTTTGACGACAGCGAAGCAGGTTGTAGTCTATGCTACTTTTGCTGTTGCTGCCAAATTAGACTAATTTCTATTTCCATAAGCAGCAATAAGCTGATACAAAGCTGCCAATATGATATAAATGTTAATAAATGTTACAGCAATGAGAGCTAAAAATATTTTGTTTTAATTAACCGAAAATAACATAACAAAATTAAAATAAATAAATATATTGATGTGCTTTTATATTTTTACTCGATTTTATAACATTTTGAGCTGGTAATTTCATTTTTATTCTTGTGAAATATTTATGTGGCAGCTCTGAAATATGTAGTAAAACAAAAAATTTAAAAATTATATCGATACTTCAAGTTCATTTGTCAGCTGCTGTAGTTCTCAAAATAATTCAGTAGCTATCTACATGGCAGCATTTGAAGCCAACTGCATTTGATGTCTGCTGTTGTGAAGTCTGCTGTGGTCTATGTGTTTATAGCTTAAGAGTGAGAAAAAAAGAGAACAAAATTTGTTCGGAACATTTTTTGGTTGAATTGGTTTAATTTTAAATTTTGTCCGGACAAAGTTGAAATAAGCTGCCACCTTGTAAAATTAATAAAACACATGTATTTCATACGGTAGCTTTGATTTTTCAGACAAATTGTTCGAAATGAGTGAGTGAATCGTGTTGCAAAAATGTTTCAGAACAAAAAATTTTGTCCGGACAAAAATTTTGTTCGGAAACAATGGGTGAATCCAGCTTAACAATATGAATATGTACTTCCGATTTTTTCTTTGTATTCGATTAAATATTTTAAAGAAGAGAGCTAGTTAAGCAATTAAAAAAAAAAAAATTTTTTAATAAAAAAAAAACAAATATATACCTATATACGTATATTTTTTTTCAAATTCACATACTTAAAATTTTGTATCATTGCATTGCGTCGAGTATATTAACTATTTGAAATCGTATTGTTTTTCAAGTGGACTGTTACAATAATATGGTTTTTTATTCAATTTATCTCCCTGGAAACGATATTTGTTTACTTGAAATTTTTAATTACATTTAATATTCAATAATTAATAAGCTTTTAACAATCGAATAAAATGATTGATATTATTGTTATAATGGATCAGTTCCGCCTTTATGATCAATTTAAATCAGACAAGAACGGCCTTCTATAAACTTTGCTTTTTTAATTTTTAACCTCCAAACAAATTTCATTGTATGAATAATAAAAATACGTATTTAATAATTATTTTAATAATGGATAAAACATTGAACTAATAAAGTGATTAATTGTATTGCTTACAGCTTGTTTGAAAATAAAAAAAAATCTAAACATAAACTCACATAAAATTATAAAGGGTATTAAAAGAGAGCAATTCAAATTAGTGGATCAAATTAGTATCTGTTAAACTTCTTATTCAGAATCAACAAGCAAAGTTTTATGGAACAGATTTTCATAAAAAAAAATTGCTTTCCAAACCTGTTATAAAACAGGATGCTGTCATTGACGTATAAACTTCACAACTGCTCGTGGCTTGTTAACTATATTTTGTAAGGTGGTTTGAAAGGACAACAAATTATTTTGCATCGAAAAAATTTCTACAGAGACGAATATTTTATAAATTTAAATTACTAACATATTTTCACTAATATAAAGTTACATTATCAGTACGGTGACAATATTTTTCGACAAAAAAAAGGACACTCAAAATTAAATAAAAATTATTGGTAGGTATTAACTTAATTACATAGATATATTTTACATCAACAAAATACAAATATAATTCAAACAATGTAATATTAGTGACTAGTACAAGTAGTTACATACATATGAATGTACTTATTTTAATGTTTAAAACAGAAATTAAATATACCTAGAAGTTCATACGTCGTTAAAACAAAAAATTAATTAATTAATCAAAATTATATTAATATTGCATCACAAAACGTAAATTACAATAATTCATTTTTTTTTAATAAAATGCCTTAAGCTGTAGCTAATTTCATTTACCTTTAAGAAACAATTTCTTCAATGGTCAAATCTATCAGTTTTTTTTTTTTTATTTTTCAATGTTGCCCATACAAACGTATGGGCAAATTTACGTATTTTTGCGTTTATCAAATAAACGCTTTTGTAGATAGGGCAGTTTATTTTTCGTTAATAAAATCGCTAAATTTGGTCAGACAAGTCTAAATTTTTTTGTGGTTGTGTATTTTGATGCATTGCATCAGGATTTTTTGTTAGTTAGGGCCATTTGCGTTTTAGCGGACGATATGTAACATATAAGTTTCATGGGTAATTTGTAAAAGATAATGTCTGGAAAAGCCAATTACCCTTTTCCCTAGAAGGCACAGGACCAAGGTGTGGGTATTACCAAGATGACAAAACGTACCCCCAGGGGGAAAATATAATATATTTTTTTGCGAAATCTGGAAGCGATAGGAGGCAGGAAAATCTACAGGAAAATACCTAATATGTCAATATTTGTTAAATAGATGGCGTCCTATATACTGTTAGGTTTTATACAAAGTTCACGCGGGCAAAGCTGGGCGAGCCTGCTGGTTAATGTACATACATACTTTAACTAATAATAATTACGTGTATTCGTAATAAGAATATAAAATATACTTTTAACTAGTCGAAAACTAAGTATGTACATACTTAACGGAGCGTTAGAAACGAATTTATTTCCTCACTAAAAAAATTCTAAAATATTTCTGTATATTTTAGCGATAATGATGAGAACTCTGATTTCAATTGTTTAGAATAATCAATCCAATTAAACTGCAAATTGCTTTTGCTTATGAAACAAAAATAATTGAATTTTGTGAGAATGATGAGTTTTACTTCAACAATTTCTCATGTTTTGCAACATGTGAAATAATTAAATTTCCTCACGTGCATCTTATACAATTAGTTTGACTTTTTTTAACTAAATTATTAAAATTATTGCTACTTATAATTCATTTATAACGGCTTAAGACTGATTGTATACAAAACACAAAAGCCAGAAGTTATTAACTGTTTTTAATATTTAAATAAACATGTATACAAATTATATGATCGATTGTAGGTTTATTGGACTCGTGTGTTGTCTTCTTTAATTAATTAATATTGTTATGGCAATTAATTTTATTATAAAGTCAGTCATATAGACAATTTAAGACATTGTGTTATTTTTTTTTTTTTTTGTATATTATATGTATGTATGTTTTTTTTAGCCACGCTTCCAATACAATAACGACAGACAGATATAATAATGACAGTTTCATTAAAGCTTTTCTAATCTGGAATGTCAACTGATGATTTGGTGTAATAATCATCATTGAAACGCATTCATATTGGCAAACAACAACAAAATAGGAATATCTGAAATAGTACACTTATTAATTTACTAACATTCACTGTTTGGATTTTGCAAGATTGAAAGTTGATTTTTTGTGAAAAAGTAAAATTGGTTGTAAATCATAGTAGAACAAAAATAATTAATTTGTAACGCTGACAACTCAATTTACACTAAATTCATACATGTCTTTTTTCAGTTTACAGAAAAATCAAAAGAGAACTTCAAAAACGAAGTCTCAAAAAAATGTATGAATTGGATAATACTTGGACAGTATTAATAACATTACTTTAAAGAAACTCATCTAGTTTTTATTATAATTAAAAAGTGTAATTGGCAACTTTGTAATTGAATTGGTTTAAAGTAATTTTTAATAAAATTGTCATAATTTTTTTTTTTTTTTTAATTAGGACCAGCACTCAGGGGATGACCCCTACGTATGCAGTGCACTGTGCCGGAACTCAGGAAGAGGGATACGGGTAGAGAAGATCGATGTTGAAAATTTAGAAGACTTAACTCTTTCACAACTCTGCTTTGCGCGTTATGTTAATTTGTAAGGCAGTGTTGAGGCGCCTCCGGTGCATTTAACCGACGAAGGAGGGCGATGTTGTGTACATTAGCTTGGATAGCATCAATCGCTGTCGGAAAAGTTTTTTAGTGACCAGTGCTAGTAGGCCTTCATCACTTAAATAGTCCGACAACAATTAATACAATGTCTCACTAATGTACATTCGAGAAATTAATGATGTTGATTGGCTTGCTCTGGCCAGGCTTGTTTGCTTACAGACCAACCTAAATTACGACGCAAAGCGTTGTCTGGCTGTCAAAATTTCTCATGCCCATACAAAATGTATGAAACCAACCGAAATAACGCGGCGTCAACGCTTTGCAATTGGAAAATCCAATTTTGACAGCGCATCAAGAAGTGAAGTTGGCTGCAAAAGTACTGTTGCTGTTTGTTAAGTAATGTAACTTTAGCTACTTTCAGCTTAATTTAGCGTCTTTATCATTATTTTTAATTTTTATTTAGTGTTTTTCATTAATTAAAGTGAGTAAACATTTCTGTTTCTGGCGCAACGTTAACGCTCTAATTTAGGTTACTCATTTCAGCGTAAAAGCTTAGCGCTAAATTACGTTACGCTTTGCGTCGTAATTTAGGTTGGTCTGTTAGTAGTCAACGCGCTAACCACTTCAGCTAACACCACCCTCAAATTGCGAGGAACAAAGGAACATTTTAATATCAACATGTGAATATTTTATATACTTTCTTACAATCAAATTATTGTATGTAGTAAGTAAGATTTAATTATGAAAACATTATGAGTGTCCAAATAATTGAGTTCGGTTTTCTTCTTTTTACTTATGTATGTTTATTTACTATTTTAAATTACGATTTGTTTAGCAATTTTTGAAAAATAAATAAATATGTAAATATTTACCACACAGTCAATGAAGCAAAAAGCTATTTTCAAAATCAAAAATGCTAAAAATTAACACACAGTGAATGTTTAGGGTGAACAGACACACACGCCTAAATAATTGGGGGAACAGAAAAAGGCTGGTTTTAGGCGGTTTTTATGTTTCTTAAAAAGTTATAACCATCATTTAAAAAAATTATGTATCTGTTGAAATCTTTAACGATGAACTATTTTAAATTAAATGTGTAAATACGTACATGTTGTATTGTCGTTTTCTAATTGAATTCATACATGTATTTTTTGCAATTTATTATTTGTTTCGTTATGATAGATGGTATTTTTGGGCAAACATTTTTTTTTGTGACATTCACGCGATTTCTTTTGTGCCTGCCTAATAATGAAGTCATGTGATAATTTGTTATCATATTTTTAAGCAAACAACACGATAAATGCCGCCTTGGATTTACACTCGATTAGAACTTTTTAATATTGTATAAAATGATGTGTTATAGAAGCAGCTTAGAGCAAGATATTTAAGTATGTTTGGCATACCAATAAAATTAGCAGAAAAATTAAAAAAATTTACCAACAAGCCAAATAAAAAAATTGTCAAATTGTATAGCCAAAAACTATTCTTTTTGAAATGTACATTTTTTGAACATAAAGGTCGGTTGTGTGAGATATTTTACTTACTACTAATTGCAAATATGTACGAAATTAACCCTTAAACAAACACAATCACCCTTAACAGAAATTTAATGAAAATAAATGAGAGCAAACCTATATGCCCTATCCAAGAACTTTCTAATGTAAAATGTTTGAGAGTAGTATTTCCTATTGTGAAGTATTTATCAGTACTTTATAAATACTTTGTAAACATAATTGTAAAAGCAAGATATTGCAGCGAAGTTACATCTACCGATGAATAGAGAAAAAGTTAAAATTATACAGATATGACTGCACATTATGCAGCATTTGAAACTGCGCTTCATCCGATGTAGATTTAGTAGGTGGGGCAAAGCGGGTCGCGCAATTCTCTCTCACCAGACAATTGGTTGGATCTTGCGAATTTTATAACACATAATATATCACCTCGATAAAATCGATTGCGTTCATTTAACCTTTAATCTCAAGTAACTCTCACTGCATTTATTTTTGGTCAAACTATACTAATTTCAAGTCATGTTACTATGAAAGATACTACATGTAAGCTGAGGTGATCGTAAATTAGTTTTCACAATTTGATAATACATAATAAGAATAATAATTTAAGTTAAGTAAATATTTGTTTAAAAACATATAAATTTAATATATTTTATTCTTTTTGCAGATAATGAAAATAAAATAATTTTTGTTGACAACAAAAACCATCAGTTCGTCGCACACGAAAGTGCAAATTGACAGGTGTTTTTAATTATCTTCTTCAGCAATTTTTATATATTTTTATTATTTATTTAGCTGATATTAAGTGTAAATTAAAATGTATTGATTGCTACAGATTGTAAAGTCGTGTTAATTCACTTTATTTACTTTTCAATTTTTTTGCAGTTTTTATATCTTATTACTTTGTGTTGATTCTTTTACTCTATTTCATGACCACCACCATTGTTTATGGAAACACAATAACATTTTTCTTTTCCAATAAATTTAACTGAATACTACAAAATGTCAAAAGACAAAACAAAAACAATGGGACATACTTTGCTATTTATTTATTGAAATTTTTTCTTTGTCACTGTGATACCACGGAAATTTGCCCATTCGTCGAAACCTGCACACAGAAAAAAATATTTAATTTTTTTCACCATTAACTCTTTACTTAAAAGTATGTATAAAAAAATTTGATTAAATATTTAATTTATTTAATTAAATTTTTATACTAAAATTATTTATTACAATTAAAAATTTAATTAAATAAATTAAATATTTAATCAAATTTTTTTATACTTTTAAGTAAAGAGTTAATTGGTGAAAAAGTTTTTTCTGTGCAATTTAATCAGAAAATAACCTGAAATAAATAAAGTTGAGGGTGGTGTTTTTCTGAAGTGGTTAGCGCGTTAACTACTAAGCAAAATATGAGTTAGGTTCAATCTGTGGCCAGACCAAGTTATCAATATTACAAATTTTTACATTAGTGTGGAATTGTATTAATTGTTGTTGGACTGTTCAAGTGATGAATGCAAAGCACTGGTCCATAAACATTGCTCCGACAGCGATTGATACGGTTCCAAGCTAATGTACACCACAGCGCACTACTTCGTCGACTTTCTACTACTTTTCGAATATTAAACGAAATACTCTGTGGAAAATATTTACAGCAAACATTTCTTTTTGTGTATTTAACATTATAAATTTGTGCAATTGTAAGGATTTCCTATGAATTATGAATGGTCTTTTTCGTTTAGTTTACAAAATACAACACTCGCAGCAGCTGATTGGCCAAACAAAAGTTAATTCTCACTACAGCAATTCACTTTAATGGTTTTCCCAAAAATTCACGACTTTATTTATTTACCTGATGCTCTGTTAATTGATTCAATGGCACAATAAAAAAAACTCCGTTAATTAAGCAACACGATCAATAAAAGCAAATAAACCTACAACTCATGATTTTTTAATCATGATAATATTTAAATAACTGAAAAAACTTTGTCATCATCGAACGAATTGGAGACTTTTAAAACTGTTTGACAATGGTGACTATTATGAGCAACATTCGATCGTTATGTGTGATCGTGGAGGGCGGGGATAAAATGAATTTTCGTTTGACATTTTTTTATTCGACGAAGAATAATACTATTGTGAATTTTACTCACTTAGTTTGTAAAAAATTGCACAAATTTGTATCATTTGTTACTGAAACTAAATAAAGGGTGTTTTTTTTAAACCCGGTAGAACTTGATATGTAAAAAATAAAATAAAAAAATTGCGAAACTTTGCAAATGGTTGCTAAATAAACAGTACAAACAATTGCAAAATTCTACTAACACCTCGCCGTCGAATAAAAGTATTTTATTGTCATACTAACAAATTCTTCGGAGGATTCTATAATATGTGAAATTTCTTGAATATCTCCTGATCTATAAATTGTCCACAGTATGGTACGTTGTCGTAGAAGCGACGCAAACTTTCAAACTTACGATGTAATTCAACATTTGGGCTATGTGGCTGATGTGCTCGGTTTACGCGATTTGCGTTTTACATATAAAAGATTCAAATTAATAAAGTGTTTCACAATTAAGTTATGAAAAATTAAAAATATGTATGTATATATGTATGTATGTATATAAATCAAGCATTAGTTCTCTAACCATTCATTGCCAGCGACATAGAAAGTGTAAATTAGAAAAATTAATTATAAAATTCAAAAACTATTGCGCATATCATGTTAAAAATTTTTAGCTTAAAGTAATCAATCAATTTATTGAATTAAAATTATTGAAATTATTAATAGTTAATTAACTTTTGCGTGAAATCAGCAGACCATTACTTGCAATTAAACTGTATGTAGTATAGTTGTAAGTATACTCGTATGTACTTACATATATTGTATAGTAGTATAAAATCCACACAAGTGTATTAAAATATGCGTATAAACTTTCATGGCTTTCAAAGTTTTTACTTTTGATCCCTTCAATAATGTCAAATAGATCACATTTCGACTTGGCGCATTATTTAATTTAAAAAATATATGTATATTAATTAATTCTACTATTACAACAATTTGGTATTGATTTATTCAATATAAAACGAGTAGTCGTAATTATGCACATACACTAAAAATTAGTATTCATTCGTAGTGTTTTATATTAATTAAATAAAATCGCATATTCAGTTTTTATTAAAACAGCGTGGAATATTTATTCTGCAAATGGAATTTCCATTAAAATTTATGCACACCATTAATTGCAGCCAGACAGAAAGAATTTTATTTTATTTTTTTTTTTATTTGGAACAAGTGATAAGATAAAAAAATTAACCACATTAAATGGAACAATTTAACTTTAATTTCATTATCAGTATGTAGTTGTTTCATAAATTGTTTTAATGTACAAATAAATAATAGCGCCGTTCACAGACTAGTGCAAATAGTCTTACATCATAGCATTTGTCAAATGGTCAGTTATCTTGTTAATTTCGACTAAATAATAAAGGGTCCGCCATTTAACGTTTTTGTTTTTTTTTTTTTTTTTTTTGAAAATGCTATAAAAAAAACTACTGAATATTTTCTCAAATTTCTTTTTTTATTTGAAAGTACAATCCTTCCGGTTAATAATGAAAAATAATTTCATTCAAATGGCTGCCTCGGCTGGCCATGCAGTAACCTACACGATCGGTCCAATTTTTAAGCACATTATCGATTGTGTGCAGCTGTATTTCACCAATGGCTTCACGAATATTGTCCTTTACAGCGTCAATTGTATCTGGCTTGTCGGCGTAACACTTACCTTTGACGGCACCCCACAAATAATAGTCCAACGGTGTCAAATCGCAGCTCCGAGGTGGCCAAACGACATCAGCTCTGCGGCTGATAATGCGAATTTCAAAAACAGGGCGCAAAACATCGAGTGTAGCTTCGTCTGTGTGGGACGTAGCGCTGTCCTGTTGAAACCAAATGTTGCCAATATCTTCCTCTTCAATTTTTGTGAACAAAAATTCGTTCAACATGACCCGATAACGATCGCTATTGACTGTAACGGCCACTCCTTGCTCATTTTCGAAGAAAAATGGCCCAATTATACCTCTGGACCAAAATCCGCATCAAACAGTGACTCCTTTTTGGCGCGTCGGCTTTTCAATGTATGCGTGCGAGTTTTCTGTGCCCCAAATGCGACAATTTTACTTGTTTACATACCCGCCAAGATAAAAATCAGCTTCATCTGAAAAGATGATTTTTTTTGGCAAAATCGGCATCTTCTGTAAGTCGATCGCAGGCCCACTTAGAGAAGCGTTGTTCAAGCGTATACACAACCATATTCGTTCAGCGGAAGGATAAAACTAATTATCTGTCAAATCAGACATGAGCTAAGTGTTACCATTCACGAAAAAAATAACGTTAAATGGCGGACCCTTTATAAAAAAAGGGAACCAAATACTAGATAGTGAACGGTGATATTATGTATTCTGAATAGTAAAAAATTAATAAATGCATTTCGAAAAGTTTAAAAGTGCTTTTATGAAAGTGCAATATCTAATTGTAATTTTTATTTAATTGAAGTTTTTCATCCTAGTCCCGTATTCAGATGTGGTTTACTGAACTTTTTTGTAGCCGTACGCATATCAGATGGCTTTCTACAAGATAGGACCGCACAATTGACCTCAATTATCGCAAAAAAGTTTAGCAATTTTAAACCACAGTATTGAAAGTTTTTGCACCGTTTCGTAACACACCAGAGATCAAACAGTGCTCAAAGCAATGGGTTTCTCTGAGTGAATCGGCTCTAAAGAAAACCAAGTTGAGCACATCAGAGGACAGTTTCCATTGCAAAAATTGATGAATTGAGCAACGGATTTGCGCCCTCATCCAAATATTGTTTGTTTTCAAATAATTTAACTCCAACGTTGAATCATCGAACAAACAAAGAAACAAACAAATACTTTTATAACATCGGCAAATCCGTCTTATTGCGGCAAAAAAAACAATATGTATGTAATTTTAATAACGCATTTAAGCATTTCCTCCTACAAAAATTATATTACAAAAAAATTGAACGAACACCCACTTCATTAGAAATTAAAATTAAATTGTACTTATTGGATGTAAATTATTCAATTTTTTTCGAGGAAAATAATTTTGTTTATAACAACATTGTTTGCAAGAAAAGCCTCAAATTTTCTAATTGACAACACAAATTAAAAATAGATCAGTGATTCAAAGCATGTTCTTCCGGAGGACCATTATACATATATGTATTTTTATATATTTAGTCAAAAATTGATTAGAAACCAACTACATATATCTATGTATGTATACTCGTATGTGTAATATTTTATTAAATAACTAATTAAATAAAATAGAGTAATAAAGAAAAGTATTATATGAGACAGACAGTAAAAGGTTTTGAAATAAAATTAAATGATGATATTTTTGAAAATTAATTACAAATTTTCATCAGCACTGGAATGTAATAAAGAGGAAAGGAAATATATATTTGTATGTATGCTAATAAACTAAATGAAAATTATCTCTGGGATGTTTGTCTGTCTAATGACGCATTATTGTAATATAAAATTATAAAAAAATATACAAAAATAAAAATACGAATAAATTAGTATTGAGTAAGCAGCACAAAAGTAAGCAAAAATTTCATTGCACGAATAATAGTGGTGGAAGAGGAAGAGAATTTGAAATAATTCCGCGAATTTGAAAATACTAAAAACAAATTGTAAATATTTCTATTCAAATAAATACTAGGCGGGGTTTTCACAGGTTTTTCAATTATAATCAAGACATTTTCGGACGTCTCTGATTCTCTGATTCTCTTCTTCTCTACTTCATATTCCATTCCGTCAGAAACATTTACCGATATTTTATAAATTTAACAAACAAAAAAAAAAACATTATTATAGACTTATGAAATAACTCCCAGCAAGTTAATGAAACTTTTTCGGACACAAAAATATTTTTTTTTTTATTAATACTGCGTTCATTTAAATAGAATTCCGATATGGGCATTGCATTTGTGGGGAAACGTGTAAATATTTTACAAACACACAACAATTTAAAATGAACCAAGCAAGGTGAACAATTTGAAAATCATTTTAATTCTGTCAAAAATTTCTATTAAAATTATTTATTTTTTTAAGAAGTTGGAAATAAATAAAAATAATTTATTATTTATAATTAATTGCTGTTGTTTGACGTCAATTAGATACGTTCCAATCGTACATAAAAACATACATACTATTCTACCAAGTCAGTCAGTTTACTTTTAACAAGGTAAGTATATTTACATACATATACAAACATATATGAAAGCTTAACAAATACAGCAAAGCATCTTTGTTTGCTTTAAACTATAATACATACATACATACATACGTAATTAGCAAAGTGCCACAAAAAAAAAAAAAAAACTTATAATAGTCAGTCGCTAAAGTCGGCTTATTTTTTAAATAACTTCATATTTAAAGCTTGTTATTAACTATTTTATTTCTACAGTCAAGTACTAAATATTTTAAAACATGACCCACATTTAAGCGGTTGGCACATAAAATGTATAATATTTTCATAAAATCTGCAACAAAATGTCGTTTCATAATTTTAGAAAAAAAAAGAAAAAGAAGCATATACAAAAATAGAAAACTTTACGAGTAATTTAATTATGCAAAATGGCACCAAGTTGGGTTAAAAATTTATCTTTTAATACTTTCCAGCACGATAAGAACGATTCTTTAAGGACTAATCTGAATGGTGAGTTTTAATCTCCAAAATGGAATAATATCCGACCTGAAAAATAATGTCTCAAAACCACTTTCGTTGTCAGACCTGCTGGATGAAAAATACAACAAAATGCGTTTAACATTTGATTTCTCACTGCAAATGTCACTTCTAATACTGAATACCAAAATGAAATTTTTGTAAAAATGGAAAGTTTCTAACAAACTGATTCTAATAAAGTTAAAAAATATATAATGTATCTATGTATGTGTCAATGTCACGATATGGTATTGCCTCAAACTAATTCCTCAAATACCGAAGTTTGCTTTCATCGTTTTATTAATAAATTTTAAGTCTACAACTAGTATGATGACTTCTAAAGGAATTTTTTCATAAGACATATAGAGCCTTTCTGCAATAGAGTTATAAATGAAAATACAGCATTAATTGTCATATTGTTCTTCATAATATTTAAAAATATGAGAAAAAAATAAAATTTTCTTTTACCATTTTTGTTTAGTTTTTAGCGAATTGAAAACTTTAAACTCGGTTTTTGCAAAATTTATTTTTTTAAGTTATGACTCTATTGCAGCAAAGGCTCAATGTATTTAGTGCAAAATATCCTCAAGAAAGTAAATTTTAGCACTAAAATGTTGCTAGAAGTTTTACTAAATACCGAATCTTTTATAAAATGGATGCACACACTGAAGTTAACTATATCTTATGATTCAAAAAGTCGGGCAAATATGGGGATAATCAACCAATCCTCTTTCTTGCAACAATCTATATGGTTTGATTCGGCGACACGGCAATTACAGGAAATTGAATGACCAAATGACTGTGCCCTGTCTGCTGTAGGGTATCACGAAGGGGCCGAATCAGCGGACCCAAGTGCGTCACGTCTCCGATGTGGCGGCCTAACTAAACTGATATTGTACTACAACACTGGCCGCATTTTTATCATGAATAAAAAATCAATTTTTAATCAGCTGTTCACTCAGTTAGTCAGTCTTCGATAAGTTGTTACTCTTATAATAATTTACAGCAAAATTGGTTAGGTAACATACTACAAAGAAATAGTTAGTTTAATTGTGATTCATAATAGAGGCAGCAGTAGTTTTTGTTCTGTTTGTAATTGCAATTAACAATTAGAAATAAATAGTTTCTTTAAATTAAAAAGTCCATATTTAACCAAATTTCAAAATATATTTATACTTTTTTTAGCGATTATATTGGCGCCTGTATTTTTTATTCATTCTCTTTTTTAAGTTATGCATAAACATTTTAAAGATTGCTCAATTAAATAATTATTTTATAATAAGGGAAGTTTGTTTATTAATAAACTTTCATATTAGTTAACAGCTCTTGTTTTTTTTTTTTTTTTTTTAATTGTTATAAACATTTTATTATTTTTTATTTTTTAATTAATTTGTAATTTTTAAGGCCAGCAAAAACGTAGTTACACTTATTGTTATTAAAAGTCCTCTTTTCGTTTTTGTTTGAAATATCTCAAATGAATGAATCAATACAATGCAAGGCGAACAGAAAATAAAATATGATCTCGTCGAGTACACTGGCACTGTTCTTTACACGCGAAACTATCAATCATTTTTTCATTCATAAAATTGAGCAGATTTCATTATTAACAAACAAAAAGAAGACATGCATATTTTGCATACATAAATTAAGATATATTCATGTAAATAAATTAAATAACAAAGAAAAAAAAAAAGAAATAAGTGTGTATAATAAATTTCAAATTGATTAAAATTGTGGAAAAACCTTTGATGTAGAAAGTACAAAAGCAATAAATTGAAATAAATTTTGAGATTATAATATTCAAACTTCATAAATTAATAAAAATTGTATGGAAATGATATCGCAGTTTTTTTTTTTTTTCAACTACAGGTAAGAAGCTCTTGTACGATTTGCGATCGATAAGCAAATTATCTTAAATGTATGCCAATAAATATTTATGGATTTTAAATATATATTTCATTTTCTTTTCCAGCCAATTATAAAGAAACACACAAAGAAATTAATATTAAATATGTATGTATGTATGTAGTTTAAGTGTAAAACTAATTGGCAGCTGACGAGTCAAAATAATATTGATAAAATTACAAAAGGAATACAATTAATCCCAAATGAATTAAATTCATTGGGAAATGGATATGTTGAACTCCACAGATTACAAAGATCAAGATTTTTTTTTTAATTTCAGCTAATTAAAAAACAAAATTTAAATTTAGGTTAAGATTAAATTATATTCAAGGGGGATATCGTTACATGAAATTCAAACTCAATAACAAACATTTGTATTATTTTACAGAATAAGCAAAAAAGTAAAAAAGTTGAATAGAGAGTTGCAAAAACTAAAAGAATTTCAAAAAAAAGGTGTATCAAAAATCATCGTATGAATTAGTTGCTTCAATTTGTCTGACATTACCGAACGAACATACATTAGGCGAATGTATTAATTTATGCATGTATTTGATCCGTACATATGGTGTTGGTTATAACCACGTTATACTGTAGAAGTAACTTAGAAAGGCTTTATTAACAATTCGAAACACAGTTGTAACAACAAAACTTGTACCTACTTGAATTGTAAAAATGTTACAATAAATATTGTATTTATTGTTAAATTCAAATCGTTTTTATTTGACAGAAAGTAAAGTCGCGTACTAAAAAAAAAGATTTAAAACATTTAGAATTTATAATAGTGTGAAGGTAAGGTATTAAATTCACTATTGCAATAAAACAAATGGTTTTTTACACGTGTAGTTATCAGAAGGTTAGTGAACAATTTAAAACTCATGGAAACACGGTGATTAATGTTTCAATTGCAGTCATAATTTTTAAATAAACAAAACTGTTTCTATCGAAATTTAATTTGAAACTTATAAATTTGTAATCTTAGCTATTAGTATGTATAATGTAATTATGGTTATCTTCAATTATTTTAAATATACGTACATAATTAATATATTTGATTATTCAACTGCTGACTTTTGACGTAATTTCTGTACACGGTGACTTGTATTTTAAATGGGAAAAATTACTGCAGCATCGTAAAGAAGGATATTAGAAGCTTCCTTTCTACAATACAAAAACTTATTTAGACCCATTCGACAATGCTCCAATGGGCGTTGCGACAGTGCATTTTCTTGGTCCTAAAATAAGAAAAACCTCATCCTTTTGGTACTTTTTATTCTATAGATAGTGTGTGTGTTATTTATTATTACATATTAAATAAATTCACGGTTAAAGCTGGTATTTTATATATTTTTAAGTTGATTATCTTCTGCTGCAGATTCTAAATTGTTTTTTTTAATAATTGGCAAATATTGACAATCAATTTACTTTTTGTTATTTTTTGCAATTTTAAATTCGAGAAAAATATAAACGACTTTAAATTCAACTTTAAAGGGCAAATGTTTAAACAAGTTGTTTTTATTTAAGACAAATTCGACATCAAATAAAAAAATAAAAATAGTATTTTAAAAACGTAAGTGAAGTTAAATATTACCAGTTTAATCTCACGTAGAACATCACAATATTAAAAGCGTTTATTTACTAGATAAATTGTAATAATTTCTATAAATTGTAACTGGATATAACTGCTAAATTATTGCTTTTTTTTAATATTTATTTTCAAACTTAATATCAGCAGAAAAAGTAATGCGAGTATGATAGATAATAGAAGGAGAAGAGAACTCCTCTCTGGTTTCTACTGGAAAAAGAACATATCAAAGTAGATGATTCTATATACTCAATAGTTTTATACAATCTTCTACAACAACTGTACATGTTCATTTATTTCTTGGCGTTTAAATTAGAAATATATACATACATATGTACATTAGGGCTATAGCTTTTTTACACTTTTTGCGAATATCAAAAACGGCATACTATAGTCGTGTAGAACATTAAAAGTTATTAATAAAAATATATGGTAATTTTTTCGGATCGTTAAAAAAGTTCACGCAGGGATCGGGTTGAAGTTTGAAAACAACTATTTTTATCTCACGGAAATTTTAAAAAATATACACCTGATATTGGTATATATTCCTATACGTGTGTCCCTTAAATACTATTTTGGAATTTATCCACTGCTTTAGATTTAAAAATTTTTTAGAAAACATGGAAATTGTTGCGCATTTATATATTATTGGAAGATTTTAGAAATTTGCTTCCCTGCGCGAGGTTTTTTTTCGCAAAACGACGGGAGACAGGTGTTTTCATTATTAAAACATTCTTGGCTACCCCGTGGTACTATGCCAAAAATTTGGTTATGGCCCTAATGTACATCTTGAAGGAACTTCTCATAAGAAAATATAGGCAAGTTAATTGTTAATATACAGAAATTAATAAATTTATCTAGAAAACGTAGTTCTTGTTTTATGTACATGTACATATGTATGTACATGGTTTTGAAAAATTATCTGTCATAGTTTACATTAATTTTAAAATGAAAGCACGTGCTTTGTATCATTTTACTTCATATGGTCTAAATATGCTACAAACAGTGAATACCACTAATAAAAACTTTATTTCAAAATAATTTTAACATCAAAACTAAAATTGATATTTTCAGCAGAAACTTTTAGAATCTATTTTTGTGAATATGGTACCCACCCCACAACTAAAACACAGTAACTGAATGGATTATTGCATTCACATTTTTTTCGTTATAATTTCCTATTTAAATGCCTTCTTTTACCGCAACTCAGAAAAGCAACATAAGAGAAAATACTAAAATAAATTGATTTAAATTTTAAAACCATTAATGTCCAACGTTTTTTTTTCGCGCAAAATTAAAAAATATATAAAATATTAAAGGAACTTTTAGTGTTTTTCCGCTGAACTGTTTTTAGTTGTTGTGGTTGTTGTTTTTGTTTTTTATTCTTTATTTTAACAAAGAAAGAGTTTGGTTTTTGGTGTAACGGATACCTTTCTTTCTTTATACATTGAAAGTGGTGAACGGTGGACGTTGACCTATTAACAAAAACCTTATAAATAATTATTTTTTTTGTTTTGAAAATCTGATTAGTATGTAGTTTTTTGCGAATGAAAAAAAAATAATATTTAACACCAGCAGACGATAAATGAAACTGTTTTTAAAATTCACACACTTTAACACACTTAAGATATCGTGTAAACCTCATTACGTTGATATTTTTATATCAAAATGATGAGAAAAGAATTAAATTTAATTTTGAATTTTCTACTGCTGCTAAAGCATTTTATATTTACAAAAAATAATCAAAAATATTCTGCACATAATTAAAATCTAAATAAATAAGAAATTCTGATAATCAATGGGCAAAAACAAATGGAACAGTAAAATAATTTTAAAATATTTTTACCTCTATTTTGTAAAGTATAATAGGTATAATTTGCTTGTAAGAGAAAAACTTAAAACTTTACAGGACAGTTCACCCATTTCATACTTGATATACCATTTATTTATGTCTGCTTAAATATATAAGAAAATAAACTTACCTTTAAAATTAAAAGATCGACCCGATATAGCATCTAAAATAGGTGGTGAAGGCATGCAAATAGTATTAGACGTATTATTAGCATTATCGACTACATCATCATTGTTTAAAACAGTAGTTTCAGCTGAATTAATATTACAGAAATCGGGATCATCAGCATCGAAAAGAACACTATCCTCCCATTCGGTAACAATATTCGATGTAGATGGACGACTTTTCATTTCAGAAGATTTCAGCCTAAAATTTTAAACGAAATACAAGATAGGTATATACATAATTATATAGATTTTGTACTTTTTTGTTTTAAACAGTATGAGAAAATAGGTATGTATGTATAAAATAAATATGTAAGTATACTGATACAAGTTGTGTTCAAGAAATGAAGTGATGTCCAAATAAAATGCAAATCTTTAGTTTGTAAGAAAAATTCCCTTTTTTACCGCGAAATATATATTAATTTAAAAATAAGAAAAGGTTGCAATTACCTAATATTTTGTTTTTTAACAAGACTGCGGCACATTTGCATTGGACTTAATTTTAGCCTTTCTTTCGTGTACCCCTACTGACTCTTACTTATGCAATGTATTGTGCCAGACCTTAGAAAAGCGGATATAGAAAAGATAGATGTTGAAGACTTAATTCCTATATAACTCTGCTATTACATGTTTTGTTAATTTTTACAGCAGCGTTGCAAGGCATCTAGTGCTTAGTGTTTCTTACGTAATTCGAAATATTTTTTCAAATTCGATATGTACAAGCCGTATTTGCATATTCCGGTAGACGCATATAATAAAATTCAAACAATTTCTTAACGTCGTGGCATATATGTATGTATGTATACAGTACATCATATGATCCAAAATAAAAGTCTCCTTCCTTAAACGGCAGTAATTAGGAAAAATGAAAGGACTAATGTAGTGGGATATTGTAAAGGCATGCGTGGTTTTGTCAACTTGGTAGAAGTTGTGCTACATACAGGGACCCCCAGCAAACAAGATACATATGTATGTACATATGCACATACATACATAAGCAAAGGGAAAGTGAAAATTTAGCAATATGTTTTAAAAATTAAATATGCACTTACTTTATTTAATATTAATGAAATATTTTGTTTAATAACGGATCAACGAATTGTATCAAATGTATAATTTTTGCAAATTTTATGATGGACCAACTTTTTACAACTAGCAATGGAAATCACCCAAAACACATAAATACTTTAGATTCTTTTTTTATTATTAACAACACTTTAATGTTTCAGTTAAGAAAAGATAACATTTATTTGCAAGATTATTAAAAATTTGCAAATATCTATTAATTATAATTGAGGAGAATTTCACTTTAAAGAACAAAGCGACACATACAAACAATCACGTTTAAATTATTGCTTTTTTCAACACAATGCAACTTTTGTTTTGAGAAGACATTCACCGCAAATTGGAAACTTAGACAAAATTTTTAACATATTTTTTGTGCTGGCAATAATCAAATAAACAAACAAAGCCTGATTAGCCAAGACAACATCCAGATAACTACATACTTTTCTAGCATTAATCGTGCTGAATATACATAATATGAACGTTATTAAGGTGTTAAAGAGGTACAATTTATAAATTATGAATTTTTGAGAAGTTACATTTGGTAATTTAAACTTTATAACAATTTCTTACAGTCGATTCTATCTGGCAACTATGATTGCATCTTATGTTTATTCCACTCACGCGGTACTGTTAACGCAACATGTAAATATAAGCAATGTTACCATTGCAGTTTCAAGAACATTTGACAAATAGCTGTTTACGTCAAACTAAATTCTAAAAAAAAAAACAAATACGAAGTAAAGTTTTAAGAAATTTTATTAAGGTTTTATGAAATTTTAACCATTGTTAATGAAATCAATTTAATAAAACAATCGAAATTTTGAGTAAATGCTGTATTAACTGGTAACATTCAAGGAATATCCAGCACTAGAAGTATTATTGCCCATTAAAATGGATGATAATTTGTGGTAAGAATAAAAAATTAGATGCAAACATTGAGAACTAATAGCAATTGGAATGTACATATATATGTACATATGTATTCTTATCTATATTAGTTGTTTGTGTATAGATATTTTAGTCGAGAAATATGTGTAGCTTCCTTGGCCTATAAACTGCTACATATTAGCTAACTTTTATTTTGCTAATTATGAGTCATTATTTAACTTTTCAACGTTATTTCGTTGTAGGCTCATTGAACTAGAATCAGCTCTTTTGGACGACTGCAACGTCAATGACATTTATGCGATTTGCCAAGGTAAAGCCATACCAGAAGCTCTGCGACCCGATGTTTGGCAAGTATGTCTTGATGTACGACACAAAAGTGATCAGATGTCTCTGTTCAACGAGATCTATGATTTGCCATTTCAAAACAAATTACGCGAGGACTGCCATAAAATGATAGAGCGAATAGGTAATGATGACGAGGATAAAGTCTCTGTTTTATCAGATTTAGAATCAATCTTGACATTCTATTGTAAAAACCGCAACCTACAGTATGAAAGTGATAACGGTTGGATTGAATTGCTGTTGCCATTGATGGCCCTAAAACTAAATCGGTCAGATACGTACAATCTATTTGAAGCCATACGTGATACCTATATACCCAATGGCTGTAAGCCTAAGGGGAATGTATTCCACGTATTCCGTTTATTAATACTTTATCATGATCCAGAACTGTGCACTATGCTGGATACGAAAAAGATTTCGCCAGACTTGTATTCCCAACAATGGTTCCAATGCATATTCGCCTCTAGCTGTGGTTTGTCAGTCATTCTTTCAATGTGGGATTTATACTTCCAACATGCTGACCCATTCTTAGTATTTTTTTTGGGCTTAATTATTTTGATCAATGGACGTGATCAAATTTTGCCCATGAAAGATGCACCGAAAGAAAATATTATAAAATTCTTATCAAATATGCCCTGTGCTTTGGACACCGAGGATGTAGTTGACTTTTGCTCATTAGCTCAATACTATTCAATGAAAACACCTGGTTCATTTAAGACAGATTTTCTGAAGGCCCTCTATGGAAAACAAAATGAAAAACGTGGCCACGAAGAACCATGTCTTGTATCTCAGGTATGGATTGAAAACAAGTTGTTATCTATGTTAAAATCATTAAATTCGAACAAAAAAAAAAAAAAAAAAAATCTGATAAGCATCTGACCTTGGAACCTCGAAATAGAAAAATTGAATTTTTTATGCTATAGTGACTGACGACACAGAGATATATTTTTGTTGTGATATTTTTACTTTTTAATTTAAAATTTTGGAACAAATCTAGTTTAGTGACGCAGCTCCAAATGAAAAAAAAAATTACATAGGGCGATTTGAAAGCTTTTGACTAGATCTATATAAATTTGCAAATTTTCTATTTAAATTTTGAAATCTTTGGGTGTCAAAGCAGTTTTTTAGATTGTCTGCATAGCCTGTCTTCGGCCGGGCTTAGTAATTTTCTCCACCATGGTATATCCCGTCACGGCGGTATATAGAATAGATTTTCTGCATAGCCGGCCTTCGGTCGGGCTTAATGATTTTCTCCACCATGGTATTTCCCGACACGGCGGTATATAGAATAAATTTTCTGCATAGTGAATTAAATTTTCTGCTTAGTGAAGGGAAATCGTACATATATATAAAAACTTCAGAGGCCAATAACTCCAACATTTTTATTGCTTATAAGTACCATGATATTATATTTCTGTTTGTCCCGTTTTCAGAAAACACTAATGTTTTGAAATTATGTATGTAGAAAAAGTTAAGGGCATTTTTAAAACTTTTTCGTCGTATTTTCAAAAACAGGCAGCAGAATCTAAAAGTAGAATTGACATATTCTTATCTAGGTTTTACTTTGTTCATGTTATTATTTTTAGGCGCTTTGTCTTCCAGTCTCTGTATATGAATTGGTCGAAAATTCATCTATTGAATTGACTTCACCGGATGCTGTGCGGTTCTTCTTAGTCGATTGTCGACCGGCAGAACAATATAATGCCGGTCACCTTTCTACCGCTTTTCATTTGGATTGCAATCTAATGCTTCAGGAACCGATAGCCTTTGCTACAGCCGTCCAAGGCTTGCTCTCAGCCCAACGCCAATCAATTGAAGCAAATTCAAATGCAGGCGGAGAACATTTGTGCTTTATGGGTAGCGGCCGTGTTGAGGAAGATCAATACACACACATGGTTGTAGCGTCTTTTCTACAAAAGAACACACAATATGTTTCTCTATTGAGTGGTGGATACAATGCTATACACGACTATTTTGGTGATCATATGGCTGATTGTCTGGAGGATCATGATTCTAGAAAATGTATGGTATGCAATAACAGTGGCTCTACAGAAATACATGGAGTTCAAATGAGATCAAAGGCAGGACAAGCGGTAAAAAGAGATGCAGCCGCAAGCAAAGGTTCTTCGTCTGATTTCTTTAACCGTTTTTCTCAAGTTATGAAATTGAAATCAGCTGAAGTAAAGGGTAAACTAATGGACATTATTGTCAATCCTACAAATGGTGCCAATGCAATGACAAGTACTGGAGAGGCTGGCGGTAATCAGGGAGCCGTACAACAGCGCCATGTCTCGGCAGCCGATAGAAATGGAAAACGTTATCGCAATGTAGCTCCGGTTTTCAGCATTGATGATGATCATGATGGCGACTTGGACAATGGACAGGCTATTCAAGACGAAAGCAGAGATTCTCCAGCAAATGCAGCAACAAAATTGCCAGGCGATGCTAAAGAAATCGTTAATTTAACTAATTATTTAAAGTCACCGGATATAATGAATGCTTTCAGATGTCAAGAGGTTCACATTAACGGGTACATGTATGATTCGCATTTGATTGTAACATCTACGCACTTGATTGTTTTACGCGAATTGGGCAAAGGACAAGCTCAAATTATAGTACGACGGCCATTGGCGAGTATTGTTAAAATTACGGCCAAAAAGAGACATCGTGATTTAATAACATTTAAATATGGTTTCCCCGATGGCGATGGGCTGCTTATTACCGATATGGATCGTTTTCTAATACCAAACGCTAGCGAAGCAACAGCTATAGTATCTAAGCACATTGTTCAGACTTTAGATGGTTCTAAATTAACGTAATTGTTATGTAATTATACCTAGAATTTAGAATAAAAATTATAAAAAAAAAAAATTAGCGCAAGAAACTCCCATTTTGCTTAATTTATGTACCAACTTTTTATGAAAATGTATTTTTTTTATAAGCTGCAGTTTAAAATAATTTTAAGTAATTACAACAACATTTTGACTTGATTTGTGTGATTTAATTGGTTTTCTGTTTTTTTTTTAATTCTATTAAACAGCATGTAATTATTATGTATTCAAAACTTATTTTTAAATGTATAGATTTTAAAGACAATTTTATTACTCTTTTCTTGTTTTTCTTTTCTCTTAAATAGCAAAAAATCTTAAATGCTTCAAATTGTTAATTTGTTATTATGGTATTGTTTTTAAATTACTAAGTTGTACTATGAAAGTTTTCTGTATTGTGGTTTTGTATTGGGAATAATATTGAAGTTAATACATAAATATATAAAAACTAGATATAACATTTTATTCGAGCAAGTACTCAAGAATTTATGTTTTCATAAGTTAATTTGTTAGTTATTAGATTAGCTAACCCATAACAAATAAATTAACTTTTTTAAACATAAAAATTAAAGAAATTTCATTGAAAAAATGCAGTGTGTAAACACGAAAGGACGTTTAAAACTTTCATAGTGCGAATCGAGATTTAATTATAACTTATAAAGTTTAAAAATATATGAAATTTTTTAATTGGTCTAATTTAAGAAAAACTATTTTTTACTACATATATTTTTTGGACACAATCGAAAATAAATGTATTGAAAATATTGCTGGGTAATGACGAAACGTATGTATTTACTTATGTACATAAGAAAAAGAAGAATGCGCAGCCAACGGCTGAGACGCCAAAGGCTGATTTTAATACACTTTTTGAGAATTTTTCTGTGTTTTTATAAAATACACTAAAAATACTGTACGCGTACACTAAAAATACTCTATGCGTCCACTAAAAATACTGTACGCCTATACTAAAAATACTGTACACGTACACTAAAAATACTGTACGCGTACACTAAAAATACTGTACGTGCACACTAAAAATTCTTTACGCGTACACTAAAAATACTGTACGCTTCTACCAAAAATACCATACACGTACACTAAAAATACTGTACGCGTACACTAAAAATACTGTACACGTACACTAAAAATACTGCACGCGTACACTTAAAATACTGTACGCGTACACTAAAAATACTGTACGCGTACGCTCGCTCTTTTCGCAGATTTTGCCGCTTTTTATATCAGTTCCTTTAAACTCCTACAAGGAGCATAGGGCCAAAACAAGTTGCTTCCAATATTCTCGATCTGATGATTGATGTTTAAGTTCATTCCAATTTAGATTTAGTTTGAACATCTCAATTGTTATCTGGCGTTTCCAGGTATGCGATGGACGTCCTGAACGGCGACTGCCTTGTGGGTTCCACTCTGAAGCTTGTTTCGCTATATCATCTGGTGGTTTTCGCAAAGTGTGACCTATCCAGGACTATTTTCGCTTACGGATTTCATTTTGAATCGGTTGTTGGTTCGTTTCTGACCACAGACGAGTGTTGGAGATTGTTGAGGGCCAGTATACCCGCAGAATCTTACGTAGACATTTGTTTATGAAAACTTGTATGGCTTGTATGTCTCGAGTTGCTGCATTCCACGTCTCGCATCCATATAACAAGGTGGATTTTACATTTGAATTAAACAGGCTTAGCTTTGTACGACGTGACATATATGACGAGTTCCACACAGGATTTAGTTGCCCAAATGATTGGCGAGCTTTATTTATTCGGCTGGAGATATCTGCGCCAGAGCCACCGCTCCTGTCGAATATGCTACCAAGGTAGCAGATCCACATCATCAAGTTGATGGGATTGTAAAGTAAACCTTTGCTCGTTGTTAACATTCATGCGCATTGTTTTTGTTTTGTCCATGTTTATCTTTAGACCTACGGATAGTGCGGTTTCATAGATAATTGTTAACTTTGAGTGCATATCAGAAAATGAATGTGTCAGCAAACAGATGACATCTGCGTAATCAAGATCCTCTAAGCAACCTTGCAGACCCCACGTTATTTCTCGTCTATGACTTGTGGCCTTTTTCATTACTACATCGAGGACACAATTAAAACGCAGTTGTGATAAAACGCAGCCTTGGCGGACTCCATTTTCTATAGAAATTTTTTTACTTAGTTGTCTCTCATGTAGTATGCGACAGGTGGCATTAGCGTATAGGCCCTTGATGAGATCTATTAGTTTATTGGGAACTCCTTTACACGCTAGTGCTTTCCATATAGAAGTGTGATTTATGGTGTCGAATGCATTTTCAAAATCTATAAATGTTAGGTAAAGTGGTGACCTCCATTCTACTGACTGTTCCACAATTATCCTTAAGCTATTTACATGGTCTATGCATGATTTGTGTGCACGAAAGCCGGCTTGCTCTTTTCTGAGCTCAGCGAGAACAGTGGGATATAGTCTTTTGCTTATTATGTTTGCAATAACTTTATTGGCCATATTCAGAAGTGTTATGTCTCTCCAATTTTTGCGCGCGGTTAGGTCCCCTTTTTTAGGAAGATTAATAATCACGCCTTCCGCGATCTCCTCTGGAAGAGTTTCAGTCAGCCAGAAATTTGTTATACGGGAGCCAGTAACTGAGAACTAGTTATTGGGTCAATTGAAAGAAGCTCTGGGGAAATATTATCTGAGCCTGGAGATATGTTGTTTTTTAATAATTTTATTGCCTCGGATATTTCTGTGATACCAGGGCTGTCGATGGTGATATTTGTGTTCGGAGTATGTGTGGCGCAGTTGCATATCGTATTTTGCCAGGTTTGAAGCGTATGTTGGGGCGTGGAAAGCATATTGGAGTAAAATGATTCCCAAAGATACAGTTGTTGTTCCTTGGATGTAACAAGTTGTCCAGAGTCGTCTTTTAAGGGTTTACCGATGGAAATTGTATTTTTGGTTAATTTCCTTGCAGCGCGATAAAGATCTCTAGCCCGATTTGTTTCAGCGGCCGCTTGTGCTTCTTCAGCTATATTGTTGGCCCAATTCCGTTTGTCTCGTCGTGCGCTTCGTTTTACTTTGCGATTAAGGTCGCTATGCAGTTGTTGACATCTTGATTTTTCAGACCGTGTTATGCTGGAATTGATAGCTGCTTTTGCTTCTTTTCTTTCTAATACGAGTTTCCAGGTTTCTTCGCTAATCCACTCTTTACGGACATTGTTTTCGTAGCCGACGTGATGTTCTGCTGCTTTAATGAATACTTTTTTGGTTTCAGCCCAACTTCGGTTTTCATTTCTATTAGTAAGTGATGTTCTAAGTGCTTCGGTAAAACAATTTGAGACTTCTTTATTTTTGAGTTTCTGTACATTAAATTTCCTTCCTGGGGCTAGGTTGTTGTTGCTAGTAGCCGCAATTTTTAAACGGAGAATTGCCAGGACAAGGTGATGATCGCTTGCGATGTCAGCCCATCTTTTTTTGCGCACATCCAGTAGTGAGCCACGTCATTTTTTGCTAATAGCGATATGATCAATATGGTTTTCGGTTTTATTATCTGGGGATACCCAGGTGACTTTGTGTATCCTTGGATGCGGGAATAGTGTGCCACCTATAACAAGGTTGTTCGTCCTACATGTATCCAACAGCATCTCTCCATTCTCTGTCAGACGACCAAGCCCATGTGTACCCATTGTGTTTTCGACATTCGTATTGTTGTCTCCCATTTGGGCATTAAAATCTCCCATCATTATTATAATATCGCCACGATGAACAGTTGCCAAAACAATATCTAGGAGATTGTAAAATTCAACCTTTTTTTCTATTTCGGATGTTTCCGTTGGAGCGTAGCATTGTATGATTGTAAGATTACGGGCTCTGGTTCGCAGTCCTGCAATAATAATTCTGTCAGAAAATGGCTTCCAATCGATTAGGGCTTCCTTGGCTTCTTTTGATAATAATATCCCAACACCACTGGATCGGGGTATTTCACCACTTGGCTTCCCAGAGTAGAGAAGAGTGAGACCATCACTCGTTGTGAGTTCACCAGACTCACACCAACGAGTTTCACAAAGACCGAGTATTGTTAGATTATATGCAGTAAACTCCTTACACAATTGAGCGAGACGGGTTGTTTCTGAAAGCGTTCTTACGTTCCATGTTCCAATTCTAGTCCTTAATTTCATGCCAATGGTTGTCATCTTTAAATCGGGTTTATTAGTTTTCTTATTTGTTTTGGTTTCAGTAATAATTTAGTTTTAAGACGAATGACTTATTAGGCCAGAGCGTCCGATCCTAGAGTTGGGGCTGCCAACACACCGCTAGGCCGGCTAAATACAGTTGAGTTTCAGTGACTTATTGTTACCGGTTGACACCTAATTTCTAGAGACGCATCAGTATTAGCATGCACTCTGGATACTCAGTACTGTACACCTTCTCACTTTAGCTGTCATCGGACGGATGCCTAAATGACATTACCGGGGAATACTTGGTCTAACGCCGGAAGTTGTGAGATGCTTGGGAATTTCAGACAGAGGAATTACTTCTTGCTACCCCCAAGTGGATAGCAGACAGAAATCTTTCAACCTCTGTGAAAGACCCCGTCCCCCTTGCCGCTTTTTGCTTATCTTTAAATATGAGCCGAGTTTTTACTAAGAATTTTCTAAGATGAATGTAGCATTATTTTTGTACGCTTGGTCTTGTGCTTGTTGGGACATTATTTGATGAAAGAAATATACTGACATACATACAACAAATACTAACCCACAAACGATTTTATAAGAAAAAGCTTTTAGTATATCCTTTCCTCTCAAATTTGTAATTGCGCATAAGCCAAAATAATCAAAGCTTTGAGAGATTATTTACTGTTTTCATTGTATTCTTTTCTTCGGACAAAATACATACGTAACCTCACATCACATGAAGTGATGAAATGAAAGTTGCGGTTTAAAGCCACATACACAATCATAAGGTGATTTTTAGTATCAATGACGTACGTAAATAGGTAAGCAGCGGAAAAAACTAGGCAGATATGTATATTCTTTTTTTTTGTAAGTGTTAGTTAATATTGCTGTCTGTTGTTCGAGCTGACAGTGTTGAGAATGCTTTATTTTTACGAAAACTGCTTGATACAATATTAATTTTTACAAATACATATCGCTCTTTTATTGCAACATAGTCATATCTCAAAAAACAAAATTTTTCAGTTACTGACGAAAAAGAGTTTCTCAATACCTTCTTTATTTGTAAAAAAATTTGCATAAACATATCTCTATCTAAACCCAAGTTATAACCGCTTACATGCTCAAGCCGTCCATATAAATGCTTACGCTTTAAAAACTTTAAATGCATTTTGCCACGTTTGAGTTTTTGTGAGATATGACTACGTTGCAATAAAGGAGCGATATATATGTACATATACATATATGTATATAAAATTATAACCACCCTATTTCGCAATACGGGTAAAAATTATGACCAGATATAAATACGTATAATGGAATGTAAGTACAACCTCCCTAATCAGGACACTCGCTAATTCGGACTATCCAGTAATCCGGACATTTAAGATTTTGCGGAAATTTTATGGAATCTATAAAATTTTCTTAAATTATATTTTTTAACTAAAATTTAGCAATTAATCAAAACAATTGAAACGAATAAATTTTTATTTTCCAAAATTAATATTTTTGGTCCATATTTGTCTTTATGTTTTCTATAAATTAATTAAATACAAATGTACTTTTATTTTTGTTCGGTAATAAAAACAATGTACAAATATATATGGCGCTAAAAAATTTATTTTAACTGTAGTCCGCACGATCCACTAATCCGGACAATAGCTATATATATGTATCTATATCTGTCCGGGTAGGGAGGTTGTACTGTATATATCAATATATGTATATCAAATTATTATCTTGAAACAAACTGACCAAAATACATACATGCATACATATATTAAAGATATTCAGAAACGTTATTGAAACGAAGTTTTACTTTGGATGGAAATATGAAACAAAAAACAAATCGTTAAATAAATAAAAACACCAAAAAGGATCAAAAATACTTGAACTGAGCAAAGGTGGCTAGAAAATTAAAATCACCAAACGGAGGAAAAAAATCGTCAAAACAAATAATACCTATTAAGTAATTAAAATTATGTATCAGAAATTTCCAGCACTAACCCCTCATGCAAAATCGATTTTCGAAAATTAGTGTGAAATCATATATTTTCCATTTTTATGTAGATTGCGAGAAGTTAAAAAACATTTCCCAGAAAAGTACATAATTTAAAAAAGTGGCCAAATTTAATTAAAAATAAATTTTCAAAAAACTTATGCGTCTCTAAAATAGAATAAAGACTCCTTCAAGAACTTCCGCATTTGAATAAAAAAAATTTTAATTTAAATAATCAAGTTGCGAAATATTTCCCATGAACAAAATTAGAAAATAGTACACTGGCACAACAACAACCCAACAAAATAATCGGATATAAAAAGTTTTTGTAAAATCTTGAAAGATTTTTCTGAAAAGAGCTATTGTGCTAAAACGCTACTTTAACTACCCTGTTAAACGGCATATGAATGAATGACAAAAAATTGAGAATAATGTTTTCATGTGTTTGTTCATAATGGGAGTTAAATAAAAAATGTGGAAAATAAAACAGCAACAACATGGAAGCGATAAGCATTAGAGAGTCGGTCAGGCCAGATGAAAATTTCTTAACGAATAAAGTTTATTTTGCATTGCTTGTACATGTGTGAGTGCACGAATATAAGAGCAACATTTACATTATTGAACTAAATCCGGAGCTGCCTGGCGGGCCCCCACGTAAATCTACTTTTTGGAATTCTGTTATTTGTTATTTTTTTGGGTTTTTTTTTTACTGCCTGGCTGTTGAATGAATACCGACAAGTGCAACAACAAAAGCACACTTTAAATTGAGGCCAAAAATACAATAAAAACTGTTGCTTTGTTAAATATTTTAACAGTATATTCAGGACTCTGGTGCTGTAAACATATCCTGGAAACAAAAACAGTTATTTTTTTGAAATAAAGAAAAAACTTATTACAGAAAAATTTATATACTTACATATATATGTATAAAGTTGAACTTTTAAACTGATATTTTTGTGAGTGCGTGTTTTATTAAAAACTTTTATAAAAACCAAACAAGCATTTTAATCAAAACTGAATTGAATTCGTAAGAAGTAGCAAAGAACTTAAACATTATGAAATTATCATTATATTTACGATCAATAAATAGTTGCAAACTATTTTTGTGGTTGGCCTTAATTGCAACTGTTGCTTCAGTGCCAACATCTGTTTTGGTACAAAATTCCGAATTGGCCTCAAATGCTGAACAAAATCATTCAAATTCGAATAACAACAATATTAGCAATAATAATGTTATGAACAAAGGTATGTACATGTGTATAATTTTATCTATTTTACTTATCAACATGTGTACATACTTACATCCATATGTAATCGAATTAATTGAAGTTTATTCAACTCTTATTTGGTTTTAAAATAATATCCCATTTATTTATTGTAACCCTTAATTTTATTAACTTGATAATACGAGTACATATGTAAGTATGTATATAACTACACTCTAATCTAAATATTTATTATTCATACATATTAAAAAACAAAAAATATGTGTTACAGGGTTTTGAAACTCTACAAGTGGAATTGATTTTAGGACGAAATAAGTCCTCACATCTTCCTTTCTTTACTACAATAATATAGGTATGAGGTGTACTCAGTAGCTTTTTTTATACAAAACGAGTATTTTTTTAATGCTTTAAACCCTATAACTCTTTGCCCAATGGGTCTTTTTGACTCTTTATTGAAAAAGAAACAGAAAATTCTTCTTAAACAATAATTTAGGGCGATCGGGGTGAAATATCCTACACAAATATTTCTCATAAAATTCTACTATGCCGCTAATACCTCCAGCCAGCTACTTCTTGTCGCAAATCCCAAACATATTTGAAAAGATCTCCAAAATTAAATCAAGTTTAGTTAACTTTAACTTATCTTTAGTTTATTTAAATAAAATACAACTTTTATTAAAGTTAAATAAACGCTACCTAACAAATAGTGCAAAAGAATTTGCACATGAATACTGACGAGGTTTAGTGGTTTTTACCGAAAAACAACGTTTGTTTCTATTCAGCCAGTGCGGTTGAAAAATCTAAAAAAAGGGATGTATAAATATTAAATTTTTCCTTTGTTGCTCGAAATATGTTAACAATGTCTACCTAATATTTCTCTGATTATAAACATTTACGAACTTTAGCCTGTACAAATATTAATAAATCAACGTTGTTTAAACTTACTACTTATCATGTTTTTATACCAAAAATATAAGTGTATTTCTGAGCTTTACTTAAAGTTCATATTTTTTTCGCATTACTATACGAGTATTAAATCGCCATTACAAATTTTGTAATCCTGTTCAGCACTACGAATATCGTAGAATACTTTGAAAACATAAAATGTGCTTAAGGGTTAACTTCTTCGTATTTATTCATAAAATATCCGACAAACCCGAATTTTTAGAAGCGAGGTTGGCGAAAATATTGGAAGCATTGTTTTTATTTTTTTTTGTAAAGTGCTCATCAAAAGATTAATCGATTAAAAGAAAAACTTGATACCCTACCCTGGGTCATAAAAATTTTACTGTTTCTTCATTGGCGATTTTATGGCTTGAAATACAAAAAACCATTCCTGGTTTTCAAGTTAAATAATTGCTGTATGAAGAACCGAAAACGGACGTTCCTCTCTGATTTTAAAAAGGTCTCTTCCTTTTTCATTCACAGTTTTCGTTCTTATCGAAATATTTCTAAGATTTCGTTTTTATCCTTATTATAAATTCAAATATGAACTTAACAACTGAAAAATTACGACGTATTTGTATAAAATTTACATATTCAAATAATTTAAATCTTTTCTAAAGACCGCTGAAGAGGAAGAATATTCTTTTTAACACTTTGTTTTTTGAAGAGAATAAATTTATTATGAAAAGGGTCAATATAAATTGTCACAACAGCTGCATGCAATTAAACAACAAATCTTTTAGGTATTAAGATGTGTATGGAACTTTGTCTTCCAGCATGTTGTTATTGAAAATAAGAATTTTAAATAAATATTTTAAAACGAATAAACAAGAAAAAAATAAATAAATACGTAAAAAAGGATATAAATAATATTCCACTTACATTTGCGTGCTCATAAATAAAATAATTTATTTTTTTTAAGACTCTTTTTTGTACTCAATCAAAAAAGATGATGTAAAGACACTCATTTTAACACAGATTCAAAAACTATGATAAAGAAATCTTATCTTACATACATATGTATGTATATTGAAATATATGTACGAGTTCTATAGTATGTGAACCGTACAAAAGATCTGAAACTTTACCAGAAAACCAAATGAGTTCAAAATTCCCTTGAACACACTTTGTGGGTAATAGATATAATTTAAAAAAACCCATTTTCCAACCCTGGTCAAGTCAAGCACTTGTGCCGATCTGAGAGCATTAAATTTCTAAAGAAAATTTAAAAATTGACGTTCTAAATCAGCCAAAGAAAAGACGAGAAGTTTGTATGTATGTTGAATGCGTAGGTGTTACCGGTGGGTGGAGGTAAAATTTTTTGAGTGGGATTGTCGCCAATCTAGCAACACCAAAAAAATATGCATAAACAATTTAGAGAGTTTCTCACTCTCTTTTAAGAATCTTCCAAGTTTATAAATATTTTTAAGAAGAAAATTGTGTTGACTTATTTAGCTGCGTACTACAACACGAAAAGTTATTTAAGACAATTTTCTTGGAACATTTTTTGCCGCCGGAAAGTACCTTAAAAGTCCTAAAGTAAATGAAGGATATGTTCTTTTTGTGAAAAGATAAAGTTCAAGTTGAATTGTATCAGTCATAATAATATGCAATCGTTCAATATTCCTTATTGTTAGTTTTGTTGCTGATAGTGATGAGGAAATTATTATTTCTTAGAAATAATTATTTCTCTCTTTGTATGACAAATTAATTTGTTACTGCTGTTTTTTCTTTTTCTTAGAATTATAACAATTCTTTGGAGATTGACATATCTACATATATATATATATATATATATATTGCAAGTGTGTTGTCACTCTATAACTCACGAACGGTCAAACCGAATTCGATTAAATTTTTAAGCTGGAGGTCCATACCACGCGTTTTACGCGTTGCGCGTTTGACGTGTTTAACGCTTCATACGCGTATTTAAATTCAAGTTACATACAACGCTTTTCACGCGCTAATTGTTTCATAAAAAAAATTATTATTAGTAAAAAAAATAGAAGAAATTAATCCACGAAACAAACATATTTATCGATAAGATTGAAAGTATAATATAATTTGTCATGCTTGGCTATCCAAAACAGCTGTCATTTTAGCATGGCGCAAGAGACGCGTACAAAAGTAGAAAGTAAACCTATGGACCTCCAGCTTTAGGGTTCGTTCGTATGGTCTTGTAAATGTTTTATCTTATCTTTGCACGAAATCGGTCGACGCGTTCGTGAGTTATGACTTTTCATGACAACATGTGATTTTGTCCATATAAAAAAAAAAACAAGAACAAATACGTAGGCGCCTGTGAGCGTGTGCGGTATGTATACTATGTGCTGACTTCATACACATGGTAAAAACACGTTTTAGCGCATACACGCATATACTCGTATGTACATTGACAGCTGTCAATGAGTAATCATTTTAAGTTTATATCGAAATTTATAAAAGTAAATATCTCAGGTGCGAAGCCGGGGCGGGGCGTTCAGCTAGCTGTATATACATAGTTATCCACTTAACGCGTATAACGACACAGTAAACTATTTTTAATAAAAAAAAAAACGTTTGGGAGGCGAATATACATGGTTGATTCTGAGATTACGGGCTAATTTGCTATATATGAATTTAAAAGGGAAAAAAAGCAATATATTCCACTTTATTATTTACTTCACAGCAACGTTTTATAGGTCTTTTCCTATCTCTGAAATAATTTTTCCTAAAATTGTTTTTTTTTTCAAAAGATTGCTTGCTAAAGTGTTAAAAAGTGATTACCCTGGCTGTCCCTAACATTACTATTCTTAAATATATCAAAATTTTTAACAAAATAGTGTATAACATTTTAATAAAATGATTGCATAATAAAAAAATAATATTAAATGATCTCTTTTTTCACGTAATATATATTATATTTTATCAATTAATATTTTTATGAATTATAATATTTTGTCCCTCAAGTTTCACGTCATTCCCCTGTAAAATCGTATATTTTTTCCGTAATATTGGTGATTTGCAATAATATAAATTTGAAAGAACATAATATTTTCTGCGTATACATGTTGCAGCATTTTCACCAACAATATTAATAAAGAGAGGTCAGTGCTATTTTGCCTTACGTATCGAGCATTCACACTTACGTTGGTCATTCCCCGGTATTGTTTAAATAACAAAATTCTGAATATTTTATAATGTTTTATGTTTTTTAGTTCATTTTAATTATCAGCTTCCAGGTCAGCCAAATTTATTTACAGGTAAGTACTTCAATTACCAGCAAAGAAAATGTTTTTAGATATTCGTCATTCCCCTGCCATCATTCCGCTGTCAAAAATATAATAAAAGGGAAATATCTTACATTTCTTTATATCAAGTTCTGGGTAAATTGCCAACACCAATCGTTATTGTGCACGAATGTGGCGTTAAATACACAAGTTTCCATACAAAATAGACTCTGACAACTAATAATTATAAATTATTAATAGTTTATAACATAATTGCTTAGAATAAGCCTTTTTTTTACATAATTCTAATAAACGAACTGAATTAAAATAATTGATTTTAAATGAAATAATATGATTTTGTTATCTGTTAACTTATTTATTTATTATTTGTTATCATATATTCCCTGCTCAATAAGTCATTACCTGGGGGGACATATTTTGTAATAGCACATAATTCGGTTAATCATTAAGACGATAATTAAGTAGCTATTCTTCAAAGGATTAAAGCTAGATACTTGAAATACTAAATTCCGCCAAAAACTTAAATGCCAAAAAATTATGTCTAAATTAGCCGGTAATCGCAGAATCAGCCACATATATACATGCATACATACATATGTATACATATATTTTGGTTGGGCAATTATATGAAATATATATACATATATACATATACATACATATAGCTATACCTATAAACACAAAAATATTATCTACACAAGAATTTATTGCAATAATTCCTGAAATTCGTAATGAAATCGAATCTTTACTTTCTTCTGAAAGAATTTATCATTTTATTTAATGTGTTTTTTTTACTAATACGCATTTTTCAAAAAAAAAACATATAGAAATTTAACATGTTTTATATGAATGTAATGAATAATGTCGGCTTTGATTTGTCTGAATTTATTTATGGTGTATGATTAATATTGGGGATATAAATATTTCTCACATTTCATTTGAATCAATTGAAATTTCCAATTATTTAATTTTTTTTTTTCCAAATTTGGTAAAAACTACTATTTTTCTTTTCTTTCAATTTTAATTTTTTTATTTTTCAGTTCTACTGATTACCAATTTTCCAAATTTTAAATAGCTGATCCTACGGACTGCACAGAGACTCATTAATTTATATATATTTATATGAAGAAGTTAAAAGGCAACTCTCTTTATAAAACAATTAAATTGCCATTCACTTTTATCTCCGATGTAAGTAAACTACATTCTGTTATGTAAAACTTTTTTGAGTGTACAGCTGTGGTAATAAGCGATTTAAATATATAGTAAAGCCTCAGCTGAAGCGTCTGTTTCTCCTAATATGAACATTAGATGTTTCTTAAACCAAATTAATTTAGCAAAAGATTTACCGGAGTTTATTCTTAAAAATATGAAATAATTTTGCATCGGTTCTTCTAAATGGATTCAACTGAAACGTAGAGAACATGGTGTAAGAATTTAACAGTGGATAGATATGATCACTGTACATCGTTTTCTTGCAAAGCCAACAAACCTAAATATATTAAATTTATTATTTGAGATATTCTCTAAGTTTTATGTGAATGTTTTATGAAATGCATATAGAATAGAATTTATATTATAGACATTGCATAGCTATCCAAAAATAAATAAAAAAAAATTCTAGCGTATGATCAATATGGTTGCAGCAATATCGCTCATACGCTACACAAAATTTTCATCGTTTTGAACAAAATGAATGCTAATAATGAATGAAATAAATAAATGCGATGGTTATTTTTTATTCCCCCAATGAATTGTATTCGTATTAGCGAAAAACTTATTAATAAAATATCCTAAAATACTTATTCAAATTACATTATTTTCACCATAAAGTGCAGCTTAATGTTTTTCTTCATTAATATTTATTGTTTGTTTTGAAAGTGTATGTATGTATGTATACATATTACACAGAAATGTTTTTGGAATACGTCACTACTTTCAAAACATGAAAGAGCAGTATACAGAATTTATAATATAAATGAACAGATAGATACAAACATTTAAAAACTTTGAATAACAATAATGTGTATTTTAGAGCAAGAAATACATACTATGCACTGGTAGCAATATAAATATTGTATGTATGTATGTATGTATGTATGTATATGTGCATAGATACACATGTACATGCATTCATACATCATGTAGTTAGAAATTGAATGAATTCTAAAAATAGAATTCAGCTAAAATTCAAAATATTCCACGACAAACTCCAGCAGCTGGTTGAAAAAAAAAAACAACTACAATAATAATACAACAACAATCAGTTGTTCTAAAAATAAAATAAGTAACTTTAAAATAGGACAGCCGCACTGGCAAGTGTTCCAACCCTACATTTTTGTTTAAACATTATATTTATTGAGATCAGGAAAAAAATGTCATAGCCTGATTATTCTTAAGTAGCTTCATATAAACAGACATACATAAAAATGTTCATACATATATATGTACATACATACGAGAACATAAATAAATAGTGAATTTACAAGTAAATTGTAAAATAAATTTGGTCGAGTTTTAGAAAAGTGTAGACAATTATGTGTTGAATATTGCCTTTTGAAATTTAGTTGAAAAAGTTAATTGTAAAAGTTTAAATGGGTAAAGAAAATTTCGTCTTCTTAACAATAACTCTTGTTTTTCATGAAGACATACGAGCATTTTAAAAGCGCACGTTTTTAAACCCTAAATTCTTAAAATCCGAAACAGATCAATTAAGTAATACCCAAATGCATTACTATGTACATATATGTATGTATATATAATGGTCATTCGATGATAATGCATTTCTTTGCCGCTAATAATGTTTGAAAAGTTATCACAAGAAAGATATGAAAATTAGTACTTACTTAGATCAAAGTAAAAATAATTACTTTTGCAAGTAAATTCAATGAAGCAGAAATATTTCATATATTCGCAAAGTTCACCACACTAATACATACATACATACATACATTATTCCGGTTTATTACTTTATTTATTCCTTTTTTCATAGAGTTCATGTGTGCATACATATGTACATATATAAAGGAAAAGGTAGGTTTTGTATTCAACTTTTACAGTATCAAAAAAGCTCTTTATTTTTCTTTAGCAAAAATCTTATAAATCCACTTAATGCATGCAGCAAAATGTGCTTTTGTTTCATTTTGTAAAAGCAAGCAACGACCTACGCAATTTATCATGCTCACAATAGCCACACACACACACACATCAATAAACACAAAATGTTGGTACAGGAAGAAGCATGCTTGACTTAAGGAAGAGAAAAGTGGGGAAAATATAAAAAACAAATTCTCACAAACAAACACAAACATATGTTTACGTCAGGTATGAAAATGCAATAGTATTACAGTTTTTCTTTGTTTCATTCATTTAAAACAAACTCTAGTCACATAAAAAGATGCACTATGCTGGATTCTTTATAACGAACAGAAAAAGTTTTATAACGAACAAAAATTTTATGAAAAGGTTTCGTTCAAATTATTATGTAAAACGGTGGTTTAGTAAAAGAAATATATTTTAAATCCTAAAAAATGATGCACAGAGAATCAGGCACGTGCTTTAAGCGCAGGTGGTGCTACAGTAGGCCAAACTTTAAGCGAAAGTAGGATTATTTACATTTTCGAATTCTGATAGGAAATGCGTTGAATTAAGTTTATCTCTTATAGTTTAAAAGATATTTAAAAATAGCATTCAGTTTTTCCAACTGATTTGTTCGCACATTCGCAGCTATTTTTTTTTTTATATCGATCGAAAATGGTTGCTTTAAAAACAATAAAAATACCTATAAGATTTTTCACTTAAATATGTTATGATCTTCTTTATATATGTACGAGTACATATATTTTTTTAGCAACGTCTTTTTGTATAAGTTGGCGTGTGTTTTTCTTTGGGTGTTGATTTTTCTAACAACATGTCGTACATTGTTTACATTTCTGAACGGCATACAACAATGTAACGCAGCACCTAGTATTTTCGTATGTATGTACATACCTACGTATTTATGTATTAATTGTTATTTTTTTATAATTGCATGTGCACGCGTACATATTCAACTTATTTTTGGAAAAGAATTATGTATATTGGCCTATCAAATTCAATTTTCTAAGAGAGATAAGTTATAAGTTGAACAAACTAAAATCCGAATATCGAGGTCGGCTAATACATATATACATATGTACACAAATGTACATAAACAAGTACATAATATACTCTAAATCAAAAACAATATCATATCAAAATCAGCCAGTAAATAATTGAGATTATTTCAGTTATAATTGTTTTTTATAGCAAGTACATACAAGATAAAAACGATTAAACAAAGATAAAAACTTGACATTTTAACTTAAACGTGTCAATTTTCAAAACTGCTTATAAACGGCGAAATATTTAGGAAACAAAGATTTAAAGAACACAGACGTTTTAGAAGGATTCTACTTTTCTTAATTTGTTAAAAATATCAGAAGTATAAAATATATGTACACAAATAAAAATGATGAAAAATACTATGCCTAAGCCAAGGCATGAACGTAGCTTAACGTAAGTTTAGAGTAATATACAATTCTCGTATAATATTTTCAGTCAAAATTTGTAAGTATAAGATTTAAACTTACATACAACTGAGGCAGCTGAACAGTGAAAAATATGTACATACATGAAATAAAGATGGGAGTGCGCTGAATCGAATCGAATTACTGAGTGAACCCCCAGGTGTCTCGTTTCTTATCTTTGAAAGATCAAGTTTTTCGATTGCTCAAATATGTAATTTTCACATCTAAAATTACAAAAACAACATGGTGTTTTATTCTTGTTTCTGCCTGATTCTGTCAACAAATGCTAGGAGTTTTCTTACTTTGTCTTTGAGTTTTCTTGAGGAAACCTTGAAAGAAAAGCTAAAACAAATAGCTCCAACCGTATTATCAGCGTTGACACCGAAAACTCTGCAGAAATTCTAGAAACTATTTAATTTAAAATAACAAATTATGGTGGCACGAAATAAGCCCCAATGAAATAAGCCCCAAATCGAAAAATGAAATAAGGCCCAAAAAATTTTCAAATATTTTGTTTGGGGTTTATTTCATTTTTTTTGGGGTTTATTTCATTTTTTAAAAATTTGGGGCTTATTTCATAAAATTTTTTGGGGCTTATTTCATTTTATTTGGGGCTTATTTCGTAAATTTTGTTTGGGGCTTATTTCATTTTTTTTGGGGTTTATTTCATAAAATTTTTTGGGGCTTATTTCATTTTTCGATTTGGGGCTTATTTCATTGGGGCTTATTTCGTGGTGCCACAAATTATGTACGAACAACAACAGCCAAAAGTCTATTGTATTATTCTATCTATAAAATGTATATTTTTTATGAATGCTTAAAAAGAAAAACAAGCTTGCAGAAAGTTAAAAATAGACAACAGCACATCGGCGTCTAACGAAACGTGCAAACGAAAAGAAGTGATACCCCACGTATTGCAACTAAGAAGCAGAAGGCGAAGCTTTTATATCCTTTAAAGCAAATATCAAAAATTAAGTGCAAGTATTTAAAAAATATAAATTAAAGTTAAGAGTTAGAAATAGAAGCACAATAATAAAATTACGAATTTTTCGTTGCGAAGTTTCGTCATCAAATATAACGCACATACATATATGCGCATAAAAATTAAAACGACAGCATACAAATGTATGTAAATCGATACAAGGAAAAAATCGCCAAGCTTTAAAAAACGTCTCTGAAATTAAAAAAAAAAATCCACATCGATTTAGAAAAAAAGTGTTCTTAACAAAATACAACGTCCAAACGAAACAAAAATCGCCAGGAACGAAAAAAAAAGATCTTATACACTAACTAGAATAAACGAATAAATTGAAAAAAAAAAAAATATCAGCAAAAAGTACAACAAAAACATACTTATGCATATGCACATAAACATAATTACATATGCATATATAGTAAATACATAGACACTTATTTGCATGCGTTTCAAAGTCGCACTTTTCTGAATTAATTGTGACTGGAGTTTTTAATTTCCAAGCCTTTTATATTTATTTTGCGATTTTGTGGAATTCTGAAAATTTCCCATTCAAGACCTTAAATTTTACATACTTTGATAATATGATAATTTTAAAGTCTTTTTCTAATTTGGCAAATATTTTCTGACAGCAATTGGTGTCTTTTTTATTAACTTTTACTTTCTGTACGAACTACAATTTATTTCATATTGGCTAAAACGAAGACTATTAAAGACATCGTTTCTGCAAGGGAAGACCATTTTCTCAACATGTTCGTATCGTGGAATAAAACAAAGATGAAAAAGAAAATAATATTAACATTAATAAATTTTTTGTACTTCTATAGTATATTCTGCTAGATTTACTAATGGCTTCATATCAAATTGTTATTTAGTTCCTTTATTAATTTTATCCACAAACATCTTTCAACAGAAAACACTGAGGAGCAGAAAATTAGAAAATTTTCATGTTGTTCTTCTGTATGTCAGATGTGTGTGTGTGTGTGTGCGGAGTGAAACATATGTTTTCTTTTGTGATTACATCTTTTTTTTGCTACGATTATAATTTGTTTATGAAAATGATTAAGTGAAACAACAAGAAACATGTGCATTAGTATAATTATATATAAAAATTAGTTTAATAAAACAGTAGGATTGGCAGAGCACACATTTTCAAAAAGATAACGATGATGCTGGTATAAAATAATTTTATATGATGCAGTGTATCGTATCAATGAATTGGGTAGAATGTTTGAATGTAAAAAAAAATACAAAGCAAAAATGCAAACATCTACATACATATGTATGTATGTATGTACATATATAAGTAATAGGCGAGACCGTTCTTTGTGATGGAGTTTATGCACACGTTATACAATTATGACCAACTTTACACCAAATTAAAAATAATTATTCACAGATCATCATTTGGGCCAATAAATTAATTTAGAGGAGATTGTTTCATAACTTGGCTATACTAAAAAAATAAATTGGTTTTTTGTTTTAATCGCCTAATCGACAGTACTAAAAAATGTGTTTTGACATTTGAGGAAGATGAAAATACAAGTGACGAAAGTAGGCGAACATATTCACATGGGCCACCAATGTATGAATTCCTCTTAATACATACATACATAAATATTTGCATAATTTATAGAAAAATATTTGCTCAAATCACAAGCCTAGTTTTACCGCTTAAGCTGTGGTCACAGTTGGCAAACATTTGCTAAAAAAAAAAAATAATAACCACTACATACAACACGTAAACTAAACACTACATACAGGGTAAACAGTTTCATACATAACTTATAGAAAACGTCAGAGAATCCGTGTATAAACCAAAAAGTTTTTTATTGTTATTTAGTGGTTACGCTTTTCTAGGCAAATATTTGCTAAGTCTGACCGTTTATTGTTGTACATATGTATATGAAAAGCAATTTCAAACAAAATTTTTGTCAACAAAAATAAATTGTTTTAAATGGTTTTTGTTCTATATAACAACAAGCGATTATTATGTCTTTTGAATAGAGCAATTTTTTCTTATTGATGAAATTTTCTTTATGGAAAGAAAACATAATGTTATGATAATAAAACAATCGGGTTTTTTTGGGTTGGAACAATTCTTTTCTTTTGTTTGTGTTTGATTAAGAAAAGTAAATAATATAGAATTTGTGTATTTTTCTTGACTTTTAATTTAATTTTATATGACCCGTAGGTTATTCATACATATGTAATGAATATTTAAAAAAACGAATATTTACATATGTACATACATATGTACGAATACATGCATGAGTTGCTTAAAATATGTAAAAAATTAATAATATTTTGCAAAAGGTTAAATATAAATATATACATACATACATGAAATATAAATACGTGAAATTTAAACAAAAACCTTCTTTTTTTCAAAAAAAAATATACTTCTTTTTTAATTTTGAAACGAATTGTTCCAATTGCTCCATGTAGTAGCCAGTCCAATCGTTTAGCTTAAAAAAACAATATCGTATAAACATATTGAAACGGGGAAAAAATCAATAAAAAACGAATATATTTTTCTTTACTTCCCCGATTTTGACAGTGACCCAAAATCTCACAAAAATTCATAAAATTAGAATTTGGTTGTTTATCGAACTGCGTTCCTACTTTAGTTCGTAAGATTTAAAAAAAATTTTTACTTTCTTAAAAAGCTTTTTAGATCCAATATTTTAGAAGTAAATATGTATGCAAGACGTATTTAACCATGTGGCAGCGGAGAGCCATGTGATAATTTTTTGCTTAATAAATTTTAAATACATCAATTTGTCAAAAGTAATTTTTGTTCATATAAATGTTCTTCGTTATTTAAAAAAAAGTTTTCGAAAGATTGACTTAGTTTTGCTTTATTTTTACTGCCAAGTTTTTTTTACACCTTCTGCCACCTTGTATGTATGTATATTCTTTATATCTATTGATTTTATTATCTATTTTTTATTATATCATTGTTGACTGCCATATGGATGATTTTTTTTAAATCATACATATTATACACATGTTTGAATATCCATTATCTAACTTATTACTAATATGAGCTTATGAGAGAAAATTATGAAATTACATAAGAATTAGTTGTAGGAGATTGTTTTAAACTCTTAACATCGACTAAAAAGGCAGCGAAAAGTATAAATTTAAAAATTTCTTGTGCCTTTGAAAGCCTTTTAGAAAAACATTTATATTGTTGTCCTTTCGTCATCCTTTTTGGTAGTATTGCCTTGTCTTGTGTTTCACCTTCATATTTTGCTTTCAAGATGATAATGACGCTGGTAATCAATTTAATTATGTTGACAAAAAGGCGTAGAATACTCAACACAGGAAGTTCTTTAAAATACTTAAAAAAACGCAAAATGAAAAGAACATGAAAATTTTCAATGAAAAACTTTCCATCATGAGGCCAAGAATAAAGCCAATCCAATCAACAGTTGTCGCTGAACATAAAGTAAAATAGTGTGTATGTATGTATGTACTCACATTAAAGAGAACTAACAGCTGGAAAACAATTTCCTTTTGAAGATAAATAAACACAATAAATTTAACTTTTATATACAGAGTAATGGTGGCACGAAATAAGCCCCAATGAAATAAGCCCCAAAAAATTTTCAAATTTTTTGTTTGGGGTTTATTTATTTTTTTTGGGGCTTATTTCATTTTTTAAAAATTTTGGGCTTATTTCATAAAATTTTTTGGGGCTTATTTCATATCCGTAAAATAGATCTAAAATCCTTGCGCCCTGCCGTAGGCCGGTTATGCAGAGAATACTTTGAACGCGAAGCCGGTGTTCGATATACCATAGAGGATAAATTCCTTGCGCCCGGCCGTAGGCCGGTTATGCAGAGAATGCTTGGAACGCGAAGCCGGTGTTCGATATAATTTAGAGGATAAAATTCTTGTATTTTATGATTTCTTCTTAAGCTTACATCATAAAGTTAACAAATTTTGGGCTTATTTCATTTTTTTTTGGGGTTTATTTCATTTTTTAAAAATTTGGGGCTTATTTCATAAAATTTTTTGGGGCTTATTTCATTTTATTTGGGGCTTATTTCGTAAATTTTGTTTGGGGCTTATTTCATTTTTTTGGGGGTTTATTTCATAAAATTTTCTGGGGCTTATTTTATTTTTCGATTTAGGGCTTATTTCATTGGGGCTTATTTCGTGGTGCCCAGAGTAACAACTTGTAACACAAATATTTAAAAAAAAAAATAAAAACTTTTATGATTCTGGCAAAATTTTAAGTTATGCAATCATCAGGGAAAACTTGAATGCTTTTTCTGCGCATTTTATAACGATACGAATAAGATATTTAAAAAATTTTAGAAGATTTTAGGCATTTTTTACTCTTTATATCATGTTTATTCATGTGTCAATCTTAAGCCGATACTTTTTTTTCAGCAAAAAAAGTTTTATAATAAAAATTTCAGAAGATTTTAGGTTTCCTGATTCCATACATGTACATATGTATGTGTGTCACATAAGATCACGGATGAATGTAATTGCATCCAATATATCATCAACCTAAACATCTAAGGAGCCAATATTTAAATTAGTACCAGAACCCAAAGCAAAAGTACTATCACTTGAAAGCTCAACATTTTATTTAAAAAGGATGCAAACATATTAACCGCATCTTCTCAAAATTTAGAAAGTTCGCTATGAAAATGAATTGTAGGTGGTATATCAGACGATTGCCTCTTAGATTTAACGAAAGACCAGAAGGCTTTCGGTTTACTTTTAATTTCCGGTTATTTTAACAAGAGATACAGCTTATACGGAAATTTATTAAGGAAATTGAATTCCCGACAGTAGTGAAGAAGTTTAGTCCACAATCACCGAACGCAATAAGTTTTCAAGGTTTTTTAAACCACTAGTAGTAAGCTTCTACGGATTGATGTTTTTATTAGAAATATTTTTAGAGCAAATATCAATAGATTTCTTTAAAAGTACCTGATAGCAGCTATGAGTTGAAAACCCAACAAACAGATGAATCCAATTGATACAATCGAATATGGAATTCTGCACATCGACATTGCAAGACTTAAAATTAAAAGAATTAACAATATCACATTGAGAATTATTTAACAAAATATTAAGCTTAAAATTTCTAATACCAACGGTTGATAATGTACATGTACATACATAAATTTGGCAGAGAAATCCACAATAAAGGAACATAAAAAAAATAAATAAAGTCAAAAAAAGATAAAGAAACCAACGATTTAATTTGTTAAAAAACTTATTAATTTGACACAAATTCAGTCAGAGTAGGCTATTAATAAAATTAATTTCATGACCGTGACAATTAACCGTTTATTGTTTGTTTATGTGAGTGTATCTACGTGTGTAAGTATGATAATCAGTTTTATATACATACATATGTATCTACACTTCACTTGTAATTATATAGAACATCCATAAGCTGGCCAATTAATGTCCATTATTCTTATATCCCACCTACTTTAACATGTAATAATCTGTTGCTCAGCAACAGTCCCATCTAGGAACTGGAATTATTTAATCTCTTACTAATCACAATAAAAATGGATCATCATCTAATTATTATAAGACACTAAGATAAAAAGTTGACAACTGCAATAATTAATAACAATAAATTAAGGAATAAAAATAAATGTTTAAATATTTAAAAAAATATTGCGACTTTTTACCACCCTCTTGCAAATATTAAATGAAAAAATGTATCGACATAAATATGATTAACAAAATAACGATATCAAACATAACGGCGTGCGCTCTCTTAGAGAATTTTAAATTTCAAACGTAATAAATAACGTTAAAATTCAATTAAAATAGCGAGTAAGAGAATTAAATTAGAAAGATTTTATTTACCAGCAAAACCATGTAATTGAAAAAAGAAATAAACATGTTGGCTAATTTATTTATTTGTCCATCCATATCTTTAATGGGAAACATCTTCTGCCATCTTTCCGTGTTCACGGATTACCAATGCGTAGATAATTATTTATTAAATTCAATTAATTCAAGCTAACGTAAGCGTATGAAAAATTAAAAGCTATTTGTTTAATAAACGAATAATAAAATTGCAAAAAGGGTTGGAGCAAAAATATGATAAAAGTTAATTTTTATTTAAAAAATATTGACGCATTCACAAACCATTTCAATAATGAAAATTTTCAATCATTAAAATTTATTCGGTACAAAATATAAAAGAAGGCGTTCTAACAACTGATTCTGGTAGAGGGTACCAAAAATAAATATATGAATGTACATGTTTGAGGGTGGTGTTGGCTGAAGTGGTTAGCGCGTTGACTACTAAGCAAACAATGACTTGGGGTCTGGGTTCAAACCCTGGCCAGAGCAAGTCAATCAACATCATTAATTTTCTCTAATGTATGTTAGTGAGACTTTGTATTAATTGTTGTCGGACTATTTAAGTGATGAAGGCAAAGCACTGGTCACTAAAAAACTGTTCCGACAGCGATTGATGCGATCCAAGCTAATGTACACAACATCTCCCTCCTTCGTCGGTTTGCAGAAACATCGGCGAAGTAAAACAATTAATAAAAATGCCTGCTAATACAGCTGAACAAAGTCAATGCGTCTACTTAACACCGGATGCGCCTCAACACTGCCTTAAAAATTAACATAGCGCGCAAAGCAGAGTTGTGAAATAGTTAAATCTTCTAAATTTTCAATATCTATTTCTGTACCCTATCCCTCTACCTGAGTTCTGGCGCAGTGCACTGCATACGTAGGGGTCATCCCCTGAGTGCTGGTCCTAATTAAAAAAAAAATGTATTAGTGATATATGGGACTAGTTTTAGGGGAAGTTTTGGATCCTCTTTCACATTGTTATCATGGAAAATGCTACGAAAATCATATTTATGAAACATTTTAAAAATCTTTGCTTATTTTTTTAAAATAATTCTACCAAACAAAGATCGACTCGAGCCAATCGAACTGATTACAAAAGATGTGCAACTAGTATATTTTATATTCACCCAGGAAATATTAAAATTCCTTCTTAAAAAACTATGGGATGAATCTGCAAAATTTCGGGTGTCCCTAACCTTTCCACAAAAAAAAAAAAAAAATTTGAAAATTGGTACACAAATGAATTGAACGAGTCTGTAGACATAAAAAACATACAGCTTAGGCCGTTAAATTTATTGTAATTATTCCGACAAGCAGAGAACCACACTCAAGCTTTTAATTCTTTATTTCCTTAATCGCATTTTCAATAATGGGCCATTCGATTTTATATACACAAACCATTTCCAAAACTGATCTCAACAATATATGTTCACTGGGTAACGAATGCAATCAGCAAGCAAGTACTTGAATGTGACAGCTAACATTGTTGTTTTAAAAACCGAATGAACTCTTAAAAATGGGAATAAATGTAACAAGGCTTGCAAGGACAAACACAATTATAAAAAAAATAGTGCACAGCAGGCAGAAGCAATTACGTCAATTCACAAAGTCATTCTAATACTTGAAGGAAAGTAACAAGTAAATAAAGCAACATGGTTGGTTACAGTGACACTGGAATACGATGAATATTTATAGAATGAAATAAAAAAGGAATTTACTGATACAATAATCATCTTCTGAAAGAAATACAAATTTTTAAAAAGTTGTTTATATTTTACTATAACTATGGGCCCAAACCTTCTAATACCGGTTAAATTTTATATTCAAAGTAGTTGTTGCAATTTTAGGGAAAAACAAAATATCTACTAGAATTTTCGGTTTCAACTAATATGAGCAAAAATCATTTCTTTTTAGTAAAGAAACATATAGGACCAATTGTAATAACCCTCCAGTTTTAAAAGTAGAAACTTACTCCAAATCGTTAGGTATTTCGCTAACGAAAAATCGACTAACTACTTCACTGGCTCTCACTCATGTACATGTACACACACGCACTCAGTACATGTATAAATGTTAATGCCTTCAACCTCAAAATTTTTTTTTTACGAGTTGAAAAAAACTGTGCCTTTATTCCAAAGAAAATCAACAAAAAAATATAAAAAAGATTTTATGTAAGTGTAATGATTTTGTTGGCGTACAATTAGAATTTCGTGGTCAGTGAATGTTAAATTTTTAGTATAAAAAGTGTTTTTTTTTTGAGAAAGGTAAAATGAGCATAAAAAAAGAAAAAGAACAGTTAATTGAAAATTTTATAAATATTGAAAAAGAAATTTGATAAATAAACAAAAATCCAAAAAATTTAAATTTCTGTAGTATTTTCATTAAGGAAATATTACTGATCTAACTGGTACATTTTGACTAGCGAAATAGTTGGGTTTTCCTGACTAGTGATTTCACCAGTCTGACCGTGTCAATTGCCTACCGTCAATGTCATCCCCATGTTAAAATCGTGAGTCGAATGCATTGCTAGTAGTTAGTCTGGTAGTTAGTGGTAACGATTGGTAGTTAGCGTAATAGCTAGTCATTCGCTAGCTACGCCGACTGCAGGGAAATAGAATTGTATACATACATACATAGAGTGTATACATATCGAGCCATTGCTGCAACTGTGTGTGTTGTGGTTTGGTGTGTGACATAAAAACCACCGAATCTTATTGAAAATAGCGGTTATTGAGTTATACTAAATAAAGTAGGTAATTAACAATGAGCATACAAGGAGCCTATTCAAATACATACATACATAGATATGTAGATACATACATATATGGTTATATACTTTTCAGTTTAATTTATGATGTAAATAAATGTTTGGCCATTATTCGTACTTTTTGCCAATATTTTATTTTTAAATTTTGGGGCAATTTTTAAGTTTTTAATGAAATGCAGCATATAGATTAACTAACCCTTGAGCAATTACACGAATAAATGTTATATTTTTCAAAGTTTTTAGTTTGGGCCCATTTTCCCATTTTTAGGTCATTTAAAATTTTTTTTCCCATTTTTAGGTCATTTAAAATTTTTTAGTTTTGGGCTATTATTCATTTATTATTAAAAATTTTGACTTCAAAACAAAATCCCGCGATATTCGGGATTTTAAATCCCAAAATTGTTTACTAATTTTTTTTCCTTTATATATTTTTTTTCATATCAACTTATATATTATTAAAACAAAGTCAAAGTCACAATATTGATCTTTTATATATTTTTGTGTCACCCTGTTAAAACTGTCAATGAAACTAAAAGAACAAATTTAACTTTATTATTATTTTTAAACGCGTTCAGCAATTATTAAATAATAGGCCGTTAAATACTTTTATTTAAATAATATTAGTTTGTTACTTTGCTTTTTGATGAATACTTTATAATTTTGTTATATGTTGGAATAATATAAAAAACGCAACATAAAATGAATTATAAAATATATTCATATAATATTTTATTCGAATAAATGTACTCAAGAATTTACATATGTTTTGAAAATTTTGATGCATATATTTATTGTGGGTTAACTAATCTATATGCATTTTATTTCAGGATCCCGAAAAAATCCCGGAATCCCGGGATTGGAATTTTTGAAATCCCGAATCCCGGGATTCACAAACCCAGTCCCGATTGGCGTCCCTAATTGACACGTTCCAGGTATGGTCAGCAAGGCCATACGTTTCAATAAAAACAAGATTATCATTTCTCGAATGTTTTTTTCACTTATTTCCAAATTTCTCCATTTATTTTATTCATTTATTTAGTAAAACGTTCCAGTGGCGGAAACAAAAATGACGACAATTCACTCGCTGCTATTGTGAACAAAAAATCAAGTCCTGAAATCGTACCAGCTTCGTATACAGCGCCTCCCAGACCCAAATCAACAATGTCACAACTACAACAGCAAAAACAAGATAGAAATAATTTAAATTACGATAATAATGCCATGGAAAAGAATAACGATTTAATTAGTTCAGCTATTGCAGCCGGTCTAACTGCAGCCGCAGTTGAAGCAGCTGCTGTGGCAGCTAATCAACATGAACTTGAACAGTTAAGAAAACAACATCAATTGTATGCCGACACAGCAGATGATGAGGAAACTTCGTCAGCTATCAACAAACGTGGTGTAAATAATCAACAATTTCCATATCGTAGTGCCTCATCATCGGCTGGTAATTTAGGCTGGGGAAATAACGATTTAAATAATGGTGCTTACAGCTCAGGTGGTTATTACAATACATTGCCTTATGGCAGTTTTGACGCCATACCATCTGTTAGCAATGACATGCCTCAAGGAGTTTGGGGTGATGAATTGGATCCTGGTAACATTGTTTACTCAGATATTGATGATTATGTGCCAGTTTCAAAGGGTAAGATCCTTTTACGAGTATGCTGTATATTGCTACTGTTTTGAAGTTTAATTTCAATTAATATTTCTTCCTTCATTTTTAGCTTCCTCTTATAGAAATAAAGCTTATGATAATTTGCAGAATATTTTGAATTCCGAATCTTATTTAGACGCTGTTCCCTCATTACCTTACAACAGTGGCCGCTACCACAATTCTGGCTTGGATACTGATCGTAATAAGAGGGCCTACAAAATCTTTAATCAATTAGCCACCAAATTTCCTGATATGAGGTAAATATGTACATACATACATACATATGTACATACATATGTATATTTTTAAAATGTCACACAATAATGTGGCAGCAACACGAGAACTGGAAAAAAAAACTGATGTTCTATAGGACTACCAGTATTAGAGATTTATCCCTACAGTTGGAAATTTTCCAAATGCAGTTGAAATCTAAATTTTATCCTCATTTAAAAAAATATGAAATTTGGTTTTCTCTGATATTAAGTGTGTTCGAGTACGCAAAAGTTTTTACTATTTTTTACTGAACTTTACTGCATTTTACTAAATTGCGTTCGTTTACATAAAATATAGTATGAGAACACAAATTGAGAGCGTAAAGTGACAGTTCTTAATTGAGAACTTGCAAATTTTTACTGCAGAAATTTTTCGCAGTAAAGTTTAGTAAAACATATGATTCAAAAGGTAAACAAACAAAAAGTGTGCAATTTGTGACTAAAATTTTTAACAAAATAAAAATTTAAGTAAAAATTAAACAAAACTTAAAGTAAATTAACATTAAATTGAACTTGTTTGTGAAACAATTACCTACATGCCTTTTAATGGAAAATAAAAGTTATTTTAGTTTTGTGGAGTTGTTATTTTAATTCTTTGGAGGTGTGAAATTCTAAAGTACTTGAGTACTTAGTACTGCATTTCTTTTTACGATAGTCAGTAGCAAAAGCAAATATTCATGTATTTTGAATAAATTTAACCACACACAGATATGTAAAATCAAATAAAATGAAAAAATAAGAAATCGGAAAGATATTTGTGTTTTAAAAAGTATTTAATCGAGTACCGATGAATAAACTGTTTAAATATCCAAAAATGTAAAAATTTTTCAACACTACATTTATTTTTACAATTTTTCCGTTCGCGTACTTTTTTGGGCAAACATTTTTTTGGAGAGTAAATTCTGCTGTTTACTCATTTATTACTCATTTACTGCATTTTACTGTAAAAGTAAACAAACGGACCTATTATTTAGCTTATTAGCTCTTCGCCTGAGATTTTTTAATAAATTTTGTATATTTTTTTTTATTAAACGTAGATTGAAACGCGATACAAAACTAACTCCAGCCGATATGTTGGCACTGGTAGCTTTGGTAGAAGCCGGTGAGCGAGCTCGTAAGGATACAGATGCTGATGCTGGCTTCACATATCCTTCGGAAAACTATGTTCCCAAAACATATGGTCTGAACAACAACTACAAAACCGCGAGTAATGTTTACGATTATCCCTCAATGCCCCAAGTAGAAGAAAATCTAGATTACAACAACAATGCTTGGTATGAGCCACAATCAATGGTAGACTATTATGGTATGCCCTTAGATATGGATACCATGAGCAAATATGAAATACCCAAAGAAATGCAAAGAGAAAATAAATACAATGATGGTTATCCTCCCTTAAACTCAAATGGAAATCGTAAGTTTATCAAAATGAATTCGTTGAATTTAAATCGATAACTTTATTGTGTGTGTGTTTGATTTGTAGGTTATAACAACAAACGTTTTATGGTGGCCAAAAAGAAGAGATCCATCGCTAAGCCCTCAATACCTTACAAGCCCGAATCATTCTTTTAAAGTTCTGCATTACGCTAATACAAAATTAACGCCATTTTTGGGTGGGTCCTTAAAGCAAGGAACTAACATTAAAAGGAAATTGTCGTTTTCAAAGAAGAAACAGATTGACATGCAAAATTCTAGCAAAAATTAATAGTTTAAAAAACATTGTAAGATACTACACCATAAAATACGCAAACTATTAAATATTAAGTAATTATTGAACTAAAAACATCTGCCCCCAGAAAGTTTTTTTGTATTTCTTGTGTTTATTTATTGATTGGTTTTGTTTTTTAAGAAATTAACAAAAATCTATTTTGTGTTGATTTCCTATAATTATAAAAATATATTTGTATATCTAACGTGCAATTGATGTAAATGCATTTATGTATCTAAAATGTCAATGTATATCACTTTCAAAAAGTAATTAATATTCATTTAAATTATATGTATGTACATACGAGTATATGTACAAAAAAAGTCAAAGAATTATTAATAGAATATATACACATGCATAACTATCTGTTAACCACGACATATGAATTTGTAAAATATTGCAAGCAGTCTGAAAGTTAATAAATGAAATCAGAGCTGATCTGAGGTATCCATCTATCTGCTTTAAGTTTCGAAGATTTATTTTTCATCTTTGCACATTTTTGTAATGCACTGTAAAGACATTATTTACAATACAAATATACCCAATGTTCATAGTTTATATTTTATTTGTATCACAGATATTAAAAACATTTTTCTCAGTATATTTAATTAAACTAGGGAAGGATTCAAACCCAATTTTATTTAAAAAAAGTTTCCATTTGCTGTGTATTAAGCATTTGTATATGCCTACATAATATAAGTATATAATTGCTCGTTCTACTAATGATTTGGTATAAGCACCAATATAATGCAGGCACATACATACATACATATGTATGCATCATTAATTAACAACAAATGAAGTTTTTTTTTAATTTATCACTTTTTGGTGAACTTTTGAATAGCTTTCTTTTATATACTCGTATGTGTGTATGTATGTAACTGTATTCGTTCTTTTGCTCGCCCGAATTATTGATTATCGCATACCAATTTTGTAATTTTTGTAGGCCTGCATTTTAGTTCCAAAGAAATTTAATTGGAAATCGGACGGAAAAAGTGACCGTCTGAAGTATTGGTTATCGCTGTCTATGGCCCAATGTAGTATTTCAATATTTCCTGGAAGCTTACACACAGCTGCGTTGGTTTTACAATCTGTTTGATTGTCTTTTTGTATTGAAGTCGGCTCTTTCTAGAATTATTTAAAATAGAAATAAATAATTTATTCTCCCCTATAGCGAATGTTATGGGACTAAATAAGTTGTTCGTCAGCAAATCTATATTTCCATTTCTAACAAATTAGTATCCTGAATATTTTAGCAGTAAAAGGTTATATTGAGAATTGTTTGGGAGTGCTTCATAAATATTTTTTGCAACAACAACTACCTTATTTAAGGTTTACAAAATATATAAGTAAATACATAAATTTAAAAATATGTGTTATAAAAATTCCCAATTTATTTCAAAATAGGTGTGATATAAAATGTTGTGGAACGTAACCAACAAAAAAAAAATGACATACGTGTCTAGGGATAGAGATCACCACTATAAAAGGACTTCTTGAATGTAAATTATTACAAAAATAACAACAAAAAAACACATACGCAAAAATATTACAAATAATTAATAAATGTTAATAGAAATTAAAATAAAATTTATGTAAAATATATCATTTATGAAAATTAAATATTTTGCAAGAAGTGGCTCATCGCATTATATTTTAGCAAAAATAGTTATGCGAAAAAAATTTTTAAATATTAAATAAACTAATCTTAAACATGACTGTTTTTTGGAATTTATTTAAATAAAATTATTATATACAGCAACAATTATACAACATATTATATACTTAAATATATTAACAATATACACACTTACTTGAAAAATAAAATAAAAAATTATTTACCTTAAATATTTAATTTAAAAAAAAACACATTTGTCAAGCGAGAAAAGTTATAAAGTGCTGATTCTCTGCAATACAATCAGTCAACTAGAGTATAAAATTGCTATAAAAATTTTTTACTCATTCAAATTCGTCTGGATTATGGAAACTACACATTTAAAGACTTATGTGCTGTTTTCAATTGACGAACAAGTGATTGGAGTGTAATTTGTAAGAAAAGCACTAAAAAACTGAGTGTTCAAAAAACTGAGTGCTTTTCATACAAAGTTTACACTCAAATCACTTGTTCGTCAATTGAAAACAGCACATTAGACAGCTCAATATTTATTATAAATGCATCAAATCGAAAAAATATACATCACATATGCGTATGTAGTGTGTGGGAGTAATGTTATTAACCTTACATTGCGTAATGTCTATAACTGACCAAATTTTATCCTGATAAAAGGCAAACTTTATATTCAAAAAGATGCAAATATCAAAAATATAAAAATTTACACTCAAATCACTCGTTCAACGGCTGGCAATGAATAATTTATATACATATTATTTCAAAAAATGCACAAATTATTATTTTCGTCTAAAGAATTTTTCTTAACTTTTGAACGTATTTTTGGTGCTAAAAACATGGTAACTTAACGCTAAAAATTTAATTATTTTCTAATGTTTTTGAAAAAAATTACCATCACTACTCTCAAAATAACCTAACTAAAAAGTAAAGGTTTCGTTAGACGACTGGACCAAACATAAAATTACTGCCTGGCTCAAGATGTCGACCGATCGATAATGCTGAAATTGTTAACGAAAAACAAATGATTTGTGACCTTCGAAACATCCATTTTATTTTTTTGTTTAGCTATTCTTCCAGTAAACAATTAATAAGTTAAATAAAATCTGTTATTAGTGGATCGAAAGCTAGATTTTTTACGTCTAAAAATCAAGCGATCGACATCGTTCGACATCATGAGCCAGGCACTAAATCAATTAAACCTCTAGCAGAGATTTTAAATTTCTTCTGAACAATAAGGACCCAATTCCACGTAGAATATCACTTCTTGGGAGGTAAAAAAAAGATTTATAAAATTCATAATAAATTCGGCCGTCGAGGGCACTAACTATGACTTCGTGTTGGGATCATTATTTTTAACCAATTATAATAGTTTTGTTCATGTACTCAATAATTTATCGGAATTACTATAAAGGTTTGTTGGATTGCATTAGTTTACTGCCAAATAACGTAACGAAATACTTGTATAAACTTCTTATAAAAATGCAGACACCTACGGCGAAGACGTTTGAGGGATGTTGCATTCCAGTTATATACCGTTCCAGCCGTTTTAACCTACCTTAAATTTCTTTCCGTGTAATTAAACAAATCTGCATCTATCGTAAACATAAACAATTACGCATATATACAAGTGCATACATACATTTGACAATTAGTGAAAAGATTAACAATAATAAAAAAAAATTAGAAAATTGCAAAGAATAATTTCTGTTAATAAAAAAAGCTCTAAAGTAATATGTTGCATACATATATATTCAAATTCTTTAACACACATTTCTGCTAACTGTTAGCGTTTGCCAAATAAACAACTATCCAATTTACAACATACTGTGTTAGGTATTTTATATTGTAGAAAGTGTAAATTATCAACACATACAACTTCCACATTAGCTAGTAAATTGGATGAATTTATTTTATTTTAGAATTATTATTTGAGACAAAAAGGTCTCAAAGTAGTCTTTTCCAAAGGGTCGACAGAATACATTGTCAAAACATTTCACATCAAGCATTCATACAATAATGAATGCTTGATGTGATTTTGACGAATGTATTGTGATTGCCGTTAAAATATTTTTTTTTAACTAATATTTTTTTTGGCATACACAAACAGAATCTTCAAACTATTTTTATACAAACTGGTTATTGTTTTTTTTAACATGAATATGTTTATATTTAAAGATACGTAAGAGTACATTAATGTTTAATAATTTATGTATGTATATTTTTTTTATTTTAGCCTTATTTTACAAATTAAGTTGTCAATAAAACAAACCACAAAAAACTAAAACCATTAATTTCATTAATTGTTTCTTTTATAAAATATTTATCAGAGGCACATTTATATTGCACTAGCTAATCCCGGTGTGCTTCGCTACGCCCTCGTTATAAAATAAAATTAAAAGTATTTATATATCCTGTAGCATGCTGGTATTGGTTTGCACCAAATGGTTGCCAGATTATTGGCTGCGCTGACATGCTGGCGTTTTGCTCCGGCTGAAGCTCGCCGATGGGGGGGGATCTTGCCAATCTCTCCGGTAACTACCAGCTACAAAAAAAAATCATGCCAGCTTTGCTCGCAGATGGACACGAGTAAATAAAATTTTAAATATGTAGGAGCCCGAAGCGAGTTTCCTTAACTCCCTACCTACACTCACCATAAAGTCCTCTGGCTGATGGTTTGCCAGGAACTATTCCCACCCCTTCTGAGGCTATTCAACCTCACCATGGCATCCTTAAACGATGTTTGATGCCCCTACTGCGAAACCCTTTTTGTTTCGTTTACATTTGCCCCTGTACTTACCGCGCTAAATTACTTCACTCCATTATATGGAAAAACTAAACTTTTCAATATAAAAATTCAAATATAATATACATATTTATTGTTAAAAAAAATTCAAAAACAAATAAATATCAATCAAAAAAAATTCAAATAAAAATTTAATTGTATTAAATCAAATCGATATTATCAAAAAAAAATGACAAATTTTAACTATTGCAAAAAAATAAAAAAATTTCAAAAATAATTTATTTATATCAAACAATCCAAGAGAATTATGGCCGAACTGCCTGTCGCGTTAAACATTCACGGTCTTATTGTTCGTGTGCTTAATACGCACTTATATATATATATTTATTCTTTTAAATTTCTTAAGGTAAACACCTATTGTGGGCAACTATCCCTTTAAACCATCTTTATACTTCGCCGTATCCTAGCTTTGAGCTCAAACCTGGCGCGACGGAACTTTAACCAAAATATAAGGTATTATATACTCTCAAAAAAAACTAAAACAGTGTTCACCTTCTATTATTAAGAAATAATATATATTTACATACAAAATTTGTCAGTCACTGTCTGTCTACTGTACGTGTCTATGGCAGAATACCTGGCACCTTATCTTCCCTTCTAAGCAATCAATCACAAGCAGATTCCATCCTGGTTTTATTTGGGCGATGATACTCTGTTCCCACGTTGGATGTGTTGCGATGATGAGCTGCCTCTCCATTCCAAAATGATTGGTTTTAAGTTTCACAAAAATTGTACGTAATATGTAATTGTTTCTTGCATTATTTTGGTATAATTTATCAATAAATTTCATTTGCGTTATACCAATATTATTGTTCAAAAAAATGTATTAATAAAAAAAAAATTTTTTTTTTTTTTTTATTTATTTTTCTTGTGTATGCTTTTAAATTTATAAATCATTAACTTATCACCAAGTTTTTCTTTATATTTTTAATTTAGAAATTTTAACACCAAGTTTCTCTCAAACACACATCATCCTCCGGCAGTCCAAATCAAAAAAAAAAACCCCTTTCTTACATTTTTCAGCACGAACATCACCTTTTTCGCGCCATCCTAAACCCCCTATTTTCTCCATCTTTTCTTTTAATATCAAAACTATCTAAACCCTAACGCATTCCTTAAATTTTTTAAAGGAAAAACAAAATACTAACATTCCCTTCTTCAACACAAACATAAACATACACACAGCTGTTATTCTGGTGTTGCCACCTTTTTCTTAATTATTTTTCTTTTACAACAGGGTGCACATGACAATCCTATTGTGAAAATTTAATGACGATCGATTCAGTAGTTAAGACTATATTACGATTTTTAATTTTCCAAATTCTCCTAGTACGTATTCCAAATTAGGCCAATACCATATGTACCAATTATCATCGACGTAGGTCAAAAAATGCCCAAAATATGGCGATTTAAATTTTTGGGTTATATGGGCGGTGCCACGCCTCTTCGTCCAATCAAAACTTCATATAGCCTATTATTCCTTCCAGAGTCACAGTAACATGCTGTGAAAATTTCAGGAAGGTCTGTCCAAGTGTTTGGCCTCCTATAAAGCACAAACAAACAAACAAATAGACAGACAGACACACATTCATTTTTATATATAAAGATACATAGTTATATATCGTCGCCGATTCGCCTTAGAAAATATGGCTTCATGGAATATCGAAAAAATGGATGTAGTCCGTTTAAGAAAAAAAGTTGGTTTATTTTGAATTGATAAAAACAAATACATACATATGTACATATACATACAACATATTAATTTCAACTGTTTTTTTCCATTATTAAAGTTTCAGATATTTTCGTAATTTAAAAAGTCTTTAAAATTAATTAAGTGTTTTGAATAAAAAATTTTTGCGATGGCTAAAATTTTTCTGAGGTGTGCTTTAGTGCTCCCACCCCCAGCCAGACCGGTGTATCTAAGCCAGTGATAGTGAATCATGGCCTTAACTGCTACAACTTCTAAGAATATATGTATGTATGCAGGTAAGTAGCTGACATTATTTTGACCCACACAAGTGGAATACTAAAAAAATTTATCTTACATATTTAATTTGTATCGATTCTCGATATTCGTATGTTCATATTTAGATGACAATTTGAAACTACTGTTAACTTACAGCTACTAAACATTTTGTTTGTTTCATGCGGGGAACATGAAAACAATTTCTTTTATTTTGTACGAGTAATGTATGAAATTTTAAATGTTACTTACGAAATTATAAAAGTATCTGGTTTGTTTTACACTACACAGTTTTCGTCATTATTGATGAAAGCAACAAGTTTGCGCGTTAGTAACAAAAACTACGTACATATGTACGTGTTATAGAGAACGTCATAACCTCCATTTAACATTAAGCCGTGTTAAAGAACAGTAAGAGCAGATGCAAACACATACATATCTACTAATGCATAAATACGGATATATGAATGTATGTATGTATATGTGTGTGTACAATAAAGGCGACATAAAATTAATTGATATTGAAATTAAAACTCAATTTTACATTTTAAAAAGAGATTTATATGACAAAACAAAGAGTAGTTTTGAAAGTTATTGAGAGAAATGCCACCAAACTCAATAACAAACAACAGCATAAAATTCAGATACCTAAATACATACATAGTAGGTACTATTAAAAAATTAAAATTGATTTATGTAGCTGAATACTGTGCCTGCTTCGATTCGTAACTACAACATGCAGACATTTTGATTCCAATTTTACTAAATTTTTCGGGTTGTTATAGGTGCCCAGTTATTTCATCAATTGAATATGATGGCTTTTGATTAATTTGTAACATTAAAGAAACCATTAAATAATAAAAATTGTCTCCTTTTATACAATCGATTTGTACAAAACAACATCAAAAGAATTGTTAGAAATATATATTTTCGTTTTTCCCAATTGAATTGTACAATTAATAGTTTTGCCATCCCTTCTTTTCTCTCTTCGCCATTCAGCTAATAAACACATTTTAAAATTGAAAATGTATATTTAGAAATAACCACCAAAAATGGGATACACACGCGTTGAACATAAATCGTTCAAAAAATTTGATCGTTTTATTTGATTGAAATACACAACACCAACACATACAAAAATATAAAATTACGTGAATAGGGAAGGAAGGAAGGAAGTCGTGGAAACAAAATTTTAATAATTTCAACATTTATTTAACACAAAAAATTATAACTAACGGGTGCTTCATTTTGGGCTATTTTTTTATTAATATAAATCATATAAATGCATTTCATTCATATAATTATGCATACATATGTATGTACATACATACATACATACATATGTTGAACACAAACCAAGATTTTATTACATTCGTTTTCAAAAATATACCTACCTACCTATCTTAAGTATGTTTCTTTGACATGATAACGTACTTCCAAATGAATTACCCTTTATATAAAAGTTGAAATAAGTGAATGATTCTATTGTGGCATGACTCCCTGTCCCATCTTTACATTAGAATTTGCTCAGATTAGATACAGATTTTGATATGGTTTCGAAATTCAACCAAAAAAGTACATTTTTTATACAAATGGTACTTTTGGCTGAGAATTAATAAAACACAAGAAACCATAACTCGATTTTGTAAAATTATTTGATTTTCTGGCATTTATAACAGTATAAATAGGTACTTTAACATTACAGAAAACGAAAAAAATTCTCAATATATTTTTGAAAAAAAAAGTACTAAAACTAATCCAATAGTACAGAATTTTGCATCACTGCTCTACGAACAATTAAACTTTTTCGATTTATACCAACTCTCACCCTTCATTATTAATAGAATCAAAAGTCTATTGACCTTTCAGACACCTACATTACACAAATTTTGTTGTGGATTTTTTGAAAGAATACAATTTTTTGTTCAATAGACCAGTGGGAATCTAATAATAAATATGTATGTATGTATGCATGTACAAACATACATATATACATACAGGTATGGATATGTAATTTGTTTTCAATGTACATATGTAAATGAATTATGGTTATATAATACTTACCTATATGGTATGTATTTATGTTTGTACTTTTGTGACATGGAAATTACATGTGAAAGTTGAGTGCGCACGTTAAACAATGTACTAACGGTTGCTTAGAAGCGAAGCTTGCGCTCCATAAATATTTTTTTCATTATTCAATAAATGTGCATCAGGGATGATGAAAGATAAAACAAAATTCATACTAAAGAATTTTAAATTTGTTGTACCTATGTATGTATGTAGTGTGTACATATGTATGTATGTAAAATATTTTTTCGGTTGCGAAATCAGTAACCACGTAACCCTCACAATACATAGCAAAAATTGGTTTTATGTTAAAAGCTCGAAGGCGATATATGTACATGCATACATACATAATTATAAAATCCACGTACGCAAAACAATACAATATATCGCCATTTGTCAAAGATTTCAGTTAAGATGTTATCAAATCGGCGGGTGGTAAATGTTTTGCCGGACGGAACGAAAATGTTTACCCGAGAAAAAAAATAAAGAATGTATGGATTTATTTTATAAATAAACTACACTATAGATTTTTTTGCTAATAATAACGTGGGTTGCAACATATGTATGTATATTTGTTTTAATTGAAAATTAAAGTCGTTACAATTTTTTGCACAAGCTATGAAAAATTATTAAGACTTAATTAAAATAATACAGAAGTGTTGTGTGCCCCATTTATCACTTATTACACAAATATTTGTAAATGTCTTTCAAGTAGGTCAAAGTCATGTATTTGATAAATGTAAGTAAGCACAAAATAGAAACTAAATAGTATAATCCATGAAAGATGAAATTATATGTATGTATGTATGGACTGGGCAACAATTATTCAATGTAAAAAATAAAATAAATAAAAATATTCTAAATATAATTAATGTTAGGGACCGATATCTCTTAATATCTTCTAGGTATCAAAAAATGGATTAATCCGCAAATTGCCACACCGATTTTCAAAAAATATACCTATACGGGACAAAACTGAAAGTGAAAGTTTTCCAACAAAAAGCGAATTTGAAAGTCGGTCCATAAACGGAGAAGTTATACGATAATTACAATAATACATATGTATTTCGGGTGCGTAACTTGCCCGTACAATTTTAGACAAAGAATTATGGGACCAAAGTGCTATGAATTTTGAAAATCGATACACAAATGACGTGAGTTATGAGTGTAAAAACATTTACCTATATAAAATGAAAATATGAACAAATGTATGTATGTATGTATGTACATATCGTCAGCTAAAACGCAAACGGCCCTAACTAACACAAAATCCAAAATCGGTTTTTTGGTTGATTCTGATGCACTGCATCAAAATACACAACCACAAAAAAATTTACAGTTGTCTGACCAAAATTAGCGATTTTATTAACGAAAAACAAACGGCCCTATCTACAAAAGCGTTTATTTTATAAACGCAAAAAGACTTAAGTGATCGTTTGTATGGGCAACATTGAAAACTTACAAAAAAAAACTGATAGATTTGACCGTTGAAGAAATTGTTTGTTAACGGAAAATGAAATTAGCTACAAAGCTTTGCGTAAGCCTAGAGAAATGAAGGATGCATGTAAGTCAAAGTATTGCGGAAAAGGTTCGATTCGACATGGTTCTTATTTTTCGAAAGTTATTCGTAAAGAGATTTTTGATTCATTTTGGAAAATGTCAGTACCAAAAGATTGTCATTTTTTCTATGATAGCATATCCTTTGAAAATTAATTCGTATTTTCTAAATTCATTTTTCAATTCTTGATACTTTTTAAATGAAGTCTTTTTTTGTTTAATTTTAATGAATTATTTTTATTTACTTTTTGTGATGCAATATTAAAATAAATTAATATATAATAAAAAATGTTTATAATTAAAATAAATGATAAAAATTTCAGAAAATTAAGGTACAAAAGGACCTAAATAACATAGTCATTCAAATATCACAAAATTTGATTTTATTCTGCCAGAAATCAATTTGTCACATCTTTTTTAATAATACTGGTGAAAATCATGCTGATTGAAACTATACTTTTGGTTTAAAACAGTATTTTGCTTCTCCTGTAAAATTTCAAAAATGTTAGATAGGGCCGTTAGCGTTTTCGCTGACGATATGTAAGTAAGTATGTTCGAATTGATTTTATTCCCCGAAAATTGTACATTTTTCATCATAATCATCTGGCAGCCAATTTCAAAAGTCAATTCAAAATCCATGAAACGTGACGTCACGGTACAGTCAAACAAAATACCCATGCACACATACTACATACATACCAAAAACTGCAATGTGAACCAAACAAAACAAAATGTTAACGGCTAAGAGAACATTAAGTAATAAACATAACAGAGCACATATACATTTCTCTATATTTCACTTATTGTACTCTGTTAGTGAATGACATTAATGTTGGACTAGTAACTAGTTTAACAGAAATGTTGTTTACACACACTATGGCACTAAAAAGCCCAAAGAAAACAAAAAGCCGAAACTTATCCAGAATTCAGTGGTAGTTGTTGATATACAGTTGGTGAAGATTGTTGTTTAAACGGAAAACATCCTCCAAATAAAACGAGTGTGCGTAAAAAATTATAAAAACACCGGATGTGTTTAGAATTTCTGTTTTGTTAAATAAAAAAATTTTTAGGAACTTCTTGCATAAAATAATAATATAAAAAAAAAACATTGTCTATTGAAAACTTCTAAATATGGTTGAAGAAGTACCAGCTAAAGGAAGCATATTAGGAAGTAAGTTCTTCTAAACAGTATTCAATTAATATAAAATTTCCAAAAAAAGAAATAAAAATATTAACAAACAACAAAATAACGGCTGGCATATGTTTTAAAATTATAGTTTGATTGATAGTGAAACAATCAAATTTCTGTCTGTCTGTCTGTCTACCTCTTATTAATTTAACGCGCGTGTGACCTTATTCTTTTCCTTAAAGGTCGTTACTACAGTTATACACATCCTTAAATATATACACACATCCATATGTACATATATATGTATGTACGCACATTGTAAATCCTGCAGGACTTGTTACTTGAAGCCGCTACCAGAACCCGATGAATAGAGAAATCTGTTTTTAATTCTACAAGCAATAAATGTGTTCGTGCGTGCGTGCTTGTGCTTATTTATTTATGTATGCTCTACAAAATTATTAGTTTTATTTCATTGTAGTCAGTTTATTTATCTGTTGGCAAAAATTTATCATTCGCAAACTATGTACATATATTCAGAGATTTCCAAATATTATTTCATATTGTTGTGGTATGATGAAATAAAGGTCGTTTGGAAGTCATTGATTGTTGTGTTAAAGAATTCAAATTGATATAAAGCTGATATAAAATTGCACAAAAAGAAGGAAATATAATGCATTCAGAATATTGATATATTTAACACCCATTTAATCAGTTTACACTAGTTAAGATCTTTTTGATATTTCATTATTAGATTTTTATTTTTATTCACTTGTTGAGAAATAAAGGGGGATTTTTAAACGTTGTTTTTCTTCAAAAACAAGCGAGAAGTGTGATACGAGGCTAAAAATTTAAAAATATAACAAGACTACACTTTTAATAATTATATATTAATGTTGTTCCCTGAAGCCTGGATATCATCTTATGTAGTTGAAAAATTAAAAATAATCTTTTTGCCCCAACTGATATTTTTATAATATATGTTCTACTACCGTCCCGGCTTCGTACGGAAGCTATTTACTTTTATAAATTTCGATTTACCTAATCAAAGCACATCACGAACGATTTCGTGCAAACTTTAGATAAACCATCTACACGACCATACGAACAAACCCTAAAAATTTAATCAAATTCGGTTTGACCGTTCGTGGCTTATAAAATCACAACACACTTGCAACAATTTTTTAGATTTATTTTGTTCTTCTAGTTTTACAAACATTTAATAATAAAATAAATCAAGTCATATACATACTTATATACAAAGTAGACTCGACTTTATTCGAACAACATGTCAACAAAACATTATACTACATTCCAACTGGATTAGAAATGCAAGTGGCGAAAATAAGTTAAAAATAACCATCTGAGCTGTCGGGGCCAGCTGTTATGATTTCGCCTTGAACATAAATATGTACATAAACATGTAGAATAATGGAATTTTAGGCATTTCTCAGGAACGTTTCAACTATGTAAAAAGAGAATTAGGGTTTTAAATAAAAGCAAATAATAAAATAATTATAATTTAAATTGTTTTTAAAATGCATAAAAGGTCAAATAATCGAGTTTCAAAAAATTTAACTATTCTGAATAATTGGATTCGCTTGATAGAGATGCTGTTTGCTTAAATCAGTCCTTTTTATGTGCTGCCAGTAAATTAATTATAAAATATTTTTGGCTAAAATTTTTTTATTGTTTTTTTTATTGTATTTTGATCTTGATGATATTACCACATAAGCTCATAATCTAATAACCAGGCTCCCGTGTGAACCTTAATAATTTTATGGAACATTTTAAAGCACACATGAGATTATTCTTCTTCAAAATTATTTTTTGTTTATATTGCAAAGTTGTCTTTCTACAATATTTAATGCATCAATCAAAGGATAGATCACTATCAATCACAACACCTAGGCATTTGTGCCGACATTCGACTTCAACACTACTAAGAAGGAACCTAAAAGCAGGAGACAAATTGCCGTAAGGTCCAAACATGACCGCTTTAGTTTTACAAGGATTAATTTTAAGAGAGCTATTTTTCGTCCACCGTAGGACTCGTTCGAGACAATTATTCACATTTTGCTGCATAAACTCACATGATCTCATTAGATGTTGTTATTTAATCCTTCCCTTTATTCACGATTACAGAATGTTTACCAGCACGATATATTTTGGCCATTTTGGGCTCAATTGGAATGGCCATTATTTATGGTTTAAAAGTAAATCTTAGTGTTGCTATGGTAGCAATGTTAAATCACACAGCAGTTGGTCATGGTTCGCATAGCGAAAATGTCAGTTCAGCATCTTCGGAGTACGAAGTTTGTGAGCCTCCGGGTGGTGCTACAAATGGTAGCACAAAAATTGAGGTGAGTACAAAAGAAAATCTATTATCGTTTTCATTGTTTTTGTAACAATTTTTGAAAATTATTTGTTTTTAATATGGATTTAATTTCCGATTTCAGGATGGTCCTTTTATTTGGAGCGAGCCTTTACAGGGAACATTACTTAGTTGCTACTTCTGGGGCTATTTAGTTTCACAAATTCCCAGCGCACGCGTAGCTGAAAATTTTTCCGCCAAATGGGTCATGTGCTTTTCTGTGGCTATCAATGTTGTTTGCACCTTATTGACACCGGTTATGACCGAATTGCATTATGTCGGTTTGATAATCATGCGTGTACTGGAAGGTATTGGTGGTGGCGCCACATTCCCCGCTATGCACTGTATGATTGCAGCTTGGTCTCCACCCAATGAAAGATCTGTAATGTCGACCATTATTTATGTGGGTACATCGTTCGGCACAGCCATATCTATTCTCTTGGCTGGCGTATTGTCTGGTAATTTCGGTTGGCAATGGGTGTTCTATGTGATGGGCGGCTTGAGTTGCGTTTGGATGATATTGTGGGCATTTTTGGTACAAGATAGTCCAAATAAACAAAGATTCATCAGTATCGAGGAGAGGGAAATGATTAATTCATCGTTGGGTAAAGAAACTGAAAAGGGGCCTGCTAATGAAGAACATCCTCCAGTACCGTGGAAGAAAGTTTTAACTTCTGTTCCCTTCTGGGCCATATTAATTGCCCATTGCTGCAGCAACTGGGGCTGGTACATGTTTCTAATAGAAATTCCCTTCTACATGAAACAAGTGTTGGCTTTTAATGTTTCCAGTAATGCAGTGGCCAGTGCATTGCCCTACTTCCCCATGTTAATTTTCAGTATTATTTTAGGCAAAACTTTAGATACACTCAAAGGAAAACGTAAGTTACAATACAAACGCATAGTACTTATTTCATATTTTTTGCAGCCGTAACTAGTTTTTAATAATTTAAAATTTTTAGAAAAAATTACTACTACAACTGCTCGTAAAACTGCCACTTCCATATGCACCATTATTCCGATTGCCTGTTTATTGAGTTTATGTTACATTGGCTGCAAACATACCGCCGCCGTGCTTATAATGACCATCGGCATTATAGCTATGGGTGGCATGTTTTCCGGGTTTCTCTCCAATCACATTGATATTGCTCCCAACTATGCCGGAACTCTTGTGGCTATTACCAATACCGCAGCTACTTTGCCGGGTATTATTGTGCCATTATTTGTCGGTTTTATAACGAAAGGAAATGTAATGATTTTTATACATTTAAATTTCTAACACATACGTACGTATGTAGTGATATAGTATTAATATTTTGTTCTTTTAGCAAACAATTGGCGCTTGGCGTATTATTTTCTTTGTGACAATTGCTTTGTTCATTATTGAGTTTTTGGTATTTGTCATCTTTGGCTCTGGAGAAGAACAGCCATGGAACAAAATGCCTCACAAATCAGATCCGGAACAAGCTCAGCAAGATGAGAATACTCCCTTAAAAGGAGTGAACGAAACAAACGGTTCTTAAAGAGAACAAACCCAAATAAATAAATGTACAACTATATCCACTAGTGGATAAAAACAAATAAATATGTATAATTTAAGTTTAAATTAACTGTATAAATCGTATAAGTTTTTAGATAATTAGTTTTGTACTTATTTTTTTAATAATTAAAATATACAGCCCAATTATGAATAATAGTTACCGGGGATAGTTACATCTAAATATGTATATTTAAATATTTTCTTACTGTGCACTTTTTAAAGTGTTAAACTGCCTCTGAGTTTATATTTATCATAAATATTAAGTAATGTAATCCAGAAAGATATCTCCGCCGCCTCTGTACTTACATACAAACAAACTCTTTACATTATCATTTTAAATAATTAATCATAAAAAATAAATAAACATAAAAAGAATATTGGCTATTCTGCAATATCCGTCGAAGAAATGAAAGTATGTATTAATGAAAACTAACGTGGGGGGTTAAAGATTTGTTACGGATTGGAAATTTTGCACTGAAAAATTAGTTAAAAGCGTTAGGGGGGGGGTATAAAATCTCTGAAAACAGCGTTACGTCATATGTGCACAGCCCCTTAGGAAATATGGACCAGTTTCGGTTTTCCTATCTGGGAGTACTGTTGAAAATAAGTTGCTTCAGTGATGCCAACTCTTGCAACATCAAAAGCACTGTGAGCCCATGGTAATAGGGTAAAAATGAAAAAAATTACGGGTATGAAAGCACTAACCTAATTTTGTTTTGGGTCTGGTGGATCAAAAGACAGCCTTGGCTGTACTGAAAAAGTTGAATTTGGATCTATTAGTTTTTCATGTTTTTTGTGCGACTTTGTCGAAATAAATTTTATATTATACCAATTTTTATACGAATTATTTATTACATTAACATCCCTACTAAATTCAATTTATTATATTATCTGTTATGAGTTTCATAAATCTAGGGCAAATTATTAATGATTAATGATAAATATTCTCTTGACAACTTATTAGGTAACGATACTTGTAATCTTAAGATCGCACATATTAACGGTCAAAGTTTATATCCATCAGATAGGTCGCACAAGCTGGATGAGCTTCATTCTCTTCTTGGTAGGAAGACTCTGGATGTGTTGTGTGTTACGGAAACTTGGCTAGATCCTATTGTGTCTGATCAAGCTGTGAATATTCCGGGCTATGTAATTTGTAGGAGTGATCGTCATACTGGTTCTAGAGGCGGCGGAGTTGATATGTACATAGCGGAAGGTATAAAATTCAGATATATTTACAGGTCTGTTGAATATTTCTCATTTGAGGCGCTATTTGTTGAGATACTCTCTGGCACGTACACTATGGGTGATTTAGATATTTTTGAACAGTTAATTAGTGATTTACTTATTCGCTATCTTAATATTATAATTGTAGGTGATTTTAATGTTGACATGTTTGACCTTAGTAAAGCCTATAGAGTTCATATGTTGTGCAGGAGACTTGCGTTGAGATGTCATCACAACTGTATCCCCACCCACTTTGATTTACAGCGTGGATCTACTTCACTTATTGATTACTTTTTGCTTAGTCATAACATTGTTTCTGTTAAGAGTCTAAACACAATGTTTGCGGTGCGGTGCGATTTCTCGTTGCGGGAGAGAAAAATAAACATAATACAGCGGAAGACGACGACGGCAATACATTTACATTTTTATTAATTTATATGTGCATACATTCAAACATACTTCAAAATCATGTTTTTTGTTTACAATAATGTTGTAAACACCGCCAATTATTCAAAGAGTATGGCAACATCAGAAAGAGAAAGAGTATCAAAAACTGCAGTTTTTTACTTCAAAATCATATGAAAAACCGCACCGTAATAAATTATCGCAACATTGTGTTCAATCTCTAAGTCGGCTCAGTTCCAGTTGCCTTTTGTTTCTCGCCATTCCCTTATTTGTTCCTCTTTTTTTGCTCCCATTGTAAGAGCGTCTAGATATGTTAGATATGTTAACGATTATAATAATTTTGATCATATAGGGGGTTGGCGAGGTACATAACGAATAGTGATTTTTCTTCTTTATACATGACTAATGACAGTAATGAAATGTTAGGATTTCTTAATCAGATTTTTAATGATGCCTTGGAATTCGCTCCTGTGAAACGTGTTAAGGGATTACTACAAGCATAGGTGTGATAGGAAGTGGGAGGTCTATAGACTCCTTCGTAATCGCACTAAGTCTCTAATAAGGAAAGCTAAATTTGAATATGGTAGACGCGCATTTCAGGGGTGCAACACAAGGCTTATGTGGAATAGATTACGGAATGTTGGTGTCATTGAGGACACAGCTAATCCCATGGATATTGATGTCAATGATCTTAATGATTTCTTCTTAAGCAATCAGCTAAGTGTGACAAATATTGAGCCTATCTTTGAAAGCAACTCTAATGTTACAAATAATTTCTCTTTTTCCAATATTACTGAGGGTGAATTAGCCTTCTCTGTCAGCAGTATCAAGTCTACGTCGGTAGGTGCGGATGGTCTCTCCATAAAATTACAGAGAATACTGTATCCATATATTAATAGACATCTTCTTCACTTTATCAATTTTATATTTACTTCATCCAATTTTCCTGCTGGATGGAAAGTTTCAAAAATTATACCAATCCCGAAAAAAGGCACTATGGCTATTAACAACATGAGGCCCATTAGTATCTTGTCTACGTTGTCTAAGGTGGTTGAGAATATCATGAAGTTGCAAATTGTAAATTTTTTGGAAAGAAATAGTATGTTAAGCGTAGGTCAATATGGCTTTCGGTCTGGATGTAATACAAATATGTTGTTAACTGAGCTCACGGATTCGATTAGGAATTAACTTTAACAAAGGTATGGATAGTCTTCTAGTCTCAATTGATCTCTCGAAAGCATTCGATCAGGTGAATCACTCTGCTCTTGTCAGTAAACTAAGTAATATTTATAGATTTTCTAGCTCTGCTTGTTATCTGTTATTATCATATCTAGGTGATCGGAAACAGCACGTTGAACTGAACAGCACATCTTCTACCCTAAAAACCATTCGATCAGGTGTTCCACAAGGATCGGTGCTCGGACCAATATTATTTTCCATTTATCTAAACGACTTTTTTGATTTTCTGGGGGATTACGACTGTAAAGCTTTTGCCTTTGCTGATGACATCCAGCTATTATGGAATAGAAACAATATTAGAACTACTCCATTTCATTCTGTTGTTAATCGTGACCTTGCTGCTGTTAATGCTTGGTAACGACCTGTGTATTAATCCTGATAAGACGAAAGCAATGTTTTTTAGGGCGACTAGGTCTTCTAGCCTTACGGATGAACTAAAGATTTCTAATGCAACTATTGAAATAGTCTCTACATTGAGGTGCCTTGGCCTAATACTTGACGATAAACTGTCGTTCCAATCCCATATTGATAATCTTTCGACTAGGGTGTTTCTAAATCTGCGAAGGCTATACCAACTCAACTTGATCTTGCATGTTAAAGTGTCAATGGCTAATGCCCTTCTAATGTCACAATTGAACTATTGTTTAGAGGTCTACTCCGGTTGTAATTTGGGAAACAGGTACAGAATTAAATCCCTGGTTCATAAAGTTGCGAGATTTGTCTATGGACTTAGAATTGCTATTTTAAAAGTGTAACGAGTTCTTTTCTCATGATGTTACCCTTAAAAAGAAAAAAAATGATACATGCTCAACACTCATTTATGGCGTTATTGTTTCTTTACTTTATTGATTATTGCTAACATTTATGTTCTTTTGTAAACTTAAAATATGCAACACTTTCTAAAAGTCGTGGGAACATTTAAAAATGTTGCCAAATCACATGTAACATATATGTAACATTTTATTTTTAGAAAAGAAAACGCCATAAGAGTATTACAAAAACAAATGAGCATGAAGGGCATAGGGCCTGGGCACCAATGGTTTAGACTATTAACTATCTTTTCAGACTTGTTAAATATCAAAATCCGGTCCGCTTGATGGGAAGTATAGTATTTTCTACCTCTATTAAAAATCCTCAAATTTTAATTCCGCGCATACATATATAATACGACGTTTGAAATGTCTATGGTGGTACGAATGGCTAGGTTATGGAATATTCTACCCAGAAACCTTCGCTCATTCTCCATGTCAGTCATGTTATTTAAGCGTAAACTCCTCGAGTTCTTTAATAATAACCGATAGTGTGTAAATTACCGAATTGGTACTACATAAGTATGTACTCTTGCCTTTTAATAAATTTATTATAGTTTTTGTATTTGTTAAGGATGTTATAATATATTATAGTAAATCCACTTTTCTTAAGAAGATATTATATGTACATATGTACATATACATATGTAAAACAAATGATCTCATTGTCATTAGATATTTTTTTGTGTAATAAGTATATCGTATTGGCCAATAGGCTACAAATATTACAAATTAATTAAATAAATAAATCGCTTTATCGTGAATTTATTTCACAATTACAAAAAATGCAATACGCTTTTAGTTCATCTTTTGCTGGTCTAAGCCACCTTTTAAAAGCTGGATCATTCTCCAAAGCTTTTCTACATATTTTTTTTTCTATCTAAAGGAAAGCCATTGTTATATGATGAACTTTAACACATACATACATACTTATAAAATCAATAAAGAACTTACTTATAATCAGGGTTTAAAATTAGTTTTTTTATTTTTATTTATTATACTAGCGACTAGTGAGAAAATATGATCCGTTTCCATTTTTGATAGTAGAGAAACTAAAAATATATATACCTGATAACAAATAAATTTCCAGTTTTCTAAAAAAAATTTTGTACTTGACAACTAGTAAAATTTTTTACTATCACACAAAATGAAAATAAATTCTCTGTAATATATTGTTCAGCAACAATTTCTTCTCAATGAAAACTTGCCTAAAATTGTTCAGTGCCAGAAATGTTGATTATTTAAAAGGCACTTAGGGCCAATAATTCAGTACTGATTTATATGTCATTTATTTTTAAATGCTATTTATATACAAAATTAAGTTTTTCACTGCAAAATTAAGTCAACATTAAATAGCCAACATTGTGCATTTAAATACTACATAAGTTTTACGAATTTCCATATGTTTTTGACTGCTTGTTCTTCTTATATAAAATAAAGCCAATAAAATATTTGTGGCTGCTGGCAAACTGCATAAAATTTTGTCTTGTTTAGTCGCTATTAACCTTTTAATCGTATTGAATGTTGCTTTTATTCTTTAAAAACATTTCAGCAGTTCTTAATTATTCTTATTTTTAGCTAAAATAATAATATATTTTTTTGGATTTTTCTTTATTTGTTCTAGTCAGCTGTTCTTTAGGGAAATTTGTGGGAAATTTTTTATTTTACGCAGTGCTACCATCTTTTAAACGTAATTAAATAAGAACTTTAATTACTCACTGAAAAAATGGAATCTTATTTAAATGCAACATAAATTTAAATGAAAATCAGCTGAATGAGTATTTAAATAGGAAGTCAATTATTGGCCCTTAAAAGCACTGTGAGAAATTGTTAAAAGCACTATAAATACCCGCTTTTCAAAAACGGGTATTTACTAAAATTTCGGGTATTGCTTGAGTAAAAAAGCACCAAAAAATACCCGAAAAGCACCAAAATGGCAACGCTGGTATGTACTGCGGAGATGAGTAGCAAGCAAAAAATTTTTAGTTTCTTCTGCATTTTTTATTTACTATTGTTTGTGGTCGAGTTTAATATTTTTAAAGATGGTTATTAAGGAATTTTATTTTCTATGGCAACGCTGCAAAAACTGTAAATAGCAGTGACGGCAAAAATTATAGAAATAACTGTTCAGTTGTTATAAACACTATAATAACACTTTTAAAAATTTGCATGACGCCTCAGTAGTGCGCCACTCTTTTTTGCTACAGATTAAAGTGATTCACTTCACGCACTTCTGTTATAAACACTTTTTTCCTACAATAAAGTACAAAATAAGTACCTGTACTCAATTGGTGAATTTAAAATTTTCATTTGCCATTCCTGTTATGCATATGCCCACAAACATATGTTTAAGACAAAATAATGTGCCTCCATATGTCTCACAAATGTTCAAGCAAGGAGTCGAACCGTAGGAAAGAACACATTAATTAGTTAATAAATGACAGAGCGTGCAGCACAGAATAAAAATAAGTTAAATAAAAATATTTTTAATGTTGAAGTCACGTAATATCTGGTCGCTACAAAAGCGATTGAAAGGTGGTAAGACCCGATGGTCAATACTACAAAGAAAAAAGACAAATACCGGCAGAGCCCTCGAAAATTTTGACGATTTTTATGGGTCAGTCTTTGGCATCCGATGGAAAAATATGAGAGCAGCTTTGTTAACCGACAACAAGTACATAGCAATGGTAAATAATTTTGGTGACATGGAGAAAACATGTAGTCAATTGGAAATGGATGGTAACCAAGAATTAAGTAGATATTAAAGAACTTTTTTTATAAATAAGAATCCCTTTCAGGAGCCATAAATGTTAAGTTGCTTGTCAATTTGGCCAAAGAACGCTTAGAAGATTCAACTACATTTTCGGAGCATAAAAACAACCACGATATAGGCAGCAAAATGGACACGATTACCAAAAGGCAAAAAGACAAAGAAATACAAATTTTGTATCCGGAAAATGGAAGTCTCTTGCCCGATGAATTAGAATACAGAGGTAAAATTAATCCAAATGGTGATATATCAGTCGCCGTAGACGAAAAACCAATAATGAGTATGGGTCAAGCTCTGGAACATGATGTTTGTATCGATGAAACGCGTATGATAGATCCCGAAGTAAGTACAGGTGGTCTTCACGAATTTGTGCCAGCTTCGCAAATAAAAGGCATGGAAGATTGGATACCAGAATCAGACCATTACCGATATTATCAAACAACTACGGACTTCCCGTTAAAAGTAGAACCAGAGACTGATTTTTTGTTTCCTGAACACTTGTCTTTATACACCTACGAAATTGGAAACTGTTCAGAATTTAGACGACCAATTAAGTGTTTAACAGGTTAGTAAAAAGTTTAGACCAAATTTTAATTGTACACTATTACGATTCTTTTTTAACTATATATTCGTTTTGAATGTTATTTTATTGGGAACAAAAGTTATCAAAGTATAGTCATGTAAAAATACCTCTTGTATATTATTAAATTATTGTAATAAAAAGTCTCACCAATGTCTTTCAGGCGTTCTTTCACACTATTTGCTCGATGGAGCTTCAGTTCTGCCACCACTTTTATTAGATGTGAAACTGGGTGAGCGTGTTCTGGATGCATGTGCTGCTCCCGGTGGAAAATCTTTATTAATGTTACAAACTTTGCATCCCGAACAATTGGTATGTAATGATCTGATGGAATCGCGTGTAAATCGTATACGTAAAGTTATGAAGGAATATTTATTCGATTACGAAGAACGATGGGTAGGTCGTCGTTTAATACTGAATCAGTGTGATGCTCGCAATATAGATGACTTTGGCACATACGATAAAATCTTGGTGGATGTTCCCTGCTCCACAGATCGCCATTCAGTGATGGAGAACGATAACAACATTTTCAAACCCACACGTATCAAAGAAAGATTAAGGATGCCCGAATTGCAGGCTGGTATCTTGGAGAATTGCCTACGTTTGTTAAAGCCTGGTGGAAGTTTGGTCTATTCCACCTGTTCTCTATCACCCGTACAAAATGATGGTGTGGTTCAAATGGCCTTACAAAAAGTATTTCACGAACATGGCTTAACTTTTACGGTTAAAGATTTAAGTAATATTATTACTTTGTTTAGTGATATTTATAAATTTGAATACCCGAAAAGTTTAAAGTATGGACAAATGGTTCTCCCTTATTTACCAGCCAATTTTGGGCCTATGTATTTTAGTAAAATAACACGAAACGAGTAAATTGAAAACGACACTCTTGTTTTAATTATTGTATATTATGATTGTTGTTAAGCTTTTTATAAATATGTAATATTTCTGAAAAAAATGTGGCTATACTTTTTTCTTCTTTTTGGGTTTTGTAGGGAGTGGGCCAGGAACTTTGAATACAGTGCTAAAACAAAAGAAAAAGCGGAAATTAACTATTTAATATATCTAAATTATTCTGCTTATTAATTTTGGTATATTTAACCACTATCGAAAATTTTAACAAATCTAATATTTAAATATTTTTGATACTTACTGGCAGGTGGTACAAATAGGGCTAAATTTGCAGAAAACTAAAACATAAAAATAGATTTAGTTGCGTATAATATGTTACATTGAAATGTTCAAAAATCTTACTCGATAGGCACACAGAGCAAACATAGCCAATATCTATTAACTCTCGATGGCAAAAGCAGGCAGCACGATAATCAACTTTTGATGGGGGAGGTAATACTAATTTTAGACGCATTTGTGGATCAGGTAAAAATACCCATAAAAGATATTGAAGCAAACCATCCAATTGGCTTAAGCGCAGATATTGACCACCAGTTATATCACAACCTTGTTGCAACAGACTTAAGGATTTGTCTAGAGCGCAAACATCAAGAACTATGCCTAGTTTCTGCGCGGTAAAGAACACATTCATGTATGTCATATATTGTGAAGCGCATTCATTACTTCCAGTTACAACTAAAATCCGGGAATTGATTTTGACTCCAGGAGCGCAATTACGTTGCAACTAAATAACCGAGCATAAAATTGTTATATGTATTTAAATATATATTAATGTATCAGATCTTGATTATATGAATGTACATATGTACATATAGTATACAGAACTCACCCTAGATATGTAACACAAAGCCATAGACATGCTACCTGCTAGCAGGCTTTCGGTGGATTGGTTTATCTTAGGAGCATTTGTTATGATGTGACTAAGACGTTGCTTTACAGTTTTTTCAACCAAGCTAAAAGCTTCATATTGGCCGTCAACCTGACGAACTTCCAATTGTTTAACCGGCATTGGATATAGGAAATCGCTAAGATATATAAAATTATTTAATTTTAATACATTTTGTTAAACTTACGTTGCATGGTGATGGCAAGATATTAAAGCCAACTTATTTTGCGCTTTTTGCATTAAATGCGCGTTTCCAAAAGCAATTATGGCGTCCAAACATTGTGACAAGTTTTCAGGATTCTTGCGCACTATGCGTTGTGAGGGATTTGTATCTACTACTATTATTAATAAACTAACACTATTTAGATCTAAAGAAAATTATTATTTTATTAATGGTAAATTAAATTAATATACGATTTTATTTAAACAAATACCTTCACTATCGACTACTGCCGGCTTTTCCATTTTTAACACATGCTTCTTCTTTGAATATAAGTTATATCCATTCACTTATAACTATTATCTTCGATAAAATTATAAGTTTTGTGATTAATTAATACGGATTTAACACAAAACTACTACTATCAAACATTTTGAAAAAAATTAAAACTAACTTTTTTTTATATGTATATAATTTGTCTTATTAAACAATAAACTAAAATAATATAGGAGATACTATATAATCTATTACATTTCGAGATAATCCTACTATGGTTGCCACTCCACAAAAATTACAAACATTTCATTTCTAGAGTGTCGTGCACTGAACAAGTTCTATTGTTTATCAGTTGTAGAAAAAAAATAAACGTCAGAGAAAATTAAATTTTTTGCATAAATTTATATTTTTGAAAAGAAAAGTAGGGCGTTTTAATATTAAAAAGAAAGTGCAACAAAAACTTAAAAAAAACACATTCCTTGACCTCGCCATAATGCTTGTTTTGGTACTAGGTGATTTGCATATACCCCACCGTTGCAGTAGCTTACCAGCTAAATTCAAGAAACTTTTGGTACCCGGGCGTATTCATCATATATTGGTTACAGGAAATTTATGCACTAAAGAGTCTCATGATTATTTAAAAACACTAGCAAATGATGTCCACATTGTCAGAGGAGATTTTGACGACAATCTCTCATATCCCGAACAAAAAGTTGTGACTGTTGGTCAGTTTCGTATTGGACTCTGTCACGGCCATCAGGTGGTACCGAGAGGTGATCCTGAAGCATTAGCGTTAGTGCAACGCCAGTTGGATGTGGACATTTTAATAACTGGACATACCCATAAGTTTGAAGCCTACGAACATGGCAATAAATTCTATATTAATCCTGGATCAGCCACGGGTGCTTTCAATCCTTTGGATATCAATGTTGTGCCATCATTCGTGTTGATGGACATACAAAGTTCAACGGTTGTAACGTATGTTTACCAATTGATTGGGGATGAAGTTAAAGTAGAACGCATCGAATATAAAAAAATATAAAAGCTTAATATGGTACTTAAATTACGACAAACTAGAGTTGCTGTTATCATTTGTGGATAAGAAGCGTGTTGTTGTTCTTTAAGAAATCTTTTCTAAAATTAACATAACGATAAGAGAAATTTGAATGTGTATCAAATGCATTAAATTATATATACACAGTATTTTATAAATAAAAAATAATCATTGAAAATTATTTATTTTCCATTTTTTACTAATTTGTAAAAATACATCTGGTCAAAACTGTATGTTTATGTACGAAAAAAGTGTTTCCTTGGCTGTTCCTTTAGTACCCACCCGACTTGAATTTACTCTTAAGTTTCATATTTATCATTCGTCAATAATATAATTCCTTTAATAAATAACTCGATTTTTTAAAAATTTGTTATTAGAACCTTGAAGTTCATCAAGCTTAAGGATTTTCTCTCGAGTGTTTTCCGTCTCAAACGATATCATTTGTATGATGTATTTTTGATTGGTGAGGTTGGGGTAACATTTAATAAAAAAAAACGTAATAAAAACTTATTTGTCGATATATCGCATGTCACAATATAAATATTTATTAATTTATTTATTCAGACCAAACAATATGACTTGCTCTTGTAGACCATTTCTGGAACTTTACACCATTTTCAAGATAAACGGTATAGGAGCAAGTAAAACCCAATTTTAAACTATTTTCTACAACGATCTTTTCGCTCCACTTAATAGAAATGTTTCTCTTATATTTGTTTTTTTTATTTTGGACAACTTCAAAAGTATAAAATAAGCAGTTACAAAAAATATAAATTTACTAATACATTAGTGTTGAATAAAAAAAAAATAAAATCTATAATAAATAAAAGAAATACCTTAATGGACATTTTAATCAGAATAAAATTAATAATCAACAATTGTTAATGCGAACGTTTCATTTTTCTTTTGAATTTATTATGTAGAACAAACTATCTGTATTATTTTTAGGGTACACATTTTTTAAAAGTTTTTATTTATCAAAAAGTTGTTAATGACGATTATAGTTAAATATACGAAATGCTTTTTTATCGATTGGCATTTTTTTAATTTGGGGGCTGTATAAATAATTTGTTTACTTTATTATAAAAAAGATACGCTATTTTAGCACAAGCGGATGCCGCCGATTAAAGCAGCTTAACCAAGACTATCAACACAGATAGTTTTCAAACCTTTGCCGGCAATAGTGGTCTTAAATTGTTCGGGTACAGGCAACTCAGTCTGTAAATGAAAAGGGTTAAAATTAATAAAACATTTCTGTAAAAATATGCTAATTATTTCAACATACATAATCTCCACTTTCTTCGGGTAACATAATATTCATTTCAGATGATTTAGAGCTGACAACTTCAACGCCCAATGATTCCTTCGATAAATACATTTGGCAGCCGTCGGTTTTATCAATGGAAATAGTGGGTACAAAACCCAATACCTGCATTTGAACCGATTGACAATTGACAAATTCAATTGAAGCCACGACAGAGTTAAATACTAGAGAACATTTCTTGCAGGAGTCTAATACAATATTGTTGACTTTACCCTTAACGGTTAAAACGGAACCTTCACACCTAAACATATAGACAACGTTATTCATTTCAGCATTCTCTACCAGCAAATTGTTGTTATTTTTCTGGTATTCAATTAGCCATTTTTTGCCATCACGGGCAAACACAGGTTCCTTGATAACAGGCCCTGATGATTTACTAGCCGAACCAAATTGGGTGGGCGTTTTGAAGGGAGCAGGTCCAGTTCTTAAAGTTGGATTTTTATGTGTTTGCATATCGTCGGTAACCTTTTTCAAGTCTAGAACAATGCGGCAACGTCAAATAAAAAACCCCGTATTATTTTAAAGTTTTTGTTAAACTCACTTTTCGTAATATTTTCGCCTTGATTAATTTCAGCAAACAAAGCACTACGTTCATCAGAGCCCTCCCCCAAATTCATATTTGCCAAATCAAATGTTGGTGGTGGTGGTGGAGGAGGACATCCGCCCATAGGAGGAGGTGGTGGAGCAGCACTACTACTTGGTGCTGCACCCTTGCCGGACCACACTAAGCCAGTTGTATGGTATTGTTTAATGTATTGCTGCAGCTCAGTCAAAGTTTGCACCCATGCACGGGCCCATTCAACATGTGTGGTGTTTTTCTCTTTCCATTCCTTTAATACACGATTGGTGTAAAATTGACCGGCATCATTCATTTCCTTAACATGGGGACCAGGAGTGGGTGACTGAATTTGAATGGAAAATGATAAATAGATAGAGAAGTAAATAAAATGTTTATATTATTTATTTTAATAACTTACCACACACACCCATCCCAAAGCTGGAATACTTTCACTTATGGCTGACAAGTGATTAAAAAATTGTGAAGCTCGGTTCTTTTCACGGAAGTCTTGTATGGCTGTTATTTGATCTGATGTAGGTTTCAACAACTCGATTTGTTTGCTTTGATTGGGTTGAGAGCATTGGGTGGCCAAAGTTACATACTGAAGTTGCGCACTGTTGCATAAAAAAAATTGAATACAAGTTATTGAATACCATTTAATTTAACTTACTCAAAAGCCTTTTTAACAAATTCAGCATGTTTGGCAACATCGCCGCCAATTTTAGCTGAAAGTGCTAAATATTGGCTTAAAGGACCAGCCATAATATCTTGAAAGCCTAAAACACTCATATTGAACTCTAGTGGTAGTGGCGGTGGGGGTAGAGATGAATAATCGTCTAATACAGTGGGAATAATATCTTCAAGACTATTGTCTTTTGCCAGTTGAATGTGATTGCTGTGTATTGAACTATTGCTGCGACTGTTTAGACTATGACGTTCGTTGATATTACCCAGTGACTCTTCTATAATTCCGATTCGTTGATTAAGCTTAACAGTTTGTTCGGAAACCGACAAATTTTCAATAGGCAATGGCGGCAGTTCAGTAGTTTCTAAATCGAAACTAGCACGTTTTTTCTCTAAAACACTGTCGAATGTACGATTGGCTATTTCTAGCTCACGTGCACTTATAGAGCGTTCCAAACGTTCCACAAGTTTTTCTAGGCGTTTAACTAAATGTTCAAGATTTTCCGCAACTGAAGGTTTTAAATCTGGATCACAATCTATCGATACGAGAGAAAATCGTGTTAAATTATTTCAGTTATTATATTGTAAATGCGTATGATGAAACAATGAATAATTATGTATGTATGTATGTTAATACATACTAAAAAAAAGTAGTTCCGGTATGTGATGGAAACAGTTTTGAAATGTGTCTGCCTTAATTTTTCAAATACAGATGAGAATTTAATAAGCATAAATATATATGAAAAGAAATTTTACAGGTTTTAATATTTTCGAAAACGGTTAATAAGACCTATGCAACGATAAGGCAAAAATATAAAATTTATTAATCAGCATTCAAAGATCCGCTTTCGAAATTGTTTTTTTCGCATACCTGATAATCATAATTCAGAAATAAAATCAACAAGTTTAGTTAAAAAAGTGCAATTGCAAATAAATTAAGTAAATGTATAGCAATCAAAATACTTAAATAAAGTGATGTGTTGTTGTTTCTACATTGGAGACAATTTTGTGCACCAAATTATATATGTATAATTTTTTTATTCTTTTGTCCGTCTAGAGCCCTCAAAATCAACAATGTGATCTTTTGAGGTTTATAATCTTAAACTTTAAATTTTACCGAAACTTTGTATGTCGTAGATTTTTTAAAGGTTAAATAAATAACAAAATAATAGTGTTGATTATATATATAAAGTGTATAAATACGTAATGCCAAAACTTTCTCATGCTAATTTTGAACGCAATACACATTTTTGTTTAAATTTTTATTTCTGACGCCCACATTAAACTAAACCACAGAACAAGCAATTCAACAAATTTCTTAAAAAAACATATTCCGAAGAATATTTTAAATATTTTAATTATACATAATATTCATCTGAATTCATATGTAAAAGTTTCCTTATTTTCCAAAATATTAGTACAAAGATTTTTATTTTACCTGGATTTTGGCAGTTTTTTATTTCATTTATTATTAAAGTTCGGCCCCAACAAGAGCTAAATGTTTGACCCATTCACTTTTAAAAAATTAGAACAAAATGCATGTTCTATTTCATAAATTATTTTTGAAAAAAAAAATCTACAATTCACTTCAATTTCCTTTACAAATCAATACTTCTGAGCTACTTTACGATGAAAATTATTTAACAAATTTTGTCCATTATTTGTTACCGCTACGCTACGGCTGATTCATTATCATTTTGCATTTAGTTTTACACAGAATAATATAAAGTACATAATTGTTGTATATAGCATTTTATAAATAAATATGTACATATATGTATGTATATAAACATATGTATTTACTTTGTATACAAGCGTTTGTTGTAGTTACATATGTATGTACGTTTATTGTATTATAGTTTTTATCGTTTTTTTTTTATATGTGAGAGTTTAGCGGCAGCATTTGTCATTCATTCACTCATGCCAGTCAGTTGTTTGAGTCACAGTCAGTAATAATTAAATAAAGTAAAAATACAAGTACATACATACATGTGTACATGTACAATAAAGTACGTGATTATAAATTTTGTTTCATGATTTTCTTTAGTGGTACCTATTATTATTGACAAAATATAATAACAAAAGCACATACAGTAAACACACCTACATACATACATATGTACATAACTGGGATAACTAATTCATTAACAATTGCAAATAGCATATAAAACACATACATTTATATGTACAATATGTATGTATGCATGAATTAGGGCAAAACTGTTTTAAAATTTTTGCAAATATCTAAATTTGCATATTTCTATTTTTAAATTTTCTTTAATAAGAACCCATTCATTAAAATTATGAACAAAAATTCCTTGGGAATTTTTTCCATTCTTCATATTATTAATTACAATTTCGACATGAAAAAAAAACGGGAATAAATGCACTTTAGTGAAGTTGACCCAAACAAAATAAAAATTACGATAGCCTATGTGATAGAAAATTGAAAAATAAGAAGAAAATATTAAATAAAAAAGTTGGCGGCAACCCATATTTTCCGAGTTATGGGCCTTTGAAGTTTTCATATAAAAAGGAATAACCAATAAATTTCTTAATGAATTCGGACAAAAACAAAAACAATATTGTAAAAAATTAAAAATAAGAAGAAAATATTAAACAAACAAAAATGATGGTGATCCTTATTTAAAGAGTTATGTGCATTTGAAGATTTTATATAAAACAGTGGTTATACACTATATTTCTCTGCATAGCCGGCCTTTGGCCGGGCTTAACGATTTTCTCCACCATGGTATTTCTTGCCACGGCGGTATATAGAATAGATTTTCGGCATAGCCGGCCTTTGGCCGGGCTTAATGATTTTCTCCACCATGGTATTTCCCGACACGACGGTATATAGAACAGTTTTTCTGCATAGCCGGCCGCCGACCGGGCTTAATAATTTACACCCAAACAATAATATAGAAAATATAACATTTATGGCAGCAGATTGTTCGCTGGAAAAAGTCTGACAGCAATTCACACTAATTTATTATATTTTAATATAAAACAATATTTTTTTATAATATCACTTAAATCTTTTGTATTTTAACAAATCCATTAAAATCTAATCAAAAGCTTTCAAACGAAACCAAAATTGGCCTTATATGTACATACGTTGAAAAATGCAAAGGAAAATCGCACATATACATATATGAAAACTTCAAAGGCCCATAACTCGGAAAATATGGGTTACCGCCAACTTTTTTATTTTATATTTTCTTCTTATTTTTCAATTTTCTATCACATAGGCTAATTTTTATTTTGTTTGGGCCAACTTCACTAAAGTGCATTTAAGCCAAACAACGTAAGTATTCGATTATTGCGAGATCGGAAATATTCTTTTCCCAAATAAAAAAAAAGTAATGGAAAATTTAAATAAATATTTAAAAAAAATACCGTGAGCATTTATTTAGGACAAAAAAAAATATAAGCAACAGTTATATATCTCTCTTGCTTTAGGAATTTTCAGCCACGCGTTGCAAATATGATGATTATTGCTGCCGGTACATTTTTAAAATGTTTGAATACTAATTACCAATATTACATCGATATTGTTTAATCCCCTAAATATGATCGAAGTTACAAACACTTTATTAAAAAAAATAAACGATTTAAGATACGATAACGTTTTGTGTGTGTCTTTATTTTCCAAAGTAAATTTTGAACTAAATTAAAAAGATATAATAAATATTTTTTTTTTAATTTTATTTTGCTAATAGAAATCATATGAAAATGATAGAAGAAAGCTTTTCCGAAAGCTTTGCTAAAAATAAATTTATTTTGTTGTGGAAATTTTATTTATTAATGTTTGAATTTATGGTTTGAAATATGTATATACATATGTATATGCATGTGTACATAATATTTGGCCATGATAATAAACTTGATTAATATGTTTAAATATTAAAATGTATTAATTTATTAGAGATATTTTCAAGAATCTTTATTCCAGCATTTCGATTGAACTTAAATTGCGACTTAACATACCTCTATATCGGCTATCATTACTTCCTTTTTAATATCAATTATTTTATTGTTCAGTCTGTTGAAAAAGATTTCTATCCATAAAATTTACGTACATGTGCATGTATATGCATAAATTCGGTTGAATAAACTGCCTTAGTTTTTGTTACTTTATATAATCAAGAAAGAGTTCACTTTATGTGATACATTAAATAACAAACAAATAAAGCTGCCGATAAGATAAAGTATTCAGTCTTAATGTGTCATGCAAAATTGCATCATACCAATTAAAATTGAGATTTAAATTCCAGAAAACTATTAATTAAGTAAATTAAAAATTTAAAAAAAAATTTAAAAATAAGAATGATATTTTAAAAGTAAATTTTTTTTAAATCGTTTAAAAAGAAAACTTGTACCGAAGAGTGAGGTTGCTATCCAACAACTATTTACTAAAATTAATATCAAAACACAAACGAAAAATTGTAATAAATGCACATTTGAGACTAATTGCCGATTTTGTAATTAAAATTATATCATGTAATTAAATAATATAACTCTTGCTATAACTTTAGGGAAAACTTAGGTTCATATAAGCCTAATTAACTTGCGAAAGGTTTAATTCATTTGGGAGAAAGACTGGGAAAGAAATACAAAGTACATATTCGTATACACAAAGTAATAGATCGATAAGATAATGAAAAATATTTTCTTAAACGGAAGAACTCACTAACAAAAATATTATGCGTAATAAAAAACGATATGACATGCCAAAATTGAAAGAAGTAAAGAATTTATAAAAATATAAAACAATCACCTCGCCGACTTTCGGATTGTGCTGACGAAAACGGTGGCTGCACATCAGTGTGACCAATTATATATGGCGCAAAGCATGCATTATGTTTGACGGCAGCTTGTGCTGCTACCAATAAGTCTTTATAAATTCGTTGACGTTTTAGTTCTAGCTCATCACGCCCAACAGGTGTTACCGGTGGCTCAATACAACCTCTACAAATTAAAGTCTTTATTATTGCTAACACTTGATGATAATATAAAATAAAACAGACATGTGTCCATAAATATTTTAAATGAAAATCAAAAAGGAGTTTGCACAAATAATAAAATCTTTCCAAATAAAATAATGTTAAATGTTTTGAAAACATTTGACTTCCAAATTAAATTGAATGGCAAATAAAAAATATGTACTTTCAAACTAAATGGGACACAAACTGATAAGAAAATAGTTCATATTACGCATCATTAATCCGTTCATCGCTAAACCATTCGGGCAGACCATGAGCATACACTAACGTTTCCGAAACAACATCATCGCTTTTGATGTCGCGTTCCACATATGGAGCACACATACTTTCGCGCTTTGGTGGTGGCACTGAATCAGAGAAGACATCGTCCTCTTCATCGCCAATTGATGATGTTATGGGCAATGCAAGTGGTAGCAAAGGATCAGGTTCGATTATTTCCGTATGGGTACTTATATTTACACGTTTCTTAATCGACGTATGCGTTGAATTATGACGAGAAAGACACGATTTTGGTTTACCGTTGTTGACCGCAGGTTCCTTTGTATCACAGCAATTAGATTGAGATGTTAAGGAAATTTCAGCATTGTCAGTTGCTTGACTGCAATTTCTTTCGTCGTTTGTATTTTCAGAAGACTTATTTGTCCGTGTGATATCACTTGTTATCTCTTCTAAATCAATGCTATTATTGTGTAAGTTATTTTTTGTATTTTGCAATGTTTTACAATAAATAACTTCCGCATCATTAGGTTGCGTTACACTAGTACAGTCAACTGGAAATTCAAACAAGCATTGGTATGGTAATTGCTTGGGAAATATTATTAAAATTAAGTAACAACGCTAATAAATAAATAGATAAATACGAGAAATACATAACAAAAGAGTTACAATTTTCCAAGTACGCTTGTACGACATTTCAAATTATTTTTTTTTTAACTAAAATTATTAAAATCCAATATTATATTTATAACATAAATATAATTTAATTAAGTCAATTTTAAAAATTACATAAATAAACAAAATTAATTCAAATACCATTTATTTCCACTGTCCTAGTAATTTCGGCTGGATTTACATTTATTTCCGCTTCAATTGATTTCGATGCTGGTGTCGTTTGTTCTTTTGGAATATCCGCTTCCTTTAACGATTCTTCAATGGATTCCGTTGCAATTGTTGTTGTAATATTATCATTTAATTTATCCGTTTCGTTATCAACACATTCAAGTACTTTCGTGTTACCGTTTTCTTGTTCGTTATTTGAAATATTTTCTATCGTTTTACCATTTTCTATGGTTATTGTTGGTATTATAAGCTTTTTATTGACATTTTTAGGCGATGCATCATTTTCGCGATTTTTTTCGTTTTGTTGTAGTTGTTGTTTTTTTGCGTTATCTTCATTTATTTTCTTTAATTTCTTGGAATTTTTAGGATTTGTGCGACAACACGAAAACATTTTTTTATTGTTATTTAATTATTATAATACTTTATCAGACTTTAAAAAGTTCTTTTTTTTCTTTTTCTATACTTGAAAGGAGCAATTAATAATTAACATAATAAAAAGCCAAATAATTTCTCTGACTTGTTTTATTTGGAGTAACCAAAATAAAAAAAGGTTTACTTGACCGGTTTTTAGTTATAAATAATAAGTTAAAAAAGAGAGAGATATGTTTTGAAGCATCAGAATTATGTTGAGATTATGCAAATTATACTTAATACACTTTTTAAAACATTCGAAACTGTCATTAGGTCAATTGTCTATAAAAATATTGGTTACGGCTTTGTAGACATCAAAGGATTTGTTGCAATTAAAGTCAATTCTATTTTGTATACAAGTTTGAAGTGGAAGTTTTATATATTTTAATATAAAAATAATAAGCTATTATGAAGAGTAGGTCGCAGTGATTGCCACACTATTCATTTAGCAAAGATAGGCAATACATACGAGTAGAAGCTCTCAAAATCATACCATGGGAGTTACTACAGTGATTAAAGTCAACCAAATATTTTTAATATATTTTATAAAACAACAACTAAAAAAATCTAATGTTAGAAATTAATATTTTAAACATTATAAATCATATTACACTATTTACTTGCACTGAGTGTAACAATATATTAATTAATCATTCAATTTGTAGTTAAACAAATATTAACGGTTTCTTTAACATTTTCATTTTATTATACAAAATTTCAGCATACAACAAAACTCAAGCAACCATAACTATAAGTATAAACATAATTCACACACATGAGCATATACATACATAGTATGTAAGTATTTATGAATAAATTAAAAGTTGTTAGAATACTTTTGAATAAAGTACATCTGTATTTCCGCAAATAACTTTTATTTGCTATTTTAAGTGAACAACTTTTCTCTTTTGGTTATACATGCATTAAATTTTTCTTTTTAAAGACGGTAACATGTTTGTTGTTTACATTTTAATTATAAAATGCTTTTTTTTTAATTTTATGCCAACTGATTTTTGAAGATTTTATAAAATTTTAATTAAATTTTTTTAAAGCACAACTGAAACTCATTCTTTTTAATTGAAAACTAAAGAAAATTCACAGCAATCATGTCAAGTAGTTGAACTATAACTGAATGACTTAACCAGTTAGAATTTAAAAAGTATGAACGTACATATTTATGTATGTATGTATGTGCATACAGCAAGCACTTAACAGAGAAAAGCAACATCCTTGAAAGGATACAGTTCTCACTGTGAGAACATAACCAAAAACATGTGTACTATATATTAATCAAGAGTATAAATGTGTAAATACATTCATACGTATGTATGTATGTTATATGTTTGTACAAGGAACTAGGTCAAGCCGGGACAACAAACGAAAAATAAAAAAAATTATAAAAAGACAAAAGACCGGGTAAAAATAAAGTTTTTTGAAAATCGAATATTGTATGTAACTGCAAATTTTTCCTTCAACTCTTTAAGAAGCAACCCGCCCAAAAATTTATTTAGTTGAATACAAATTGAATTTTTTTATTATTATTAATATTTTTTACATTTATGAGTTAAAAAAACTGCACAGATTTCATTTTAAAATTATATCTTTGACAAAAAGTTCTAAATTGTGAAAATTACGACCAAAATTACAGACCACGATAAATTGAGATTGCAGACACCTCCAATTCTAGGTAGCGCACGGATATCTAGTTTCTATTGTGAGTTCGACACCAATTCCTTATGATAGATGATTTGATAATCAACTATCAATACGTCTAAGAATTAATTACCTCTTGCAAATTTTCAATTAGGCCATAACAGTATTTTAAGAAGCTTTAGACGCGAATTTCTTCAATTTATTTATATATGTATTTAACGTAATCAGATTGAAATAAAATCTCAGAAATTTTATTAAAGCGTTTGAACTTGCAGAAATTAAATAGAAATAATAATTTTATTAAACATGCACTTTTTACACACTTGTCTAAGCACGCGTTCACACTTGATGAATAATTCAATTTCTCTTTTATTTTTCTATTAAATTTAATAAACATTACATTAGTTTCAAGTTTTCTTTTAATCGTCGAAATGAAGTGAAACAGAAAATACACAATTAATTAGGCAAATGTTTACGACTGGTTGCGTATTTTGGAAATGAACAAAAAAATAACATTTAATATACAACTGAATATACGAAACAAACATGTCTTGTTCAAATGACCTAAACAAAAAGTTTGAAATAATTTAAGAGGGGCGCATGGTAGGAGGAGAAACAATATACATACATATGTATGTATGCACAGCAATAATTCTATTGCTACAACTGTTTATGGAATTTGTATTAATAACTAAAATGTTATTTTGGCATAAGGGAAAATGTGTAACTGATTTAATTTCCAACACAGGTTTTTTAAAGTTCATTGACACGTACATATGTATCTACATATTCACAGTAAGTCCTTTTAAAAAAAGCCCAAATAATTAATATGTATATAAATTTTTCGAGATTTTTGCAACTTCATTTGTACACAAAATAAGACTTTAGTTAAATTGCTTGTATCTTTTTCTATCAAATCCATTATAACGTAATACTTTTATTATGTATTTCCATAAGAATACGCATGTAATCAATCACTTTGTAAATTGCACTCAAGTAAAAAGTAACACAAAATATTTACTTAACAGCGGCACGTATAATGTAGCAAAAATTAAACTTGTTTCTAGCAAACGTTACAAATGAAATGAAACTAAATTCAATTTGAAATAAATGAAAAAATCATGTATTTTTTTTGTATTCGCACATTAGTTTTCGAATTAAGGTGCTGTTTCCAGAGATGATTATGGTGATAATGGTGAGGTTTCGCACTGAAACGATATCAAACTCTTTACAACTGCAAAAATAATACTAAAAAATACAAAACGCACATACCTGCGTTAGAGTATGAATTTTTTGGGCGTTGTGAGTATGAAAGTGTAGAGAAAAACAAAGCAAACTTAGTTCATTCATGAGAAGAGAAAGTGATAATGTTAAAAGTTGACAGCTAAATGGAGATTACAAGCACAATAAATTAAATGTTATTCATATTATATTTTACATTAAGGGATATTAATAAAACTTTTTACCTTAACGACAACAAAAACTGCACAGGTATGACACATATTCAGTAGACGGTGTTCTAAAAATTGCGTCTGCGCCATAAAAACCTTTCTCATACAGTATCTTCTACAAGTATACGAAATAGGATTGGCAAAGTTAATGCAAATTACATAAACTATATAGCGCAATAAATGAAATGGATCGCAGAATGGAATTATCCAGTAAAAAAAAACATACGCAATGCAAGTACAAGAAATGAAAAACTTTAATATTCGGATATTAATGCCATAAATATTTTAATCCTAACTTTTTAACATATAAAATGTCGTTTGTCGTTTTAGTGTGTTTAAACTTTTGGTTATTCAAACTATTCCGCTGGCATTTCGACAATGTGAAAATATAACTTAAGGGATAGTTGGAACTTTATTATAGTGAATATAAAACGTAGTATTTTATTTACAAATTATTTTTGCTTTTTTTCAAATCCGAAATAATTAATTTTTTACTAAAAAGCTGTGCGAAAAATTATATGTAGATACATACATATGTATATTTTTCTTCAACACAGAAACCACACCTAATCCAAACTAAAATTGCGTAACCGGCTGTAAAACTAAACTACGAACGTATTAATGAACGTTTAAAAACACACTAACTATTTAAAGTTGTTAAAATTAGTGCTAACATTGTCTTAAAAAGTATGAATTGTTGATATTAAATAAACGGTCGTTAATCACATAACTCCTCGCTTTCCACCCATAAGTTACACAGGAAAAGATTAATTCCAAAATATGTGTCCATCCGTTTATACGCTTACAGTTAATGAATTTTTATATGATTTTACGCACACAATATAAAAAAGCACCTCTAAACAACAAGACACGCATATTGGACACACGATAGTCAAACGAACCCCACAATATAAAAAAATAAAAGATAAATAAAAACTTCTACAATAATAAATGCCTTAGCGGCCACATTTATTTAATGTATACACATTTGCACCGACATATATAAATATACATATATATATATGTGACTGAATTTTTATATGTATAATAGAAGCTTTTATATAATTTTTCTAGAGCGCAGATGGTCTAGTTACTCGGCGCCTTTTGTATATTTTAAAAATTTATTTTTAAGGTATGTATGTACATATATTGTCATAAATAAATAAAAAAATATGTGAATGAATGTCTGTACATGCTTATGATATACATACTATATATACACGGTGCGCTTCGCTACCCCTCGTTATAAAATAAAATTCCTATTGTGAAAATTTATTGACGATCGGTTCAGTAGTTAAGACTATATTACGATTTTTCAATTTCCTAAAAAGGGGCGTGGTCCCACCCACTTTTCTCCTGGTACGTATTTCAAATTAGCCAATACCATATGTACCAAATATCATCGACGTAGGTCAAAAAATACCCAAAATATGGCCATTTAAATTTTTGGGTTATATGGGCGGTGCCACGCCTCTTTGTCCAATCAAAACTTCATAAAGCCTATTATTCCTTCCAGAGTCACAGTAGCATGCTGGAAAAATTTCAGGAAGATCGGTGCAAGGATTTGGTTTTCCTAAAAAGGGGCGTGGTCCCACCCACTTTTCTCCTGGTTCGTATTCCAAATTATGTCAATACCATATGTACCAAATATCATCGACGTAGGTCAAAAAATGCGCAAATTATGGCGATTTAAATTTTTGAGTTATATGGGCGGTGCCACGCCTCTTTGTCCAATCAAAACTTCATATAGCCTATGTCACCCACCTGAATATTCAGAAGATTCCCTGAAAATTTCATCAAAATCGGTCCAGTAGTTTCGGAGCCTATTCATTTCAAACAAACAAACAAAAAATCAAACCTTTCCTCTTTATATTTATTTCATCGATTATGTACCACACATGTATAAGCATAATGACAAGTCAGGTATTAACGGTATTTGAAGTTATGAAGCCCTTTTAAGGAGCAGGTACACTATGTTTTTTGTTAGATTACTAATTACTATTAATAGTTATGTAAGGCATTCATCAGGCACGGAAGAGAGACAGTAATAATAAATTTAAATTTATTAATATTTTAATCAGGTTTTAGTTTTTTTTCTTAATTATTTAGTAGTCTTTAACAAAATGGGAGGTTATAAATTTTTTAAGCGTTTAGTTTTTAATGTTTATACTTTCAGAATTCCTTTATGTATAGACCGTATTTATATGTATATGAAGGAGTGGTTGTACTTATTGTTTAGGAAATGTATTTACATATTTGCCACATTATTATTTATAGATGTTCCTGTTGTATGTATGGATTTGTAAATAACTAAATCACTTTACATAATTTTCTACATTTTTTAATGAAAAAAATTTATCAATATTTAAAAAAACACAGAGCTGTTCTTTGATTACAAATATTTTTCAACAGTAAATTTTTTATATTTATTTAATTTTATGAGTTCCGAACGTTTTCAATTAGAATGAAAATTTCCGAATCAAAAAATTGAATATTTGTTGTCCGGCATACTTCCGAATATTTTTGCTCGATTGGTGGCTAATGTGGGAATTTTTTTAAATCTCCTTTTCCATGTGTTATTATCAAACATATGGTTTTTATTTCCGAATTAGGTATATAAGAAATCAAACTTAAGTTTAAAAATTTTTTTCAAATTAAATTAGTTTTATCTATATATATAAAATACAAAAAATGTTTGTACCCATGTTCGCTATAGACTCGGAAACTATCCAACCGATTTGACCCAAACTGGTGTCATTCAAAATGGAATTTATAGAGGATGGTTTTAGGCTTTTAATATTTCAAGTGGGCGTAGCCCCTCCCACATAAATTGAATAACATCATATATCTTGACTATTGTGATAGCAAGAGTTTTGAAACATTGCAATAGTTCATATGTTACTAATGTGAGTAATCAGGACAAAAATGGGCGTTATCGGGCAAGTGGGCGTGGCAGCTCCCATATAACCCAAAAATTGAAATCGCCATATTTTGGGCATTTTTTGACCTACGCCGATGATATTTGGTACATGTAGTATTGACATAATTAGGAATACGTACTAGGAGAAAAGTGAGTGGGACCACGCCCCTTTATAGGAAAATAAAAAATCTTAATATAGTCTTAACTATTGGACCGATGGTCATTAAATTTTCACAATAGGATATATAAATACTTTTAATTTTATTTTATAACGAGGGGGTAGCGAAGTACACCGGGATCAGCTAGTTGTGTAATAAATGAGATTCTATTTGCTTTCATACAGCTTAGTGCAGTCGATAGTAAAACGAAAAAATTGTTCGGAAGTGAATGTCAGGACACCAAAATATTCGGAAAAGATTAATTTTTCACACGCATATGTTTTGCTATTTCCTATTACCATAGATGGATATGACCTTTTATGAGTTTGTTCAAAAGTTTAAAAGCTTACAATTCTGTAAATTGTATATGGATAATATCTAAATTAAATAACATTCAAAATTAGTCAACGCGCTTTGGAATATGCAGTCATGCCATAGAATAATATTTCGTTTAAAAGTGATTTCAATTCCGTAAGTTGCTTCTACTTCATTTTTTTTCAAAATAGAAAAATCTACTCTTAATACTATACTCGGTAATTTAACTTATACTACTACAAATGCTACATCAACTTTGTACAACGAAAATTTTCTTTTTTATTTCAAAATGGAACTGACAGACTTTTTCTACTAACTTCATTTGTAGTAAAAACTAAAAAACTTGCCTACTTTTAGGAGCAACAGTTAACCATTTTACCATAAGCTTTGCATGTTGTTAAAAATTGATTATTTAAGATTTGCTAGTAAAAACAATTTAAACAAACACCTATAAGTAAAAATAATGTAAAATTATAATATTATAAATGTGAATGTATGTTTGTTTGTTGCGCTTTCACGCAAAAACCACTAAACCGATCACTATGAAACTTTGTACACATATTCTTGGAGCTATTAGAAGTAACATAGGATACTTCTTATTAAAAAAAAAATTTATTTCTTACGAAAGATAAAAAATTGTTTGTTAAAACAACTCCATCTAGCATTAGAGTAATGAAGCTCCAACCCTGAGTGCTGTAATACCGACAGTCACGTCAATATCCAATACAATTTACTATAGTATGGCTTCAATGCGAGCGAAGCCGTGGGTAAAAGCTAGTATAAATATAAAATAAACGAAATCTGAAAATTATCAATATATAATTAAGGAAATGAAACCATTCCGAACGATTCGCATTATTTTTAACACGTTTTTTGCAAAATTACTATCCAGTTATCACTATTGCAGCAGGATCGATATAGACAGTTTTTCACTTTTGTTTGCACATGATTTAAGCTATACACGTATGGTGTTAAGCTTTATTATCAATTTTATAGGAATACCTTTAGGTACATACATCATAGCTATTTTGCACAATTGTTTCTCACATCTTAAATTTCTAGTCCACTGTATTAATTATTGTATACTCTAAACTAAAATTTATTAATTGGAAAGTCTAACATAAAGAGATGATAAATAAATGACTAAAAATAGTAAACTTTATCTTTTATTTATGATTAGATACATATGTACATACATTCATACATATATGTATATGGACATTCTTACACAAATAGCAACATTAACTTCCCAGAAGGAAACGTGGGGTTAAGTGTATCCATGTCAACAGTTTTGTCAACAATGATGGTGTCTTTTTGGTGACACTGTTAACAAATTTTTTTCTTTTGTTTTTGATGAGTAGAGAAAATTTTTGACGGTTTTGATGAGCTCAAAATCGGTATAATTTTACTATTGCCATTTCCTGCAGATGGTGACAGTGTCTACAGTGAATCATTACAGTTTTACTATGGACATTTCCCACAGTGTGGTGACATCGTCAATAGTACTCGCAAGTCAGTACAATCTTACTACTTATGTACATTTGCTCCATATAGTCCCACAAGAACTACTTAGTCAGTATTGACGCAGTCTACTGGTAGATTTCGTAGGACACGCCTGTGTTAAATGTCAATAGTAGATAGCATTAGTTGGGGTATAATTTGTCAATAGTACTGGTGACATCGTCAATAGAGAATCAGTATAATTTTATTATTGACATTTCCTGCAGGGTTGCTTTCGATAAAAAATTTTAAATATTGTGAGTCATACATACATACATATGTAGATGTGTGCTTGCAATTAGCACTCAACTAAGAACAATTTTATTTAATAATAAATTATATAAAAACTTACCTCAAATGCACAAAACTTAAATGGATAACATTTTTTACGAAAATATATACAAACAGCTGTCTTAAATCTACAAACATCCGTTAGATGACATCGAATTTATTGTAAAAGAAAACAAAACCACTGACACACATACATATTGCATATACGCACATCTACGTATCTAGCACCGCATATACAAAAATTTAGATATGGATATGCACTTTTGGAGATTTCTGTGCGAATCATTATACATAATGATATTTATCAACATTTTTATCTTTTAATATGTTCCTGAATACTTTTCAATTAAATTGTTTATTGCAAGTCAATACATATATGTATGTATATATGTATGCACATATGCATAGTTGACGGTGCCAAACAGCCACCACCCATATATTTGTAATGCTTTAAGCCTCCCTTTTTAACCAAAAGGTGCCGGCTTATGTATGTACTTACTTGAGTATTGACATACTTACATATTTTTTCATATACATTTTTCGTTTATACCTATACATAAATAAGTTTATATACATATTTGTTTCAGAAATGCACTATATCTTGTTGATTTTGATTGGTTAAGGTGCAAAGATTTTAGTATAACTTACCTTAATTTCTGTACTATATGTCCTCTGCCTGTAGTATAATTTTCAACAATCCAAATATATATTTAATGCAATGGCATTAAATAAAAACCACAGAAGATGATAAAAATTTATTACGAACGGTTCGTTCAAGAAGAAACTAGCAACTGTGCAAAAAAGATAATTCAGCATCGTTTATTATTCAGAGAATTCAGCAAAAGTAATGCCAAGCTAACCAAACTTGCCAGATAGTTGACAGCATGTGTTTAGTCTGGCGCTCCCTATCACTTTTTACTGACGTGTGTATTTTGCTCAGCTGTCATACTTGTTGACATTTTATCGAATAAAAAACATGATACAGCCGGGAAACGAGCGAAAAGGTATTGCTAAAATAAAAAAAAGAGTGCTAAATGAAATATTTCGGGTTTGAGTTTTGATACATATAATTGATAAGAAACTATAAATGAAAATATACCATAAAATAGGTGTCGATTCTAAAGGTCAACAAATCAAAAGACAAGTAACTAATGATTTAATAGAAATAGCAATAACATTTACCTAATTTTTATTTACAACTCATCAAATTTTAGGTAAATTTTATTAAAACAACGCTTGGAAAGCTATTGGGTAACATTCCGATAAATTTGTGAATCGTAAGTTCTTGTAAATGGATAAAATTTTTGCTTGCATTTATAAATACCTGTGGCAGTTGCTGCATTACCTTGTATCTCTGTATGAGTTTGGTTTGTGGCTGCGTTTACGTATAATTGCTTTTACTTTGTGGTCATATGATCTTTGCCGTACAACAACAGAACGAGAAGAAAATGATTACAATTTTCTACAAGAATGTAAAAAGCATTTAAACAAAATACCCAAACATTTAAATCTTATTATTGGTCCAGAGAACACTGACGTAAATGATGAAATTTTAAGGCGTATTTTTTCCTATGCACTACACATGAATATAAATTGTATCAGCTATTATGATACTCGATACACGGATACATTAAGCTCATCAAAACCTCGTCTAACTGCTTTGAAAGATCTTAATTGCCCCAAAGGATGGAAAAGAAAAAATGTAGATGCACATCATTCTGTATGGTATATATGTAAGGAAGAAATATTGAATGGAACTAACTGTAACATGAATGGTGTAAATGGAACGAGCAAGACATCTAAAACATCGCCATCAACAAATGGATACTTGGATAACAGCACATCGTCATCATTAGATACAGAATATTCTTGCTTGCAGGTAATTTTAATTCTTCTTTTAATAATAATGAAAATAATTATAACTATCAGATTCACCAGCTTAGCATGGGTAAATCTATATTTATGTATGCAAATAGTTTCTATAAAGTTGATAACAACTGAAGCAGTAATTACACAGAATGTTTGTTCATTAATTGCGACTACTCCAGTGTTTTCCTATTGTCGGTTCTAATAAATATATTGTAAAGACAAGGTATAAACAAATGGGGCAATTATTAATATTTATAAAGACGAAAATTCATATGCATATGTCTAACCTATCGTAGGAATTCTTTCAAATGTTTTTTGTAAAATTTATGTCAAGTTGTCTTTCAAAACCTTTAATAATTGCATAGGTAACTAAAAAGTAGTTGTTTGTATGAAAATAACAAATTCTCTGCCCAATTTAGTAGAAAAGTAATGCAAAAAAAGATTTGTCTATAATGAAATTAAATATTGCGATTTTATATTTTTTCAGATCTATGAAATACAACCAAAAAGTAATCGCGCATTGTTAGCTGAAATATGTCGAGATCTCTTCAAAATAAAAAATTCGACGGAAATTCAAATTCTTTTGAAAAACAGAACTTCACTAACAGAACGTCTAAACATGGAGTTGTGGTATCATCTGGGAAATTTAACAGAACCTGAGTTGAGTATTATATTTAATGACGATTTTTGTACATTTGGAATGCTACCGTGGCATACACGTTTCACAGAATTCCATCAACATGTCAGTGGTCAACATTTCGACGTTAAAGCTTTCGCTCGTATACTTTATAAATACTCTCGGTGTGAACAAAGACGTGGTAAATAGTTTTCCTTACATACTTTTAATTTTCCTCGGCTATAAAATAACTGGACGGGCATCAGAAAAAGTTTTACGTTTTTACTATTTTTGAAGCTGTTTGATATAAAAAAAATTTATGTAAGTATGTATGTATGTATATAAAAAAATTATATGGTCATATACATACTTATGTAGCTGATTACATACAGATGATGTTCGCTTTAAGAAAGACTTAAGCTAAATGCAATAATATTAAATCAATATTTAAGTTAGAAAAGTGTAATAAATTAAAAACTACATTGACTAAAATGTTGTTCAAATAATTTCATAAATTAAATTATTAAATTAAACGTTAAGTGAAATGATATCGATAACAAGACTTAAATCTTCTCAATGGATTGTGCATACGAAGTGACTGATATACAATCGAATAATCTTAATATATAAAACCGAATGTGTGTGTGTTTATTTGTTTGTTTGTGTGTTTGTTTGTTCCTTATAGGAGGCCAAACCCTTGGACCGATCTTCCTGAAATTTTCACAGCATGTTACTGTGACTCTGGAAGGAATAATAGGTTATATAAAGTTTTGATTGGATAAAGAGGCGTGGCACCGCCCATATAACCCAAAAATTTAAATCACCATATCTTGGGCATTTTTTGACCTATGTACGTCGATGATATTTGGTACATATGGTATTGGCATAATTTGGAATACGTACCAGGAGAAAAGTGGGTGGAACCACGCCCCTTTTTAGGAAAACCAAACCCTTGGACCGATCTTTCTGAAATATTTACAGCATGTTACTGTGACTCTGGAAGGAATAATAGGATATATGAAGTTTTGATTGGACAAAGAGGCGTGGCACCGCCCATATAACCCAAAAATTTAAATCGCCATATTTTGGGCATTTTTTGACCTACGTCGATGATATTTGGTACATATGGAATACGTACCAGGAGAAAAGTGGGTGGTACCACGCCCCTTTTTAATTTTATTTTATAACGAGGGGGTAGCAAAGCACAGATAGGGATAGGCTACTTACATATAAAGTATATGTAGTATATGCAAATTATTTTCGATTGGATTTTTGCTAAGATAAATATAACCTAATCTAATTAAGTTGTGCATAGTTAGTTATATATTGCACTTTATTTTAAGACGAATTCGTTACAAATAAACGTGATTTATTTTTACAATCTGGCATCCTAACGGTAAAGTTTTGTAATTCGAGTGTTATGGCGCCGTTAGTCAAATCGTATCGTGGAGTAGCGTATCAGCAGATAAAATCCGTAACATTTAATAAACATGTTGATGCTTGATGAAAATGTATTGGCAACATTTGATACTTAAAAATCTACAGAAAATAGATTTTTACGTGCCAAACGTCAAATTTTGGCTTGCATACATACACATATGATACATTTATTGGTAGCCGTACGTTTTTACTAACTAACATCCGATCTTAAACGATACGATAACTTCAAAAGTAAGACGATACGATTCGACTAACGAAGCCATTACTCAACGAATCGGATTCGAATTGTCAAAAAGTTAACTGCATGTTCGCCGATATAAAAAATTTGAATAAAAAATAATGAAATTTGAAATCGAAAAATATATATCGTCACATAAAATGCAAAGTCTTTAATTGCCAAAACATTCAAAATTGACTTTGTGATAGGCTATGATACAATTAACAAGAATACATCTTTCCTTAAAATTTTACTATGTAGGATATTTTTAGAAATTACGGATTTATTAAAAAAATTAACTGCGTACGTTAATACAAAAAAGTAAAGTAATATAAAGTGCAATTATGGCCTCCTGGATTTTAGGCAACAATATTTAATAACTGTTGCTAATTTCAAATCGATTTGATATGGAAATCGATTTTCTACACATGTAATTGTAGAAAATTAAAACAAGTTTATTCCTTTATTTGTTATTATTAGATATTATTGGCACAATTTTTTTTTTTTTTGAAAATTTGTTTTATTTGTATAAATAAAATCCAATTGTAACATTTTATTCGAGCAAATACTCAAGAATTTGTGTTTTAAACATTTTTAAAATACATATAAAGCAAATCTATTAAAAACGTAGTAAGTAAATCGATATTAAATGAACTCATGAAGTGTACTAAGTGTTGTAACGGTTGTATTTGGTGTTATAAGAATTATTTCTCTAATAGAAAACTTACATCTTTAAAACTGCATTAATATCAGTTTGATAAATTTAATTAAATACAATCGACACAATAGTTAGTAAGTATACTATACACTTGTGCCTTCCTTCATTGTATATTCATACATTATTAAGCTCATACGTACTAAGCATTAAATTAAGTAAGCAAAACAATGTTAAAACTTAAATACTATTAAGGCAAATATTTTTGAGTTTATATTCGTCCTTTTAATTACTTTTGAAGATACAGAAGTATTGTTTTCATGTGTGAAGTTAGTTAAATTTAAATATGCATATGTATGTATGTATGTAGAAAAGTACACATGTAGTTATAAATTAAAGTTTTCAATTGCTTTAATTAAAGCAATCCAATACGACTTATGTTAATATATTGCGTTTAGATAATAATTTTAACTCTGTCTCATATTTTTCTAAATTTGGCTCTTCGACATCATTTCGTGACATTTTGTTTTGAAGCACTTCAAATGTTTTATGCAACTCCATCAGTGACTCTCCCAAACCTTTTTTTATGTTACTAAACTCTTGTGATATTATCGATAATTTGCCTAACAGATAATTTAAGTTTGAATCCATATCTAGCATACGATCCTTAATATCTGTCACTTTGAGACCCATAATATTGACACTGTCAAAAGTACTGTTGACAGCTAGTTCGTTGCGAGCATCAACTGACTTGAGCAGATCCTTTGTATCGCCAAGCTCTTCATGCATAATCGATATTTGATGCCATACTTGTGTGATTTCCGATTCAATGAGAGCTGAGAAATTCTGCATTGTATCAATTTGATTATTCATCATCATTTCGTCAACATTATCGAAACGTTCTTTCATTGCATCGAACAATTCATCTCTTTGTTTTGCCAAATTGTCCGATATTTTTTGCACAATTTGCACCGTTCCAAATTCAACTTTACGTTGCGTATCTAATACATATTCGGAGTTAGTCATAAGTATGTTATTGAATTTATTAAATATTTCCAAGCCTTCATTGAATTTAGTGTAGCTATTATTCATTTCAGTATAGAATTTATCCAACACTTCAGCCGAGTCAATCACATTCTTTTTAATTTCATTTACATTCGTGATCATATTCACACCCTGGTTTTCTACAGCATTAGAAGTTTTGAGAGCAGCTGAAAAGTACATAAATAAAACATAGTACTCTGATTAGGATTGTTAAATAATTGTAAGACTTGCAATGTGCACTCTAGTTTCTCAACATCATTGAACTATTTTATGGAGGTATTTAATATGTTTCTTGCTTAGGCAATATTCTAGTAATTTTATATCTATTTGAAATTGTTTATTAATTACTCACCCGCATCAGAGGCTTCAAGTATTTCGGCTTTAGCATGTTCCAATGCATATAGAGTTTTATTATTTAAATCTTGCATAAAATCTTTATCAGCTGGCAAGAGACCGATTTCTGACTGTGGAATTTCTTTGAGTTGAGCCAAACCCGTATTAACTTCTTCAAACAATTTAATTACTTTATTTTCAAAGATCGTATTATTCGATTGTACAATAACTGGTGGTGATCGAGTTGTTGCTGGTGTTGTCACACTATAACTAACCAAACGATCTTCGATGTTCTTCAACTTTTCTTGAGTAGCTGGACTTGTCTTAAATGCAATTTCAGTATGTTCCAGCATGTTGTGGGATACATCTAATAACTTGTCAACATTTTGCGATAGAGTTTTCATGTGTGTGATAAGTTTCTTATTTATTTCTTCTTGATCCCTAACAAAAGTAGGTGGTATTGCAAGCTCTGCTGGCTTACCAGCGGTCGCAAGAGGTGCAACTGGTGGCCGCTTATAGCATTCGTCATTGTCTTGCATCCATTTAAAGATACGTTCTAAAACTTCTCCCATCTTTTCAGTTTGCATATTGTATTTTTCTTCTTGCTATGATAATAATAAATAAATAATATGTATTTAAATATCCATTTGTGTCGTTATTTATTGTATAAAAGTCAAACCAAATGATTTTCGAATTCAACTCTTCGAACATACTTTATGGTTCGAATCATGGAGGCCTATTCATAGTCACACTTTCAATTCAAGTTAAAATTAGGTACTAATTTAATATTTACTTTAATTTGTCCGATTTCTCAATTAAATAGTTTCGATTTTGTTTTCCGATATAAGAAAAATAAATAAGGGTATTTGGACAAAAATAAACTGCAGCCTATAAAATACATACATATGTGTCAGTTTTAGTTAAAAGGGACCTATGGATGAAAAAATCGATTTTTACTTTTTTGGTGATTCTTAAAATAGACAATACGCTCTTTCTAATGCAGCACCACGCAGTTTTCTAACTGCTTTTCTTTTGTCATAAGTAAGCTTTAAAATACACCTTTGATAAGAAAAGAAAAGAACCCGATGTAACGAGTTTCAAACAAATTCAATAATATTACAAAAAAACAATCCGCCATTTTGAATTTTCAAGATCCAATTCGTAATCAGCGACCCCCAAAAACCCCCTTATAACGTGTTTCGAGCTATAAAAGCGTTCAGGCTTTAAAAAATTAACTTGTTAACTTCAAAATCGTTTTTCTCAAAAACTGATTTTTTTGCCTTATTTTTTTGACATTTTTGAAATTTTGAAATTTTGAAATTTTAAGACGTGAGGATTCAACTCGCACGTGAAACTGTTTTTTCAATTTTCGACTTTTATATATGTATGTATGTATGTATATAGGCTCCATGAAAAATGGCCCCAATGAAAAATGTCCCCACACCAAAAATGAAAAATGGCCCCAAACTTTTGTATTAAAAACAACAACTCAAACTTTAGGGCCATTTTTCCTATTTTTGGGTCCATTTTTTATTTTTAAATTTGGGGCCATTTTTCCTTTTTCATAAAATGAAAAATGGTCCCAAACTCGAAAAGGAAAAATGGCCCCAAACTTAAAAATAAAAAATGAAAAATGGACCCAAAGCTTGTGTTGTCGTTTTCAATATAAAACATTGGGGCCATCTTTCATTTTTAGTTTGGGGTAATTTTTCATTTTTCGTTAAATATGAAAAATGGCCCCAAAATTAAAATGAAAAATCGTCCCAAAACAGAGTAAATAAAATATATCTCCCAAAAAATAAAAATGAAAAATGGCCCCAAAAATAATTATTGTATTTTCAATGTAAAAAGTTTGGGGCCATTTTTCATTTTTTAGTTTGAGACCATTTTTCATTGGGGTCATTATTCCTCAAATGGGAAAAATGTTTAGTAAAGATTTTCTGCATTGTATTGGGGTGTTAGGTCAAAATAAAATTAGGTACGTACATTGGTATGTAATGCAATGCAGAAAATCTTTACTAAACATCGCCGTGTCGGGAAATACCATGGTGGATAAAATTCTTAAGCACGGCCGTAGGCCGGCTATGCAAGGGATCTTTAGTAAGCAACTGTAATTTTTGAAAATAATCCCAAATTACAGGACCTTAGGTTATACCAATCTTTTATATTTACCGCTATTAGCATGGTTTCTATTTGGCTGACACGCTCATCTAAACGCGAAAATATGCCATTTATGGGTTCTAGGTTCTTTTGACCCTTTTGCAAAGCCATCATTCCCTTCTTCATTAGTTCACCCAAAGCTCGTTCGCGATGTTCATGTCTTTCCAATTTATTATCTAATTGATTGTAAGAATAAATTAGAGATTGCAGAGTTCCCCGTATATCACCAAGACTAAAATTAAAAAAAAAAAAAAAAACAAGTTATTTAGTAGAAATTATTTTTTATTCGCATAAATAAAAAGGAAAATAATTTTTGTTTTGTTTATTAATAAGGCCCTAATTTTGTAAAACGCATCACCCAAAGTATATTTGTACAAGTATATGCAGGAGCACAGCTGGCCGTGTTTTTTTAAACATATTTTCATTGCCTATTGTCAAAAATTTTTCATTTTCTTTCTACACAATTTTATTTAAGTTCTGCTGAGCAGAGATGTAAAGGAATTATTAAAATTTGGTTTTTAATTCAAAATGATTTACAAAAAGTTTAATTGATTAATTTTACACAAAATATGAATTGAATTAAAATACGAATACATTCCTCATGAATTAAAAATCCTCGCATGCATTCACATCTCTAAAGAGATTAATTGAATTAAAGTTTGAGTGAATTCATTGGTGATTTAAAGAAAATCGATTTTTTAATTCACTGTTTTCACTAGGATTAGGATCATTATTAAAAAACTCTTGAATGTTTTAATAAAAATTTCAAAAGCGTTTCAGATTCGTAGATCCTTTACAACTCTGAGCTACTGAGCTATTTTTGAAAATTGTAATTTTATTTTACACAAACAAAAGGCCTGTTGTTTTTTTATATTTTATGTTGTTGCCGAGATGCATATACTTGATATTGATACACTTTGGCATCACCGAAGTGACTTTTATATGGAAAGCATAAACAAAAATTCAAATATTTAAAAATTTTGTTCTCTTTTGACTTCCTGGGAGACGAAAACTTCCAGGAATACTAGAAAACTTTTAATGTCGAAAATTGAATTTTTAATGATTTCCGTGTCCATATTTTATTATACACTCAGACTTTTAAATAAAAGGTACTGGTTTTTTATTTTTCTTTTAGAAACGGAATAGAAATGAGAGGGGGTGGATTTGATTAATTTTCCCTCCGGAAAATAAAACACGCTAATCGCAACACATAACGAAAATATACTTTCGTTACTTACAAAAAAAAAATCCTGAGCAGGATATTTAGTAACTGAATAATTTTTCTGAGTGCAAAACTAATCACTATTCTATCTCCCGTTTGTTCCTTAATCACTTTATATTAATTTGCATGTCAACAGTCTGTTTAAGTGCCCAGCATTTCATCATGTGTATTACTAGTGTACAACATCCTCCCATCATTCACATGAAAGCGAACATACATACAATATTCGTATGTACAATATTTTCTAAAAATAATCTGATAGATGACAAACACGATAGAACACCACCAACATGAGAATAAATATGAGTTTTTTTTTATTATTTAAAAACGGAAAACATTTCTTGGAACTTGAATGCATTTCATTCATATGTTAGAATTTTAAGTGAAATTTCTTTAGAAAGTTGACCCCATAATTTTTATATGTACATATATACATACTTATAATTTTAAAGAAGATGCATAAAAAAGCATGATGGATTATTATTTACTAAACGAAAAAAGGAACAAAAAAAAAATAAAAAATAAATCCAATTGGAATGAAACATAAATACCCATACGAGTGTATGGTACACTATGCAAGTTTGAAAGATAGAATAATCTTATTTCCGCACTTACATGCTTGCATACTTACAGAATGAAGAATTCAACATAAAAATCTACTTTAAATGAAATTTTTTATTGAAATGTACAAATAGCTTTGCTCCCCTTCATTTAAAACAAAGACCATGTCTATAAATTTGTTGGTTCTTAAAGAAATAGCTGCCTCCAGTCAATCGGTTTTTATATTTTATTATAGTTTTTGTAAGCCTGACTGACGTCTGTTCATTTGTCTGTTGATCTTGTTCATGCCCTCTGTGGATCATTATTAGACGAAGAAGAATATTTAAAAAGAACAAGGCGGCGCTATGATGTAATGAATGTGTAAATTCTACTTCATTTGTTGCTTTCACAGCAGTTCTAACTTCGAGGCAATTGTTGTGAGTCTTAATTTTGTTCGAAAATTTATAAAAATAATAAATTAACCATACTTACAGACGTACATACATACATATGTTCATACTTATATACATACATGCATATTTATTAAAATCAATCGCTTTATTCATTTTGACCATTTGTCATGATTAATATTAATTTGAAATGGCAATAAAGCATAATATTTAAAATATTTGTCGGAAAATAAATAGAGAAACAATTGGATTTATTAGAAATGAAAATAGTTTTTTTTTTCTTGTAAAAAACATAAATTTTAATTTAAATTGAGTCACAGTTGACACTTGAAATGAATAACGGTATCACCACCACAGTACTATCAGAATAGAGGATTTGCCTCTAAATTAAAGTGATTTCTCATCCAGGGCAAAGTTTATTGATTTAAAAGATTTTAGTGGAAATTTAATTGTTAATACACACTCGTATAAACATACATACATATGTATATTACTATGTATGTATGTGCTCATATAAACGTTTTACTTATTCCTTGTTATTCAATTAAAACCAAGTGAATACACTACAAATATTAATTAATCGACATGAGTATCATTCTAAAACTAAAGGCTATTTCTCAAAACGTTTCAATGAATTTATTCTAATTATAAATGGCATTGACTTCTTTTAAATTAGAGTATTAATTGTTGTTGGTTGGTGTTTGTTGTAAATCAAAAGAGGAGAAGTGGTGCAATTATTTGACAAATAAAAGCCATTGAACTGAAACTATTTTATGCAATTTATATTCTTGTTAATTAAATACTCGTACATACGAGTGATTTCCCATAACTTTGATTGGTTTTGTTGCGGTTAAAACTATTTTGAACGATTTTATTCTGAAATATTGCATATGGTAGAAAAAAAATTATTTTATATAAAACGTTGTTTTGCCATACAAAATATTTCTAGTCCATATTTTGGGTGTTATATAAAAAATAGCGAATGTATTGTAAGTGTGTGATGACGACCGCCGATGAAAAAAATACCAAATAATAATTTTGTTCTGTTTGAAATACGAACGACGCGATTCTCCTGCTTGAGGCGGACATAGCGCCATCTGTCATTCAACAACAAAAATAATTATGAGGCGGATATTGCGCCATCTGTTGGGTTAATAGTTTCGGAAATACAGAAATTGCCCCCCTCCCTCCCCTCCTCAAGCCCCTTGCGGTTTGAAAATTAGATAGTAGCCGATTCTCAGACTTACTGAATATGGGTATTTCCATAGAAAGGTCTACCGCGGCCAAAAAATTATAAGTTATTAAACAATTATTTTTATCCAATATTATGAGAGAAAAATATTCAAATTTTGTTATTTTAAAGAATTTATACCTTAACTTAACACCCATAATGAGAAAAATGTTAATTCATTTAACTTTTATAAGTGCAGACGAAATTGAAAGACTTTCCCCACCGTTAACGGAAAAATGGAAAGAAGTGCCGAGTGTCTCAGGCATGCAGAAACTTCACTACTTATCATGCGAAGAAGATTTACAAATAAACGTAGCTCGAACCGCAATTTCCTCAAAGAGAGATATTTAATAAATAACCTTTTTTTACTTTTTTTTTTATTCTTATGTACCTTTTCAACCATTGACCTGAAATTGAATTTTCATTTATTTTCGTTGAATTAAAACTTTAAAACCAAACTACATCAAAAATTATTCGAGTTTAGCATAAAAGGAAAAAAAGTCACGTAACGCAATGTCACATCACGCTTCTTATTAAAATCATCAAAAAAAAAAAAAAAAACAGTTATGAAAATAAAGCTAAACTATCCCTTATAATATCCAAATAAGTTACATAAAAGTTTTTAGCTTATTTCGCTGGTTTTTGCACTTTAGTAAATGTAGAAAAAAAACACTTATATTTTTTGTCACGTCACGCAACAGCTTTTGTTGACCAATATGTCAGACCCCGACTCTTACAGCATCCACTAAATAAAGAGCTCTAAAATTGCTTCCCAAAAACCTAAATGAAGAAAAAAATATTTGAGCCTTAGTTTAATTTTCTTCATGTTGAATACGTGCGACTGTCACGTGCGCAACCATGGAAATACCCATATGCATAAAAAATTTCATAAGAATCGGTCAATCCGTTTCGGAAATACAGAAATTGCCCCCTCCCAACCATCCTCGTGCACCTAGCGATTTAAAATATACCTTAGGACCTATTCTCATACCTACCAAATATGCATAAAAAATTTCATTAAAATCGGTCGAGCCGTTTCGGAGGAGTTCGATAACAAACATCGTGACACGACCATTTTATATATTAGAAGATTAAAAAATGTTTTGTTTTACAAAATCTTCAAAAAAGCGTTAATATAATTTCCTTAATTTTTTGGGAGAAATAGGAAAATTTCATCAGCAAGTTTTTAAATGAATTAAAAGGTAATTATTTTAAATAACGAAACTTTATATTTTGAATATACAGTCTGTCTGTCTGTATAATCCTGTCGAAAATATTCTAGACTGTGGTTGAGTATTTCAAAATTTTTATGTCATGAGTAAACGAAATAAAGCTAAAAAAAACTGTCTTGATCTATGATTAGTTACATATTAATGTAACTAATTTAATATATAATATTTTTTATTAATGTAACTTACGTGACTTGTTGAGCTGGCGTTAATTCCACTAAACTGAAACCAATTAAAGTTAAAAGAAATATTCGTGTAATTTGTTTCATTGCTAAGAGAGCTTAATGTTTGCCTCAATGAAACTATTTATGTGCCGATAATGTTGTGGTTATCGAGTGCTTCCCTCTACCGCTCTCCTATATCGTGCCTTACTGAAAAGAAGAAATAATATTGAGGACATTTAATGGAAATACAAGTTCAAATTGTATGGAATTCTAATTTATAGATTTAAGATTTTTTTATGATCGAAAAAGAAAAAACATTTATGTAAATGCATTTGTAATGTGCTTGTGAAATTCTGTTTTTAAAATAAACCCAACTTTTAAATAACTTTATTTATGTGGAGCAGATGATATAAACATTAAAAAAAAAGAAATCCAAACATATCCAAATGTGCATACACACATGTCCAATTGTTTACACGTAATGCGTTTAAATATAAAAATAGTTTTATACTTTTGTATTCTATCTTTGAAAATTGCATCTTTAAACATATAATATCGACCCAGTTCGTTTTGAATATAATTTATGGCGTTGTGTGAGGTTTGTGGCTTCTCTTTTCCACTATTTAATTGTTTATTTCAAATTGCTTATATCTTTTATTATTCTTTTTGTTTAATAAATTTATTATAGGAAACTTACTTTAGCAGTGTTCGAGCACACAAGAATTTTTACAATATTTTACTGAATTTCTGTGCACATTTTAATAAATTCCATTTCAGGGCCTTTAGCAAAAACATATAATAAGTAAATTTTATATAAATAAAAATTAGCAAACTAAACAATTTGGAAAGGATATGGGAATATCTTTGTAAAAGTAATCGAACGGGCCTAATGTTCTATTTTACAACTGATAGACATATGTATATACATACATCCATATGGTAGCTGTCTTAAACAAGGAAATTGTATGATTTAATATTTATTAAATTAATATAAACATTTATTAATTGGCAGCGTGTGTTATAAATTTTATACAAAATTTTGTACGTAAATTTTAAGTTTTGGAATATGAAATTATTAATTCTAAATATGTAATTGTTTATCTTAACTGGTGCATATAAATTAGAACGGCAAAATTATTTCAGAAAATATATGGATGACATGGATGGTCTTTAATTTAAATTAAATATTTCGTATGCAATTTTTTAAATGATCAGATTTTATTACTTAATGCAGCGAGTTTTCAACTAACTCGCACCTTAATGGAAAACTACAATAATAATATTTCCCTCCCAAATGTTGAATTCATTCACTAAATATTCCGATGAGTTTTATTTTTTATACAAAGTTGAAGAACGATATGACGATAATTTACACAAATAGCGCGTGTTTTGACATTCTGTAAATAAATTTAAATATTTTGTGACCATTTAATCGTATATGTATTTTGTAGGAATTTATAGATAATAATTTCTTTCGAATCATGTGTCAAACTGATTTTAATATTTTCATGTGAATATTATAAATACATACATACGTATATTTTCCTTGCGATTAAAATGTTATTACAATCAGTCTTGTGTATTGAAAATTTCACAAATTATAAATAATATATATTATAATTAATTACATAATATAATGATTCTAAGCAAAACAAGTACATAATTATTGCAATCCCTTTTCTAGTTTCTTTCTTCTCGTAATTAAAATCGCAACTTTTATCAATTATTTTTGAAATGCTAAGCTGTAAGTGAATTCCATATGCACATTTCGAAACAGTAACACTAAACCGATTTCAAACTTATCAATGATTTAGAAATACATATACATATAAGGTTTCAAATATATGTACATACATTTTATAAAAATTGTTCAAAAGGTTGATAAATGATGGATGTATTTTTATTAAACAAAATAAAAATCCATATATTGTTATGCAAAAAAATAAAAAAAAAATGTTAAAAAATAACATAAGATTTACAATTATCAAGTATGTACGACAAAAGCGATAATTTTTCTATAATTTCATACTTACAGTTAAAAGTTTTTATAAGAAAAAGTATTTTTTATTTATTCAGTTGTTTATGTACCACTAATTTCTTGTTGTTGTTGTTTTTGCTGCTTAGCCTTTTTTAGTAAATTATTTTTCTAATGTTGATTATTTTATTTTTCTCGTTTTCTTCTTGTTTTTTTTTAATTCGACTTCTGTTTAAGTCTTTCTTAAATTGAGTTTGATTTCCAAAGTTTTATTGTTCACTTTTTTCCCGTTTTGTCTTATCAATTACTTAACGCCACCAGATTTTGAATACGAATAAATTTCATTCAGAAGTATCTTTGCTTTTTAAAAGATCTCTTGGTTGTCTATCTGCTTACTGAATAGAAAATTGTGAAATGTATCCCTTCGTTCTGAAGAGCGAAAATAATTATTACTAACAAATGTTAAATGGATCTAAGAGCAAATGAGCTGTTGCTCATGCTTTTATACTTGTGTATATTATTTTTTGCCGGTATTATCAGTAAAGCACATTGAAATTATATTAATAATAAATATGTAAATAATAAAAAAAAAGCTCGCACATGTAAGCATCTTGCACTACACGCTTTAACCCTAACTTTACCAGCAAGTGGATTTGGTCAGCAGCATGTTACCAAAAAATATATAAATCTATTTCGAATTATACAGCAAATGGTAAAATTCTACTAAAGCTTAAATTCCAAATTATAACTAAATTTATACGTATGTATGTATCCGGCGAAATATAAATAACAATATAAAAGTAAAGAAGTTTTCATTAAAAATTATTTAATCTGTAACATATCCAAATACGAGCAATGCAATGATTTATGTTACAATATAAATTATTTCTTCAATATTGAACAAACTTACATACTACATACGAGTAAATTAATAAATTTTTATATATGAAAATTAATTTACATACATACGTATGTAAATATTTATGTACATATATGTATATACTCGCGACACATGTTTCTAACATAATGGTTTTTTATCTTATTACTCGAATTGAGTATGTATGTGCATATGTATGTAATTTCTTTCTATTAACAATATTTATGTGCACATGTATGAATGTACGTATGTACACACGGAATTAAACATTCAATGAAAACGAAAATTCACCACAAAATGATTAATTGCCACATATTTTAAACATATGCATGTTTCAAACACATCAACATTTTAAAAATTTTTCGATCAGTAAACGTACCAAAAATAATATGAGTGGATGAAGAAAGGTGAAATCTCTGGGTGAAGAAATTCTGAAAACGATTTCTGAAGAATATTTCTGTGGAAATTGCAAAGGTAGGTATGTATGTTGTATGTATGTATATTCCTTTATCATATACATATGTATATCGAAGAAATTTATGTAACGCATTTTTAATACAAATGGACATATTTAATAAGTCGAAGGTAGGTGTTTTGAAATATAATTTGTTTATACTCTTACAAAAAGTTTAAGGAAAAGACAAAATTTTAATTAAATAAGTGAGAAGTTTGTTGATTTAGTTGTCTGTTTTATGGCGTCCGTCTTTTGTTTTAAGTTTGTAATCAACCTACATACTTATAAAATCACATATCTACTAATGATAATAAAGCATTTGCTTTATATAAAGCCAACTGCTTGCATTAACAATTTTTTATTAGAAATATAAATATTTATACAAATGTGCATGAATTCGACTTCAAGAATCCTTTAATTTAATATTTTAACAGCTCAAATTTTTCGTATAAAAAAAAATTTCACGAAAACATTTTATATTAAAATTTCATTTACAATTCAGTGCTTTCAGAAGAATTATTAATATTAATTCAAATAAGTTAATATGTAACTGATCGCTGGAAATCAAAGCACTGCCATAACACCTAATAAAATTAAGTATTGCCATTCAAAATTTTTGATGAAAACTTCAGCCAACTTCACTATTATTATTGTCATTTAATTGTCAATCTGCGCAATGTTTTTCTTGATGTTTTTGGAAATTCTGCAGTGCAATTTAATAGTTATGCAAGCAAATAAAGTAAATTAACTTAATAAAAATAAACATACAGCATTAGAAGAAAAGTGTTATTTGATGAATAAATTTATAATTTAATATTATGTATCGTTTATTAACGATAAATCAAGTAGCTAAAGAAAATTGTCGATTAGCTTTAAACGGGCGTAAGAAACATGTGGGTTTTAAAGACATCGTTGGTGGTGGAATTGTTGGCAGACGTAACACAAATGCATTTTTATTGCAACCGGTTCAATATCAAATAGTAAACAACGATCATCAGAAGGCTGTCTACCGTCATCTTCAGAAAAACTTTCCTTTAAATAGTATAATGGTTACGAGGAGTCGAGGATTTCTTGAGAATCCAACGGCAACGAGTGAAGGTATTGTAAATAAAGTTCCAGTCTTTTATATTTTTGGAGCACAAAAAGTACACTGTAGTACACTAATGTAGGCTGAAAACTATATATAAAAAATTTAATAAAAAGTAGGAAAATTTCATATAAAATGAATAGATTAATAACAATAAATAAATGACAAATTACTATATGTACGTCTACCAATTGTCATCTAAATTCATTAATCGGTTCTCGTGTTATAGGGGAACAAACGTCCAAACACACAAACATGATTACTTCTTAATTTTTAATATTTGTTAAATTTTTGTAAATAAAAAAATAGCATATTATTTCGTTCTTTTTGTAACATGTTTTAAAGTTTCATATTATTAAATACAGCGGAGGAGTTTACTTTTTTCGTCACAATATATTGGTACTAATTTTCAATTAATTTAACTTCCTAAATTTTCATGTAGACAACTCCACCGCTCGTTTGCAATCTACGTCGGCAACCAATGCAGAGTTGAAAAAGAGGAGTGGAAAACCCTCCTATTCCAAGTACGTCGAGCTTTTAGAAGGTTAGTCCAAATAATATATTGTTTTATTTGTAACAAAATGCAAAAGCGTATTAAACGATTATGGGTAATTATTTATTAAGCTTAATAATTCCTTTTCTAGTTTTTTCTTAAATTAAAACTATTTAAATTTTTTTATAATTTTTAATAAAATTAATCTGTGAATTCACCAATTAGTAACCGATACCTCCGCCAATGAGTGTATGTCCCGGGTGAAACGTTTAAAGGCAAAAAAGCTACATAACTTCATTCTCAAAGCCCAAAAAGAAGTAATAAAGAAATTAGAAGATAAAAAATCAAAAACAAAAACAAAGTCAAAAAGTAAATCAACTCCTGCAAAAATAAAAAAAAAACAACCCATTGAATATCAAAGAATTAATATGGAAGCGCTGGATACTAGTATATTTGAAACAGGTTGTTATGATGATAAACCAATGATTTTCTTTGGTAAAGACGAAGAAGAATTGATTTCGGAAAAAGTCCTTGATAATCCTGAACAAATACAACAAATTATTAAAAGTTTCTATAATTTTCGGGATATTATTGAAAGTTTAGGACACGATGAAAATGATAATGATGTGTACAGGTAAAATTCAGATTTTGTCAACAAGAACTTTTTTAAATTTTATTTTCATAGTAACATTACTGCGAAAGGATGTTTAGAGGAAAACATAGATCCATTAGATTCGTCTGAACCATATGTATCCCCAGATGTAGTAATAGATGCATCTGAAAAAAAAAATCTGCAAACGCTTAAAACTGTTTTACAAAAATCAAATACGAGGTAAATTTGTATTTCTTCTAAATTTTTTGTTTTATTGTGTTAAACTTGAAATGTTTTAGATATAAATCCAAAGTCCATCACAATGAACATCAAGCACGATTAGCTAAAGACAGAGCCTTAAGGATTAATCTCACAACGTATTTGAATGTTTGTATTGCAGTAGGTTTACAAAATCGAGCCCTGTCAACCCTTTTGACGTATCGCCAAAAAGACCAAAAACACAATGCTGCAAATAATTTAATAACCATAGACTTGTATAACGTTCTATTGCACGGCTATGCCGAAAACGGATCATTTAATAAATTCCATGATATATTCGCTTTAATTAAAGCCGATGGATTGAAATTCAATGAGCAAACATTTGCTGCCATATTCGAATGCTTGGGACGTTCAGAAATTTCTTCAGATAATACCGAAAAAATAAAAGAGTACATTGAAAAAGCTGAAAAAATGAATATATCCCCAAATCAAATTATGGATAAATCCAAATTTATTGCTGATCAGAGGGAAATTGCTTTGGATGCTATACAACGAGTTCTTCCATACTTTGTACCGATCTATACTCCGCCTATTCTAGAATACAATAATCCTCTACTTAATAGTTTAAATGAGAAAGTTTTGCCATGTGGAGGGAACGTAGATGTTCCGAATAAAACAAACGCAAAAATAGAAGGAGCAGAGATAATGAATTCAAAATTGGGCTACAACAAACAACAATTGGAAGAAATGACGAGAGAGCAATTGAAAATTGAGTTGAATGGTTGTATAACTATAAAATCCATCGAAAAGACAAAAGAGTTTTCGAATGCTGAATATTGTGTAAGTTAATAACATTTTGGGAATTTGTTTTATGCATAACAAATGAAACTAATTAACATTCTAGCGAGAAAAACTTAAGGAATTCGAAAAGCAATGGCGATTGCAAATAGCCAAGGGAATTGATAGAGACTTGAATTCATTCAAAGCACAAATTCGTTATAAAGCGCACGGTCATATGAATTATTACACCTACTTAAAAACATTGAATGCATCTGATTATGCTAATATACTAATCAAAGAAATATATAAACTTGCTGAGGGTTCGGAAACATTCAGTCCTACAGTGGGTCAATTGTACAAAGAGCTTGGGCAAAAAGTGCAACAACGGTTTGTAGCAATTTAGTTAAAACTAATATAACAAATCAAGAAAAAAACATTCCGTTTTCAATTTTTCTAGCTATCAAATCGAACAGAAAACGAAAAACGGCATCTTCGAGAAAACCGGCGATATTTACAATGGTTACTGTGAGGTTTGGGATCATGCAAATACTAGCGATAATACTAGACAAATCTGGCAACGGTTAGTACACAAAGAACGTAGTTCAGGTCCTAGTATGGACACAATTGAAGTCTCTTGGCCGCCTAATGTTCTAACTGGTGTTGGACGTTTTCTTTATAATATTTTAATGCGTGACATTAAAATTGACGCATTCGTGATGAGGCAAAATCAAAAGGCTAAACAACAAAATATTTTACCCGCCTTTTATACACTATTTCGCAATCAAGGCAGGCTGGTTAAGGAGGAGGTAAAACCTCATCCGGTATTGGCCAGGTAGGCAGTCAGGCAGCAATAGATTTGTGTTGTATTAAAATTAATATATCTTTTTCTAAATTTTTAGGTTGCTACGAGCATCTCGCCAACAAACATTAACTTTCGAATCTAATTCAGTACCTATGCTTTGTCCACCACAACCCTGGAGTACTCCTCATAACGGTGGATATCTTTTAAATAAATCTGACTTAATAAGACTACCACAGCAAGTAAGTTTTTACTTTTAACTTTATTTTGTCTGTTTCAATATTGAATTTTGTTATACATTGGATAAAAATGATTATAAAAAAATTTAAAATATCGAAAAAATTCTTTATCCAATGCAAAAAAAAAAATATTTTTAGGCTATACAACAATGGGAACGAATTAATTCAATTCCTTCGCAAAATATTTATCCTGCTTTAGATTCTCTTAATCAATTGGCTAGTGTACCCTGGCGTGTAAATACCGATGTAAGTTAAATTATGTATAAAAGAGAAAAAATAAAATAATAAAATTAATATTTAAAATTCAATACGAGTACATTAAACATGAAGTGCACAAGACCAACATTCTAGATAAATTAAAATTGTATTTATTATTTTATTTTTTAGATTTTAGATGTAATTTTAGAAGTTTTTCAAAACGGTGGAGACAATAAATTAGATGTTCCACAACCTCCAAGTTCTTTGCCGCTCGTAACATCTATTACTGAAAAAGATTCCAACTTATCGAATACGGATCGTGCAAAATTATTCAAGGAAAAATTGATCCACAGACGTAGGCAAGCTGAAATGTATAGTCTATGGTGTGACACATTATATCGACTTTCTCTGGCTAACCATGTAATATCATCTGTATTAAGTGTTTAAATAATATAAAATAATATTCTTTTTGCTTAAATAGTATCGTGACAAGGTATTCTGGTTACCACACAACATGGATTTCAGAGGACGTGTTTATCCTATACCACCACATCTTAATCATTTAGGCTCTGATTTAGCTCGCTGTATACTGATTTTTGATCAGGCTCAGCCAATGGGGGTGGATGGTTTCAGTTGGTTAAAGTTACATTGTATTAATTTAACTGGCCTTAAGAAAAGAGACTCTGTTAGGGAACGTCTTCTCTACGCCGAACAAGTCATGCCTGAGATACTGGATTCAGCAGATAATCCACTTACTGGCCGCAAATGGTGGGCAAAATCTGATGAACCTTGGCAGACGTTAGCTTGCTGTATTGAAATCGCCAAAGTATATCGATCTCCGAATCCCGAGAAGTATTTAAGTCGGTTTCCTATACATCAGGATGGATCTTGCAATGGATTACAACACTATGCAGCTTTGGGCCGTGATGAAGCTGGGGCGATAAGTGTAAATTTGGCACCGTCGAGCGTGCCACAAGATGTTTATAGCGCAGTAGCAGCACTGGTGGAAAAGATGCGTAAAAAAGAGGCTGATAATGGTATTCATGTAGCACAGGCACTCGATGGTTTTGTGAGACGTAAAGTTATCAAACAAACAGTAATGACCACTGTTTACGGAGTGACACGCTACGGAGCCAGATTGCAAATTGCGCGTCAACTTAAGGATATCGATGATTTTTCCAAAGACTGGGTATGGCCAGCGTCAACTTACTTGACAACAAAAACGTTTGAAAGTTTACGTGAAATGTTTACTTCTACTCGCGAAATACAAGATTGGTTTACAGAATGTGCTCGTCTGATATCTGGAGTACGTGGCAAGAATGTTGAATGGATAACACCTCTGGGCTTACCAGTGGTACAGCCTTACAATAGGCAGGAAAATAAACATACACAGAAAACAAATATTCACGTATCAGCAAATGTGGTGACCGATTTGTATGAAAAACCAAATGTAATGAAACAAAAAAATGCCTTTCCTCCTAACTTTATACACTCACTGGATTCTTCACATATGATGTTGACATCACTACATTGCGAACGTGATGGTATAACTTTTGTTTCTGTTCATGATTGTTTTTGGACACATGCCTGCACAGTGCCTCAACTTAATAAAATATGCCGTGAACAGTTTGTCGCATTACATTCTCAACCGATTTTAGAAGAATTATCACAATTTCTTAAGGATAAATACAGTTTCAAAGAGGGGTAAGTAAAACCAGAAGAAAACAAAAAATATTTTATGTAAAAAAAATTTTGCGAATTATTTTCAGTGATATTTCTCATGATGATTCCGCTGAAGATCATTCGAAGCGTCATTTAAATCGAGTTATCCGCCAAATGCCGCAAAAAGGAGATTTTGATTTACGCAATGTCCTTAAATCCATATATTTTTTCAGTTGAAAACATATTATTTTCATTTTAAAATTTTGGCTATAAATGTAGTATTTATTTGTTTTACATTATATTTTTTCTAAACAAAAATATTGGAAATAAATTAAATTAGCTTTTTATTCGCACGTACATAAGTGCATACATAAATACATGTATACACATTTATTATATAAGTAAATTTTATAAATGTATTCTTTGTAAGAATTTACCATAGAAAAAATCTTAATAATAAAACGACAAACAAAACTTAAAAAAAAAACTATTGTAATTTGACACCGGTTTTTCTAGAAATCCAACTTAAATAGTTTGTTATTCTAGAAAAAACAGTTGGAAAGCCAATTTCACATCCGCCAGCGCTACCAAAAGATGTTACTCCGACTTGATAATTCATACCGTTGTGATAATAAACTAAAGGTCCACCCGAGTCTCCATCACAGCTGCCAACACCATTAGAGCCATCGGCACAGACATGCGAACGACTGTCTACCAAGCCGGGCAAATAATAACACATACACCTTTCGTAAGCTATAATTCGTGTATCCACATAATAAAGCTGCACATTAACTTCCGTTGTATTTTTGTCACTTGTGCGTCCCCAGCCAGCTGCTGTGACAGTTTCACCTTGTAAAAATATCTGACTCATATAACTGGGAGCCAATGCTATTATTTTTACTTTATCTGATATAGTAACAGGCTGTTGTAGAATAATCAAAGCAATATCATCATTAATGCCCTGGCGACCATAACGTTCATGAATTATGAAATCACCTGCGGTGACGTTATATACGGAAGCAGCATTTTTAGCATTTGCATACATGTAAGATCCAACATAAACTCGAGCCTCAACAGATCTTTGTACCAAACAAATTTATTTGGCTTATTGCAAAATTTAAGCCAACAAAATTGTATTTATTCACTTACCTGTACAAACAATGTGCTGCTGTTAAAACGTAACGCTTTGTTATCAAAGAACCTCCACATTGATACACTCTAGGAGGCTGGTACAATAAAAGGCCAACTAAATACGGAAACATATTCATTTCTGCTTTAAGACCACCTGTTATCAAAGTTTTAGCTGAGTTTTCAATATTATATTTTTCACATTTACGCCTCCAATTATCGACAACATATTCTCTTTCGTAATACGGCCAAATTGGAAATCCACCCGACAACCCCCTTCTAAAATTACCACCACTTCTTGAACGATTGTTAGATGAAAATTGTCTTTTATTCCAATCAGCTTTAGTAGTTGTTAGTAAAGTTGTCCAAAATGTAACAGCAATAATAAAAATGATTGTGTTCATTACTATAGACCAGCAAACACAAATTATGATTACAAGTGATGATGTATTATTGAAGATCTTGTTTTTATATGCAATTCTCGAAGTTTAAGTACGTGTAAAAACTTATGTAATGAAATTTGTTTGTACGTACATGCATACATAAGCACAAACTCATAATGTAATACTGATTGATGTCTGCTATCAAGATTTTTATTAACTCTTTTTCATAATTTCTCAAATAAGTAGTAAAGAAGATATCATGGCATCCTACAGCATTGCAGCCTACTTTTTAATTATATTATATCGAAAATGCATATCTTGATATGTATCAGTAAGCAGATTATGTTAAAAATATTAAATGTGTAATAAAATTAGTAACCACACAATAAAATAGTAGTAAGTTTTCTTTTTGTAAATGCAGGAAAATATTACATACATAAATTAAAAGTCGATTTTAAAGAGCCTGTGCTGCGTTTAAAAGTTTAGTGGATTTCAACTCGAATGTATGTATGTATATACATACATATGTACATATCTACTCGTATGTTGCTACTTTTTGAAAACAGAAATTCTTAAGTAATTGCTTAAATAAAATGTTATATTTTGTTACATACTAGAATTTTAAAAATTATCTGTTTGAGTAACCAAAATTGAAAAAAACACAAAATTTGCAGGAAAAATGCACAAAATTTCAAAAAGAATAAGCTTTGTTTTTTACTTATATTTTGTGTTTAAAAACTGTAATGAAAATAATTCCGATGACGCGATGTTCGCAGTCGCAACGACTAGTAAAATTTTTATGTAATTGGGTACTATTGAAGAAAGATTAAGAACCACATTCTTTTCGGGGCCGTAACTATACATACACTCTAGATTATTATTATTGCTACAGCAGTTTTCCGATTTAACGAACCTATTTTTTGTCAGGCTTGTTCTTATGAAGAGAAATCGATTTTGATCTACTATTCCAGTAAACTTTAATGTTGTTTTTATAATTTTTGTAATCGTAAGCAACTGCCCTTTCCGATGGTAGTTAAATTCTACCTGTCGACAAAAATATTTGAAAAGATAATTAGAAATTCATGTGGTTCTTTTCATCTGATCCAGGGTGTATGTACTTATGTATGTATACATCTCAATATTTTCTGCTGTTAATTCTCTATTCAAATCTTAATCAACGACATTTAATTAGCACGTACTTATAATTTAGTCATTAACTATCGTCATTAAAACTAAATATGTATAGTCAAAGATATGTACATACAAATCGTTTCTGCATACAAACATATTTAAACTCAAGTAACAATTCAAGATCACTGCACTCAAATTGACAAAATTAATAATAGATCCAATCGGGTCAGTATATTAAATATGTAATCCTATTATCATAATTATGTATGTACTGTTATTTATTTTTTTTCATGCAATTTTAAATTTTCCAAAGAAAAATGTTATCAGTCAGCTGCTTTGCAGATATAATCACCAGTGTTTACAAGGCATATTCTGAAAACCACTGATAAGTTCAAGTTATTTAAGCAATTTATTTTGAAATATTTTAATAAAATTATTGAATATACTTAATACAATTTGTTATTTTTTTTTTTTTTTGTATTAAAATAATTATTTTGGACAGAAGAACTTTAAAATGTGGGAAGAGAGTGTATATTTGATTCATGACTGTCTGTACATACATACATATGTATGTATGAATACTGTATGACTATTATTTACTGGTGCAGTGCAGTAAGCCATTAGCGAACGTATCCGAGAACATGTTGACAGCAATGTGTTCGCTACTATAATTCCTTGGCTGCATGTGTCTTTACAATAAAATCTTCAATGAAAAATATTGTATTTTTTTTTTTTAAATTTTTATTGTTTATGAAACATTTTCCTTTTTACTGCTTTATGCAATTATCTTCAGGGATTTTTTGTTTGTTTTTCTTGCATTTTTTAAATGAAATTAAAATTATAATAAAAAAAAAAACAATAGAAAGTATATAATAATAGTAATAAAGGGATACAATTGCAATATTGTAATAATGATAGAATTAATAATAATATAATTAAAATTGTATTTCATGCATACTTTTTTCTCTTTTTTTTTTCTTTAGAGATGTTTTTTTTTTTTATTAGACAATTAAATAATAACGATTAATAATTAATTATTGTTATGTGAATTGTGGTATTTATTTTTTGCTTTTTTAATCGTTTTTATATGTTTAATAATAATAATAATATAAATTAATTTAGATATACGAGATAAACTAATACTACAATTTCTTTTAAGACACTTTGTTGTTTTTCCATTAAATATTATTACTATTACTATTTTTTTTATTTTTTTTTATTTATTTATATTAATTTCTCTTCTGCATAAAGAAGATTCTAATATTTAAGGTTTGGGTTTATATATTAATATATATACATATATATATATATATATATATATATATATATGTGTGTGTGTGTGTGTGTATGTATGTATATATTATTATTTTAAGCTTACAACCTAATTGCTTATAAATGTTATTTTATTAGAGTTATTACTATCAAATTTTATTTTTGTTGATTTTTTCCTTTTTTTTATAAATATATAAATGTTTTTCTTATTGGTTTAAATTAATATTAAGAAATAAAAGCCGTAAAGTAGTGTGTATGTGTATTTTGAGTTATTTAATATAAAAACAGAAGATAAGAAATTACAAGGAAATGGAGGGCTTTTTTTATAAAAATGTTTTCATGTTTTGCAAAAATATTTATATTTATATACATATGTATATGTACGTATATATACATATATACATACATACATACATATATATATTGATTATAATATCCATTTTATTTTTATAAATACTTAGCAAAAATAGTATTTTTTTATAATGAGTTTTTATAAATTTTTATTTTTTATGTACATTTTTATTACATTTTTTATTGATAATATATATTGCATACATTTTACTATATCATATTATAGAAAGCCTGAGACATTCTATACATATACATACATACATATGTATATTCATTTCATATGATATAGATGGGTAATAATTTATATATTTTTAAAATATATATTTATTATAATTATTAGTTTATTGGCTATTTATGAATACGTAACTCATGTGCCCTTTCTATTACCATAAGTGTTGCTTTTAAGGATTTTATACTATTTACAATGTATGTAGGGGGTATCGGTTCATATGCTCAAGTACATAAATAATATTAAAATTTGGAAAATCATTTGATTATATCGGAAAACTTTTATTACATATTCACCCCTATCGTAAATAAGAAGTGAAATTTTTGTTCACGTGAAATTTTAATTCCACTCGAAGGGCAAAATGGTATCGTGAATATCACGTGAAAAATTATTTCCGCTTTCAGTTCTTAGTGAATGTAAAAAAGGGAAGAAGATTAAAAAAATAAAAAATCTAGAACTTTTTGTTCAAAAATATACACGGACATATTTATTTAAAAGAAAACTTAAAAAATCAAAGTTAAATATTCAGTGTTGGAGCTTTAGTTTGGTTGCTCCGTTTGTTTATTGCATTCTAACTTTTATGTGGTAAAATAATTCGGCTACTTTATGGAAAGCCAACAAAACGAAAAAATGCCAACAAATTAAAGCTTCACAAATCTGCAGGCAATCGGCATGTTTTTTGCATCAGTTTGTGCCTTATTATCAGATCTTTTCATTAAAATAAACGTTTTAAAGTTTAATATTGGAATTATAAGAAGAAATCAATGTAATTGCTGTTCTATTCCCCATCAAAAATAAAGTGAAAATATCAATGTGAGAAGTGAAAAAATTCCGACCGAAATATTTATTCACGATAAGGGGAATTTTTTTCAGTGAACATTTTTCACGTTGTTATTCTGGATTGAATAAAATATTTTCATGCGAGTTGTTCACGATTGCAAATACGTGAAAAGTTAAAAAATTTCACGTGGAAAATTATTTACGATAGGGGTGATTATTTTTAATTCGCAATTTATGAAAAAACAACAGCTGCTGAATTATTAAATTGAAAAATCGAATGACTTTTCAAGTGGTTAATTTCTAAAAATTCAGAAGAACAACAAAATGTTAAATTTTATGAGATATAATATTTATATATTATACATGTGCTTTTTGAGATCCAATTCATAAAAAGTTGAATATTAAATTCTTAATTTTAATAGAATGATTTATAATTTTTCTACTTAATGCTTTAACCCTAGTACGCAACTCTGATGCCATTAAAAGTATGTATGTATGTATGTACATATAAAAAATTAAATTGAAAGCAAGTAAATATTTACTTTTTACACATTGTAATTTATAAAAATAAATGAATTTGCGATTTTCCGCGTAGAAATAAATGCAAACTTTTCAGCCTGAAATTCAAACATAATTGTGTACTAGGGTTAAAACTTTACGCGTGAAGAAAATTCCAGAAAATCTTTTCAAAGGCATGTTAGACAAGGTCGCCCTACTTTTACAATAGAAACATTTAGGAATTAAACGCAGCATAAATGATTAGATGTCCTTGCAGGTTTACCTGCTTAAGAGTACCCCCTTATTTATTATTTAAACTGTTTTACGTGTAGAGTTCTTACAACAAGTACAAATTCTTTATGTTGAAACGGAAGCAAAGATATTTTCGGAAACTAAACTTAGAAAAATAAATTAATGAAATTTTGAATGCCTAAATGTCCAAAAAAATTAAAACTTTTTAGTCTCAATTCAGCAATACAATCATTAAAAGAAATCATTAACTTATTCGGAAACTAAACGGAAAGAAATTAAAATCCGGTACCAATTAGTCATACTTGAAGTTTCTCATAAGTTTCCTAGCTTTCACAATTTTTGTTTTAACACAATTGAAATAACTGCATTAAAGACAACTATTAAGTTTAGCCTGAATATAATAAATAAATTTAAATTACCACCCACAAAATAAAATTTAAATAAGTTATTTACGATAATCAAGAAATCGGACGAAATAATTTGAATATCATATCAGATAGGCAATGATTTGGACAAACTATTATAATTTGATTAAGTATCAATGATCGAATTTTATAATGTTTAAAATCAAGAATTTCCATTAGTTAACTGCTGAAATATTTTGTTTTTTGCTTTTGTTGTTTAATAAGACATTAGAATTACATATTTTCAACTTATTACTCAACCATGTATGTTAATTTATTACGAAAAGATAAGTATGTTTCAGGAAATGAAATTTATTCGTAAGTATAAAAAAAATCAAGAAACATATTATGTAAAAAATGGTCCTAACTTTATGGGATTTTTATATTTAACAATATATATTGACTAGAAAATATAAATCAAAATTTCTTTTTGAAAACAAAAGGAAAGTTTGTATACCTTAAACGATTTAATAATTGATGTATTTTTTTTTTTTCGTTAACTCTACTGCATTATTAAGCAGTTAGTCTTATGTATATAAACATTGTTTTGTACTTTTAAATACAAAAAAAAGTACACGTGTATTTTTTATATTATTTAAATATATTTACAATACTATGACTATTGCGTTTAATGACATTATTTAAGGCTGTTTCTCGTGGTGTATCATTGTCTTTTTCGTCAACATCATCATTATCACCACCAAGATTGTTAATATTGCTGGTTGCTGTTGATTGTATGCCTATTGGATCTACCAATATATTTAAATCTAAATCGTCATCATTATTAACATGTTCTACATAATTTTTATCAATTGAATTGTTATGACCGTAATGATTTAAATAATGTCTGGTGTTAAAGCTATTTTCACTATGCTTAGAATTTTTAATTGATGCTGTTATATCTGACGAGAAACTAAAATCCATATGATCATCAAAATTAACCATATTTACTAAGTCTTCATGATGTTCAGTATTATCTGAGCGATATTTATTATGATGCAATGAGGATATTTGTTCATTGTGGAAACTAGTTTTACTACTACTGCTGTTGCTACTACTACTACATGTACTACTGTTAGTAATATTTATAGCGCTTTCATTAAAAGTAGATGTTGTCAGGTGATTTATACTTTTATGTTTATCTTCAATATTTACCTTGAATAATTCATCAACTTCGGCTGTCGTTAAACTGTCGGATATTACTACCGATGGGGACAATTCCAACTGAGAGTCAACCTCATCGTTAAGAATGTTGTTAAGACATATATTGAACTCATCGAAGTCCACAAAATTCGGGTGATGTTCAGAAAGCAATAAATTAGCAGTTTCAACAGCAGTAGCATCATCATCCGGCAAACACAATATATCATCGACTGGCACATCACCAAATGATGTAATACTGTGATAATTGTTGTAGTTTTTCTTATTATCGTTAAGATCATCCTCGTCATCAGAAACTTCTTCACGATTTATTATTTCATACTGATTATTTTGCGTCTCGGCCATACTTGGATCTATATTTGTTGTTTTTAAATCTTGTGAGTTTTCTTCATCTTCATAATCATCATCTTGGAATATATTACATTCAATTTTATCCTCAGAACTCATAGCCGAGTCGCAAGACAATGGTCACTTATAGTCTCTGGATCCCCTTCTGCGACGTCCTTCTGTTAAAACAGATTCACCTATAATTTAAATGAATGCAAGTTTTCGAATAATAACAATTAATTTATTGCTTTTTGATTTTCACCAAATTTTTTGACTAAATACAAAGTTAAAAGTATATAAAATTGAGCAGCTAATTAAAAACTAAGACATAAAAGCTGACGGTAGAGTGTTGCAACTTTCGAAAACAATCCACTGGTACATTTAGTTTTAGTGCCGCGTACATTTGTTGGCTTTGTCGCTTTCAGAACGGGAAACTATTTGAAATAACTTTCAACTATTCCAAAATATTTACATATGTATATAAATATACATATCGCACTCGTTCAACAATACTGTATTAACTCAAAATTTTTAAAATTTCGTTTTTTGCAAGAAATCGATGAACAGTGGTCATATCTATCCACTGTAAAAATTTTACACCATTTTCTCCACTCTTTCACCCAAAAGAATACAGTTGTATCTCTCTTTGTGATAGACGAATAGTATAAAAAAAAAAACAGTTTTTTGTCTCTCCTGAACACTTTGAAGTTTTTGAGTTAATACAGTATTGTTGAACGGGTGCGATATATGTTTTTATATAATTTTTGTTAGCGCGAAGATGGTCTAATTACCCGGCGCCTTTTGTATATTTTAATAATTTATTTTTAAGTTATATTGTCATATATACATAAATAAATAAATAAAATATAAACATATACATATATGTATGTATATTTCCCGATTTTCACGTTTTTTATATGAAAATTTTTTTCTGTCTGGAAGCAATCGAAAAATAAGAAAAAAAAAATTTAACTGAAAAAAGAAAAGTCAAAACATAAAATACGGACATGAAGGGCATTTCAGACAATTGAATGTATTCCTCTAGGGGTCTTTAAAATAATGTTTTACTATATATTTTGCTTTGGTCTTGTCATAATTAAAATTAAATGGATTTAACAACCTGCCAACCTAACTTAACCTAACAACTTTGTATTTTGATAATAATAATAATAAGAAAAACATAATTTACCACCACTCCGTGTTTTTCTTCGAGCGTCTGCAACACTGTCGGAACTTGAATTTACAGCGCTTGTTTTGCCAACTATTTTTCCTGTAGTTTCACTATTGCTGCTATTATTGTTATTGGCATTATTATGGATGCCTCTGGTATAAATCATTTTGTTTGCTGCCGCTGAAGCTCGCACGCTTCGCCGAGTTCCAATTTTCTCATCACTGGGACTATTTATGATGCTGTTAACATTGCTGATGTGAATTGCCGGCATAGCATTCGCTGTTCCAGTACCAGTGTTACCATTACTTGCGCCCCTAGTACCATGTGAGGGAGGATGTGGCACAGTTGCTAAATTTGTTGTCAATACTATCGAATTATTTGAACCAGTAGTAATACTGGGATGATTATTTCCTTGACCACAATGACTGTTGTTAACTTTTCCAATCTTTGATGCAGCTAAATTTGATGTTGTATCATTTCCACCTGCCGAAGTAATTATTTGTGCGGGAATTTCTAAAGGAAATTTTTAAAAGAAAATACATACAGGGAGGCATATAATTTTTTTTTTCTAACAAAAAGTTATTTTTAATAAATTAAGTTAACATTTATAATTTACTAGCATTTTTCCGCGGCTTCGCTCGGATTGAAGCCATACTATAGTAAATTGGATGGGATATTGAAGTGACTGTCGGTAATACAGTGCGACGGTATTACAGAACTCAGGGTTTTTATCTTTCGTAAGAAATAAATTTTTTATAATAAAAGGTATCCTATGTTACTTCTAATAGCTCCAATAATATGTGTACAAAGTTTCATGATGATCGGTTAAGTAGTTTTTGCGTGAAAGCGCAGCAAACAAACTTACTTTTACATTTATAATATTAGTATGATAATATAACAAAATGTCGGAGATAATATTGAAATGCAGTTAAATCGTGTATCACATGCTCTGAAGTTTATCGCGAAAGGGGTTGTTTAGAAAGTTTTTATTTTCACTTTGCTAGAGCGAATTTTCCAGTACCCATGTTCTGTAACTTTAGTGAGAAGTTCTAGTGGCGAAAATATGTGAAACAAACTATTCCATCGTTTCTCGAAAAGTGAGAAAAAAAATTAATTTTTAACTCATGTCGAAAACTTCCCAAAATGCTTACGTCGTTACGTTAGAAATGTCAGAAAATATAGCTCAATGTCGATATGTAATTAAAGGCGATAATAATGCTAGCTAAAACAATCTTCGACGGCGACCAAAATACACTAAAGTAGAAAAAAATAAATGGCGCCGTCAAATATACTATCGTCGGCTATACAAAATAATGTGTAGTGCGGCTTTAATGATTGTTATTTGCAAAATAAAATAATAATTAAACAATTAGTTAACCTTGAAATACCAATTTTTCCATTAATTTTATTTCGAATAATATTGTTACGATGTTAACTCACCGCGTTTTTTGTTGTGAGTATATTTGACAGTTCAAAGTGAGAACTTTTTCCGCAAAAGTTTTACAGACACAGTATTTACAGTTACTCACAAAAAAACTTACAGGTTCAGTTTAGTGAGAAAATCAACTATTTGTTTCAATTTATGACATTTTTGTTTCATTTTGCACGTTTCAATGGAAAAGTTTCTCGTAGCGGGAGTTACAGAACATGGGTACAGGTGTTTATAATTTTGGTTTTCGATACAGCACGGATTCTCTGGATTCCATCCCACATTGGGAATCAGGGAAATGAATTTACAGTATTGCACTAAATTTATCTGAATTTAATGAAACAGAAAACGCGTCGATACAGCACGGATTCTCTGGATTCCATCCCACATTGGGAATCAAAGAAATGAATTTACAGGATTGCACTAAATTTATCTGAATTTAATGAAACAGAAAACGCGTCGAAGAAGTCAATATTAAATACATTTAAAAAATTTGTGTTTGTTTATCAAATAATTACCGATTTTCATAGAGAGAAACGCGTTAAATTTCTCACGTTTATTTAATTTTAGAAAGTTATGAAAAGCAAAAACAATTCTTGAAATTTTGTTTTTGTTCCATGTAAATTTTCACTTCTTCGACGCGTTTTCTGGAATAGACACCATCATGTTTTATTGTAATTTTATATCAACAGAATCCATCACATCAAGTAAACCCAGATGCAATGCTAAATTTAGCAGAAGTCAACGTACTATGCTAGCTAGGTTGAGAGTACGCAAGACCGTTTTTAATACTAAGTATTATTATGAAAGCAAAAAATCACCAAAATCCGACTTATGTGGTGTTGGTTTAACCCTTATCCACACACATATTGGTAGAATCTCCGATTTCTATAGCTAACGAACCTTTGGAGAAAGTTCTAGACTGTCAGGTCGCCAAAGAGCTAAAGTACAAAAAACTTCACAGAAACAATATATCCAGGCCAAATCTCAAAACTAATTTTATCCATAAAAAAAAAAGAAAAATCTGTCAACTACTGTGAACGTTCATATGAATTTTTTTATTATCTTATTTTTTATGAGAGCGCATACGGTGGTCTAGTAACACGGCTTCTTATTAAACATACATATTTTGCAAATTTACTTTGCTAAGTAAAATACAGTATATATAAATAAATAGCTTCAAAAAGGGCAGAAAATAGCTGTTATCGTCGTTCTAAAATTTTTGCTAAGAAAAGTAAATAAAATTACTCACTATTTTGTTGTTGATGTGAGCGACTATTACGTGTTACTTTTTCAGAAGAGTTTTCCAAATTAGTTGAAGTCAGGGATGATGACGCAGAAGAATTTATGTGAGAGCCGTTAGTGTTAGTTGACAATGACGTATATGTTGAGTCGGCGCTGCCAGCAGCTGCTGCTTTAGAATTTCTGACTTTACCAGCCACCTCTATAAGAGGCTCATCCGAATCGGAAGATTCTTCAATTTTCTTAGTCGCAGTGTTTGTATTTTTTAAAACTCCTTCGTCTGATTTCTTATTACAGGACGTTTCGATATGATTTGTTATAGGTGGAGCACTACTGCCACTTGTACTATCACTTCTTGCTATTTTCGGGTCACTTTCACCAGTTCCACTGTTACTACTGCCTTCAGATTCTCTGCGTTTTCGTTTTTGTTGATTTTGCAGATGCTGGGTTTGGCTGTTACTGCTAGTTGAAGAGTTTGAACAACTGCTATTGACGGTGGCGTTAGTGCTGGTGGCAGATGAAAAATTTGTTTGAAACAGTTTCGGACTTATACTGATACGTTCCTGGGTATGACTTGAAGATCTTGTAGAAATAACATGCTTAATATGCAAAGTTGACTGATTTGCATCTAAAGATGGACTGGGCTTTATGACATCCATAGGACTACCCAAGCGGCTACTGGCTCTTGTTCGTATGCGTGGGTTGGGATCAGTATCTGTAACCTGTGGTATTTCGATTGATATTGGCGTTGAGAGACTGGCATGAATGGATTCGATTTGTTTATTGATCACACATTCGGGTTTCACATCCATTTTACATTCTTTATTTCCATCAATTTTGGTTGTTAGAGATTCCGTGGGAATTTTCCTAGTTTCAATTATTTTTTCTTTATCATTGTTATTGTTACAACTGATTTCGATTTTAATGGTGTCGTCTTTTTTTATAATTGTTGTTGTATTGGTAATCTTTTCTTCAAAGTCTTCTGTCTTAATATCTCTTAAATTATATTTGTTACCTTCTTCCTTCTTCTCCTCAAATACTTTAAGACTTAATTTCTCTTTTTCCTTTCGTTCATTTTCCATCTTTTCTTTGGCAGCTTTTTCGCCCGCTTCATGTTCTTCAATAATACTGGCAGTGAGATTTTTTATTAAATCTTCGTCATCATCATCATCATCTTCCCCAAGGTTTTGATGATGATGTATGTTGTTGTAGACCACTTTCTTGTCCTTTTGTTTAATCATATCATCGTCAAAAATAGAGTGATCACCATTTATGTTCTGCTCTTGATGGTTCTTGAAACATTCATTTTTTTCTTTTAAACTATCCCCAATCAACAGATTATTGTCATCGTCCTCCGTAAAACCTTCCATTTTAGCCAATGCCTTTTCGATTTCGTCGTCACCAAGTGTTGGTTGTGTTGCAACTTCCTCTCTTGTCTTTATTATAGGTTCAGGAGAAGGAACTTTAGCCAATAATTGTAGGGGTGGTTTTTCACTTATTTGTGATTGGGGACTGCTGGAAGTTAGTTGGTGTGGTGATTTTTCAGACAACGCATCCATAGATTCTATGCCGCTATCTTCACCTCCAGCACTATTTGTATGAGCTGGCGTACCACCTCCAGTACTTGCGGGAGAGTTGCGTAAAGCAGTTGTCAGTGACGACTGATTATAGTTTAAATTTGTGTTAGTATTTGTTGTGGATGATATTGTTCCAGTATTGCCTGAAGAAGTTGCGAGTTGATTGATTATATTCCGAGCGGTCGAAGCCACCAAGCTTTCTGTTTTGCCAGATGTAGTATCCTCCACATTTACGTTTGTTTTAGCGGTTGTTGACTGCGATGATGAAGATGCTACTGATGATGACGTCGACGATGTAGTGGTTGTTGTAGCATTTGTAGTATTTGTGATAGCTTGACTGTTGGCTTTAATTGTGGCTGTTGGCTTTGTGACCGGCTCGTTAGATTTGATCAAAACATGCTCCACATTACCCATGGCATCTTTTCGTTCCACTTTTGTTATTTCGACTCTTTTGAGAGTTGTAGCACTGGGTAGCATTGTTACTGCAGCTGCAATCATTTGTTGTTGCGTTTGCTTTTCCGCTAGTGCCGCTAGCTGCTGCTGTTGCTGTTTTTGTATTTGCAATTGTTGTACCGCCGTGATATACGACGGTGGTTTATGGTTTTTTGTTAGAGGCTTGCCCTGTATCGGTGTTATAGTAGCTGTTGTCTTCAAATTGTGTTTAACTTGCGAACTATTAGTGTTAGCACCAAACACTCCACTTCCAACGGAGTTGTTTGGATTCGTAATAGTGCTAAGAGTGATGCTGTTTGGCAAGGATGTAATTTTCGCCAATTGTTGTTGTGTGGAGGGCTGCAGCAATTGCTGAGGCGGAAAGTTTGTGACTGTGCCTAAATTTGTTGAACCTAAACTCTGTGTATCCATAAATAAATTTTGCGCTTTATTAGTTTCCATTGAAACTGTTCCACTAATTGTAAGGCCATTTTGTAACGAAGTATTTAACTGGATCTCTGTATTGGATTGGCTTTGAGTTGATAGATTTGGCATGCCATTTATTTGAGATATTGAAGATTTTGTTACATTTTGACCAATTTTAGATTGTTTTGCTTCTGTTCCGTTTTGTTCATCTATACCTCCGTCACCAGTTTTTGCGCTGGAATTTGTATTGTCTGTAATAAGATGAGTACGTTTAAGATGTAATTTTGTTTTATTGTTATCAAAGGAATCATTGTCTGCCGCTGTTCGAGATAGACTGGAATCATTTGAATTTGATGTAGACTGAATTTTCTTGCGTTCCTTTCTTGAATTTTTTATAACAATTGAACTTTTGCCTCCTCGTAAACTAATATGCAGTGGCGGAACTTTGGGTTCATCTGCAGTGATAGTATTAGATGCTAAGTTAGCTGCAGAAGTGCTGACTGTCGTGCTTACGCTGGCTCCTCCTTCTAATGATGACGACGATGATTGAGGATAAGAACTATCTTGTTGCTGTTGTTGTTGATGATATTGTGGCGGGTTCATTGAGGATTGTTGTTGACTTAATTGCTGTTTCATTTGTTGTAAGGAGTGTTGCTGCTGCTGTGAATTTAAAGCAGGATTGTGTTGATATTGAGATGATGATGATGTGTGGTGACTGTGATGCAGCTGTTTTTGCTGCATTACGCTGTTTGCTAGTTGCTGAGCATTAAGCTGAGATTGTTGCTGTTGTAAGTTTTCAGAGCTAAAAGTTACATCAACTTTGTAAGCCGGTGATACAGGCTCCGATTTCCCCAATTTAAGCCGTAATTTAATTTTTTCAGTTGCCGCTACACATGATCCAGTTGAAGTTGTTGTTGTGGCTGCCGCGCTAACTGATGCACTATCCGTTGCACTAATGGAGGTTGTTGTCGTGGTGGCGGATATAATATTACTTACTATTGCACTATTTTGTTTAGTTTGTAAATGAGTTTGTGTTACAGTGGCAGTAGCATTAAATCCTGCAACTGCTTTTGATTTACTGCCACCTTTGGATCTTTCTCTTTTTTGTTTGACAACACCAGGATTTACAGCCTCCTTAGTTTTCTTCTCTCTTAAGCCTTGTTGCAGTTTCTCTCTTAACAAATTTGTTTTTGACTTTTTAGTTGAAGTATTTCCGCCACTCACCATTTTTCCTACCGATGGGGAAGATGAGTTTGACCTTGGGGAGCCCATATCGCCAGGTTTACTGCTAGCTACACTTACATTTATATTTAAGTTTCCTGTTGACGACAAATTTGATTTAGACTTTCTGTTCTTTTGCGATTTGTTCGATATTAAAGAGTCTCTAGATCTTTCGGTATCAGAACCGGCCCCCATTAATTGAGGAGTCGAAGAGCACCCGTTGTTGTGTTCACCTGCCGACAATTTGGAAATGGCAGTGCTGCAAGAGTTTGAATTGGAATCTTCGGAAAAATGCCATGAATTTGGAAGCAAGTCATAAATGCTGCTTGAGCTATTGTTTGGGGTATAATTTGATCCTTGGGTGGTAGTAGTAGCATTTGCGATGTTATGGAGGGCAGAATTTCGCGACTGAATAGTCTCTTGCTCAGCTTCAGTTTCGCTATCGTCGCTCGGGCTGGGCTCAAGTTCTCCGGTCAGAGGATTTATAAGAAACTGTTTTGGTTTTGAGGGAGTAACTGCCGACTGAGCGTTGTTGTTTGACGATGTTCCAGGTGCGGCTGACAAACAAGAAGAGTTCATTGAAAGTTGTTGCTGGTGTTTATGAGAAAATTGTTGCTGCTGTTGACTTGCGGTCACTTGAAATTGTTGGTGTTGCGAAGTTTGAGACATATTATTTTGATGGTTTAAGTGATGCTGCTGTTGCAAACGGTGCTGCAATATATGCTGTGATTGTTGCTGCAACATATTATTATTTTGGGACATTTGTATCTGCCTTTGTTGATGCATTTGTTGTGATTGTTGCTGTATCAATTGTTGTTGCAAAAGCTGTTGTTGTTGGTGTTGTTGAGGTTGCAACTGGTCCATTGTTAAGGCAACATTTGGTACCAATTGTTCATCTCCCGATAAAAGCGAAGAAGCTGCTGCTGCCGTCTCATCAATATCCATTCCCTCTATGAGGTCTAAATCAAGATCCTTTGCATCTTGCAGTAAGGATTCTAATTCGTTTTTGTCATCCAAGCTCAAGGATGAATCAATATCACAGCTTAAAGTAGGCAACAGAGCATCTAAATCATTTGTAGTTAAAGCATCTAAATCGGATAAAGTTATCAAAGGATCGTTTAATTCATCTACCGTTTGGGAATCTAGAGCAGTATCTACACCTTGACCTGACGAACTTATACACTTTCCAGTGTTTGAAGCAGATGAATTTGTATTTCCTGCTACTACACTACAACTAGCAGCTGCACCAGAGACTCCAATACTTGTTTGAAGGTTGTTGTGGTTGGAAGAAGCGCCCGGCAAAGAATTTGCAATTTCTGAAATAATTTGTTGCTGCTGCTGTTGTGTTTGTTGCTGTTGTAAATTATATTGCATCTGATATCTAGTGAACTCCTGAAAGCTTGATTTAGTGGCCGAATCCATTGGTTTATTTAAGGCCGCAGGCCATCTTGAAGAAGCAGCAGCTTGATTGTAATCTGGTGGTGGCGGTAGATTCATACTTGGCGTAGATGGCGAAGAAGGTACTATGTGAATGGATGAAGAGGAAGTATTGTGCGTGAGACCGTTTGAGGGTGGTGTTGGAGGTAGCAATTGCTGCGTTAGATGCGATGGTGTAAGGGGAGATTGTGCGGGTGTTGTTGAAGGTGATAGCAATTGCTGTTGTTGATGTGAAAGTTGGGATGACATGTGGGGACTATGTATCGAATGTTGGCTGGATGCGGGCGAGTGAGCAGCAACAGGTGAAATATTTCCACTGTTGCTCGAAATGTATTGCTGTTGATGTTGTCCCATAAGACGTTGTTGGTGTTGCTGTAGTTGTTGCTGCTGCAACGGTAATGGCGTTTGATGCGATAAGTTACCTTTACCTGATCCAACCCGAACCTGCCTAATTTGTTGCTGCTGATTGCCTAACATAGTATTAACGCCCAAAGATTGTTGCATGATTTGTTGTTGCTGCGATGTGAACCGTTGTTGGTTTTGAAGCTGATTGACAGCTTGCAATTGCTGTTGACGTTGACGCATTAACGCAGCTTGTTGTGGCGAAATTTGCTGTTGCTGTTGTTGCTGAAAACGATGCTGTTGTTGGTGCTGCTGCTGCACGTATATATTGCTATTACTTGGACTCAGCATAACTTGCTGCGGACCTGCTACAGATCGCATTGAATTCGATACTGCAGTAGGAGAAGAAGGCACAGTAAGAACATTGTCTGGGGTACCAGGTGCCGATACAATTTGTTGTTGCACCTGATTTGAGTGTTGTTGCATCAAGAATTCACTACCCGGTGTTGTAGTTCTTAATGGTGAATTCATGACTTGCTGCTGCGGACTCATTGCAGCCACCATGGGGGAATGCTGCTGTTGCTGATGCATTAAAGGTAGTTGCTGCTGATGATGTTGTTGCTGCTGCTGGTGTTGTTGTGGCTGAGGAGAAGGCAAAGGAGACAATTTTACTTGACTAATTTGATGATTTGCAACTGAATTGGCATCATTCTGTAGTAGGTTCACTAAAAGCGGCGAAGACATTGCAATATTATTGCTGTTGCCGGCGCCAACAACACTCGCTGGTGAAAGTGTTGATGTAGATAAAGGCGCTGATTTTGATTGCAAAAAGGTGCTTATAGGTTTCGCTGGTGCTGGAGAATTCTTCGAGGACGGTGAAGCCACAGTACCTACACCTGGATATGGTGGAGGTGGTGGTTGTAAAAAGTGTGATTTACCAGAAGCTGTAGAAATGGTTGTAGTTATAATTTCACCACTTTGAGGATTTTTTATCACTTTAAGAGCTACATTAGGAGGTGGACCAAGTGAACTCATAAGCTGGTGCTGCATGCCACCATTACCAGCATTAACAGCTCCACCAGCTACAGTAGTCTTGGTAGCTGCTATTGCTATTCCCCCCGGGGTTGGAATTGATGTTGTTGATGGCGGTCCCCCCACGGTATTAAAAGAATTATCTCGCCCCTGCAGTACTCGAGCTTGACGCATACTTTCAAAAGGAAACTCTCTAGAATTTGACGAGTTTCCTAGCACTACAGGAAGAGGTGGGACCGGAACTTTTCCATCCATTGGACACACTGTATTTGGTGACTTAAATACAGGTTGCTGCAGTGACTGCTGCTGTTGCAATGCTTGCTGTGAACCTAATACGGCATTGAAAGCATTTTGTTGCTTAAGCGCAGCATTACTCGTACTAGGACCACCAAGCATCATATTGCGACGCTGTTGTAATACCTGCTGTTGTTGCAGCGACAAACCATCTGAAATTCCGATTCCGACATTTGAGCCAAAACCAATATTGGTTGTCGTATTAACCCGTTGTTGCTGGATTAGGGCTGTCGAAGGCTGATGCTGTTGATGTTGCTGTTGCAACTGTCCTTGAGGCAATTTCACAAAAGCACTACTTGTTGTAGCTCCACTAAGATTTCCCACATTGAGTAGTTGTGATAAATCATTTATATCTGTATTGCGGGATTCTTTCCCTAAGCCGATCCTAACACCACCGTTTCCATCACAGCTCATAGACGTACCGGACGTCACATGACCAACGGTAGAAGAAACGTCTATAAGAGAGATAAAGGTTTATGATTCTGAATGGAATATTTTGTGTGTCTCAATATAAAATTACCTGAGACTTTGACATCAATCTGCTGTCCGCCAAGATTAAGAGATATCAATGATTCACCTTCTAATTGTACGGACTGTATTCCAAGGGCCCGCAGAGTAGGATTACCCTCGGCAGCCAGTTGCCGTAACCTTTGCGCCGCATCCTTAGGGATTTGCACTGTTATCCGCATACACGGTTCGATCTGCTGTAATTCATATAAAAGACTTCTATTAAAAAAATAATATTTATTTCCAAAATTTTTGAAAATTTAAAAGAACCCAGCGGCGAACTGTTGGAGACCTTCATTTATAAGGCCTTGACATGCCTTATTAGGAAGGCCTACGTATTCCCTTATAAAAATTTTGTTTTTATTATGTGTGTGCATACATCAATATTACAAGGCACATATTATTGTCGGAAATCCAGAAGCACGTAACATTACTTCTTCTAATTTTACACTAGAAGCAAAAAACCATATAAAGTAAAATATACATATTTTTTAAGCTATGATTGTGTCTGAAAAACTCAATTTGGAATTTTAGCTGATACGTACTTTCGACGACGATATGTAGTTTTAATTTTAAATCAAGTACAATATTAAAACAATCACATTGCAGTTTATTGTTGTTTCTGCTTTCTCCTGTCAAAAAATTCAAATTGTTTTTATTCTTTGTTTTCACAATTTCTTCCTCGCAACAACAATTTGGTAAGAACTTGACAGTAACAGGCAAAAATTTACTGAAAATACCAAGTAAAAATATTAGCATATTTTTCAGTCAACAGAATTTTAGTGCGTATGGGTGTTTGAACGATTGAGTGTTATATTTTGACATCTGTTGACGATCTTGGTTTTGAAAAATCACATCTGCATGTGCCTTGGTATTTGAAAACCAAGCAGATTATAAAAGTAGGGTTTCAATAATGCATCTACTGTAGATATTATACCATGTGATGACAACTAGTAAGTATATGAACCTTGCTAACAGCTCTTATTTCAAGGTTTCAAATTCTCAAAATAGTTAAGTTATGTGTACCGGAAAACGGACTTTATCAATCTCGAGGAAGTTTTCAAGACAACTAGTTCTGTTAAGTCGACTTAAATGGATATATAAGTTTAGTACTATTTAATAAAATGCACGCAACCAATTTTGTAATTCCTATATCCTAGAGTTGTCAACCGATTAAGAATAATTCGATTAATCGATCAAACATAAATATGCTTATTCAACATATCATCTAAACTTAGCTTTATACAGACATAATGTGGTCGGCAACATTCCATTATCGTTGTTATTGCAAATGTCTAAAAGCAAAGTAAACATAAACAAAGCACCGAACTAGAACCCAGCTCTCTTCGCCACCCGTAATATGACTCAACTAAGATTTCCTTCCAAAATTTTTTCTATGATTGATTCTTGATTGATTCTAAAATTGGTGTAATTGTGCACCATAGTATAACTGTAGCAAAACCCAAATGTTTTCGTGTAGAGTTATGTTGGGCCCAATTAAAAATTGTAAAGATGTCCAACTTCATATAAAAATAAATTGAAAATTTTTATGTATGAAGTTTGTTTGACACCTTGAGCATAATCTCATTTTTGATGTGCAACTGCACATACCCTATGTAGTCTACGTAGTATTAATTCCCAAAAAGAAATTCACTGACTCCAATGCAAGAATTACATTAATGTGGCAGCTCTGCGGAAAAAAGTATCGAGTTGGAATATTCACCCCTATCGCGAATATTATGGGAGTCAGTTGTTTGGGAGAACAATTGTATTCCCATCCCCAACAAATTGATATCGCGAATATTTTGGGAGTTTAAGTCTCTATTGTGAATTACTTGGGAATAAAAGTTTTTATTTTGAATTGTTTGTTTTGATTTAACAAATAATTTTTGCGGGATTTATTGTGTGGTGTATGAATAAAAGAAATTAAAGCTAATAAGGTAAAAATTATGAATAGCATTTATTTGCGTTTTCTGTTGCTGGAAAAGGAAAATCAATCCATAGAACGACTGCAGCGAGGACAAATACGTGATGAATCTGATCCGCTTTGTTTTGTTGCGTTTTTTTTTTTTTTTGTTTTCAGTCAATTTTTTTCTTATGTTCCGTTTTTAGTCGATCCTCCAGCCGATTAACACCATTTACAAAAGCTTAACTCATTTCAAAATTTACCCACGTCCTCTTTTTTATCCTTTTGGAAACCTTTGCTATAGTCTTGATTCGCACACATTGCTTTAACCAGACAATTAATTGTTCTTATTAACACTCCTGTGTTAATAAATAAGAGAAAAACTGATTACATGAAGTTCTGGATTAAAAAACAAATTGCTACTTACATGTTCACTTCTTGTTCCCACTTTCAATTGTTGTGAATAATTTTAGTCAAATTATTCGCGGGAGTAAACATTTGCGATGCCATAATTGTAAGGTATGGGAATTCATTCCCAAAAAAAATTATGGGAATCAATCACGATAGTAAAACAAAAAAATTGTGAGTTTTTTCATGGGAATGTTTATTCGCGATAGGGGTGATTATGTACATATATATGTATGGTTTCACAATCACTTTGTTTTTGATATTATTAAATATTTATTATGAATATGTACATTTTTGGTATTACCATTTATTTTTAAATATACCTTCTAACACTAGAGCATAATAATATTAAATAATGCTTATGATTATTCCGCGATTTTTTAACGAAAATATCCAAGATTTTGACACTTTAATATTTTATCCAAACACAGATTTAACATTCCAGTACATCACTTATTACACAAACAAGATGAAAGAAAGAGAACAATATATGTATAATACAAAAAGGGACTGGAAAATAATACTCAAACAATTGTGGATTTTTTATCTTTAAAAGGGAATAAATTAAATGTATTTTCTTCATTTATTCAATTATCCTATATTTAGTATATGCTTTGGTTGTTTAGCATACATTAAGGAACATTCAACTAAATGGCCGCCATTTTGACAACTCGTCAGAACCGATAATACAGCAGTGATGGAAAAATGAAAAATTGATATGGTACTGTCCATCAACAAAAAGAGTACTTTTTTCAACATTGTGGTACTTTTTATGAAACATATTTTTATTCAAAAATAATATTAAAAAGTACACAAAATTTAACATTTTAGTTACCCATTAGAAGCAGAAATTCTAGGACAAAAAGTGCTTTATTTCTTAGAGGTGTGCTAAATATATATGAATGTTTATTTACTAGTAATGTGTAAAGTAGCATGTTATCGAAACCATGTACATAGTTAAAACACATTAAAATTGGTCGCTTGAATGGTCCAATTTCCACGAGATTAATTGTGCTGGCATAACATGGCAGCTTGTTAGTATATTCGGTGATGACAGTCGTTTTTGGTTGGCATAATTTTTCAAACAGGTTCAACCCCGCATTAGCAGCACAAAACTAATACATACACACTTACGAATACACAGGTTCTGTGTTTTCTTTTTTACAGACCGTATTTAGTCGTTGGTTAGCTATCGTCGAGTGAACATGAATTTCAAAGAAGAAGGGGGTTGGTTCCGCCAACAAACTTTATGTATTTCTTTTTTAATAAAACAGTATGAAACATTCTCAATTCATTTTTAATTTTGTTATAGGTATTTTATATTTTTTTATTTTATTTATAAGCAGAAAATATTTTTGTAAATAAGGCGGTTTATGTTTATTAATTGTTAATTGATTAAATTTCTAAATAAATCTTTTAAAAAACATAAAATTTTTTAACGATTTATTACAAAAATCCTTAGAATTTACTTAAAAAACTACAAAAGTTCTAAGAGAATCAATAAGTTACATACACAATTAAATTAAAAACTTTAAAAATGTTGGCTAAAGTTTTTTATTAGTATATAAGTTGTGATGCAATTAAAAAATTTTTTATATTGATGTTTAAAATTTTCCCTCATTGCAAAAATATTCAGTAAATTCGCTTCTTATACTTGAAATTCCTCACTTATTCTCGCTATATTTCTGCCAATTATGTTCCGTAATGTGTATAACGAAAGACAAACTTCAAATGAATAAAAGCCAACACAAAGCTGAGTACACATATACATTTTATGCCAGATTAATTAGTCTCGTATGTGAACAAAAGAACAAAAATTGTGCGGCATAAAAATTCATCTCGTGTCTGAATGCACAATGATTATAAAAATAACGCAGATTTCTAAACAGGGAACAAAGCAAAACAAAAAAGTAGTACTAAATATAACGTGGGGGTACTGTCGTATTTTCGTTTTAAAAAAGTACTGAAAATAGTACAAAAGTATTGAATTTTCCATCACTGTAATACAGGAAAATTAATAATAAAATAAAAGTGATGAAATTAACGAGTAACGAGTGAAAATTTGTATAGAAAATACACGCATAGTAAGGGTTACCTATTTCCAAATCAATGCATAATTAAGGGGATGGAAGTTATTTACAAAAAACAATGTTTTCTGTCAAGTCCACTTATTGTTGTTAATAATATCATGATTACGATATATCATATTTATATTAAATCATAATTTATATGTATTAAAATTTTATATAGCAGAGCAGCTTATATATATATAATTTTAGCATCAATAAAACTTCACCAAAATTGTGACTGAATATTTTCAGTTTGTACTTCTAATATATGTATCTATTTTTTGTATGTTCGTTATCTTAATTATTCTGCACAGCTTATATTTTTTAAGAAATAATTATGTATTCACTACGAGGTTCTTAAGATCTAAAATGTGAATTCATTATCACACATTTTTAAATCGTAATACATTTGTTTTCACAACTAAAACAAGGAACTCACCTGTTTAAGTTGCATATCATTACACGACTAAAATCACACTTGACGGGAGCTGTCTGGTCTTCTTATACAATTTTGTTTATTTATAACAAAAATTAAGCGAATATTCACTTATATTTAAGTTAGCGCAAAGCAATCGCGCTATGATATTCATATATACAAAACTGTTAAAACTTGCATTTGTTGATTTTTTTTTTTCAATCATAAGTTAGAGTAAGCATTTTGAACATAAATTAACGTAATTGATTAATATTTTAAATCTATGACCACAATTTTGCCATTTTCGTAATAAAACTTTTGAAGCACTTAATGGTGGTAGCGAACAATTTATTAATACAAGTTTTTTTAAAAATACACATTTGTTATCTTTTGAACAAAGCCTTTTCTTAAAACATGGCAACTCCTACGGTCTTTTAAGTATTTCTTTTTATATAATTTTTTTAACTTTACTTTTTTATTAAACAAAAATGTATTTTCAAAACAAACCATATAATGGCATATATGACGTTACGTTACGCTTCTTTTATGTCTGCCACTTTTCCCATTTATGCAGAGATGCATTTTTAACAAAAATATGAGACCTGAATTTTTTATTATTCTTTTGTTGTTGTATTACGTTGCCTACCCGAACATTTTGTTTGGGGAGTTTCTTTCAAAGTAGTTTAGTTTGTAATTATTTTTTTTTATTTTAAAAATTAATTTAATTTATCCAAAAAAAATTTAAAACTTCAAAACTGGAAATGTTGCGCCATTTACACACGTATTTTTTATTTTATATTGGAATTTGTTTCAATTGCAATATTTCATTAAATTGATATTATGACCAGTATAAAATGTATATTGTAACTTTTTAGATAACTAGAGAAGGCTTAACACAATACAAGAAGCTTATTTGGAGATCTAGTAGCGCGACCAAAAATTATTCACAGGCGAAGAAAACGAACTATACGAAGTACCAACTTTTTTCTTTACTTCTTGCTGTATTTGCAGCAAGGGGCCTGAAAAATATGATTCGACGACAATTTTCCTTCTCTTAGACAGATCAAATTCAAACAAAAGTTTTCACTGTTTATGTAAACACTTTTCAATATAATTTCTATTTACTTGTTAATTACTGAAACTATATTTTACGATTTGCAATGTTTAATTACAATTAAATTGTATATTCTAGATGAAATTTGTAAAAAAAAATCGTGCTGTAAAAATTTTCGACCACGAACAATAACAACCGCCATTTGCATTTGACTTCCACTTCGCGACTTGCACGATTTCTTTTCATATAATTATTTGTACTTTAAACGTGATTATTTATGAGTTAAAGCGAAACAGCACTATAGAACTCCCTTAGAATAAAATGAATAAGTGGTATTCCTTTCCAATGTAGTGTAGCCATTTTATATAATTTAGATGATGTGTTCAGTATCATATATGGCAATTAGCTATGTAAGATGTGTTCAGTACGTAATTCACAGGTAGGAAATTATTTTTAAACATTCTTCAAGTTTTTCACTTTCTTATATGCATATACGATGTATGAAATTTTATTGCAGATAAAATATATTTGACATAAATAAAATATCTGAACGCAAATTGAATCCTGAAAAGAAAAGTGAGTTTTTGACATATGATCCACATAAACCAAATAAATTTGTACATATATATATATATATACATATATATATATATATACATATATAAACATATGTTTGCCTGCCTGCGTATCATCATTGCTTATATAAATTTTGTTAGGAGTTAAAAAATATTATGATTCCTAAAAAAAAAAATCAATTTATCATATAAAATCTGTACTATTGTGCATGTTAATTAGACGTTTTTATTGACATACTTGGCTACGCTCTAAGCCGTATGGCATCACTAAATAAATACTTACTAATCACATCACCTGAAAATTTCCATATTGACATTTCCAAAGAAAGCAACGAGAAAAATTTTCCTCACATAGTCTATGGTATTCCTGTTAAAGGTATTTAATTGAAAATGAATTAATATTTTATAATTAAAGAAAATGAAGTGTTTATAAGAATATACGTATTCAGCTACAAAACTAATTTATTATTAAATAAACTTATTCTTAAAAAACTGCGCTGACTAAAACTTAGTAAACATTACGTAACACTACATACATACATATGTATTTTAATCAATTTTTTTCACAGCAGTAATAACTTGGTTGATTTGAAAATGACCAACACTCCCGCTCCAGCCTCTGGATCCGCTCCAGTAATGCGTGGTTTGCACAACCTGCAAACAAAACGCCAATTAGCTACCGCTATTGGCCTGACTACTGTGGTTACAATTGCATTCAAATTGCTTGTCAACGACCCCAAGAAGGAGGCTTATGCAGAATTCTACAAGTATGTACATATATAAAACTGATAGCATAAATATATGACCAGAAAATGCTTAACTAATTTTTTTCGTTACATTTCAGAAACTATGATGCTCAAAAATCATTTGAACGCATGAAGGCCAATGGTCGCTTCCAATCCTGCTAATATGCGCTGCTAGTTTAAGTTTTAAGAATGCACTTAAAATGAACTAAAAAATAATAGAACAACTTATTGATAAAAGTAAAAATTCTCTTTTTATTGTGTAAGTCGGGCATTTATGTACATAGGTACAATTAAAATTTTATTTATGCAAATTATTGGAAGTAGTGTGCTGTTTATAATAAATACACTCATACGCTACGTAATACGTGAATAGCCCCTATAACAGATTTAGATTATTGGCGATATGCATTATAAGAAGTGTCTTTATATAATAAACAAGGTATATGCACCACTACAACAATACAACAACAAAAAACATGGTGAACTCAATACCTAATAATTATGGCTCGATTATGGACCACAAAATATTTATGGACAGCAATCGAACTTCAGTTGCGTTGCCAACCAGCAACTGAAAATTTGTGGTTGCCGGAAAAACAGTAAATAGCAATTGAAACTAGCAGCTCTCAGTTGCCAGTTGCCATCCGTAATACAATTCTCAGCAACTGACAACGCAACTGAGGTTCGGTTTCCATCCATAATCGACACATTAATTCACCTTAAGAAGTGTATTCATTGGCGAAATAAATAAAATTTGCAAACGAAAATCAATGGTTGCCAGAAGTCTGATTGGGAACAGGGACTTTAGATCAATTTGTCAAATTTGCTTGCGAAAATTGACTTAAAAGCAAAGTATATCAAAGTGCCAGAACTGCCAGATGAAACCAGTTAGAAACAAAAATATATGAATTACGTAAATGTAATAGATCGGAAACAAAGTAGATTTTTTTGATAGATAATCTACTTTTCAACATAAAATCTATTTGTAAAATATCAATGTTAAGCAACTAGACTAAAAGTAAAAATATTAATTCATGGCAGCACACAAAATATGGATATGCAACTATTTTTCTATCTGCCAGTACTGTTGGCTCTAACTTGATTTTTTTTATTTTTCTCACTTTGTGTCTTTACGATTTGACAGTTATTGTTCGTTAGTTAGTTTTCGCGCTTTTTGTACGGCGGGACAAGTGAAAAATTTTTAACAGAAAGTAATTATATATATTTAATCATAATCTAGTGGTGCAAAATGAAATTAAATTAAATATATGTACATATATCATTGCTGTTTATTAAAAAGTAATGAAAGGTAGTTTTTAATTAAAGTTCAATCGGAACATGTATGTGTGTCTTTGAGGCAAGTTGTGAAAAGTATGTGTAGTTTTTGTGCCTTTAATAGTAGAGTTTATAAAAGGAAGTTTAATAAAACAAAAAATATCTTGAATATATAACTCCAACACATTCTTCTTTAGGCGTATAAAAACGTCTTATTATTCAATTTAGAGCATGGCCATGAAGCGCTATTCTTAGTAACTGTGATGCTTTTTCAGAAGAAACGTTTTTGTAATAAAAATAAGTAACTGTAACGGTTAAATTCAAGTGTCCTTGTAACTAAACATTCATAATTTTATATATTCACGAAATTTGCTCAACTTTGACGATAGTCGACAATACATTTGACGAGAAAGCTGTAGAAGGTCTATAGATCAAAATTATTTTAGATATTCTTAATAACAAAAAATCATGAATATTTGTTAATATTTATGCAGGCTAAAGAGTACATAAATGTTAATAATCAGATAAATATTAAATAGACATTGGTAACACATCCCATCCAAAATTCGTGCATTTAACCAACCGCTAACTTTAATAATCGGTTATGAATACCGCGGTTTATTTTTATTTTATTAACAATAGATCCAGACACAAAATACTATAATAAATTAAAAGAAACTTTCTTATGTGCTATGAATGATACCTAATTAAATAAGTAGTAAATTAAGCAAAAACAATACTAAAATCGTATTTCGAATGTCTTATAATCTAAACGATTTAGTGTACCCATGTTTCGTAAATCACATTTTTCAATTTGGCAACCAGGAGAGCCTTCCGTCGACAGCCATTCGATCCTGAAAATTAAACATATGTATGTATCGTTATAATATGAACTTAATTTTTATGGTCTTAAAGCATTTACATTTTGTCAACTTCTTCTTTCGGTCCTTGCATTTTACCTACGATGGTGCCTTGTTTTGAATTTTTCACCCATCCCATAATTCCTGCTTTACTGCACAAATCTCTCGTAGATTTGGTAAAGTAACAACCTGGAATTAAATTAAAAGAATGATTAATTCAATAAGGAAATTTTCTAAACAAATTTTTACAACATAATTTTCATAAATGGTTGGAATCGAAACTTTTTTGTTTTACTTCGTTTATACTTTTAGCAATAAATGCATTCAACATACAACACATACATATGCATATGTAAGTATGTATGTGCAAGAATTCAAATGCATATGTAGTTGGATACTTGGGCCATTGTGGACATATGACAAAAATGTTGTGGCAAGTAAATACAGTGAAACTTCGATATAACGAATTCCAAGGGGATCCGAAAATACTTCGTTATAGCTCATGGTGGAATAATAAGGTGCGCGTAAGAATACAATAATAAAAAACGACATGCATTTTGTTTGTGTAAAATTAATTCAAAATTGTCAAAACAAAGCTGTATACAAAACAAAACAAAAGTTGTTTTGTATGTATTTATTGGTTATGCAAAAACAAAAAGCATAACGTAAACAAAAATATTCATGATGGCGGCCAAAAATGTAAACAACTTTTGACAAGAAAAACATACTTTTCCATTTTTTTAACGGTCAAAACACAACCCTACAAAAAACCATATTCCTTCTTGCGCACACCTGATTATTCCACCATGGTTATAGCTATTGCTTCTTTATTAATATAATCAGCAATGCCTTAGGTTAGGTTCGGTTTCGAGGGCCGTCACATCTGAGACGTGACGCACTTGGGTCCGTTGATTCGGTTCCTTTGTGATACCCTACAGCAGACAGGGCGCAGTAACTTGGTTATTCAATTACCTGTGATTGCCCTGTCGCCGAATCAAACCATCCTGATTGTTGCAGGAAGGAGGATAGGTTGGTAAGCCCCATGTTCGCCAGACTGTCGAGGTCTGGCAGAGTGTTGGAGCCCATAGTAACCGCCCTAATGCTGTTAAGCGCGGGGCATTGACATAGAAGATGAAGAACTGTTTCTTCTTCCGCCTCATCGTTACAACTACTGCAGTAGTCATTGTAACTTAGGCCCATCCTTTTGGCATGAGTCCCGAAACACCAGTGCCCCGTTAGCACTGTTACTAGTCGTCTTGTGTGACATTTAACAAGCCTGAGTAGATCGCGAGTTCAGTGCAGGCTATAGCGGGGCCAAGTGTACCTGGCGACTCGACAGGTATGCTCTTGTTCCCACCTTTCTTGAGCAAAATTCTATGATTCCTGTTGGATCAATCGCTTACAGTGAGATAGAGGAATGCCAACGAAGTGACATATCATCGAGTTGCTCAATGATGCGCCCTTTTTGGCCGCTTCGTCCGCAATATCGTTACCAGTGCACTCAGCAATGTCTTGATATAACGACATTTGAAGAAATAGGAAAAAAATTCGTTAGAACTATAGTTTTCTTTATTCAAATCTATTTAACATGAGATTGCTAATAAAAGCTTATATTTCATGAGGTAAATAAGAAATAAAACACATTTTTGTTATTCAGGTAATTTTATTAGGTTTTAATAAAATATTGAGTTAATTTTGTTTGTTTTCGCAAGTTCCAAATACAGTTACCAATACTTTTTTCGACAAAATCTAAGCAATCGAACGATCTACGGCCTCAATTATAGAATTTTATTCTCGAATAGATATTGATTTACGCTTTACTTTACTCATTTTGACAAGAATCAAGTCAATACTGATTACATACGTTTCTAATGCATTACATTTGCACACACATTAAGAATTCGTTCTTTTGATAACAGCACTTTACCATTTTCCTTTAAATTTTATTCTTACTTCGTTGTATAGACGCTTTTGTACGAGTACTTCGTTGTATAGAGGCCTTACAAATGCGCTTATAAATACATTTAGACTTCGCTGTTTTTATAAAGGGACTTTACCATTTAGGATTTATTCTGATTTCGTTATATTGAGGCATTTGAATAATATTTCGCTATATAGAGGCTTTTTTGTTCAGAATTTATTCGTTATAGCTATAGTGCAATTTTGTATGAAAAACTTTGCAATAAAGAGGTTTTCTCAAGGGACTCAATAAAACATACGTTATATTGAGTTTTTCGTTATAACGAAGTTCGTTATATCGAAGTTTCACTGTACATATTATATTACATATGTATGTACATATCGCACTGCTTCCTCTAAAAAGCGGGTAGATATGGCCACATCGATTTCTTGCAGAAAGTGAAAATTGAAAAATTTTGATTTTACCCTCTTTAGAGGAAGCAGGGCGATGTGTAATTATCGCTACCTTACTAGAGAAAGGCCCTAACTTATTACATTAACGTAACGATATGTATGTACGAGTATGTACATATGTATATATGATTCAGAAAAGGACCTAAGGGTAAAAACCGGTTTTGTTCAGGAGAGCCATTTTAAAGATTTAAATACGCGCATATCTCTGGGAGGGAACACTTTTGGGGCATAGGATCGGTCTCATTCGATGCTCAGATGTTGTCCACATCAAAAAATAAGTGAAAATTGATTTTTTACCATTAGGCCCCTTTCTCTATGCGCTGTCACATATGTGACAGTTATAATTTTATTAAAATTTAGAATTTGTTTTTTTTTTAAATAAAGTAAAACTCCCTTAATATCAGAAAAAATCAAATTTTTCATAATGTTACTCCAAACAATTCTTACTTTCAAGGAAATGTTTATTTAATTTGAGATGGCATTTTTTAAAAGTAATAATTGTTTTACTAATGGTGTTTTCTTTTCTACAAAAAAATGGTACATCTCCATGCAGAAAATGTACGTTGGTTTTCGTTTCTTAAAAATGTTTTGCTCTCTAAATGGGCAGTGTGTATGATTCTAAAAAAATCGCCCTCACTAATGGTGGAAGGCATTGCACTTTATGCCCCGTAAAAATCGAAAGTGTTGATGATAGTGCCCTGTAAAACTTAAGTGTCAGCTGGTAAAAACAGGGCGTTCCACCTTTTCATAAGTTTTTTTTTTTATTAGGACCAGCACTCAGGGGACGACCCCTACGTATGTGCATTGTGCCGGAACTCAGGGAGAGGAATAGAGTAGAGAAGATAGATGTTAAAAATTTAGAAGGCTTAACTCTTTTACAACTCTGCTTTGCGCGTTATGTTAATTTTTATAGCAGTGTTGAGGCGCCGCCGGTATTAAGTAGACGCATTAACTTTGTTAAGCTGTATTAGCAGGCATTTTATTAACTGTTTTACTTCGCCGATGTATCTGCTAACCGACGAAGTGGGATGATGTTGTGTGCAGTAGCTTGGAACAGCCTACCAGTGCTATGCCTTCATCACTTAAATATCCCAACAACAATTAATACAGTGTCTCACTAATGTTCATTAGAGAAATTAATGATGTTGATTGACTTGCTCTGGCCAGCGTTTGAACCCAGGCCCCAAGTCATTGTTTGCTTAGTAGTCAACTTCAGCCAACACCACCCCCCTCTAGTAAAATAACAAGTTGCATTACTACAGAGTTGGCAAGACATTTTATACATGTACCTTTCATCAAGGTGCCATTTTGTGTGTAGAAAAAGTTAAGTGTCATACGAATAGCTTTAAAAAAGTGATATAGGAAATGACTTAGTTACTTTTGAATAGTTCATAAAAATTTGGAAAATTTTCCAATAATTAAATAAAAATATTTTATACATTTTTTTAGTTCATCGCTAGAAATATTATTGGAGTACATGGTCCATTTTAGATAAAAGGAGTAGTTTTTGGACTACTTCTATGTAATGCGGCCGTGGACCATTTCATTTTTACACACATTTATAAATAAATACCATTTGACAACACTAAATATGTTTGGAGTTAAATTGAAACTGTGGCAGCTCCCCTGTTAAAATTAAAACAAATTCATGGACAGCGTTACCGTTCACCCGACTAAAGTCGCAATTTGACCCTTTTTCGGCGGTCTGCGACTTTTTGTGAGACTTTTTTTTATCACCGACTTTTGCGACTTTTTTAATTTTGTTGCAACTTTTTACCCTTTTTTGTAGTTTCTGATAAAAAGCATTTAATTTGCAGTAAATTAAAAAATGTTTTTATTATTTTTATAAAAAAAAAAAATCGTCAAAATTTAAAAGCAATTCGCAGATTATTGTTCATTTGGCAACACTTTTATTATCATCATGGTGAAAAAAGTATATGTATAACAAAAAAGTGGATAATGCTTGTCAAAAAATTACACCATTTTGACGTGTGATATCCCCAATATTATCATAGCAAAAAATAATGAGCTGCCGTTACGAGACCACCTGGTAAACATATTTCACCACGCTTGCCATGTATACAATTTTGGCAAAAATTGGTAATTTAAAGAATTCGTTAGACGAACCAATGTTTCCTAATTTGTACAAACTGGCCGTACATGCATTAACTCTACCTCACAGCAGTGCTTGTGCAGAAATTAGCTTTACTTAAAAATAAATTAACTAATAAATTAAAAGTTAAAACATGCAACACTATGCTGTCAGCCTTAAATTTAATAGATAAAGATATAGAATACTGTATTCCCTGTAATGAACTTATTTTAAATATAGAAATGAAATTTCAAAAAAATATTATTTATCTATGTATTCCTTACTTATATTATAGAATAAAAATTTGTTGAAGTACAAATATATGCACCTAAAAAAAAATAAGAAAAATGCACCAAGATCAATCAGACGAATGCAATTAAAGTAAAAAGCTCACTGCGCTTTACTTGGAGATTTTTAAATTTTGTAAAAAATATCTTAACCTAACTTGATTATTTTTAGCATAAATCCAATTCATTTGACTTTGGCAGCATTTATTAAAACTTAAGTAAATTTGTTCAGTATACGTGAAAATATGTATAGAAGCATATACAGTCGAACTTCCATAACTCGAACTTCTCTAACTCGAATTTTCTCTAACTCGAACTAATTTGGTTGGCAGTAGCGTCAAAAGAACAAATCACATACAATTTTCCTTCCGTAACTCGAACTTCCATAAGTCGAAGTTCTCCATAACTCAAACAAAAAACATACACATGTTCTCTATAACTCGAAGAATTCTTCTTGTTTAAATGGTTTTTTTTGTTTTTGTTTTAGTTATGGCTTGTTTGTTTAACTCTCTTTTGTTGCTTGAGCTGGTTTGTATATTTTACATGCAATTTTTGTTTATTTTTTTCGGGGAATTACAATTTTGTTTCTTTTTGTTTGCGTAAGTATCAGTTCTATGCATAATTCGGGCTAGCTGATAAATGTTGAAATCGATTTTTTTTTATTTTTATGACAACTAAACGTGTTTTAAAATGCTTATAAATTGAAGCTAAATATAAAACTTATAAATGACGTCGAAGATGGATTAAAGAAAAAGGAAGCAGCTGATAAATATGGTATCCCGGTAACCATGGTCTCAACAATTTTCAAAAATAAGGAATCGATATCCACTCGTTTGAATCTGGATTTCGTTTATGTAGTAAAAGAGTAAGGACCCAGTAACTTATTTCAGTCAGTCACATATTTCAGAATATTTTACTTAACTGTAATTTTTTAATTACATATGCTTGTTCTTTTACATTCTAAAACCAACACCTTTTACAAAAACCTTTTATTCTATTTTGACAAAAAGTTCTGTAACTCGAAGTCTCCGTAAGTCGAAGATTTTTTTGGGATAATGGTGATTCGAGTTATGGAAGTTCGACTGTATAATGCATCTGCATATGGCTATTTCCAGAAAAAGGTCAACCGCGACAGAAATATTAAAAACCGGAAAAAAAAAATTTCTTTATCAAATTTAATTAGAGAACTGTCTAAATTTTTATAATTTATTAACTTAAATAATAATTCTTTTATTTTTGTTATCATTGGAATATATCCTGTTTTATTTATTTTTTATACTTATAAATAAAAAATTTTAAACCTAAAAAATGCCTTTGGAATCATTGTCCCGTTCGCGATTCTAAAAAAAAATATTTAAAAAAAATAATAATAAGGATAATTAAAAAAAACCAAAATGCTAAATAAAAGCTTTATATCTCTGCTTTAGTTAAAAAATAATCTCCATTTAATAAACTGACAAAAAACCACACACCGAAAAAAATGACTTACATTTTTTGTCCCGTTCGCGATCGCAAGTTTATCCAAAATATTTGGAGAACGTTCATATTTTATAATTTTCTTTTTGTTCTCAAAAATTGTTCTACTAAAATGCTATTAAATATTTATAAAAAGTTAAAAAAAAAATTTGAGTTTTCATATTTTTTTTCAAGTTGAGTGCGTACGAATGTCCCGTTCGCGATCCTGGAAATGCCCATATGTTAAAAAATATAATTAAAATGGATTCTGCAATAAGCTTTTTGTTTTGTTTCAATTATTTTTTTTATGCTTTTTATTAATAAAAAAAAACGTTAAAAAAATATGTGCGACTTTATTTTTATAAAACGACCTTTTGTGCGACTTTTCAAAAATTCCTAACGGTAACCCTGTTCATGGAAGCTTAAAGAAACACAAGTTAGCTCGTGTTTTTTCAATTTCTGAATTTTATTTTGTATTTTTATACAATGTAATGGAAGGGCTGAATTCACACATTTTTATGTACTTAAAATATCATTCAATTATATTAGTGACAGAGATACATACATATGTATGTATGAATGTATACATTTTTACCGGAGTACCCCTTTGGGTACTACATGGAATAGCAAAATAGAGTAGTTTCGAAACTAACCCCTGTGGGTACCCCTGGATTAGTAACATGGAGTAGTTTTTGGGTTACGTGGTCCAGCCCTAGGACATCGCAATGTAAATTGGACCATGTTTTTTTCATACACTTTGGCTGCATTTGGAGTACTCATACTCCATTGTGGAGTAGTCCATACACGCATGTATAGAGTACACTCATTTTTTGTAGGGGTCTTACTAGTTTAATAAAAATTAACTTCGTCAATGTAAGAAATTGTGAAATTTGTACTTATGCAGGTAGTAGGTAACAAAGTGTACTAGTGTGGTGTTTAGAGTGTCTATCTATTAAACCGAAGTACCTCGGTTCGAATCCCAAAAGAGTTCCGGTTTAATTAAACAGCTTTCAACCCCATCATTCCAGACAGAACATCTACAATTTTTTTTGTGAATATACATAAGTATGTAGTAAATTAATAATTTTCTAGCAATGCTCAACGTAAGATGCATAAGCCGACATTTACCAATCCTTGTAAAAAAGTACATATTTTTCCAAAACATTACACATTTTTCAATTTATTGCAAAATGCTGCATTTATTATATTATTATTATTACGAATAAACGTAATCAGTATTCGAATTCATATTGATGTACATATGAAAAGTAATATTATCAGGCTCAAGTTAAGTTTAATTGAATTAATGAAAATTCAAAATTACTAAGAGTTTTTTTTTTATTTTATTTTGCTGCATTTATTATTTTTCAATACACAAATCTTTCCATAATTAATGTTGGAGCTTATCGCAATTAAAAAGATTTTTGTGACAATTTTCATTATGCTTTCAGCGGAACTAAAGCCGTAAAACAAAGTTGAGACAAGGTAAATGATACACTCATGTACATATAAATATTTGAAAATTCAATTCAAAATATCATTTAAACTATCAAAGATATCAACAAAAACAATTTGATCATTTATTGGATGTTCATCATCTCCTGTCTATATGCCAACTCATTAGTAGACTTCAACCAAATTTTGAAAAATTACAATGAATAACTTTTTTAAAATAAAATTGAGACAATATCAAATAATTAATTTCTAAATATAGATGAAAAAGTTCGGGAAAGTAATTGGGTGATTAATTGGACCATTCATTGCTGCATAATTAGAGAGGATTGTAGAGTCTCGAGGGAAAATCTGATTTTCTACTGGGAATGAGTAGAAAGAAAAGATTTGAGATTCTTAATAGGCGCGGTAGTTCGTTCATTGAATGAAATATTATTGAAGCAAACATTTGCCCGGTTCATGTCTGGTTGTTTATTGTTAATTTTTGTTTGATTAACAGAGAAATCGAATCGTTCGTTTTAGTTCTTCGATTACTTGTTTCAATTGCCGTTTTTGTTTTTGTTTTTTTTCAAACACTCTTTAAATATTAAACCATTAATATAATTAAAAATATTGAGATAGACAATTTTCACTTTCATTCATTTTTCTTTAAAATTCGGAACCTGCAACTGAGCTTGTAGTTGTGTTTAATAAATTGTTTTCTGTTTAATTTAATTTAATTCGACATAAATAACACAATAAAATAGTGTACAAATAAGTTATTTGTATGTTTGTTTGTTTATGATTTCTTACCCTGTACATGGCCGTACACTTCAAATTCCACTGTTATTAATTGACGTATATCTGGGATACCCATTTGAGTGGTAATTTTCCCTTAAATAGTTGGAAAAGTTCTTAACCTCTACTTATTATGTAAACAGTTAGACTCTGGCTACGAGAATTGTAAAAAAAAAATATTAGTTTCAAGTAAAAGTGTTTTATTTTATTCCAGCCTCTATTTAAATTTGATTAGATTTCATTTGTTGAATTTTTTTTAACTAATAATTATTATTTTCTTGCTTCTAAATATTTATTTCGATTTCGTAATTTTAAAAAATTACTTATGCTACGAGTAATGAAAGGCGTACGATATCGAGAAATGTATTTTCTTTTCTAAATTCTTTGCGCTTTAAAATTAAACTGAATAGAATAAAATTAATTTTATTGAAATTTCCCTTAAATAAATCTGTTTGTTTGTTTTTTAGTTTCTGAAAACGTGTAGAAAATAATTTTTCATTCAAAATTGAAAACACAATTGAAATTGTCCTCGATTGATTTGCATTATAGCCGTAATTCAGCAAACACAACATGCCATGTTTAAGAATTTTCATTTTCTCTTTTTTTTTTGTTATTTATTTGTTACACTTTTATTTGCAGTTGGGTTTTCATTAAGTATATATTTTTCTAAAAAAAAAAAATTAACCCTTTAAGGGGCCATAACGATGAGTCGATAAACAGAAAATCCAGTTTTATAATATCTTTGGAAACAACTTAAGATTTTTTTATTATTTTTAAGCTGTAATAAGAAAATGGTTAGTTAGTTACTCGATTTCAGAAAATGGAATTTTAATCTGATCCGAATGTTCAGGTCGTAACAAGCTTTTCTAACCATTTAATTTAAAGTAATCGAAACTTTTGAATGGCTTCGTCGATCGTAATTATCGAACGTTTCGTACGTGGGATATCGCTAATGAATATTTGACAAGTCGGTTTTCTAATAATGCATCAAATGAGTAGATTTTATCTAAATCAGATTGTTGGTTCGAAACATACCATTTTTTAATTTTTTATGACATATATTTTGTTTTTGATTTCGTTTTCGCTCTTGCAAGATTTTCCGTTTGAAATTATTCTTCGTTTTAGCGATTTTTGCAAGAACTGGGCTATTTTTGGGTTTCATCTGTATTCCCAACATAATCTTCGATATTTTTTGGTTTGTTTTGTGTTTAAGTCATTTGGCGTTCTGGAACTTTATATTCCTTTTGACGATTTTTTTATTATAAGCGATTTTTTTTAGTTTTGGCGGTTTTATTTAGCTTTAGCTATTTTCCGTTTTGGCTGCTTTTTTTAATGTGGCCATTTGTTTCCATTTAGGCGGTTTTTATTTATGCCTTTATTGTAATTGCCGATTTTTTTTTTGTGTTTTGTCAATTGATTGTTGTTTTAGTGATTTGTTTAGGTTTTTGGCGATTTTTCTCCGATTTGATGACTGCATATATATTCAGCGCTTCCTTGTTTCATGATGTTACACTTCGAACTGTGCCTAAAGTTCTAAAAACAACTTTATTAAAGTTATTAATATTACAAGGGACACATTATTTATTATAAAAACCTTTGGAATTAAATGAGAACAAACTTTATTGGGTTAGAAGAAAATCTACGATACAAAAAATACGATTTTTTTGTGGGAACAGCACTTAAGACTTAGAATAAATTACATTTGAACTTTTTTATATTTAAAAAAAATAATTTTCAAAGTGTTTATGTATTAAAACGCATTATAAGGGTTAAAGAAATCGTGCATAGATTTATTCGTTATGACGGATTTATGTTACAAAAACATTTATCTATTATAAAGTAATTTGTCTAATATGTTTTTCATTAAAAACAAATCTAAAATTTTCATAAACGACTTCGCGCCAAAATAGATATATTTTTTTTTATCAAATACGAATTCAATAACACAAAAATGTTTGTAATTTTTATGCGGTTGGTAAAATATTACAATGCCTACAAAATTATATGCATTCATACTCGTGTAATTAAAAACAATTTTGGCGGAAATAAGTACATACATATTTTTAAAATTATAATTTTTCCCATATAAATTATTCATCATCTTTCAATGTATGCGCATCCAATTTTTATTTTAAAGAAGAAATATATATGTATTTAATATTATATATTCCAATGAATAGAAAATTATATATATCGTTACCAGAAATGCAAGACCATGTTAATAACAAAATAAAATCATGTTTTAGTTAAGTTCAACGAGTTGGGAATTAAATTTAAAGGTGAGACGGTTTTTTTATTATGTTAAATTGTCTCAATAAATAAGGTCTCCAAAAAAAGAGTGATAAAAATCCCCAAACTTGGTCGATTTTTCGGTCAATGACTGGCAAGTCCACCGCCGCTTCGGGAAATACCATGGTGGAGAAAATCCCTAAGCCAGGCCAAAGGTCGGCTACGCGGGATTATTTTCCAATATTTGAGTTGCTTACTAAAGAGCTCTTGCAGTGCCGGCCTACGGATTTTCTGCATTGCATTACATTTGTACCTAATTTTTTGTTAAATGAAAAATAGCCCCAAACAAAAATGAAAAATGGCCCCAAAATAGGAAAAATGGCCCCAAAAATAATTATTGTTGTTTTTAATGTAAACATTTTGGGGCAATTTTTAAATCTTTAGTTTGGGGCCATTTTTCATTGGGGCCATTTTTCATGGAGCCTTATATTTATATATTGGATATATTTATATAAAGGTATGTATGTATGTCAGATAACAGAAATATCCATTAGAAATCTATTTTCTGTTGTAGAGGCTTCTTCTTAATTTTCTAAAAATGTTTTTAAATTTTTGGCTGCACTGAAGTATTCATTCACTCGAACTTTTGCAAAACGTCGTCATTTAATTTGGCATGATGATGATGGTGATGATTTAAAATAGACAATAACTAAATATTTAAATGCATCAGCGATATTTTATTTTTTTAGTTTTTAGACAAATTCAATTTTATTTTCGTTTTGTATATTTTTATTCTTATTTCTGTTGTTAATTTGATAAAATTTTGCTAAAAAATCGTACTTACAGACAAAATAATAATGAGAGATACATACAGACTAGTTAAATAATAATAAAATATGTTTCAACAACAAGATATTTAATAATAAAACTTAATATAATAAATACCATGATACACATTAATAATAATAATAATAATAATAATATATAATAATAATAAGCCTAAAAATAAAGTTAATGCGTTAATAAGGACATTTATTTCAAATTTAATATCTCTCTGGAATGTTGCAATTACTTAAGATTGAGTTTTTTTAGATAACTAAAGCTGCGGGCACACGAGGTAAAACCGGCAAACAGAATATAATCCGTATAAACTTAATTCTACATTCTATATACTGCCAATTATATTTTGTATTCAATTAACTGTAACCACTTGTAGGTCATTTTGATGAAAATCCCAGCAAAAATTAAAGTGTCAGTATATGTTCACTTGCAAATCTGCTTAAAGGATCCACGATATTTATATGAAGCTTTTACGCAGAAGCAGTTGGCACCCAGAAAAGTGTATTACGACCAATTCAGTTTACTTGACAAAATTGCTCTCATATACATAGATTAGGTTTGAAAGGCATTCCATGTCATTGTGAATTGGAACCATTCTGTTTTCCATCTATGAATTACATGTGAGGTACAACTATGAAGTATGGAGGGAATCGCACCCTTATGTCATATAAGTTGAATGTGCGCGCACAGAAGAAACCGAAATCTTACAACAGAATTAAGAAAACATCATATAAAATTAAATTCATATTAAAATTTAAAATTTTTCCACAAATTTTGGACACAATTAATGCAATTCCATGTTGAATTAAACAAAATTGTCATTTGATCAAACGAGTATTTGATGCTATGACGAAATTGGCCCTATGGACCAGTTTAATATTTTCTCTCAGTATTTCCATATAAATAAATCTATAGTAAAAAATATTTTGAAAATGAAAATATTTTAAGAAGTATTTTTATCTGTGCAGCCAAATTTAAATCGATTAAAAAACATTTGCGCCTCCATTATAGTGAATCCATATAAGCTTGTCTAAGAGTATGACCGTTTTCTTGGTATTCATTTGATTTTCAACCAACAATTTTTATCTTATTTTGTACAATTTTACAACTATGTTGTAATTAAATATAATCAAAATTAGTATTAAATAAATCAAAACGTCGTTTTTTCTTTTGTTTAAGTATTTTGTAAATACAATTCGTGTATTAATAAAGAAAATCAATATTCTTTATTCTCATAATTCAGTCCAGTTTTCATTAAACCAATGGCGTTGTTGCATCCATTCCAGATTGTATTTTTATTTCAGGTTTCGTTGGTTTCTCAATCAAAACACATTGTGCCTCTTTGTCATGAGGTGATTTGATTATAAAATTTGGTTTCGATTGCGAGTATATCGGATTACCGATGTCTCTTTTTTGTCGTTCTCTTTCGAAATGTAATTTCACATAATTAATGGGTATGTCGACGCATTGGCCGCCAGGGCCCTCGGCATCTATATAAACACCACGTACCAGTACAGAGTTGGAACATTTCAAAGCGGCCAACATTAAAAATGGTATAAGATGTGTTAGCCAGTAACTCAAAATCTTATTTTCTGTAAAATTAAATGAAATAGATTAATTTTTTTTAAATGATTTGAGATTTATTTATTGTTGAAATTACCAACCTGGATATAAATAAACATCCAAGAGATTCCATATGCCTCGCCAGGCATTGACAGCTCCGAAAAATTCAGAAAAATAATAAATATCGCAAAATATTAATTTCGTTAGACCATCGAGACGTTTGCAAATCCAACGTACTAAGGGATGCAAAATAAACGTTAATAATACCGTTATGTAACCCATGATCTATAATTAAGTTTTGTCTTAGTATTTTAATTTAATAATTTAGTGTGTTTTTTTTTTTTGCAATACTTGCCAATGAGCTTAATGCGGATTTGGCTCTATCTTCGGGATAAAGTGTCAAATCCATAATGCCCCAGAGACCTCTCCAAGCTATAACCACAAGCGATCCGATCACAAATACTGAAAATAATGTATCCATTACATATAGTCCGGGCTGATGAAAACCCTTTAAATAAATAAAAATAATATTTTATTGGAATAAATATGTATACAAAAATATTTCAACCGTACATGTGCTTTTACCCATACCCAATACACATATATTATATATTGCTGGATAGGTCAAAAAGTGCACTTTTATACTCTATTTATGTTTAAGAACCATAAATAAAAATAATAAAAAAAACTTTTAAAATTTTTTTAATCCCTTCGCCAAAAATTACAAGGTTTGTCATTCCGTTTATAATTTCTACAGTGTTTATTTGCGACCTGTGGCTGCTAATGAATAGGAAAGTCGAATTAACGATGTCCGCGCGTAAATTTAACCAAATATATTGTGACCAAGAACGAAAAACGAAAACTTGGAAATCAATTTTCTTTTACTAAGATTGTTTTGTGTTTCATGCAACGATATGTTATTGAGAGTATTTACACCGAAAAAAATAAAAAAATAAGTTGCTGACGGCTAATGCTGATGACCTGACATTAATTTTCATTAATTTTTGAACGTTTGTTAGTGAATCGCCGCAGAAACTCTTATTATCCTTTTGCTTTAAACACATTCACGACAGCAGGCTACCGATAGCAAACGACCACCGTTACTGATGTTGGCAACTTACGCTAATTTAAATTTTTTGTTCGCGACAATGAAAAGGTTTATATTAGTTTTGAATATATAATCCAATAATAATATTATCAAAATCACTACAATATTTTGTGATTATGTTTTTGCTCTTGTTTTAATAAATAAGCTGGCTACAGGGCGACAATTGCCACTAACTGCATTTGAAGTCGTTAAGCCTGCTGTGGTTAATGTGTACACTTTGGTCTAAAACACTGCGAGAAATACTTTTGAGGATAATGTTTACTTTATAACCCCTTACGTTATGGTTCTTTTTGCTCCTATCAAGAAAAAGTGGCAAAAATATTTCTCATAAAATTCTACTACAAGTCTACAAAGATTTTAGAGAATCTTTTGTATGTTGACCAGATAGGTGGTGCTCTAATTTTGTAGTTCCATCAAAAAGTTAGTGATAATCATAAAATTATTACACTAATTTAAAACGCGTAATTAATATATAGATTAACAACAAGTTCATATAAATTGTCATACGCGTAGATAAAAGATAAACATAACTCTTAAATAAAAACTTACCCCAACTTTAAACATTGTTTCCACTTCAAAATAATCGCTTTTATGATCCATAATAACGGAATATGGTGCTGCACCCAAATTTCGTACGGTACGTGTGGCAATAAGAAATAACATTGCCACTAGCGTTACTACACAAATAATAATTAGCGAATCGGCACTGGTCAACCAATCGCATAGCACCCACGAACCTCTCCACATATTCACACACACGATCCCAAAGACGTATGTATAACAACGTGAAAGTACATAGAACGTTAGACGATGTTTATCCGGATGAATGTTATCTATGAAGAAATGCTGTGTTAATGTAAATAATATATGACCCACACCTCCGATGAGAAACGAACAGAGCGCAGATAGTGGCAAATTTTTTGGAAAGACAAGGACTCCAGTTAATTCCCAAGTGCCGCGCCAATAGGCAATGACACATGGTGCAACAACTAGACATGAGAGTAAGCAGTCTAATGTTTGGAGCAGAAGATCGTGCAGACTTCGTGGTGTCCTTGCACGTCTTGTTGATGTGTGATTTGTGGAAGGTGAATTTTGTAGAGTTGAAGATTGTTGATGTTGTGGAGATTTCTGGCAGCCTGTAAGACATGATGCTGTGGATAGATCTGTGTGTTTTGCATCACGAGTTAACTTCATAGTGAAATTGGTTGAGAATGAGACTAGTGATTTTTGTTTTTGTTTTGTTTTTGTTTTTAATCTAAATTTGAAGGCAGTTTTATCGGCTATAAATTTTTCGGTCTTGAATTTTATTCTTTATTGGAATACATTTTCAAAAAGCGAAGTCTCTAGATATTTGTTTATAGTTCGTTATAAATGCCGTTGATAACTCTTTGGAGTGGTGCAAAATGTCAAGGTTCCTTCCCTCTTGTTACAACCAACATGATGTTAGGGGCTTACGTTTTCCTATTTGTTAATTACTTTTTTGTTTGTTTATTTGTTCCGTTTGTAGATTTGCTTTGTTTATAATTATTATCTGCCTCAATTGAGTTTTTGTTCTATTTGTTCGTTTGATTGTAATTTTTATTGTTTAATTAGCGTTGCAAATCTTAAAATTCCAGCTATTGCACATTTACCATTTGCTTAGTTACTGTGAGTCAAAGTGTCTATCTTTCCTTGGAATTGGAATGTACAAAATTGCCTTAAATCTTTTCTCCTCGAAGCTAAAGATGATATCTTCGAATTATCTCACAAAACTTTGCTTTTAGATTTTTCTTCAAATTTGTTCTCCATTTCAAGATCTGTAAGTATAAATTATTTATTCATTCTTTTTGCAAATATTTATTTATACAATAAATTATGAAATTAATTATATATATATATATATATAAATATAATTAATGTGCGCTCTTTTTAAATCTTTAATCTATTTTTTTTTTAAATCTCAAATATATTATGGGATATCGAGCCCCCTAACATTGGCCTCATATCCACAGTTTTAGAGTTTCCTAACCCTTTCCAACGGCGGAAAGAAGCACTAAGCAGGATTTCTGGAAGGCCTTATTTGGCAGACACAAGGCCTTCTTGCCCCATTCCATACTAAAACATTTTTTACACACGATGTCCTAGCCAGCCAAGGCCTTCTAACTTCTCTTCTTACATAGACCTGATACAAGGCCTTATTCAGAAAGCCTGGTTGGAGGCCAGTCTTAGTAGGCCTGAATGAAGGTCTTCTTTATTAAATTGACTCTAGACCTGTCACAAATTTATTTTTAAATTACTTTTAGAAATGCAAAAACGTAGTAAAAACCCATGAAAGTCTCAAAATATCAACTCTACAAAATACTGATTATTGTTTTAGGGGCTGTGCACATATTATGTAACGCTCCAAGGGGCAGGGGGGGGCTTAAAGATTTGTTACGGATTGAAAATTTTGTACTGAAAAAATTATAAATTATAAAATCTCTGAAAACAGCGTTACGTAATATGTGCACAGCCCCTTATGTTCAATTTCGGGGTTTTCTTTACATTTGTTGGCATGTTGTTGTTAACTATTTATTTATTTATCGATGTAAGCATTCACATAGTAAAACCCATATCTTTAGAAGGGAGTAGGTAGGCCTTACATAAGGCCATCCTGAGAAGGCAAGCGAACATGAGTAATTGATCTAAAAGAAGCCCTAGAAAGGCCTTAGGGCCTCCAAAAGTTTGCCGCTGGGTTGTTTTGTTGCAAAAAAAAAAAAAAAAAAAAAATACCATACCGTGGGTGATGTACGAGTATGTTTAACGGATTCAACTTTTTAAGCCCTTCTAAGCATTCGCATTGTTAACAGTTGGAACTTGTGTAGGAATGCTTTGATTTTAGTTGCAAATGTTTTAACCTCGACTGTGTTTCCACTATTGAAACAAACGTAATTTCTAAATTTATTGTCATTGAAAATTATATGCATAATTAAGATAATTATTTACATATCCAATAAACGTTATCCGTTAATTAGATTCAAAACTAAATATACGTTACAATTATTAGTTTACACTTGTTGCGTATTGATTAGAGGATTATTTTTAATAAATTTTGTTTTGTTTTTGTAAATATCATTAAACAAGTGAACAGTTTTATAATGTTTGAAAAGTTATTATTTTGCATTAATTAAGATTGCTAATAAAGCTTTTAATTGTTAAATTTTAAATCATTTATTTTACGGCTGATGCTGATAGTCGTTGTCAATACAAATGTATTTTCTGTATGGATTTTTAAATATGTAATATGTAATTATTAAGCATGTACAGAATATATGAGTATGTCTGTATATGTTAAATTAAGACACAACAATAAAAATATTACAATAACAATCAATTTGAAAAAAAAAAAATCAGTTTAATCGCAGTTGTTATTCTTACAAAATGAATGCATACATGTGTATGTATGGATGTGTGTGTATTTGTGTGTGTGAAAGTCTTATCAAATGCAAATGTCATTCGCTTATTTATCTGTGTATACAAACAATTATAATATTTTTATTAGATTATTTAAACAATAACACAAATTGTTACAGAAGATACAGTGGGTCGAAAGCAATAATTACGAGTATATTGACATATAAAATTGGGCTTGTTTTAGAAAAACACCTTAAATTAAGAAGCGCTTATTACGAGGTATGTATATCTGTTTTGAGTTGATCCAGAATTAAGAGGGTTACACAGTCATGATCTTGCCCACGATATTGAACGATATCGTTCGGTGGATTTCTAGACGTAAGAAAACTAACTTGCGTTTCTCTAATAACAATTTAATTTCACTTATTATTTGTTTACTGGCACAAAAGCTAAACAAATAAAATGGAACATTATATCTCTGTCGATATTGTGGAACAGGACGTAATTGAAAAAAATAATTTTCAGACAATAGAAAAATATGTATACGAATTTAGTCAGTTTTAAATTTTACTACTCTTGTAGTGTTTAAATATATTTTTTTTTTTTTTACAAAAACAAAAAAAAAACTACAGTTGAACTAAAATATTTCTCATACATTATTTAAACACATTTTCAGTTTTTCTGGCGTTGAGCTGAATTTCGAACTTTGATTTCTTTGCCAACATTTTACACCTTTTCGAGGAAGTGACCAAAAGATTTTACACATTTTACAAAAATGAGTGGGCAACTTTAACTTCATCTGAAATGAATACCGGTTGTAAACGTTTAAAATCGGCCGAAACATATAAGTTTTGTTTTTGGTCCCTTTATCAGGATCAATCCTTAGAATATTGATTGTTTTATAAGGTTTTTTAGTCGCATAATTTGAGATTTGAACATTAACATAAAACGTTAGGCCAATTTAGTGATTCCATAAAGAATAAAATTGTAAAAAATAAATAATATCTGTTACTTCCTTGAAAAAAATTCTCTTTAGCATATTGTCTAAACTTGACCCACTGTGTATTACACAAGCTATCAAACTTTTCTACATATTTACAAGCTTTTCACATTAAGACTTTCTCTCTATTTAATTGTGCGAAACTTTCATTAGTACAGATTGCACAAAATTTGGTTTATTATAGACAACAACCAATTTACTAATTTGTATCGAGTTTATTTACATTTCTATACCATACCACATACAAAGAGTGCTTTCTTTTGTTGCATTCAATTATTGTGAAGATAATTTAATTTTAAATTTCTTTGATGACGTGAGCAAAATAAAATTCAAAGTCAATAACTTTAGTGAGCTTATCTTTTTTTTCATTTATCATTTCTATGTTTGGAACATAAGAGTGAATAATGAATAATATTTTTCATTATATTAAGCTCGTGTGATCAATTTTATGATCATAATTTTCTATATCATTTTATATTATAATATTTCTTCCAAAGTTTGAAAGTTGTTAATAGAAAAAAAATATTTATAAAATAATAACCTTAAGTTCACGTGAATTTGAAACTGCAAGGCGTTGGTTATCGATAAATCTAAAGCTTTAGAGCAGCCAATAGAAAAAAAAAACAATAATAATGAAACAGATCACTTACATAGAAAAAGAAAAGGATTTGAAACTAAGATAAATGCTTAAGATATATTCGTATCTACTTTTTTGTGTTTTTAAGCTATTGCATAGCTTCTATCGCGGGCTTTGAGGCGACCGAATCAAGAAATTTTGAAAAGTTTGTTTCTTAAGTCTTCTGTTTATGAAACGAAAAAACCTGGAATTTGTTTTTGAAACGAAAAAACCTGACACTAAGTTTGTTTCTTAAGTCTTTTGTTTTTTGAAGTGAAAACTTCTTTTTTGTATAGTCTATGCAGTAATGCCAACTCTTGCAACATCAAAAGCACTGTGAGCCCATGGAAATAGGGTAAAATAGGGTAAAAATGAAAAAAATTAACCTAATTTTGTTTTGGGTCTGGTGGATCAAAAGACAGATCTATTACTTTTTCATGTTTTTTTGTGTGACTTTTTCGGATTAAATCGCTTTATCGTGCATTTATTTCACAATTGCAACAAATTTTGCTTTTAGTTCATCTTTTGCTGATCTAAGCCACCTTTTAAAAGATGGATAATTTTCCCAAGCTTTTCTATATATTTGTTTTTCGATCTAAAGGAAAGCCATTGCTAGATGATGAACTTTAACACATACATATGAACTTTAACATTGAAGAACTTACTTTTAATAACTGTTCAGCTTGATAATAACCAAGGCACTTTCTTGCTTAAATTTGCACAACAAACAAATCAAAGGATATGTACTAATATTAAAAGTAAGATGACTGCTAAACAAATAAATCATGAACATTTCTGCACGAATTAAAAAAAAAAAGATGCTTGAGAAATTCTAGAATTCAAACTTTTAACAGTTTGCGAGTACTAATCAAAATATGTATATGTAGATGCTAATAATACGCAGTTCGTTAAAAAAGTATTAGGTGTCTTTAAAGAATAGTAGGAAAATGTTTCAGTGCCAAAAATGTTGATTATTTAAAGCGCACCTAAAGGCACTGTGAGAAATTGTTAAAAGCACTATAAATACCTACTTTTCAAAAACGGGTATTTAACAAAAAATCGGGTATTGCTTAAGTAAAAAAGCACCAAAAAATACCCGAAAAGCACCAAAATGGCAACGCTGAGTCTATGTATGATGACTATACAGTGTTGCTGCTTTGGCAAATTTCCAGTGTTGCCACTTTTCCCGGGAAATTTTCCGGGATTTCTGGGATTGTGAGGGGATTATTATCCAAGTTTTTGGGAATTCCCATCCAGTAGGTTTTTGAGGGGATTTTTATGTATGTATATAAAAGAAAGTCGTGTTAGTTACACTATTTATAACTCAAGAACGTCTGAACTGATTTGGCTGAAAATTGTGCGCAGGTAGCTTAGAACGAGGTTAAGGACATAGGATACTAAGGTAAGGCACTTTTTACCTTTTTACCTTCTTTGTATGGGGCACTTCCAGTATAGCTACTAAGCTGAAATTGAAATTGCATAAGTTGATAAAAAAATGCTATGCAAAAGCTTTACCGCGGCAGTCCCCGAGTGCCACACGTCTTTTTTGTTTATATAATCTCTATTAACCGTGTTTTTCGATTATCCGTGCTAAGTCCAGTCCCCTGAGAAACGGATAATCGAAGTACAGCTGTAGTTTATCATGGTCTTATTTTTATCACATTAATTTAAACTAATTAATTTTAAATAGAACAAAAATTATAAAAACAAATTACATTTATGGGTCGATTATGGATGGCAACCGAACTGCAGTTGCGTTGGCAGTTGCTGACAATTGTATTACGGATGGCAAGTGGCAACTGAGAGGTGACTCGTATTAAAGTATTGTAGGTGGGTCTTTAACTCCTCTTAAAATGTTTAAATTAGTTATATATATAAAATATTTTAAAATTTAAATTTTGGAGTTTTAGTAAATGACTATAGAATTATTATTACAAGTCAATTGATTGAAGATCATTTCTGTTGTTTTTAAGAGAGCATTTGTTTTTAAGTGTCTGAAAACTCACAGCACTTTTATGACTACAAATTTGTATCAACAATAAATATGTATGTACTTACAAGTTCATGTACGAGGACTTAAGAAATTTAAACAAACAACGACTAGATTTTACTAGATTGGATCCCTTATCACTTAAAAAAAATATTATCGCAGATAAAGATAGAATGCGAAATAAAGTAAATTTATTTTAAAGTGCACAAGCATTTATTATTTTTAATAATTTCTTTTCCGATTCACGTACTTTATTTTGAAATAATTGTTTTTTAAAATATTATGAAAACTCAAAACTTTTACTCGTTTCTTCTTTACTATGACGATACTTGATAGCACTGCATTACATGATCATTGCAACTTACACCAACAAGTACACTTAAGGTGGGGAAAAAATATTTTGTTTCAAGTCCAATAAAAATATCGCATTGTGTTTAGTTTCAGTTTAATTAAAGAACGCAATTTCCTTTGTTTTAATTTCTTTATACATATTAAATTATTTAAATTTTTATAAATATGTATGTAACTATTTTAATTTGTTCAGATTTGAAATATAAATCTTAATGTCGGCAATGCAGTTACCAGTGACAAATAACAGTTTTATTGGCATACGGTACGTGCATACATACCCACCCATACGTACACACGAATAGACTCATAATAATGTAAAATATATAAAAACTGCATACCGAACACATTAATGCACATTTATATGTGTGAATGTGTATGTTGCATGGATTGTTGGGATTCCATAACATGAATTTAAAATTATTCAAACAGAAAATATGTATGTATGTATATATTTACATTCAAATGTATGTATGTATGTATATATGTACATACATATGTTTATATGAATGAAAAATATTAACTGCCGATTTCACGATGTCGAAAGAATTTTGAATTTTATTTTCATTCGTACAAATACATTTGATACAAAAACAAAATTTTAAAATTTGTTTTTGCTTCAAATGTAATCATACGAATGAAATCATATGGAAATTTTCTTTCGACATAGTGAAATAGGCAGTAAATGTTTTTAAAAATACCCGCAAATGATGCCTGTGTATTTAAATTATTTCAGCTAATCCACACAAATATACAGACAATAATGGATGATTTCATTGCGAATATATTGAAAATTTAAATGCAACAAGTTCCTTGGCTGGATGATGGTCTGTATGGCTGGCAGTTGACATTGCCAATGTAAAAAAAATTTAAATGACAAAACATTGCATTAGATTCGAGGAAGTCTTGCTGAGTTTGTAGATTAGTTTTCTGCATTTATTTTTCTGCTGTTTACAATATTTTAAGCTCTATAATAATTTTATCCAAAGGCGACTAACCAGCAGGTTAACTAATTTTATACTTATGCCATTCAACTGATCAGGGTTGTTTTGTTTTTCTATATCGCAATTACTAGAGAGACGTTTTCATTTGACGAAGGCTAGAGAGATTAAGAGAAACTTGATTTAAAAACGAACAAAAAAATATATCTGGAAAGTTGCGAATAAAATTTTATTTTTTGTACAAGAAAATGTATTATTGGTCAGGTCAGTTATAAAATTTTGAAATTTCAGCCATTTTCCAACTTTAAGAATGCAGAAAAATCAAAATAAAATTTTTGTTTTTTTTTTAATTTTTAAATTAATCCTGCTGTTAAAATTAATATCGAACTGTAAACTAAAAAAAATTTTAGGAAAAAATTAAAAAAGTGAGTTAAAAGAAAATTTCTTTCTCGATAAAGTCCATTTCTTCTTTAGCAATAAGAAAGAGGGCAACACAATGAATGACATTTTTTATGTTTTTTAGATTAGCACATCATTGTTGTGAGTTAGCTAATCTTTATATTTGCATTTCTGCTCCTGAGTAGATCTGTCTGTCTGGGGAAGCCAATCATCTTGAAATTTCCGAACCGTATTACTGATGACCGGGATATTCAAATAGGATATTTTTAATATTGGAGAGGGAACACTGCTCCCCATACAAAATAAATGTTAATATTTACATATCGGCACAAATAAAATAATGAACTATTCGAATGAATCTTAATCTCCGCGGGGGGGGGGGGGGGGGGGGGACTGCAAAATGTTATTTCGAGTTTTTAAGTATTTGAATGCTGTGTAAAGCTCACAATATCTAAATTTTTTTGATTTGCATTAAGCGTTGTCAGTGTCACACATGCGAGTACAAACAAATTTTTACTAATGCAATCATAAATGAGAGTTTTTATTTTTATGAGAATTCAAATAGGCTCGTAAATAGCAATGTTTCAATGTTTGTTTACAAAACTGGCAACCAACCATACGGGAATCATAATGAAAATAGTCAGGATATCTTATTTGAATCTCTAATCGTCGGTATCAAACGAAAATTTAAATTTGAAATGTCTGAATTTTTTTACTTAACAAAAGAGCAAAAAGAGTTAAGAACAAAAAAAAATTTTGTATTTTAAAAATCTTGCAAATTAAAAATTTGAAATGCGATTGTATAAGAGCGTAGTAATTATAGTTAAAATATTGATTGAAACATTTTAAAGGTGCCGAGAATACAACATACTCATACACATACATACATGCATGTATGCAATATAATACTTATGTAGTTGTAATTGTTGTCAAATATGACGTTTGTCTTGTTTTAAATCACCAACTTCCTCTAGAAATTGAAGCAAATTAATATTGGAATAATTAAAAATGTTATGGTGTAAGTTTGAAAAAAAAAATTATGTGTTTGTGTGTTTTTTAAATATAATGCTGCATCACATATGTATACTATTTTCTTTTGCTAGCGTTTGTTAGTTGGGTCTAGTGTTTTAATTTAACATTGATCTAATTAAAAACAAACAAATCACCCAACAAATTACAACTACAGCAAACACAACAACAACAGCAACGCAAAAGATTTAATTTGTTTAAAAATGTCATGTAAATTTTAAATGAGAACGTGTCGACTGTAAATTACAATGTACGTGGGTTAAATAAAAATTATTCTATAGATTAAATAGTGGTTGCTTATTTGTTTATTTAAGGACTGGCGCTATAAACGAGGAAATTTTAAATATTTGAATTAAAAAGAAAAAAGGTTTGGTTAGAGATTTGTTTATAACTAATTTGCCCAATTCACAAGCCTAGTTGTATCGCTTATTGTATCGCTATATGAAAGCACAATTTCAAACAAAATTTCTGAAAACAAAAACAATTTTAGAACAATTTATTTTTGTTGACAGAATTTTTGTTTGAAATTTTCTTTTCATATATGTATGTACAACAATAAGCGATACAACTAGGCTTGTGAATTGGGCAATTATATTATCAAAATGTATTGTATATTCATAAAGGAAACCTTAGGCACTCGTTTTCTAATATATTTTCATAAATATGTATTCCCCAGCGTTCGAATCGTCTACTAGTGTTCTTTTCAAATATAAAAAAATACGTGTGGCACTCGTGGACTGCCGCGGTAAAGCTATTGCATAGCATTTTTGATCAACTTATGCAATTTCAATTTTAGTTTTCTAGCTATACTGGAAGAGCCCCATACAAAGAAGGGCACCCTACTCCCCCCAGGTAAAAAAATGCCTTACCTTAGTATCCTATGTTTTTCTCCTGGTTCTAAGCTACCTGCCCACCAAATCAGCCAAATCTGTTCAGCCGTTCTTGAGTTATAAATAGTGTAACTAACACGACTTTCTTTTATATACATATATAAAAATCCCCTCAAAAACTCAGAAACCCTGGGAAATTTCCCGGTAAAAGTGGCAACACTGAACGGGAATTTCCAAAAACTTGGACAAAAATCCCCTCAGAATAGCGGAACATTTTACGGAAAATTGGCAACACTGGAAATTAAAAAAAATTTCCAAAGCGGCAACATGTATAGTCATCATACATAGACTATACAAAAAAGAAGTTTTCACTTCAAAAAACAAAAGACTTAAGAAACAAACTTAGTTCCAGGTTTTTTCGTTTCAAAAACAAATCACAGATTTTTTCCAGGTTTTTTTCGTTTCATAAACAAAAGACTTAAGAAAAAAACTTTTCAAAATTTCTTGATTCGGTCGCCACAAAGCCCGCGATAGAAGCTATGCAATAGCTTAAAATTTGGGAATATTTTAGTTAAATGTCAGACTTTTTAAAATTAAAAGAACTGTATGAGGCAGTGATGTTATACACTTTTTTGAAAAGTCTTTATGCAGCACTTAAAAAATCCCTATTTTTCCCTACGCGCTCAAAAAATTGTCTTTACAAAAATCCCTACAACTTTTAAATTATAATATATCAAACAATGCAAATAAAATCTTTGTGTTTAATATATAAACGTTTTATTGAATCTCGTTATACATAATGAATTATTCTATCAGTCTTTTTTTATAAATTAAAAACTAAATAAACAAAAACTGAAAAACATAAAAACAAGTGAAATACATAAATTCATTTAAAATCACAATTAGTTCATTGGTAAAAAAAGCGAAATATAAAAAATATGTATTTTTCACTTTTGAAATTTGCTAAAAAAAATTGTTTGTCCGTGTTATTTTTGACTGGTGATTTCCTGACATGTCGTAAGGATACCAGTTTTTTTAAGTGAGTTTCGGTACATTGGAAGGTATAACAATTTTTACATTCGCCTTAAAATTTTATGACTTATCTTATTTCTTTTCTTAGTGCGAATATCAGTGATGTGGGAAAAGTTCTCTCCCTGTCTGTATTGGCATGTGGCAGTGTTAAAGCAAACGTAGCTAATTTCGACAAAAGGTGGAAAATAAAATTCTCATTAAAATTGTTCATTTTTGTAACTATACTCCAAAACTTTTCGATGTCCATATTTAAAATATCACCTATTTCTTGCTCTGAAAAATAAATTTAAAAAGGATCTCCACTCTTGTAGAAGAGAATTAGCGTCCACTTTTATAATTTTCGAAATATTTTTAAATGAAAATTCATTTTTATTTCCTTTTTTTCAATGTAATTTCAAGGTTTAAGAACCCCATTTCTCTGAATATTTCTGTTTTGAGGGGTAATATTTGAAGTATTTCTTCCAAGACCAAATTGAAGAAGGTTGCCAAATTAATATATTTTTGCCATACGGTCATTTTTTTGAACGAAAGTCCCTACGAGTAGGGATTTTTCCCTACATATAACATCACTGGTATCAGGGTCCATTCTACTTTTGGGTTGCATAGCTTTGCTTACTGGATATGCTTTGAATATTTATACGATTCTGTAAAGGATATTTATTTCGTTTGGACTTCCCCAAATCTTCTTTGACCCAGGGCTGGAAAAGGAGTTGTTTTTTTTAATTTTATATCAATTATAAAAACAAATGGTACTTTTTAGACCTTGACTGCACGATATTTGTTTGGTTTATTAAAAAATAAAGTTTGCAAGAACCCTACACATTAAAACCGGGTTATAACGAACAATCTTCTAACGACTGGCCAAAAATATAAATAACGTTGTGGTTATGAAATCACCGAAAGCAGCGTTACGTACTTGTACTTGTCGTGTGAATTTAAAGTTTTTATTTTCTTCAATTTACCCTCGCTACAAAAAATAAAGGCTCGTTACATATATATACTAGATGACCCGCAAACGTTGTTTTGCCACACAAAATATTTCTAGTGCATATTTTGGGTGTTATATTAAAAAAAGCGAAGTAAGTGTGTGACGATGAACGCCGATGAAAAAAATACTAAACAATAATTTTGTTCTGTTTGAAATACGAACGACGACGATTATCCTGCATGAGGCGGACGTAGCACCATCCGTCATTCAACAACAAAAATAATTATGAGGCGGAAATAGCGCCATCTGTCATTCAACAACAAAAATAATTATGAGGCGGACATAGCGCCATCTGTTGGGTTAATAGTTTCGGAAATACAGAAATTTCCCCCTCCCACCCATCTCAAGACCCTAGCAGTTTGAAAAATAGATAGTGACCGATTCTCAGACTTACTGAATAATATGCATAAAAAATTTCATAAGAATCGGTCAAGTCGTTTCGGAAATACAGAAATTGCCCCCTCTCTCCCCTCCTCGTGACCCTAGCGATTTAAAATATACCTTAGGACCTATTCTCATACCTACCAAATATCCATAAAAAATTTCATTAAAATCGGTCGAGCCATTTCTGAGGAGTTTGATAACAAACATCGTGACACGAGAATTTTATATATTAGATATAGTTTGACGCCAGACTATGTCGTATTGTGCTAGTCTACTGTCAAATGGGTTTCAAGGAATACTTTCACATTTTTATTGAAAAAAAAAATTATTCTGTAATCGACGGTACTCGACATCCGAAATATATTTGTGGGCATGTAACAGGGTCCTTACAGCTTTAGTACTAAAAATGCACTACTGCAGTACATATTTTAGACATCAAACAGCCTGACATTATTTTGCCACTTTAAAAATTTTTAAAAAAATCACATACTATTTTTGTAATTTAAACAAAAAAAAAAAAGAAAAAAAACTGGGTCTAGCCTGCCCACCCAAGCAAAATTAATATAAGAAATTTTTAAAGTAAATTTCTCATTTGTCAATATGAGCGAACAGCAATCATGTCGCATACACATACACATTCACACAGAATAGTTAGTGTTGCTTTATTAATCCACTTAATCTAAATAAAGCACGACGACAAATTAGATGTTATTCGATTGCTAATTTTGTGTCAAAAAAGTACGTTGACTTTTTAAATTTGTATTTATATTATAATGTTTTTTTTTTCCTTTAATACTTGTGTTGTAGGTTTTGCGGCGATAGGTCAAGGTATTTTAATCTTGATGACAAGTGTTATTCAATACATATGCATGTACATATACGAGTATGTGTTTACATAGTACATAAAAGGGGGAATATCTTGTCAATAAAAATTTCAAATCCAAACTATCCATATTTTCCATATTTATTTTAAAGTGATTCTCTCGAACTATATTGCTTTTGAATTCAAAGTGATTATATTCACAAAATATTAGAAAATGAAGTTTTCTTGTTTTTATTTTTTTTTGATCAGTGGTCATGTAAATCTTCACTTAGGGGGCCTTGCACATATTACTTAACGCTGTTTTCAGAGATTTTATACCCCCGCCCCCTTCCAGCGTAACGCTTTAATGTATCCGTAACAAATCTTTAACCCCCACCCCCGGGCGGCGTTACGTAATATGTGCACAGCCCCTTATCACCCAGCGTTTGTTTGATGGATCGATTAAAAGTGGTATACGAAATATTCATACGAGAATTCAATCACAAGTAAATTGATTATAGTTTATATTTAATTTAAATCGATCTATAAGTTTTGATTTTATTCGGCAATAAGTGGCAGTATTTCAGATACACAAATTCAAGTATGCCGCAAATTATTAAATCAGTTTTAAAGAGTTTTAGCCGATGTTTTTTTATTTTTTGTAAATTTCGCCATCTGTAATTTTATAAATTACACTTTTTTTCTAAATATAAACGAATAAATAAATATGTACTTTACCTTTTTATACTAAAATTTCAAAACAAGTACGATGATGAAGATGATGGATGCACAGCTTTAATTTGTTGTTTTTCCTTCAATTTCTCGATCGCTGACTAACGTTTATGGAAATTTTTAATTCACTATAATTGTTCAACAATAAGATTGTGAATTTTCGTTGTTCACAAAAGAAACAGATCGCGTTAAAATTAAAATTTGCACTATATTTATTTGTTAAATAATCTCGCATAGAGTTTTTGCCGTTCCATTTTTATACAAAGAGTATTTTTAATACAAATTAATGTGCTGTTGTTGTTGTTGTGGTTGTTTTTTATAAAGGATTTGAAAAGAATTCCTGTAATCAGAGAAATAAGAGTAAACAATATAATAAGATCTAAAATATTCTAATCTAACTACTCCATACATATGAATATCAACTAAGATCGATAATTTAAAACTAATCATGACACAAGTAAATTCTTAACAATTATTTTAAATAAATATTTGTTCTTTTTGTTATTAGTCTTTTTTTAGCACATTTTCAACTGTTGTAAATAATTGTCAGCACACATTTATGGTTTGAATATTACAGTCATTATCGTGATCATGATGATGATCGAGAATAAAGCAAATAAATAAAAACTAATAGTTTTAAAAGAAAAAAGATAAATAAACAAAAACAAAAAGAATGAATGAAAAGCAAGTGAGAAATGATAGTTTGGTGTAGTGAGAATGAAGTACCATTTAGTAGTGATCGTGATAGTTATAAGCGGCATTAGATTGACACAGATTTTTAGTTGAAACTTTAGCACCCATCGCGTTTTATTTTTATTTTTCAGAAAAAACATTTTTCTAAAAACAAAAACATTCACAAAAAGAGTGGGAGTTTATTTTTAAGCATGAGTATGTAAAGATCGACTTAACAGAGTCTATACAGAAAATATACCGCTAATTTTAATGAACACTGGTGTGAAGAATGTAAACATACCGGAAGTACTCTAAAGGATATTGTTAAATCATTTAGCATAAAAGCTAAAAAATTTACTGTTTCGTTTAGTTTGTTTTAGTTGACTTTCTATATTCACAAAAATGTAACTCTTAATATTTTGAGTTCACGTTTCTTTTTATTTTCTTTGAAGCAACAATATTGTTTATGCGAATTCAATCAATTCTTTTTTTTTTACCGAAAACAACAACCTATCGCTCAAAAAACAAACAAAAAAATTCGTTTGAAATTAAGATCGTTCCGTTAGCCAGCCACCACAATATCTAAGCATCCGATCGACTCTAACATTATTAAATACTACTTCTTAGTAAGTAGACTTCAAGATTCTATCTGAGCTCGAACGATAATTACAATACACTAACATGTTCGTTCACGAGTAAAATTTACAACAAAACCGTTGAAAATGTGCGATTTACGTTTGAGCTTATGTCAATGGCAGCGTCGCCGCTTTTCACCATACTTTGCTAATTGTGCTTACATTTGTGTGTGTCCCATTGTGAATTTTATCATTCGTTTTTAGGGAACAGTACCTAATCAATCTTATCGCAAGTCAACATTTTATCATGCTGAAATTTTTTTTGTGATCGTGTAGGTAATAAAAGTCACTCAAAAAAACATTTCAAGAAGATATACATACATACATACATTAATAGTTTTATTTTTATTTGAAAACTTATTCTCCATGAACTAAACGAAATCACTATCCAGGTAATTAGGATTCTTATGATGGCACTCCCTTAAAAATGTGCCACTTTTAAAAGGTACCATTATGCGAAGGGAATATTTTAAAAAGTTGCTTCTTTAATAAAATTACTTTTTGTTAATGCGAATTTTTAAAAAAAGTATTTTCTTAATAAAATTTATGTAGGTATACTTTTTTTTGAAAACTCCCGTTTCAAAAAGTGTACTTAAATAAATGTATGGTCTTGAAAAGACACATTTTGAAAAATCAATTTATATTATATGCAGTACCTAATACTCATACATATGTATGTAAATATTGGGTTTAAATCAATTAGTACATTATGTATTTATATAAAAGGCTACATGTTTTAACAATTTTGCTTTTTAAGAAGGTACTTTTTTGAAAATTTATTTTATACAAGGAACTTTTTTTAATTATTTTTTTTTGCTTTAAAAAGTACTTTTTTTTAAAATGTGGTTACATTTTTTTTTTAAACATATATAATTTTTAAAAAGGTACCGTTTTAAAAAAAATGTAGGTACTGTTATTAGAAATATGCTGTTTCAAAAGTGCATATGTACGTTTTTTGATAATGTACTTATAAAATTTTTTACAAATTTATTTTTAAATATATGTATGTGACATCAGGTAAAAGGTCAGAGAACTTTATTCTGTGTTCTAGAAGTTTTAAAAGGAATATTTTAATCCGAAAAATTGTGGCACAACATTTAATTTTTTAAATAAGTTGTTTTCTTATTTTTCTAAGCTTTTAGCGCTCTAGATAAAGTTTTGATAAAAAAAAGAAAACATTTTTAAATGTACATACATGCATACATATACAAAATGTTATTCTAACGTTAAGCATTTGCGTAAATCATGATTTTGTTTCTATTTTTTATGGTTCACTTGAATAATAAAATATTATATTTAGACAGAATACTCGTAGATGCTTCAATTTTGTTATCTCATATACTTTATTATTTTGAAAAAGGAATTAGTAATGGGTTATATCAACGCAACAGAAACGATTCGACTACTTCTTTAGATTATTTGCAAATGCACACACACACATATTTGTTATATTATATTTATTTCTTGAAACCACCCTTTCCATATTTATCGGATTCGCAGACTGTTACTCGTACGTACTAAAATTAGAGAAAACAGAAAACAATATCATTTAAAAAAAGTTTGTAAGCGTACTGGTCTCCCATAAATTTAATTAAACTTTAAAGCCCATTTTGGTAAACTGACAAATAAAAATTACCGTTATCTCTGAGTGTTCTGTGTTGATATCTCTTTACATATTAAGAGGGGTATTCAATATGAGGACCTCTTTCCATTGCAATATTTTGACAGATGATGCTGAAATATGTTCAGTTATGTAACAACGTATGATGTTTAATTATTATAAAAAGATTTATTTAGTCACGTGGTCTACAGACTCGGTGGCAATATTCAGTAGAATTTTTAAATTGAGGTGGGAGAGCTTTTGAACTGTTTACACGTACATAGAAGTGAACAGTAGCATTAACAAAGAAATAAGTGTTTACATAAAATATACACCTTTTCTAAAAGACGCTAAATGAGAAATATGCGATTAGAATTGATAAGAAATTGAAGTAAAACAACTCTAGACAGTAAAAATAATGATTAAGTTATAGACGCACAGTGGGATTGATCGCAAAAATAATGGTAATGAATTTATATCCTTCAAACTATTCATCTGGTTACAATATGATGCATTCAAAGGTCATAAAAAAAAGGCCGAGTCAAAAACTATATATGTACATAATAATTCATTAATAACTTTGCTGGTACATATATAAAATGATCCACAATTACATGATAGTTAAAAACTTTTTTAAACTCTAAACTTTCAACAAATAAAATTCGATTTTAAATAAATTTAGATAAAACTCTAATTATTACGAATAAACGTAATTATTATTTGAACTTATATTGATGTACATATGAATAGTAATATTATCAGGCTCAAGTTCACAGTAATATGTGAATTTCCCTAATATAGAGTGAAAACAACAAAAAGTTAAATTACAAAGTAGAATACTTTAAAGATAACGGACTATGAGTTTGTGTTGATTATTAGTAATTTCCAACCATTGATGGGGAATTTCATACTAACAAAACTTGTTTCAATATGTAAAAATAGAATAAAAATTAATTAAATTAATTCTCGTATTCTATTTCTGTTGAAAACTTGGTTAAACAGTTTATATTCTTCCCAATTAGTATCCACTTTACGAAAATTGTAAAGATGGACAATTGAACGCTGATAAGAGGTGTAGCGGCCTACGTTCTGCTAAACTGATTGGATATACTAATGTTTTTCAACATAAAAAAACTCTTAGTAATTTGAATTTTCATTAATTCAATAAAACTGAACTTGAGCCTGATAATATTACTTTTCATATGTACATAAATTTAGATTTATAAGCCTCAATGTCGATTTCAGGATGTCGAAAGAATTTTGAGTTTTTTTTTTCTTTCGTACAAATCCATTTGATAAAAACAAACTAAATTTTAGAAAAATTTTAAATAAATCTATGTTATTTATGATATAATAGGTTTCTAATTCCTAATTATTTCTATATTAACTTGAATTTGATTTTTTATTTTCAAAACTATCTCCAATAACAGTACTGCACAAATATATTATATAAACCTACTACGTTTCACCCGTGACTTTGCACAAAATTGATCAAAGTGAGAAAAAGTACCAATAGTAGAGGAGTACCAGAAGAGTATTATTTTAGCCCTCAGAAAGATCACTATACGTATTTTAATTTGGGCTACTTTAAAAATAAAATTTTTTAAATCGGCCCCACAGTGGCACGCCGAATAAAAAATATATAAATAATTAAAGCCGATAAGAAATCAAACAAACTAACAAATTTATAATAATAATCGGCATTAAAAAAATCTCACATTGATTAGAATTTGAAAAGAACAAATCTACACTACGCGACAGCAAAATTACGAAAACCTTGTAAAACAAAACAGCACATATTTTGAATAAACTTATTGCAACGGTGTAATAAAGAAAGTGTTATTAAAACTTTTAACACATTTCATTTCAACTTAGTTTCTTTCATATTTAGGGCCAATAATTGACTTCCTATTTAAATACTCATTCAGCTAATTTTCATTTAAATTTATGTTGCATTTAAATAAGATTCCATTTTTTCAGTGAGTAATTAAAGTTCTTATTTAATTACGATGAAAATATGATAGCACTGCATAAAATAAAAAATTTCCCACAAATTTCCCTAAAGAACAGCTGACTAGAACAAATAAAGAAAAATCCAAAAAAATATATTATTATTTTAGCTAAAAATAAGAATAATTAAGAACTGCTGAAATGTTTTTAAAGAATAAAAGCAACTTTCAATACGATTAAAAGGTTAATAGCGACAGAACAAGACAAAATTTTATGCAGTTTGCCAGCAGCCACAAATATTTTATTGGCTTTATTTTATATAAGAAGAACAAGCAGTCAAAAACATATGGAAATTCGTAAAACTTATGTAGTATTTAAATGCACAATGTTGGCTATTTAATGTTGACTTAATTTTGCAGTGAAAAACTTCATTTTGTATATAAATAGCATTTAAAAATAAATGAAATATAAATCAGTACTGAATTATTGGCCCTTAGTCTTATTATTCTTTCATCTAATGGCAACACTGTTCACTCATAAACTTATACCCCACATACACTCTTGCTATTTGTGCTCTTTGCACTGAGTTCTTCTTGTTGAAGGGAGCGTATGAGTGATATCACAATTCTTGTAATCATATCATTTTATTGCACACTCTGCTTTTATCATGCTGTTTCTTTAATACATTTATAATTTCCATATTATCTGTACATATTATTTTTTTGTTCTGAAAATTTATGTAGTTGTTAAATTATTTAATATATCTTCACTTTTATGTTTATCTCACATTTTACAACACGACAATTAAAATAATTTTTGTTATTTTTTGTTTAAATGTATAAAGAAATAAAGCACAAGTTAGATTAGAACTATTGTATGTATTATTTTCATTTCGTTTTTCTTTTGAGTATTTTTGTGTGTTAAACTATATTTGATAATAATGATAATAGTGTAATAAAAATTTAGTTTATGTTTAATACTAAAATGTATATATGTATGTATTTGTATTTTAATCTCTATTACTCTCATCGTGATCAAATAAAGTCCACAATATGTTGTTCAATTTCGAAAAGGCACGGTTGATTGTTGTATGAGTTACAATTTAGTGTACATAGTTGTATTTTTCAAGATACCAGCTGAGAAATGGTTTGTCATTTTACTTTTTTATAGAAGAAAATCAGTAAAAAATTAAAAAAGTAAAAACAAGTATAAAAATAAAAAAAATCCGTAATCTTGTAAAGCAGTGCTCTTTCCATGGAACACATAAGAATCTATATATGCGAGGTTTATTTTGAGAGTAGCATAAGTCGATTCATTGAAAATAGCATGTCAGTCATTTCCGTATTCCTGGAGACGCAACATTTTTTTCCCAATTTCCCGAAATCAAAATTTGTGCGTTAAAAATTTGAAAAAACGAGTCTGAAAACAGAATTATAAAAAATTATACCATTTTTTGGCAGAAGCAGCCAAAAGAAAACATCATAAAATTTTTGACTATAATTTTAAACTGAAAACATTTCGATTGAAATTATTCGTTGTCGAAACAGACGATTAGACCGCAGCAAGAAAAATTGGAAACAAGTGCCTTTAATTGTTTAATATTCTGCTTTTCTGTATGTACGAGTATGTGTAAATCCCCTTATTTTGTTAAGAAAAATATATGATCAATAAATATTTTTTACTTTTTATTGATACAATTAATTATTGTCTAATGGGTTCAAAAATAAACTTAATATGCAGTTAAAAGATTTTATTTGATTATCAATTAACGAAACATAATTTTTTTTGAAACTAATTATTAAAATAAATTTGTACTTTATTTATCTAATAAATTTCAAAAGTCAACAAAGGTTTTTATCAATATCACAAGTTATTGATGTGAAATCGTTTGTAAAATTTTTAACTATTATTGGTATCGTTAACACCTTTTTATTTCTGTATAGTTGTATGCACACAAGTTTGATTTAAAGACTGTTAAACACGTCTAAATAAAGCTTTTAAAATATTTTACTGTTTTAATTAATTTATGCAAGAAGCTTTTTTTTCCTTTTTCTTTCAAAATAATAGCAGGTTAATTTAGATTGCATTGTTTAGATATAAATTTAATTTTAATATAAACAAAAATATGAAAACAAAAAGAAGGATTTGATCAATAGTGATAATTTCATAAAATCTTGCTAATTTTTGACATCAAGTCAAGTAAGTGGATTATACATGTTTTCGTAGCTCTTGAAATTATATAAAAAATTCTCTTTAAATGTCACTATTAATCAAACAAAAACAAATGAAAGCTGAACCAGTAGGTTTTTCACTATTTATTTTTTAAAGTCAAGAAGTGTGAAACAACCAATTTCATGATTTGTGTGTGCAAAGTCTTTCTATATTTTTTGGTGAAATGTTGAAAATTTTCAACAGAAATACAGATTACGCCTTCCCGAACACAAAAATTGAATCTTCTGCGCATGTGGGTTAAGTGACGTCACGAAACATGCTGACATTTTGTTAGTTGTGTAAAGATAACAGTGGGGCAATTCCTTAATTTTTTCCTTCAATAATTTTATTAGAAAAGTTTGTATTTTGTTTTTAATTTAATGACAAGTCGATCGACAAGAACCACAAGAGTGCATAGAGTGCATTAAACCAAAATTAACTCAAAAACAATGGTAATACATTTACAAACTAAATTTGCTGAATCCATACCTCTAAGAAAGATAAAGTGCGATATGCACATTTGGAGTTTTAAAATTTTTGTATGAAGTTGCAAACTGTCTTCGTTTGTGTCAGTGTTGGTTTTTTCGTTACTCTTCATACGCTAGTGTTTCCGTTTAAGTTGCGATAGTGTTGGCTTCTTTTGTCGGGACTGCTCCCGGTTTCAATTATAGAGTTGTTCTCTTACTAAAGCTTATATCACACTATCGGCACAATGTACCGATTTTCTTCGGCTCACTGCAATGAAGTTATAAGTAGTAAGCTTATTACTATATAACTTTATTTCAGTGAGCCGACGAAAATCGGTACATTGTGCCGATAGTGGGATCTAAGCTTAAATCCTATGTGCAATTAGTAAATAAAGGACTGCACAAACCAAAATAATTCTAACTTACCCATTTCATATTTTAAATTTCTTTCGAAATCGCCCTGCTTAAAATGTAAATTCCCTCCCTAAGGATCTTAGTAGTCTCTCGCCGATTGCCAAATTTTATCCAAAGCTTTTTAAGATCACAATTTCTCACTTGATTTTTTATTCATCACTATGCATGCATTTGCCCACTGAGCACTTAATGTTTACAATTTGCTTCAAACTTTTGAGCAACTTTTATTTGCACTTAAAGCTTTTTAACACACTTCACACACGGTTAATATAATAATTATAATTTTTTGCACCATATTTTAAAACTTTAAAATCAAAATTCTTCATCTATAACGAAATCCAATAAATTAATTTTTGGAGAACTGTCAATGGAATTTTTATTGTAGGATTGCCAAGTCTCATCGAATATAACCTTTTTTAGACAAAAGTAGGAATTAATCTACATAGAATATTTTGACTCCTCCGATTTTTAAATAATTTGTTCATGTGGTATGCATTTTGTCTATATTTATTGCATACGAAGGAAAATAATTTTCTCTTGGAGCTTTTGGGTTTTGTAAATACATTTTTATATGTGATGGAAATCGATAGATTTGAAAAGTAAATTGCTTTTTCAAATCGACTTATGTACATGTGATAGATTTCGATCGATTTCATGTTCCACTATGCTTTTGTTTCTACATACTTATGTTTTCCAAATACAAATGTATAAAACGGCATAAATAAATGTAAGTATGAGCATGTGATTGGCATACATAAATAAAGCTACGTTCACATTTATCAAATATTTGTCGAAAAAAACGTAACCAAGAAAAAATCAAATAATTTATTTCCTTTAATTCCAGTATTTTTCTAATTTTGCGTTCCCATTTTGTAAAACTGTATTATAATACTTTTTTGTAGAATAATTAATTTGATTTTGTAATATAAAAAACAACTTAAATGACAGCATCCCTAAGCAAAACTAGTGGTTACGTTTATTTGGACAAATATTTGATAAATGTGAACGTAGCTTAAGTATGTATACATATTTGTATATATAAAGAAATATTTAATTTTTCATCAACAGAAATTTTATAATTTAAATTTAAAAAACGCCTTGTTGTTGTAATTTCCCTTATAAATTTTTAAGTAATAAGGCGAATTGCGAAAATATGGAACGAAGGTATTTAAGACACAAATCGAATTCTTTAAGTTTGCTAGACATTTTTAGTACACTTTCTACGCTTTTCGTTAAAGTAAAATAAGACGATTTAAAAACGAATTTAATTAAACTGGCATTATCGAAATTCGTCAAATAGCCAAAATTGTCTTTTTTAATGAAACAAAATCTGAAATCGACACAGTAAATCGACGCATGTTTCCTTATCACATGTTTTGTCTATTTCAAAAAAAATTTCTTGACGAAATCGATTTCTATCACATACCTGATTCTCAATTTTATGTCAGATGAAAAATTACTGAGAGCTCAATATATTGCTGATTGGTTCCAAATTTAATATATCTATTATACCTACATACGAGGTTCCTTCAAATTCAACACACTACAGATTATGACATTCATATTTATCTTCCGAATGTAAAATATACCAATTTAGAATTAATAATAATTATTAATGATTTGGAAATACATGGAATAGGCAACCCTTTGCTGGGTTAAACTACGTCATCAAATAGAAAAACATGCGCAAGGCATGTATGTACATATGTAGACTAGAATATAAACTTTCTATTATTTAATTTCTGAATTTTATTTATTTTTTTATTATCGTTTCCTAAGCATTCGCTCAATAAAAATTCAAATATGAAAGATTATCTATAACAATCGTATTTCATCATCTTTTCAACCTGAAATTAAATAATTTTATGGCATCTTTTCTATCTAAAAATAAGTTTTTCTAATTACTAAGATTTTCTCAATGTTATTAAATTGTGTGTGTGTGTGTATTAACACCTAAATGTCAAATTCAGGGTTTAAAATTAGTTTTTTTTTTATTTTTATTTCTTATACTACCGACTACTGAGAAAATATGATTCGTTTCCATTTTTGACAGCAGATAAACTAAAAATATTTACATGATTATTCTAATTTTTCGACCTTTTTATTTTTATTTCAAATTTTAATTAAAAAAACAAGCTTAAGGTCAACACTAAACAATTAACAATTATTTTATTTTATTTCGATATTTCGCTTTCTCAATGGAAATTTTATGTTTTTTCAATAATAAGAAAATCTTATACTGTATAAGTATAAGATATCGAAATAAAATAATTGTTAATTGTTTATTGTTGACCTTAAGCTTGTTTTTTAATTAAAATTTGAAATAAAAATATTTACCTGATAACAAATACATTTAAGTTTTCTAAAAAAAAATTTTACTTGTAAACTAATGCTGGGAATACAATTGGAACGAACAACAAATTTTTCGTTTCGAATATTCATCGCCAAAAATAGAACACATGTATGCATATGAAAGTGAACACAACGCCGACGTCGACGAAATTCGTCGTGCGTGACGAATTCTCTGATAGATTTATTTCTATTTCATACGCCGACGAACACCGAACAAATCAGTACAGAGTTATCATGTTTTTTTAAGTTTTCAAATATATTAGTAAATAATGTTAATTTTTACTATAATAAATGCTTGTTTTTATGATATAGAGCTTTTTAGTAAAAAATACATAATTATTAATGATTAAATATGTCTTTAATGTTTTTTTTAATATTTAATTTTATAAGGAATTATTTTCTTTATGCGGTAACACTATCGCTGTTATGTTTGTATGTATATAAAAACAAATTTGTAATAAGAAATACACACAATTTTTTTGATTATTATGACAGCAGTTATTGGTTCGTCCCAATTGTGCGCCACACGACGAATTTACGCAACGAACTTTTATTAACGAATTCGTCGTGCTAGACGAAATTCGTCGTTCGTCCCAATTGTGTTCCCAGCATAAATAATATACATATTAAGTAGCTTACACGCCAGAAATATCTCCATAGTGAAATTTTTTGATAGCACACAAAACGAAAATAAATTCTCTGTAATATATTGCTCAGCAAAAATTTATTGTCAATGAAAAATAGCTATCCACCCAAAAATGTGAAAAAACACATATACAAAATTATTCTTTCAAAAAATATGCTGCTAAAAAAAATACCACACAACAAAATATATGCCAACCAAACACAACTCCGAATATTATGACAAAAAAAGGCGATCTTAAAATGAGTAATATTTGAAAATGTTTCTCTTTGCATCAACAAATATCAATCCTAAAAATGACTAATATTATGGTTGGATTCAAGAAAAAATTATTTCTGAACGTCTAAAAATTTATGTTTTGAAAATTGCAGCTTCTAGCTACTAAATATATTACATATTTAGTTTACAAGTATAAAATTTTTTATAGAAAACTGTAAATTGTACTTGTTATCAGGTTAATATATTTCTAGTTTTCACATAAAATTATTATATATGGGGCAATTTTTATATTTTTTTTAAACCCTGGTCAAATTTATGGCACTGCGTCACTGGTGTAGCTAGGACGTTTTGCTAGGTCCTACGAAAAAAAATTAAATTTTTTAATGTAGGAGCTAGTCTAAAACTAAAAAAATTATTTTTATTTATTTTTAAATTTTTAAATTCAATACAGAAATTAAAGAATAACAGAAACATAAAAATTTAAATTTACTTTTGTTAAGTAAAGTAATAATAAATTTTTCTCATCACATTCGCATTAAGCGTTAAATTCAGTCTTTGTGTCTTAATTTTTCTGCATTTTCAATAACTTGTGCAACAAATCGTAGGGTGGTCTAAAAAGATTCTGAGGGGGACTTAGCCCAGCCCAGACCGGTCTATCCACGCGTGTGATGTCAATAAATTTATTCCTTTATAATATGTATATTAAATTACATACATACATACTTGGATATCAGTATACACTGAACGAAAAATCTTTCGAAAACTATACGAAATTAGCGTAAATAAATAAAAACATGAACTTTTTTTTGTCGACGTGATTATTTCGAATTCGTTCGCTTTATTATTTCAACATGTGTGCTTAGGAAAATTTAGACATGATCAATATTTCAACCAATACTCTGGTAAAATTATAAAATTCCCAATCTTAAAATTTAGTTCGTAATATTAAAAAGTCCTTATATTTTTATTTCGTAAAATGTTGCATGAATTGTTTTCAGTGTAATATTTTTTTATTTTATAGCTAGAACTTTCATATCACTTTTGTTATAAAGATTAAAAAAAAAACACAATTTATCTAGAATATTTAAATGTTTAATTAGCCGCTTTAATTCATTTAAATTAGGGCTTTCACGATAATAATTGCTAACATTTTACGTTGCTTATTGTGTCAGATCGTTAGCATCGTCTCTTTTTCTTAACATATTATTGTGCAAATTTTATATGAGATTATTTTTTCTAAGCATTTGATAATTTTGTTTAAAACATCTCTTCTAGTCTAAAGCTAAGATTCCACTATCGGCGCAATGTAACAATTTTGGTCACAATGCATGTACCGATAGTGTGAACGCAAACAATTTTTCAAATTACGACAATCTGCGCCAAAATTGTGCTGAGTATGGGCAATCAAAATCAACCTTAAAGGGCCGATAAATCTTGCAGCTTCATGACCATTAAAATAAAATTTCTTCTCTATTTATTTTGTTGGTGCAAAAAAAAAAAAGAAATTATGAAATTAAGGTTTTTATTTCTTTTTTATATAATAATATAAAGGTTGATATAAATACATGCATACCTAGCCTATCCTGCAATAAGGTCATAACTCAAAAAATGTAATTTAGTTGAAAACGAGGTTAAACTTTTGATGGTAAAAGAAAATGTTTTTTTTTTTTTTTCTGTTTAAAGTTCCGTGTACTTGAATATAGGATACATAATTGAATGAAATTTTTACACATTATAAAGAAAGATACTACAATTAATGCTGCATTATTAACTAAAAAAATCTAATATTTTGAGTTATGGCTCTATTGTAGCAAAGGCTCGGTATATACATACATACATACATACGTATCTATTATTTTCTTCTAGTGCAAATTAGGGATGTCAAACGAGATTGGATTTCATTAAACCAGCGATTTGAGCTTTCAAAATTTCAGGATCACGGAAACTAATTTCGTACAATTGATTTTATGTGGAGCTCTGTCCAACACCATTTGAATAATATTATTTGCAAAATATAATATGTATCAACATGTTTCCAAGAGGAAAAAAGTACTATCATTAAATAAATCATAACGTTACGTACATACATATGTATGTATGTATGTATCTGGAACATCCTGAGCTTACATAAGTATGTATATGTGTATGTGTGGCGTGTAATTGCACACAATTTGCACAAATCTACTGCATTCACGAATGCTTCCAATTTGTTAGAAAGAATGTCTAATTTTTATATATAAAGAGATTTTTTGAAAAAAAAAACTGGTAGATCGAAGTCAGAAAAACTTAAATAATAATTATGTAAATTTCGATTGTAGTGTACGAAGGATGCTAGTTAAATTATTTATATAAAATGTTCTTTTTCATTTTTATTGACATTTAGTTTCATACAATGACAATAACTGTTGTTTTTCTATTGCAGTTGTTCCAGACGCGGCGCTCCCGTCTGATGAAATTAATTCGGTTTGGTTGTACATACGTTTGGATGAAGGATCACAAAGACCGGAAGTGAGGTCCATAACGTTGTAATTACATCAACATTTACTAATATACGCAGCAAATCGCAAATTACTACATTGAATTGAAGTACGTATTAAAAATAAATTTTAATTAAGAATGTTATCAGTAAGGGGTGGTGCGATCATTGCGAGTGGATCAATAGTAGAAATGTAATTTTTAATGCATTATTGTTCTTATATTTTATTTAAAAAAATTAACATCTGTATTTAATCATTTCGTTTTTATAATATACTCGTATAAATCTTTTTGTTGCCGCAAAGTAAAAACTTGGAAAACCTACTTTTTGCAACAACAATATGCTGATAATTTATTTAATTAGAAACTGATTACACTGTTCAACGACAATGTGCAATTCTAGGGAAAAGTTATTATAGGTCTCCGATGTCCATAAATAAAAATTGTGTCAGAATTTACATTGAGAATTGGCAAAATATACATACTTAAGAGTTATTAAGGTAGAAAACATGCTGGCAACATTATTTTATTGAGGGTTATCTGTAGTGCAGAAAACGATAAAGAAATGGTAAAAATCATTTATTGCCTCTTATAAAAAATCGTTTAAAGGCATAGTTTACATATGGGAAAGCTGTTGCTGTAAGGAATGCCATACTTCTATGTGAAATGCTTATAAGGGGATGTGCTCATATTAAGTAATGCTGCAGGGGGGAGGGGGGTTAAAGATTTGTTACGGATTAAAAATTGACTGACTTCCAAAACGTTCGTATACAAAGTTTGTATACAGTATTGCTACTGTATTTAAATCACATACATATGCAAAGTTCCGAAGCAATGCAACAACTATAAAACCGATGCCGTGTTTGCTTTCTTCCTGCGTTAAAAATACTTGGCGGCGGCGTTTTGAAATGGTATACATTGTACAATTATTGTACTGCGGCGTTATGAAATATGATGCTTTGTTCAAACACAAAGCAATTGACGTTTTGGAAGTCAGCCATTCTGCACTGAAAAATTAGTTAAAAGCCTCACGAAGGGGTGGAGGGGTTTAAATCTCTGAAAACAGCGTTACGTAATAGTGTGCACAGCCCCACACACTACTTAGTCAAGACAAGCACCACGGTAACAAATAGCGATATTGTGGTTGCCATACTCCTAGCAAGCTTGGCGTGTATTTACATGCGTTTAATTTCAGCTACGGCAAGCGTAATAAATTCCCACTTTTAAACAAAACTTTGTATGTAATAAAAAGTTGTCTATTTTTCTTTTATTAACTATTGGATATTTTAAAGGTAATCCACTAAATACTTTAATATTCAATTTTCGACTACTTATTTGAGTTATTTTTATATTTATATGTACACATACGAATCTCATTGTTTAGCAACGCCATTAAATAAAATTTCCATTTAAGTTCTAAAATCAAACACATACATACATATTATGTGTCTCACATAGGTATAACAAAATGATTTGTATGAAATTTGGAAGATGGATTACAAAAGTCGTAGTAGCTAATAAAAATTTATAAAAGATCACCCTTATCAGGAATAAAAGTTCCATAAAATTGTAATCGCCAATATTTCTTATTTCCAATCGGAAATATTTCTTATTTCCGATAAAAGTGAATTACAATTTTACCTTTAGTCGTTTTTATTCGTGAAGCGAACAAGTAGGAATTTATCGCCCATGTAATGAAAACCGCATATCGCTTAAAATTCGCCATTTTGATTTGAAAATTAAATTAAAATTGTGAAAATTTTTTAATAGAATGAAAACATATTGAACATTATTAATTGAGCATCATTTAATTTTCTTCGTAAATTGCACTTATGTAAAGTAGACCACATCGCTTCAGTATACATTATCGGTTTCAAAACGCCAATTTTTTAACGTTTTGATTCTTAAGAACATGTGTATATACATAATTGTAAAACGCATTTTTAAAGATATTTTTTTAATTTCCTTTATTTTATTTCTCTATATATAGTACACATTTGTTTTTTTATAAATTCATTTTTGAATATTTATTTTATTCATAAAATTAGGTATCCATTTATTTGAAAAAGTTTCATATGTGACTTGCTCCACGAAAAGGGACCTCTGCGCCGAAAAGAAGTTATTGAGAAAAACGCGTTTAAAAAAAGCGCTTCGTTTTGAGCTACGTATCTGCACCGATGATTTTCATTAAAAAACTAAAAGACATAGAAACTTGCGGTTTGCGGCATTTGAAAGAGCGTTTTTTTCCTATAAGAATCACTCAAAAAGTAAAAAAAAAAATTTCGGCGCAGAGGTCCCTTTTCGTGGAGCAGGTCACATATATATAATATGTAATAACAATTAAGAATTTTTAGTGCAAAATATATTAATGTACATATTTTTCTCGCATATTCAAATTATTATTCTAAAAAAATACAATAAAAAAAGGGTGGAAAAATACAATAAAAAGAAAACAGCTTAAACTTAGTAAAGAGTTTTGACAAACTATAAAATATACTAACTAAAAAATAATCACAAAACATTTAAATTATTTGGTAGATCATAAAAAGACTTATAAACTATAAAACATAGATTATCGTGTATTTGGTTGTTAATTAAATTGTTTGCTGAAGGAATGAATGTATATTTTCCAAAAAAAAAGGGGTTCCAAAGCAAATTTAAAATATATACAAGCGATGAGGTGTCGTATATTTTGTAGTAAAAAATTGGACCTACATGAACTACAATATACACAAGACATCATCAGGCTACATAAAATTTTACAAAACGTGTTGACAGTTGCTAGATAGTAGATTTTTTTGGTTTAGTAAGTGTATAAAACTACATACATTTATAAAAATTAAAATTTAATGTGCATTTTATAACTGACATTTGTTTTTTTTAGCGATTCCTTTAAAAATAATCATTTGTGTTGTGTGTTGAATTTAATTATACATACATATGTGATGAATTAATTTTTACCCATATTTAATACATGTGAAATGCAAATATTTTAATGCCTTTTAAGAGAGAATTAATGAAAATGAGATGAAATCTAAGTTTGTTTGCTTAATATTAATATTGAGTTTCGATGAAAGTTTCATAAAAAGAAACTTTCCCGATTTTTGTTGGCTGTTGGTTTGTTCGCTTAATTAATTATGTTGTTTAAAATTTTCTCAATTTTTTGTAATGACTTCTCTTCCACTAAAAACGTGCGATGGTTACCTTCAACGGTCAAAACATTAACAGACTTCTGGCAGACCTGAAAGTCGATAAAATAAACAAATGATTAAATAATTGTTTTAGTAATTTTACTAAATATGCAGTGAAATTTACCTCATGAAGTCCGTAGTCGTCTTCTAACTTGGCATAATTTTCTGTGGGTTTGACAAGTGTAACATCACACGATACTTTGTTAGAGGCAACATATCTATCGGCAGCAAACAGCTTCTTGTAGAACGCTGTAGCTGCTTCCACAATCTGTAATTGAAAATAATTATAAATACTGAATACTACAGTTTCTGTTTAGACACCAATAAAAGGTATGAAAAACTTACCACTTCTTTTGGCTGATCAATTTCATCGGCAACAATTTCTGCACATTTGGTTACTTTGCTCTCCCAAGTTGGCGTGTCTAGCAACATCGTGGCTAAGAACCTGTAATCGGTGTTGGCCACAACCATGCCGAAGTAGGCCAAGCCATATGCCTCGTTTTGATCATCTGATGTATTCAAACGTTGTTTAAATTTGTTGGTATACCAGTTGACATATTTGGGAGCTCCATCTAACATAACCAATTGAGCATCTTCGTTCGTTTTCTCCAAGTGAAGTACCATAACGAAAGCCACTAAAGCTCCAAACGAATATCCAGCAATTGCATAGGGACCTTTAGGTTGGACAGTGCGAATTTGTTGCAAATAGAAATCCGCCAAAGTGTCGATGGAATCGAGATTGGCTTCTGATGTACACTGTAAGCCATATACGGGACAATCTAAACGAGATGCCAACGTTTTAAGAGCATCAGCAAAGCCTTCAATAGGCGATACCAGAAAGAAGGGACGTTTCTTGGAATCATTAAGAGCTGCAGATTGGAGACGTAAGATAGCTTGTGTGGGCATAAGCTCTGCGGAAAAATCAACAAGGGTACCATCACCAAATGCATTTGGGCTGGGTGATCTACGTACGGGAGATGCAGGAGAGATGGGAATTTCAACTCCTCCGCCTAGTTGTTTCAATTGACCAAATGTGAGTTGTCTGATTTCTTGAGGTGACATCACGATATCAAAGTTGCGCTCAAGTGTTTGTTTGATTTCTGCTCCCATTAGGGAATCCATACCCAAATCTGCCAATGATGCAGAAGCTTGTATATTTTTAGTGTCTCTTAATCCAAGAATATTGGCAACACAGGAAATTAAACTGATACCGCCAGATTGGTCGGATTTACGTTTCTCGGCTACCACCATAGAGGCAAGGACAGGGTGTGGTTGTTGCAGGAAGAAGTCAATAGTTTTTAGGCATGATGCCATTCTTTGCGGCAAGGTGCCACCAATAACTGTATCGTTGTCGCCAAGATTTTCAATAACCAAACCTGTGTCACCAATAGCACCCCATTGTATAGCTAAACCAGGAAATCCGCTAGCTTGTCTTAATTCACAAATCCGTTCCATCGCAGAGTTAGCAAGACCATAATTAGTTTGACCAATATTACCACGGCCGCAAGACACGCTGGAGAAACATATGAAGTAGTCGAGTTCGGGGCACATAGCTCTCGAGAAATGATCTAAGTGCTTGGTGCCTTGTACTTTTGATTCGCAAACAGTTTCGAAGTCTTTAACAGTTTGATCTTCCAGAAGGGCATCTCTGAGTACAGCAGCCAAATTGAAAATACCACCAACTAAGGATAATTTGTTGGAATTTTCTAGCAGTTGCTGGCATCCCTTGGAACTGGTTACGTCACTGGTATCTACCAATACTCTAACGCCCCTATCTTGCCATCTTCTGACCATAAGAGATTGATATCCAGTTTTAATGCCGGATCTAGAGGTGAGTACTAAATATTTGGCTCCCCTGGACACCAGCCAGTTAGTGAGTTCCAAGCCAAAGCCGCCCAAACCACCAACAACGATGTAACTTTTTTCGGGGTGCATGTAGGTACGAGGTATAGCATTTACCAAACGTGCTGCTGGTTTAAGTGTTTTACGACCCTCTTCTTCATCTCGGACTTTAACTACGACCTTGCCAATATGTTTACCGGAGGCCATGAAACGGAAAGCGGTCTCGACCTGATGTTCATTAAACACAGTAGTGGGCAAAGGTCTAACGGCTCCGGACTTTATGCCTTCGGCAACTAAGGACACAACTTGATCTTGTACTTCCTTCTCACCTTCCATAACGCTGTCCAAAAGAATTCCATGGAATGAGGTGTTTTTAAGGAATACCGACATACCCAAGGGTGTGTTGTTGCTCAAATCGAATTTACCAATTTCCAGGAATCGTCCATTTAACCCCAAACAGCGTACTGACGCTTGCAGTTTTTCTTCAGCCAGTGAATTCAAAACCAAATCTACACCGCGTCCTTGGGTTTCACGCATAACCATTTGTTCGAATGAACAGTCACGAGAATTCCCTATATGACTGTCCTTGAGCTGAGGAAAACGTTCCTTTAAAAATTCTCTCTTTTCTTTGCTACCAACAGTGGTAAAGACAGTCAAGCCAGCGTGTAACGCAATCGAAATGGCAGATTGGCCTACACCACCAGATCCGGCGTGAATGAGGACCTTTTCGCCCTTTTTCATTTGACCACGCACGACTAACGCGTAATAGACGGTGGCGTAGACACAGGGCACAGTTGAGGCCTCTTCCATGGTCCAGTTATCTGGAATCTCCCACATCATATTCTTTGAGGCGATACAAGTAGTAGCCATTGACTTGGCCGGCACCATAGCCATTATTCTGCGACCTCTGGAATCACGACCAGAAAACTCCAAGCCTAAAACACAGTCCTGTTGACCCAAATCACCGGGTAAAGCATCAGCAGCGAGTTTGCCTGAAGACAACATGACATCACGGAAGTTAATGGGTGCATAGTAAACAGTACACAGTTCCGAGTTATTGTCCAACAAGCCAGTGTTTACAAGAGGGGCTTCAATCCATTTCAAAGAAGCAAGATCGCCCTTTGTTAGGGCATTAACATAAGCATGTTCAACTTGCAAAGTTGCCACATCAGTCTCCAACTTTAAGTGGCGGAATGCACCCCAGCTGGAATTCTTTAAAACGTTGGTAATCAAGTCCTTCGATAATTGTTCAGAATACAATTTGCTAGTCAGCGAAAACTTTTCTGCATTCTTATCCTGAATGAATACCATGCGTGCGTACTTTCCACCATTTTCATTTTTAATGCAATTCATAAAGCCTACGGCACCAAATAGTTCTTCTCCTTGGCACACAATGTATACATAACGTTCGATTTCTGCTGCCTTGGCCAAAGCTTCTTTAAGGTTGTCCAACCATTTGAAGTTAGATTCAGTAACATGGACTACTACGGATTCTTTCTTTTTCAAATCAACAGTGTTGCGTGCCATTATCAAAACTCTGGAGCATCCGATAATTTGTTCTGTTACCACAGTTAGACCTGAATTTCTTAATAGTTCTTGCCCAGTTTTTTCGTACGAAGTTTTCGATTCTTCAAAGATTAGGAAACCATTTTCTTTAATTGTGGCTTTGCTATTTTCCAAGATCATGGTATCAGGTCGCGATAAAACATCCAAAGCAAAAAGGAAATGACAGTTCTGCTCAACCGGTTCTTCAAGAATATTTTTGGATATAATGCGAACGCCTGAGTCGGCACCTAAAGATGATGCAATGGTCTCCTCGTTGTTGTTATAAGTTGCTACAGCGATGTCAGCGGTAATTGTTGGTTCTCCTTCAATGATTTGAAGCAATTTTGAGGCCATAAGAACGTCAGGATTACGGCCATTAGCCAGCTCAACACCTTTAATTTTGATGGCTCCTTGTGAATTTTCAATTATGGTGTGAATAGCCACTGTCAAAGCATGCAAGCGAGATTTTTCAGAATTTTCGTGTAATTCAGCGTGATTTATATTTGGAATAAATGTATAACGTTCCAATGTGGGTGGATTTTGAGTGCTAGGTCTTTTAGAAGCCAAAGAGGCTTTCAAACCTCTCAGTTCTACACCACCACTTTTAATAACATTTATATCTCCATACATATAAACTGATATACCATTCTGCGTGAGATATTCTTCGGAATAGTTCGACAATTCATGCAAATGTTTAGCTGGGTTAAGGACGGCCTTTTCAATACGTGTTGGCAAATACAATTCTCTTAAATTCTTGCTTAATATACTAAATTGCAACATGGTATCCATAAAGCTTATCCAATTACCAACCCATTGTAATTGACCAGCATTAGCCACTGTATCGGAGTTGACAATTCCTTTGAAGATGCTCGAGTAATCGTAGCCACGGAGTCGCAATTCTTTGTAAACATCATTTGTGTTTAATTCTTTGCACAATTTACTTGATTGCAAAGGATTCAAAGGCAATTCTTCCCTTTCGATATCTTCTGGAATGGTAATTTTACCTGAAACAGTTAAACTGCCACCTTCGCAGATTTCAAAGTTGCCAGTGCCATCGAAGAAGTTTAGACCGAATTTAACCACACCTTCTTTGTTTAGAATGGTAGCTCTGTGGAATACAATATTTTCCATAACTACGGGACACTTTTGGTATTCTAAACCTTTCATTTTAGCAAAAGTCATCCAAGCCAATGTCATGTAACCAGTAGCAGGGAATAAAATTCTACCATCAATGGTGTGACCAGCCAAAAAGGCATCTTCTTCTTTACTCAAGTTGATTTCGATAATTGTTTCACCTGAAGTTGTTTCCTTACCATATTTGGGGACAAACCATTTTTGCGAATGATCCCAACGAACCTTAGAGTTCAACATAGGAGTACCGCGTCCCACGGGATATGAAATTGGTTTGGACAGAGTTAATATCTGAGGTTGTATACCAGCAGCATAAATTTTGCCAATATTCATCAATAAGAACTCAATATTGTTCGCATGACCACGTTTGACCAAACTGACGTTGGTGGCATCTGGACCCAAAGCTCGCTTCAATATGGCTTGTAGTAAACCAGTGGGAGCAACCTCAATAGCAATAGCGTTTTTGGGAATATGTTGTAATGCTTCATGAAACAAAACTGGTGAAAGTAAATTATTTACGTGATAAGCGGCGGAAGATTGTTTAGCCATGGGTGTGTTCCATGCAGATTCAGGAATACTGGTACTCTTCCATTTGCTAGTACGGTTCTTGGCATTGGGAATTATTTTTTCCAAACTCTTGCGTAATTTTGGTCCTGCATCAGCAATATATTTACTATGGAATGCATATCCAGATGATTTGACGGCCTTGGCAAATATGCCCTCTGAGGAGAACTTGGCTACTAAAGCGTCAATCGATGCATCAGGGCCAGATATAGTACAGTTATCAGCACTGTTGTGGCAAACGGGGAAGCAGTCGGCAGGCATACGTTTGTGAGCTTCTTGCCATTCTAAACCAATAGCAGCCATTTTTCCAGTAGGTAATTTGGTGTCTTGAATACTCTTGCCTCTCCAGTAAGCAGCTAAAACTGTTTGCTCTGGTGTAAAGCAGCCATCGGCATAAGCACAGCCCAGTTCACCTACAGAATGACCTACTATACCATCTGGTGTAATATTAAGCGAAGTTAGAAGATCGGTCAAAGCAACTTGCATGGCTGCAATTGATATAAACGAATTTAAAATGTTATCAAAACTTTCTTCGGTAGATTTGGTTAAAACATCCACCAAATCAATGCCTTCAGGTCTCAGGGCCTCAGCGCATCTATGAACAGACTTTGCAAAAACCTCAAATTGCATAAGATCCTTTGCCATACTGGCCCACTGACTACCCATGCCACTGTAAATGTACCAAATTGGGCGATTTTCGTCATTAATTTCCACAACCTCCTGTTGCAGAGCACCTTTATTGTCCATGACACAATATCCACGATAATAGTGGAGAGGGATGTTCTTAGAATAGATATCGTTGACTAAATATAAGTATTCATCATCATCTTTATGGTCTGTAGCATCTTCCAACAATTCTTGCACAGACTCGTAAGTACGCCCCGAGCAAACTACCATTTTTGGTGGTCCAACGGTAGGTGTTATGGCCTTGGGCTTCGGATTAGATTTCAAAATAACGTGGGCATTGGCACCGCCAAAGCCAAATGAGTTAATACCTACTATGCCACCATCCCAAAGAAGATTTTTGTCAACCACTTTCAAGCGACCATCGACTAAACCATAGAGATCAGGATTAGGGTTTTTGTAATGCAAATTGGCTGGAATAACACCTTCTTCCATAGCAATCAAAATCTTGGCAATGGAGCAGACACCAGAAGCGGGTTCCGAGTGACCCATATTAGATTTTACGGAGCCAATCAGCAAAGGAGTTTTACGATTCTTACAGAAAAAGTCTGTTATAGAGTTTACTTCTTGGGGATCGCCTACTTTGGTACCAGTGCCGTGAGCTTCGACGTAGACCACATCGTTGGGATCCAAATTGATTTCTTCATAAGTTTCTCTTATCAATCGATTTTGCATTCTACCATCGGGATAAGTGATGCCTTCTTCCTTGTAACCATCAGTATTGGTACGAACGTTCAAAATGGTGGCATAAACACGTTTGGAATTGCATGTCTTTTGCAAAAAGATTACTACGCAGCCATCGGATCTTACATAGCCATTTCCAGATTCATCGAATGCCTTGCACATACCGTCGGGACTCAACATGTTAAGACGTTTAAATTGCAAAGACATGGTTGGCTTCAAAATAATACCTAAGCCAGCTACGACGGCAGAATCACATTTGCCAGCTTTCATATCGGAAAAGGCTTGTTCCAAGGCATACAAAGAACTAGAGCAAGCACTATCAACACTATAGCTGGGACCTTTAAAATCAAAAATGAAAGATACACGATTGGCAAACATAGCGCGAGCACTACCGGTTAACCCATAACCATTTACACGATCTTGATCGGCTGTCCAATATTGTTCAGTTTCTGAAGCCGAAACACCGATGTAGACACCTGTACGCGAACCTCTTACTTCTGAAGGATTTACTCCAGCATCAATAATTGCCTCGTAAGTACACTCCAATAACATTCTCATTTGTGGATCCATGCATTCGGCCTGTTTTTGGTGAACGCTAAAGAATTGTTGATCGAAATGTTCCAAATCTTCATCTTTGATTTTACCCAAACGATCTGGTAGGCCATAAAGTCCCTTTTCCCATCTTCTGGGGTCATCATTCACCATATCCACACCTTCGAATAAGTTGTTTTTAAACTCCTCGATGTTTGAACTTTCTGGCAGACGTCCAGAGAAACCAGTAATAGCAATATCACTGGTAGTTAATACGCCATTTGAACGTGATCCGAAACGTCCCTGTAGGTCATGGGAAACATTGTGTTCAGCATTTTCGTTTATAACATCATCAGCAAAACGGGCAGGCATATTGACAATTTGTTTACTTGCTTGCTCGTTTGAAATAGATTTTTTTGTGTTGGATGCTGTTGATGATGAAATGGTGCTTGTTGTAGTCGTCTCCTCAACTACCAGTACTATCTGGCCGGTTTCGTCGTTTTGTTTTTCTTGTTGGAGATCTTGTATCGTTGGAGTAGAATTTCGCTGCTGTTTGTTGCGTCTCTTTTTGCGACGATTTGCAGATTTTCCTTTATTAGACGATGTTTGCAGAGATGGGGATGATGATGAATTGACGTTATTATGATTATTTCCTGAATGTTGTTGAGTTTGATGAACAGTTTGCAGAGAATGAATCTTATTCTCGGTTTTCAACAGTTTGAAAGAAAGCTGTAATTGAGGTAATAAAACAACGAAAATGTTATATCTAAAAGAATACTTGTTTTTGATAACATAATTATATGTGAGTTTGCATTATATTAAATTAGTTTTAGAATTGGAAATTATTTTTCAATAAAAGATTTAATATATTTATTTTTGCAAGGTAATTTATGAAGTAACAAATAAAAATTAATACATTTAAATACTAAAAGGTTTTCGGATTATTTTCACTAATCGAAGATGTTGGAGAAATGTAACGAAATAAATAAAAACCATTCATCACACCAGTTCATTGTTTGTTTTAATTGCATTAACTAATATCTATGTATGTAAATACATACATATGATAAAAAATTACAAATTAGTTTCAACATGTAAAAATTTAATGAAAAAATAAAATTCTTGACTTATATTTCTGTTGAAAACATGGTTAAATAATTGATATTCTTTCCCATTTAGTATAAACATCAATAAATCCTAAAAACTAACAACCGATCGCTGATGTGAGGTGTAAGTACTCACAACATCTGCTTTTCCGATTGAATATTCTAATGTTCCTCAAACTCTTAGCAATTTGAATTATCATTACTTCAATAAAAACTGAACTTAATCCTAAATAATATTAATTTTTCAAATATACGTTAAAACTGGCCCCCAAATTTTGTATTAAAAACAACTAGACCAAGTTTGGGGCCATTTGTACAAAATTTCGTATAATTTTTCATTTTAAGTTTGAAAATGACCCCTCCCTGAAAAAAGGCCAAAAAAATGGTTCCGAAATAAAATATGAAAAATTGCCCCGAAAATTAAGAAGATATGCCGCCAAAGTTTGTGTTTTCGTGTCTTTGGGGCTATTTTTCAGTTTAGCTTGAGAAAAAAAAATCAGAAATAAAAAAAAAACTGAAAAATTTCCCCAATCTGAAAAATTATTCTAAACCAAAATTTACACCCCAATGAAAAGGGAATCTTTAATAAGCAATGCAGTTTTTTTTGGATATTAATGACAATATTAAGTTATGTACATCAAAATCGTACAAGATACCTATAAAAGTTTGGAGATTTATTTCATTCTTGTTTTGGTGCTTTTTGATAAATTTACTAAATTAATAGCAACCCAAATAAATGGGCGATCGTTCATTTTCTCAAGAGAGAGTTTTTTTTTGGATGTACCTACATCTGTATTTTATTTTCTTATTTTTGATTGCATTTTCCGTGGAGCTCATGAATATACCTTCATACTCACATACATATATATATGTAATTTTCCTATTCAATTACATCAGAGCGCTTCACTCGGTCGTATAACAAAAAAGACATAATAATTTTTAAGCCTTAAGCATCCCATACACGTTTCAATCCAATTGTCAACTGAGTCGGTTGTTGTTCAAATCAAAGCGTGTATGGCTATGTCAATTGATTAGTTTGGCAGTTGTTGTCGAGTTGGTTGAAGAAAAATCAAAAGATTTTGATTTTTCAAGTTGGGTAGCAAGTCTTTCAATTCGATTGTGCTGTGTGTGCTCGAGTCTCTTGATAAGCTGTTAAAATTTATGTGTATAGCATGATGAAATAATACAGGTGATATAATTAGGACAACAAATTCATAGAAATCGAGAAATTTTTGACATAAGGCTGGATAAAAATGCTAGAGCAAATTGACTGTTGAATGAAAATCTATCAATTCAGTTTATGAAGTGTGTGGCCAAGATTCAATTCAATTGAAAGACTCAATTGACAATTTAATTGAAACGTGTATGGGACGCATTAGTATTTTTGGAGTTATGTCCAGATATATGTACATACATACATAGGTACATATGCACATTCATATGTAGATATTTTGTTTGAATCTTCGTGTAATAAACGGGAATTATTGGCATCCCTTACGCGATCGGTCACTTTATAATTAATGTCTTGCTCCAATACTAACAACTGTTCGTTATTAATTTCAAATTCAATTTTTAACCGTATTATTTAATAGATGATAGAAAAGCTATTTCTCTTCAGAGTATCTCTCAGAGTATATTTATTTCTCTTAAATCCTATTTAAAATATAAATTTTAGTTTGATTTTTACGTCTATTTTCCATTACAGATTATTTTATGATTCCATCTTGTTTCTGTTTTTAAAAATCTGGTATTGAAACATTAGTATACATTATGAAAATCAGGTGATTTTTGGGCAAACTTCAGAGTTATAGATTTCTTATATGTACAATGTATGCACATACAAGCAGATATACATACATATGAACGTAAATAATTTCTTTGAGTACGCATATTTCTATTCATATAAAGAGAGCGGTTACTATTGTTGTATCTTTTTTATACATACACTCATACAAACATATGTATGTATGTAGTATCTAAATTGTGTATGGCATGATTTTTAGTTTGTAAAATGATGCCGGTATATCCCAACAAACACAAGATCGAACTATTGAATTATACAAATATATACATACATACGAATTCATACATTTGTACGATACTTTTGCCATATGATACCTACCTATGTACATTATTAGAATTTTTTCCAAATCCAGGACTTTGATATTATAATTCCAGTTCAAAGGATGTTCATTTCAAAATATGTACATATGTGTGTAAATTATTATTTATTGGCAAATTTAAATTTAATCGGACAACGTTCAAATTTGGCCTTCTTTAAGATTAAAAAGAGGGATGGAGGATTCGTTGTTGCAATACTGCAGAAAACGACTAAATTTCATATTGATTTTTTTACTGTTTTCTGCATACAGAATTTGATTTAAGATTTCCTGGTTACTAATTATCTACTCTTATATGTATGTATATAGGTACATACATATGTATGTATGTATTTACATACATGGCGTTGAGATCACAACGGATAAACACAAATGCACACAATATGAACATAGTATATATGTATGTACATATATATGTACATATCTACTTTAAAAAAAATGTATTTACATATGTATGTACATACATACCTACATATTGTTGGATTTTGTTTATGTTTTTGAAATTTCTCTTGAACAACGCTGTGAGAGATAATAAAAAAGTGGCGTGATCAATTTTTTCAAGTTCAATGTGAGTAATGAATACGAAACTCCTTGTAGGTATGAATAATGTGTACATACATATGTACCTACCTACTTATAGTAGTAATAATAAATAAATAAATAATAAATCAATTAAAAAACAAATTTTAAATTTGGTTATTTTTCACAAAATTGTTATTTTCAATAACTTTTTGTATGTAGTACCTACCTTCATACATACATACATACATACATAAGTATGTACTTATATACCTCTATTAGTATGTAAATGTACTAAGTTTTCTTTTCCAAAGCAATGACACCTCTCAGAAAATAATCTACAATTTGTAAAAACTAATAATCTTTAATAACGTAAGCAAACATACTATGTACATACGTAGTATATACGTACATGTATACATATATGTATGTATGTATATACATATATTTATGTACATAGATACATGTGTATATGAATGTAGATACCCTGTAGTAAACTCGGGACGAATTATCTCCAAGTCACCACTTATTTCGACTTGTTTGGTGACTTCTTACTGTTTTTAAACAAGACAAGTCACCAATTTGTCGACTTCTAGTGTCTTCTTGATGATATTGTCAACGATACGTCTACACTTTTTAGTTTGCTTTAACAGGTAGAAATGTACTACATAGTAACTTTCTCGTTCGAATGCTCCACTTGGTCTCATTAGAGCTACGTAATCACTACCTAGTTAACGCTCTTAATGTTTCTAGTGTATTTTCAATGGCAAGTACCTATATCCTAAATGCATACATATAGCACAAAGCATTGTATGGCGATGTACAGAGAGTACTAATTTTGACACATTCACCTGCCAATCAGCACAATTTTACTATCGACATTTCCTGCAGGGTATGTAAGTTCTTGTTTCCACGTATTTACTTACACACTACCTACATACTTACATATGTACCTATATACCTATATATATCCGGGATGAAAGAGTTATCAACATTTATTTTTTTTGTTCAAATCAATTCATACATATGTCTGTCTGTATACATACATACATACATACATATATGTACATATGTATGACAAATTCGCAAAATTTCATAAGTCTGTTATGTACATAGGTGAAGGTATTTAAAAATTATTCACTTAATATTGAATTGTCATTAAGTTTATTTACATAGTACATACTTACATATGTATGTATGTACATACACATGAATGAATAGTAAAATTCTGCGTACCTACCTATTCGAAAAACACAACCCCAAGTTCGACAAATTACGTATCTACTTATACCTATATTGATATTAAATATTTTATATTTTAGCATAGACGTACTACATACCTACACGTGGATGCATACATACATATGCATGTAGACATGTGTACACGTAATACATACATATGAATAATAAATTGAATAAATTAATACATAATTCGTATTTCTATTTTATTTTTGTACAAGTGCCGGCAAATCAGGTGATATTTGTTATATTACGTCACAAATACAATACGAATGAGTAAATTATTAAAGGAATTACCAACAGGCACTTCAGACTTGTGGACTCATCTACATACATATGTAAATATGTATTTTTTATTATTATGCGTGTAGGTAGAAAAATATATTTATCAACAATAGAATCATGCCCAGTGGCCGAAATATGAACACTTGATCCGTAAATGGGTTTGTTTGTAACCGATTTTTACGCAAAATGTATTATTGTAACTAAGTATTGTACCTACATACATATATACATAGGTACATATGTATATAAAGCGTCTAGAGAAAAACACATTTTAAGCCACATACTTCCATATGGTATATACACCCTGAAGGAATCCTGGGGGCAAGTGTCTCCAAGTCACCACTTTTGTCTACAATATTGGTGACTATTAGGCGACATTGTCAATAAAGCGTCTACAAATTTAAATTTGGCTTTGATGACAAAAAAAATTTGTGGTGGCGAAAGATGGCAGATAATGTGTCAGTTAAGGTGAAAAAATATGCATTTTCATTATCGACATCTGCTTTAGAAAAGCACCAAAAGCGTAGACTATAATTTCTTAATTGAACTAGTGAATCAATGGTTCATATGGTCCCAAAAGAACTACCTAGTCAATAGTACCAATGTCAGTATTGGATTTTCAATGACACGCAAATGTTAAATGTCTATAGTAAATAACATTGTCTGGGGTATGATAAGTCACTAGTACTGGTGACAATGTCAGTAGTGAATCAGTACAGTTTCACTATGGACATTTCCTGCAGGGTACCTATTCAAAAAACACAACCCCAAGTTCGACAAATTACGTACTTAAATATTGATATTAAATATTTTATATTTTAGCATAGAAATATGTACTACATACCTACACGTGGATGCATACATATGCATGTAGACATGTGTACACGTAATACAAACATATGAATAATATATTGAATAAATTAATACATAACTCGTAGGTATTTCTATTTTATTTTTGCACTGTATGCCGGCAAATCAGGTGATATTTGTTATATTACGTCACAAATACAATACGAATGAGTAAATTATTAAAGGAATTACCAACAGGCACTTCAGACTTGTGGACTCATCTACATATGTACATATGTATGTAAGTATGTAAATATGTATTTTTTATTATTATGCGTGTAGGTAGAAAAATATATTTATCAACAATAGAATCATGCCCAGTGCCCGAAATATGAACACTTGCTCCGTAAATGGGTTTGTTTGTAACCGATTTTTACGCAAAATGTATTATTGTAACTAAGTATTGTACCTACATACATACATATGTAGGTAGGTACAAACATATGTATGTAAAGTGTCTAGAGAAAAACACATTTTAAGCCACATACTTCCATATGGTATACACAAATATATGTATGTATGTATGTATGTATATACAATGTACATACATATATGTATGTATGTACACAAGAATGATGGAAATATTTTTTTTATTTCTATCATTCTTGATACATACATATGTACATATACATAGGTATATATGTATATATATATATATATATATATATATATATATATATATATATATTTGTATATATATGTATGTACTTATTCAGTCTAATTGTTGTGGTTTAATATGAAAACATTACTCCTGATAATAAATACATATGTATTTGCATAGTCTGTATGTATAGCAATTAAAATAATATTTATCTATGTACATATGTATGTACATATGTACATATGTTGACTGAAGTAGAAAAATGAATTAAACTGTGACATCAATTTGTAAAAATCATCTACATATGTATGTATGTAGGTACATATAAATTTATATACCTACTTAAGACAAATGTATGTATGTACATAAATACATACGTATAAAGAAAAGGTTGTAAAATTAATTCTACAACTACATACATACTTACATACATATGTATTTAGTATGTTTATTAGGGATGGCATACATACACATGTTATATGAAGAAAATCAAGTGTTAGCTGACTTACGCACGTCAAGTTGTAATGATAAATTTCTGTGTTATTGATTGATCTGAGAGAATAGGGAAGTCCAGTAGGGGTTAAATAATATTATTTTTTGTTAAAAGGCTTAAGCGTTTTTCACTTTTTCGAGGTCAAAGAATAATTAAAATTATTCTTAAATAAAGGAAATTAAAAAAATATTCATTTTGAATTCAAAACATTAACTAAAGCAAATTAAAAGAATTTTTTGAGCCACTTAAAGTGCTTACATACTTATTAGTTTTTTTCTCCTATCAATTTAAAAAGATTCTGCTTAGATTTTAAGGGATAGGATTGGAAGTTCAAACGAGGATCGAAATAAAGCGCTTACATACATATTTATTTGTTCCCATATACATATATACATATGAATATGTATGTACTATCAAAAATGAATTTACAAAAGATAATTTTGTGTTACTTATGAGGGTAGAAATTAAAAAATGCGTTCAAATATACATGTCCTTATTTTCTGTTATTATATTATGAATCAAGTTTAGAAGAAACTCAATAAGAGTTTTATATTACCGAGTGAACATACGTTTGGAACGTGATTGATAGACACAAATCGTACGATCGCACCAAACTATTAACGAATCTTTTGTTTGTGCTTTTTTTCTTTTTGCCCGTACTAATATTTTTCTATTCATTCATACATACACGCTTTTTTCATATTTCTTATTTAAATTAGAAATCGAGTGTTTGTTTATTTTTGAGAGTTTAATATTTAAACAGATTATCGTATAGATAGTGAGCAAATTGAGAGATATTTTTTAATTATGAGTAGTAATTTGGTGTTTTTTTTAAAAAAAAAAGATCGTATGATTTTTAAATTCATAAACAAAATTAAAAGACTTGTATACAAAAATAACACAATAAAACTAGAGTTCAATACCTTACTGTTGGCTTCTCCACTTTCCGTTTGTATTTTGCTTTTATAATACAAACGAAAAAAAATATTGTACATACCTACCTACATTTTCATAATCTAAGTATCTTTTAAGCATTACTTTTAAAAATCACGCCATCCAAGTTAATATTTAAATAATTATTTCTTGAGAATTTACTGAAAACTTTTCTTAAAAATTATTTCTTCATTGTTAGAGGAGGAAAATCGAAAATATTTTTATAAAAAAACTAAGAAATATTTTAGTATTTTCGATTATTGATTGCTTTATTTTAGATGTTCGTCCTCTAACAATGAACAAATAATTTATAAGAAAAGTTTCCATTACTTCTAATGTTTTTTTCATTTAAAGTTATTTAATAATTTAGCTATAAAAATTTCTATGGTATCATTTCTCCATAAACAACTTGTTTTTAATTAATGAAGTCCCATTAACTAAATATCAATTATAGAAAATAATATACATATGTAAATGAAACCTTAAAAAGTGGATGTACATATATATTTAAGTACTATACATAAAAGAAAGACAAATGAGAGTTCATTATGACAATAAAAATAATAAAATGAATCCAAAAAGGATAAAAGAAAATGTTAAATTTCAAATTAAAGTGCTCAAACACAACGCGTAAAATTTTAATATTTTTAAGGAGGAAAATCTCAAATGTTCAAGTGTTACATATAATCGACTATAACGGAATTTTTCCAATTAAAAATTCTGAAAATATGTACCTACATATGTACGTACAGATGTATGTACTTATCTGTATGAGGAGTTATGTAAGTAGGTATTTAAAACTTTCTTCTTACTTATACCTATGTATCCGGTAAAATCCCATGTAAATTTTTTATTAAAATCTATAGGTACATTTATTTGTAAAAGGAGTCTCTAATGATTTACAATTTTATTGATTAAACAAAAACGTACAGACATACATATGTACATAATTGCTTTTATAATAGAATTAAACGTCCTGACATTTTTTACGGGTATAGCAGGACGAGAATTCCCGTTTAATATTTAATAAAACGGCAGGGATCAGACAAATAAAAGTTTTATAAAATTACTTTCACCAGCTGGCATATCCATTTTTTAAACAATTATGTAGTTTATTAAATAAAATCGAAGATTTAGCAAGGACACACCTAAATGTCAACGTGTCAGTGTTTTATTTTTCAAAGACCTACCTATCACAAATTCACATACACACTTTCTTTCGTTCTCAACATGCAGTTCATGACTGCAACCACAGATGCATACATAGTACATGCAAACGTATATACATGAATGAATACATACCTTAATATCAGGCGACTTTTACAAAAAATTACGTTTTGTTTTTCTTATTGCTGTTGTTGGTAGTCCTTTTTAAAGAGCGTATTTCTTTATAGGTTGGTATCCTTTTTTCGTTAATTGAGCAGTAGAAATTTCTAAAGAGTGCTATACCGTAGGTCCAGTAAAGTAAAGCACAAGTTTAGTTAGTTAAACCAAAATTAAATTCAAAAAGGTGACGTAGGAAGATCCAAAATAAAGTTTCAAGATTTTTAGTTTATATTTTGTTCACTTTATAATTTTTTTTTCGAAATTATCTTCTGTGATTTTTTTTCATTTACTTTGTACTATATCTGTAAGCGGTTTTATGTTAAACACCGTTACTTTCAATATTCCAAAAAAAAGTAGTGTAATCCGTTTTTATTAATTGGAAATTAATTATATTATGTATAGTCCTCAAATTTTCACAAATATGAATGAGTAGTTTTTAGAAAGCTTTCTAAGGTTTTCAAATACAAAACATCTATTTCTTTTCAACTGTCAATGAAGACTAATGTGAAAATGTTGTGTGAGCGCGAATTTAACCCACACAAAAGCAGTCTGAAAAACAGAATGGAATAGAACATTGTCGTGTTATTGTAATAAAATGAAGAAGCTAAGCAGGGGGAAAAATACAAACAAAATCAGTGTGACTGTAGGGCAAAGAAAGTTAAATTTTTTCGACTACAACGCATAAAAATGCATTTAGCATATTAAATTACTTTATTCCATACTCCGTTTCTATTACCCCGTTTATACGCATTTCTTATTTGCAAATAAGACTATTTGCAAAAACTTAACTCACTGTTTATACGCAAATAGCATTCAGAAATATTGTTATATATTATGTAATGACACGCCGTAAATATATAGTCATCTGGTAACATCTCACATCTTATTTGCAAATAGCTTGTTATTTGCAAATAGTTTTCGCAACAATTTAAGTTACAATAAAAAAGTAATACGGCAACGCTTTCCACTCTTATTTGCAAATAAGAAGTGCGTATAAACGGGGTATATATAGTAATAAAGTACTTTATTTTGTTGCGTTGGTCGCCGTACACCCCAACGAAATGGGAGTAGCAACCTTGTTGAAGGGTTGTGTTTGGCCGACCGCATGGGTGAAAGGCAGTCGGTGGGAATAATGATCGTCTTGCTGGTGACGTATTAATGGTATGGTGCGATTATGTGAGGTTATGTCCGGGTTTGCGATCTTTGGTGGATGATTGGGAGTGACTGGGTTGTGTGCTTAGCGGTGTGTTTGGTTTTTCGTGGTATGAATGATGAATATGTTTATATTTGTGGTCTTAAGTGTTTTTATAAGTAATTCGATGTTTTTTTTATTCTTTTAATTAAATGTTAGCTCTTAAGGTAATGTGTGTCTAGTATGAATGTTGAAATATTAATAATGGCTGGCAAGTAGAGTAGTTGTATGAACTGGTATGTTTTGTTTCTATTGTGAATGGTTAACCAGTCATATGCGCATGTTGCCATTTATTTTTATCCACCGAAGTATTTGAGGAGTTGACAAATGAAAATGAATTGATGATATCTGTTAAGCATTGGAAAAGTTAGTATAATGGAAAAGTTAGTTTGATGAAAAAAATTCCTGGAAGAGTATAAGGGGTTCAAACGGAAATGTTAGGGAGAAAAATAGGAGTATAGAAAGAAAAGTTGTGGCGATCAGTCCTAAAGAAAAGTTAAACGGTGGAATTTATAAACTATTGCGATTTTTGCGAACGATAAACAGGACAACTAATAGAACATTTTTTAAAAAAGCCAATAAAGTGGTGGAGACAAGCAGTCCAAGAGGCAAAGGAAAGGTGTTAGCAGCAGTTACAGCCAACTGGTGGAAGAGATACGCTGATCCGGAACCTGTGTAAAAGAAAGAAATAATTTTTGTAAAGAATTTAATGAAAGGTAACCCAAAGATATCTTTTTTTGTTATTGTTAACGGAAAGTGCGGTACCTGAAACAAGGTCGGAAACAGTTAGCGAACATCCTTGTCCAACAATTTGTGTGACCGCTAGCTATAAGTAAAATTCCAAGCAAATTTATAAATTAAAAATTTAATCAATAACAACAACACTGATTGCGAGAATTGAAATATAAAAATCAACGTCCAAATTTTGATAGGGGAAATCGAAACAAGTTTTTTTATATAGAATTTAATAATTTAATTTCCGTTTGTTTTCTTTTTAAATAATATAGTTAATGTTTATTAGTGTAGTGATTGTCGGTGCCTAGATAACAAAAAAGTAAATTATAAAGAGTTTAATTTAATTTTGTCTTGGTGTGCGCAGTGTTCTGTGGCGCAAAGAAAGTAGGGAAAGTCTGTAGGATATTCTCGTCCCAAAGGTCCAAAAGTGAAAGGACAACTAGCCACCTAAGCGAGCTCATTTAGGTAGGATTTAGACAGATACGAGGGCAGTTCGAAAAGTACGGACTTCCCGATATTCAGAGTGTTGCGAATTATAGGCGCGTAATTATTTTTTTTTGTCGTAATAACATAACATTTTTTTTTTGGTATTTAGGCAGCAACAATATTGTTTTAAGTTAGGTTAAGTTTTATTTAATTGCAATTAACTAAAAGTTTAAATTCGGTAATTTTCCTTAAACAAATTTTGATTTTTTTTTGTGTTTTGGTCATAAGACCTTTCGATTTGTGTTTCTTTATATAAAGGCGCTCTAACAGACTCGTTTAACCCAACAGGGGCGATTTAGTTTTTAAGTACATATAGATATAATGAAATTTTAATTGAGATTTTGCATTTTTTCCATTTTTTTTATATAACTTTATTATATTTGGTTTTTTTGTACTTACCGTTATATTTTTTTTTGTATATATATATATATTTATTAATTCCATTTTTATTTATTTATTTATACTTATTTATTTGATTGTTTTTTTTTATAACAACGTAATTATTTACAGTTTTTTCATAAATATTAATTTTGTAGAATAAGTTTTGCTTTTATATAATAAATAATGTGAAGTTAAGTTAGTACAAAACTGAAATGTGTGCGTGCTAAATTTGGTTATTCGGGTGAGGATGAGGTGAGTCAAGCGTCGTGATTTGAGTGTGTGTGGATTTTGGGGGACCAAATAAATAGGTTTGTGGAATGTTCGGTCCCAGGTAGGGAGGGCCAGTAGTGAACGTCCATCTTGTTCACTCTCCCAAATTGTTTCCGTTGTGTTTAGTTTTTTTTTGAGTTTTTAGTTTTTTTTCAGAATTTTAATTGTTCGTGTCTCTGTCGTGTTTGTGGGTTGGAACCTGCCCGAGGATGTCAAGTGTTTATTTTTGTGCGAGCTAGCTGGCATCGCAAGCACGGCGACAAGACGTCACGTAACAATATGGCGCCCAAATAGAAATGAAATTTGTAATAGATTTGTGTGTACAGAAAATCTAAGTACACCGTATCCATAGTTTTTTTTTGTGTTTAGTTTAAATAATAGACCAAAGATTTCCACATTGTACCTGATGCGTTTAGAATTTAATTTTTGTTACCCTATTTCTTTTGAAGATTATAGGACGTAAGCGTAGTTATAAACTAATGTTTACTGAGCAAATTTTGAATTTTGTTATGTGTCAGTCTACTTTAGTGTTTATCTAACAGTTCAATCATCACCGTTAATTGTTAGCTTATGAGTTGTTTTTGTGTTTATGTTAGCCAAAAACATCATATTGGACTTTTAAATAGTGATAATATTATATTTTTTTTTGTATTAGTTTCAGCTTGAGTTCTAAAGGTGTAGGAAATTTTTGTTAGAAAAAACCGTTCTGCATAGTGATCAGAAGCCTGAGTTGTTTTTTTTTATAGAAATCCACTACACAGTTGGATGTGAAATACCCGATTGAAAAAAGGGTGAAGCGATGTTTTAGGTCCGGTTCCTAAAACTAGAGATTTAGTATCCGCACTGAGCAGAGACTTGGCGGCGTGTAATACTTAGAATCAGATATTTTGGTTCCAGTATTAGCCTTGAAACATCTGCATTGCACTTGCTTAATTTTTTTTAGGAACGATTTAGGAGACCCTGGTAGGGGTACTTGAAAAAAAAAAAAAAAAAAAAAAAATTTTGTTTTTTTATATAAATAATTTAATAATATAGTAACCATACACACACGACAACTGCTCAAATATCCGAACCCGAAATTCGTAAAAAGTGTTTTTGAAATAGAATAGAAAAAAATATAAACTTATATAAAAAGCATAATTATATTTAACATACATTTTTTTTAACGTTTTTTTTATATATAAATTAATAGTACGAGTAGTAGTCTAATAATTCAGTTAATAATTTATATTTGTTTGATTAAATTATATGTGTTAACATTTTGTCCGGTAGATATAGTGTTAAAGTATTCGGTAGTAATAGTGTTAATTTAAGTAATAACATCTGTTTTCTGTTTTTCTATTTAGTAGGTATATAAGTGTTTTATTTTGTTTACGTATGATTGTTGTGTAGTCATTGAACTTGAAAAGTGTCAGTGTTGCCAAGAAATTTTTTATTTTTATATTCTATTCATCCGATATTATTAGTGGGATTTTAATCAAAGCAAAATTAAATTTTTAATTAATACACAGAAATAGGCTCTTGTATTTATTTTATTGCTTTTCTGGTTTTTGTGAGGAACTATTTTTTTTATATAGCAATTTTTAAAGTTTATGGCCGAACCTTCTGGTAGCCAAAATAAAAAGTTCGAAAGAAAATCATATAGGGCAAAGAGACATCTTGAGCGAAATTTGTCGTTCGATTTAAACCGATCATCGCCGCAGGTAAAGGAAAAATATTCAAGGGACAATAAATCCAATAAAATGGCTACGGGTCCCACGATAAAAGATTTATCAGCAACAATTAATGCTCAAGCCCAAAATCCAGGTGCTGTTCCAAAAACATCCGTGAACAGAAATGATCAAGCTGGACTTTCTCCGTCGGTCAGGGAAATGGTACAGGAAAGCGTGGGTGAAATTAAAGCTAGATTGGACCGAGACATAAATAAATTTGTCGAGGAAAGAATTGGCTACGAAATGAGAAAGGTTAACGAAAACATATCTCAACTTTCCGCAGCCATTAAACTCCTGACCGACAGAGAAATAAATCGCCCAGAAGTAAGAGCACAGGTTGATCAAATGGATGGTAGAAATAGGCCTATACATAACCAACAACAGCATAGATACGATTTTCCTCCGCCACGAGTACCTATTCAGCCTCAGGATTCCTGGAAAATTAGGATCGATAAGTTCGGACTTGAATTTAAAGGCAATCAAGGGGGGCGCGATCAATTATCGATAGAAGAGTTCATTTTTAGATTAGAACATATGCAAAGGCAATACAGTATACCTTGGGAAGAAATTCTACGAGATTTCCATCTGCTCATTTCAGGGACAGTACAACAGTGGTACTGGGCACTCCTTCAAACAACATTTATCACTGACTGGAGCACTCTACGTCTAGCCCTGCTAAATAGATTCAAAACCGTCCGTTCAAATTGGGAACGCATGCAAGAGCTTGTAGAGCGAAAGCAAATGCCAGGTGAATCGATTGATGATTTTTTTCACAGCCTAAACATCTTAAGGGCAAGACTAGAGACCCCAGTCCTAGAAGGGGAGATGGTGAAAATAGCTAAAAGAAATCTGCGTGAGGGAATATCTAGAATTGTTTATCCTATGAGTGTAAGCTCCGTAGAAAACCTACGCATGGAATGCTTAGAAGCGGAAAGAACTTTTTCTCGAAACGTTCCTCGGCCTATTCCACCACAGCCCAATAGAGCCCCAAGATTCGTAAGCGAGGTCATTGTCGATCCAGACGAAAACGAGGCTGAACAAATATCCGAAGTCGCAGAAATTAATACCCCACAAATTTGCTGGAATTGTCAACAAAAAGGACACACTTTTAAGGAATGCCCTTCAACACAAAGGGCATTGTTTTGTTACAAATGTGGCAGACCAAATACAATCACGCCTAAATGTCCTCAGTGTGCACAACACCTGGGAAACTTTGTGAGGGGCGCGGCTATGAACGGGGAGTCGCGGTCCAAAATAGTAGCCCCGAAATAATTGTAGAAAAATCTCCCGAGTTTTCAAAAATCCGACATTTGTTACCAATTGAAATTCGGGAAGAAAATTATCTAAAAGTTCGAAATCGTATTTTTAACAAAATAAACAACACTAACTCCTCGCATCCATCAGATAAAAACAATAACATGATTCAGGTTCAAGCCATGAGTAGTAAACCCATAATAAGGGAGAATTCCAGCACAAATCCCGCAAAATGGCAACACATTTTAAAATTGAGGGCAGATTTTTTAAAACGTAAACGGCAACGTTGTTTATTAGCAGCATCTGTTAAACATTGCTATGTAAATAAAGATCCGAGGCCATACGCGGAAGTTCTTTTAAATGGAAAAGTCTTAAAAGGCCTTTTAGACTCTGGCGCCTCGGTCAGTTTATTAGGGAGAAATTGTAGAAACACTATTAGTGAAATTAAAGCAAAATTTTTTCCAATTTATAGTAACATAAGTACGGCCACAGGTCAGCAGCATAGGGTGTTAGGCAAATGCATGTTAAACGTACAATATCAAGGTAAAAACAAAACGTTAACATTTTATTTATGTCCAGAATTGGAACAAGAACTTTATCTAGGCATAGATTTTTGGCAAGCCTTTAAAGTAGCGCCTCAAATAGTATCGGCCGAAATTAGTTTAGAGCTTGCGCAAAGTTTAAAGAACGAGCAAAGCACTCATAAATTAAATAAACATGTATTAAAACCTGAACAACTAAAAGAATTAGACGCAGTCGTCAGAAAGTTTCCGTCATTCGAGGAAAAAGGTTTAGGCTGTACGCAGTTAGAGAAACATGAAATAAAATTGGTAGCTGGAACAAACCCGGTTAAAGACAAACACTACCCAATTTCTCCTGCGGTACAGTCTATTGTTTATGAAGAATTGGACAACATGTTGCGACTTAATGTTATTGAAGAGAGCAACAGTCCTTGGTCTCATAGGACGACAGTAGTGCGAAAGCCAGGGAAAAATCGTTTCTGTCTTGATGCACGGAAATTAAACGCGGTCACGGTAAAAGACGCGTATCCGTTGCAAAATATAGACGGAATCCTGAGTCGCATAGATCAAACGCATTACATAAGCAGCGTCGACCTGAAGTATGCCTTCTGGCAAATTGAGCTAGAAGAAGAAGCCAAGCCATACACTGCGTTTACAGTGCCAGGTCGACCGCTGTACCAGTTTCGCGTGATGCCGTTTGGTCTATGCAACGCGGCGCAACGTCTATGCCGGCTGATGGACAGAGTGATACCTGCAAGACTAAAATCAAATGTGTTTATTTATTTAGATGATTTGCTCATAATTTCAGAAGATTTTTCAACTCATGTCAAATTGTTAGAACAAGTAGCTGATTGTTTGCAAAAGGCCAACTTAACTATAGGCCTAAAAAAATCCATGTTCTGCTTTAAGGAACTAAAATACCTAGGGTTCATCATAGGAGGCGGTATATTGAGGACTGACCCCGACAAAGTAAGAGCAATTCAACAAATATCGCTGCCAAAATCGCCAAGGGATGTCAGAAGCTTTTTAGGGACCGCAGGCTGGTACAGACGCTTCATAAAAGATTTTGCCTCTATCTCTGCAGCCCTAACAGATACATTAAAAAAAGGTAAAAAGTTTGAAATGACACCTGAAGCGATCGAGGCATTTGAAACGCTCAAAATATCTTTAACAACTGCTCCTGTGCTACGACATCCTGATTTTAGATTGCCATTTTTCATCCAAGGTGACGCGTCTGAATACGGAGTCGGAGCTGTTTTGTTTCAGAAAAATTCGGCGGGTGAAGAAAACCCCATCGCATTTTATAGCCAGAAACTTACGGCATGTCAAAAAAATTATTCTGTCACCGAAAAAGAGTGCCTTGCAGCTGTATTGGCAGTAAAACGATTCAGGCCTTATGTAGAAATGATGAATTTCACAGTCATAACAGACCATGCGAGTTTGAAATGGCTGATGACATTAAAAGATCTAAGTGGACGCCTAGCCAGGTGGTCACTACAGCTGCAGGCCTACGATTTTGTGATCGAACACCGTAAAGGGGCAGAAAATATAGTGGCGGACATGCTTTCACGCAATCCAATTGAAGTGGCCGAAATATTTGACGAAAATTTTTTTGATTTTGAAACAACAGCTTTCGAATCCGAAGACTATTTAGAATTGGTCAAAAATGTTGAACAAAATCAGGCAAAATTGCCTGACTTGCGTATTGAGGACAATAAAATATTTAAAAAAACTATTTTTGAGGGTGAAAATGATTTAGCCGAATCAGTGTGGAAGTTATGGGTTCCACAAGATATTACATATGTCTTAATAGAGAAAGCTCATGACTGCACTACAGCAGCCCATGGTGGCATGCGAAAAACATTAGATAGGCTAAAACGTTTTTATTATTGGCCAAAGATGGCTACACAAGTCCAATATTACGTCAGAAACTGTAAGACTTGCAAAGAGACTAAGTCAGTCAATCAATATACAATGCCAACTATAGGGGCTGAAGTTCAAACAGACATACCATTCCAGAAAATATACGTAGATTTTTTAGGTAAATACCCGCGATCGAAAACCGGAAACGCTTACATTTTTATTGTGGTAGACCATTTTTCGAAATTTTGTTTTTTGAAAGCCATGAAAGAAGCAACGGCTAAAAATGTGGTACAATTCCTAGTACAGGAAGTGTTTCAAAAGTTTGGAGTACCGGAAGTGCTTCATAGCGACAATGGGCAACAATTCATTTCCGCAACGTTTACGGAAATGATAAATGCTTACGACATAAAACACCTAAAAACTGCTTTTTACTCGCCTCAGTCTAATGCGGCTGAACGGGTAAATCAATCCGTTTTAGCTGCTATAAGGGCCTATCTAGAAAATGATCACAGAGATTGGGATTTATACCTCCCTGAAATAGAATGTGCGTTGCGCACCTCCGTACACGCTGCTACAGGAGTCAGTCCATTTTTTGCCTTGTTCGGACACAATATTTACTCTAATGGAGCAGACTACAGGTTGGCCAGAAAGCTAAAATCAATGTCAGAACATCAGATGGTAAATCTCGACCGAAAAGATAAGCTCAGTTTAATTCGCAAAAAAATCAAAAGCAATCTGACACAAGCCTATGAGAAAAGTGCACGCAGGTACAACGATAGAGCGCGAGTAGTAAAGTTTAGTCCTGGACAAGAAGTATACAGGAAAAATTTTGCACTGTCCGATTTCAAAAACAACATAAATGCGAAATTTTGTCGCAAATATTTAAAATGCCGCATAAAGAAAACAATTGGTAACAATATGTACGAGTTGGAGACACTCCAAGGGAAGCCAATTGGAATCTTTCATGCGAAAGATATTAAAATGTGAAACAGAGTGCAATAATTTTTCCATCTGTGATACTTAGGTTAGTAAATTATAGTAGGTCTGTGATATTAGGGTAAGATACAATATAGACTAAGTTTATGCTCGTGTCTGTCCCGTTTTATCTTACAAACCTGACTTCTTTTACAGATAATGAACTTTAGAACTAAGTGTCGAATAACTTGTCCACTAAGCTCAATAAATCCATTTTTTTAAATAAAACAAGATTGGATTAGTAATATAAATACGATTTTAATGTAAATAGGGGTTGTACAATAATATAAAAAAAAAAAAAAAAAAGGGGGTAGTAAAACAAGAAAACTCACTAACCAAAATAACTGCATTCACCACACATCGAATAGAGAAACCCTAATGATAAAAATAAAAACGTAAATAAAAACATATATTCGTATACATCAACCTAAAAGTACTTACCTAGGTTAAGTTTTGCCCGGCTGGAGACATTCAGGGTGTGGGAGTTCCCCACGTTGGGTCTGATCTAGGCTACCCGCACACCGTTTCCTCCGGCGTGAACTTGGAGCCACCGGAGTATTGTTGCGTTGGTCGCCGTACACCCCAACGAAATGGGAGTAGCAACCTTGTTGAAGGGTTGTGTTTGGCCGACCGCATGGGTGAAAGGCAGTCGGTGGGAATAATGATCGTCTTGCTGGTGACGTATTAATGGTATGGTGCGATTATGTGAGGTTATGTCCGGGTTTGCGATCTTTGGTGGATGATTGGGAGTGACTGGGTTGTGTGCTTAGCGGTGTGTTTGGTTTTTCGTGGTATGAATGATGAATATGTTTATATTTGTGGTCTTAAGTGTTTTTATAAGTAATTCGATGTTTTTTTTATTCTTTTAATTAAATGTTAGCTCTTAAGGTAATGTGTGTCTAGTATGAATGTTGAAATATTAATAATGGCTGGCAAGTAGAGTAGTTGTATGAACTGGTATGTTTTGTTTCTATTGTGAATGGTTAACCAGTCATATGCGCATGTTGCCATTTATTTTTATCCACCGAAGTATTTGAGGAGTTGACAAATGAAAATGAATTGATGATATCTGTTAAGCATTGGAAAAGTTAGTATAATGGAAAAGTTAGTTTGATGAAAAAAATTCCTGGAAGAGTATAAGGGGTTCAAACGGAAATGTTAGGGAGAAAAATAGGAGTATAGAAAGAAAAGTTGTGGCGATCAGTCCTAAAGAAAAGTTAAACGGTGGAATTTATAAACTATTGCGATTTTTGCGAACGATAAACAGGACAACTAATAGAACATTTTTTAAAAAAGCCAATAAAGTGGTGGAGACAAGCAGTCCAAGAGGCAAAGGAAAGGTGTTAGCAGCAGTTACAGCCAACTGGTGGAAGAGATACGCTGATCCGGAACCTGTGTAAAAGAAAGAAATAATTTTTGTAAAGAATTTAATGAAAGGTAACCCAAAGATATCTTTTTTTGTTATTGTTAACGGAAAGTGCGGTACCTGAAACAAGGTCGGAAACAGTTAGCGAACATCCTTGTCCAACAATTTGTGTGACCGCTAGCTATAAGTAAAATTCCAAGCAAATTTATAAATTAAAAATTTAATCAATAACAACAACACTGATTGCGAGAATTGAAATATAAAAATCAACGTCCAAATTTTGATAGGGGAAATCGAAACAAGTTTTTTTATATAGAATTTAATAATTTAATTTCCGTTTGTTTTCTTTTTAAATAATATAGTTAATGTTTATTAGTGTAGTGATTGTCGGTGCCTAGATAACAAAAAAGTAAATTATAAAGAGTTTAATTTAATTTTGTCTTGGTGTGCGCAGTGTTCTGTGGCGCAAAGAAAGTAGGGAAAGTCTGTAGGATATTCTCGTCCCAAAGGTCCAAAAGTGAAAGGACAACTAGCCACCTAAGCGAGCTCATTTAGGTAGGATTTAGACAGATACGAGGGCAGTTCGAAAAGTACGGACTTCCCGATATTCAGAGTGTTGCGAATTATAGGCGCGTAATTATTTTTTTTTGTCGTAATAACATAACATTTTTTTTTTGGTATTTAGGCAGCAACAATATTGTTTTAAGTTAGGTTAAGTTTTATTTAATTGCAATTAACTAAAAGTTTAAATTCGGTAATTTTCCTTAAACAAATTTTGATTTTTTTTTGTGTTTTGGTCATAAGACCTTTCGATTTGTGTTTCTTTATATAAAGGCGCTCTAACAGACTCGTTTAACCCAACAGGGGCGATTTAGTTTTTAAGTACATATAGATATAATGAAATTTTAATTGAGATTTTGCATTTTTTCCATTTTTTTTATATAACTTTATTATATTTGGTTTTTTTGTACTTACCGTTATATTTTTTTTTGTATATATATATATATTTATTAATTCCATTTTTATTTATTTATTTATACTTATTTATTTGATTGTTTTTTTTTATAACAACGTAATTATTTACAGTTTTTTCATAAATATTAATTTTGTAGAATAAGTTTTGCTTTTATATAATAAATAATGTGAAGTTAAGTTAGTACAAAACTGAAATGTGTGCGTGCTAAATTTGGTTATTCGGGTGAGGATGAGGTGAGTCAAGCGTCGTGATTTGAGTGTGTGTGGATTTTGGGGGACCAAATAAATAGGTTTGTGGAATGTTCGGTCCCAGGTAGGGAGGGCCAGTAGTGAACGTCCATCTTGTTCACTCTCCCAAATTGTTTCCGTTGTGTTTAGTTTTTTTTTGAGTTTTTAGTTTTTTTTCAGAATTTTAATTGTTCGTGTCTCTGTCGTGTTTGTGGGTTGGAACCTGCCCGAGGATGTCAAGTGTTTATTTTTGTGCGAGCTAGCTGGCATCGCAAGCACGGCGACAAGACGTCACGTAACAATTTCCAGTTTTATACAGTCCTACATATCGTTTAATGAACAGAGTACTCTCATATTTAGAAGGTAGCAGAGAGTTATTTCTCATGCAAATCTTATGTTATCTGGATGCGCCGGATTTATAAACATATGTTGTAGGTTTCTTCGAATTGGCTTTAACTTTTGAAATATACCGCTGTTTCCAAAAAGAAAACTGCTTTAAAACAGTTAGCACTCTTCAATTAATTAAAAAACTGAAATTTGTGTAACCCCTTATAAATATAAAGAAAACCCAATTTATAATATATATACATACTTATGTATATTCAACAATAAATGTACTAAATGTGACAGCGGGAAGAAAAACATGGTGACAGCACTAGGAAAATTAAAGCAAAAAAAAATCTGTCAAAATTTCGTTTTCCATGTCACCGCCATTTATTTTTTAAAATCACCATTATCTATTGTCTTAAAATGTGAACGGTCACACCGAATGGAATAAAAAATAGTTACAACAGATGATGTGATGTTAAAATTAAACACAACAAACACCGTCACGATATAGAATGTACTAACATCAGGCGACATTATAGCAGTGCTGCCATCCTCAACACAATAAGCAGAGAGACGGGTAAATTTTGTGTTCGTGGAGTTGACAAATAGTTTTGTAGCTTAGTTTCGTCGGCCAATAAATGCGACTCATTATAGGCTAACAGCCGTATTCATAAAAATTTATTTCAGATTTATTGGCGGTTTATCAGCCAAAATTGTTAAAGTTGTATTCATAAACGAAAAAATTTTATTAAACCTTTAGTAAACCATCAGTAAAGTCAAAAAATTTATTGTTGGATTTGCCCTTCTTTAAACCAAAAATAAAGTGACATTTTGCATTATATTCAAGTAAATATGTATAAAATATGGTGACATACATACATATATGTATGTATATAAGTGTGTAGATATGTAGCATGTATTAATAATATTTACCATGTTTTCCATTTCATTTTCTGAAAGTTCTTGTTTGTTATTAGTTGCATCCATTTTAATTACATAAATTATAAATACATATGTATGTACGTTTACTTGAAGCACAAATCAAAGAAATAAAATAAAATTCTGACGAATTATAGCAGTGATGTAAATTAAAGGTAAACAAACTCATTATTCGGTTACCTTTGCTACCGTATATCACAAAAATTGATAAATGGTAACAGTTTCTTTATTGATTTTCATTTAAAATTGTTCGCAAACTCATTTTTTATGTTTCTTATTTTGCAAACATATATTTTTCATTAAATTTTTTAAATAATTTATAGAAAACCTGATATCTACTTGATTATCGGGTTTAGCAAACAGTGGTTTAAAGCATCACTAAGAACTAAATGACAACCACATAAAAAGAGAGTTGCCATACATTCACATAAAGTCGCTACAATCGTTCAACAGCAATAAAACTGATATTGTTCCATTATGCATACCAATTTTTATTAATCATTAATAAAACGAAAAGTCTACGATAGCTATTGTACTCTATAAACCTACAATAATATTTTTTTATGAATACGGCCGTAAAAGTTGTATTTTCGCAACAGCAGCAGTGTAGCCAGGTAAATATTGTCTAATGTCCCCAAATTAAAGAGAATTGTCCCCAAAAATCCCCATTTTAAAACTGGAAATCCCCAATTTTGTCCCCAATAAAGATATGTATATTAAACATCATAAAAAATATTTTTTTACTAATTTTATTACATACATTTATTTAAGTTAATGCATTCGTATGTGCTCAATGGAACTTTTGAATCCATAGAATATTTTAAAATTCCATACACGGAATCAAATTTATTTTTTTTTCTATGCTTTCGAGTTGTAAATTTATAAATAACTCAAAATTTTCCATACTCTCAGTGAATATTTTAAGCATTTATTTTGCTAGTACAGTTAAATAATCTAAAAAAATTTGTTTCAACCCCTTTTGTCTCTAATTCCTTTGAACATTCTATGTCAACATCAATTTTAGCAACAACCAAATTACTTTCCTTATCGTCAATTAGTATATCCATTTTGGCAATATCGAATTCAATTAATTCTGGTTTTAAAAATTTTGAACAAATTGTTATAAAAACCAACATCATCAATACCATCGCCTGGAAATAATCGAAATATGGAGAAGAAAAATGCCAAGATACATAAACATATATGTATGTAAATATATGTATGAAAGAAATGGTAAAATAAAGCAAAATTTATAATAGGTATACTGAAACTGAAAAATCCCCAAATCCCTCCCCACAATAATCTGTCCACAAAAACCAGATAAAATCCCCAATTTAGGGAGAAATCCCTACACCTGGCTACACTGAAGAGCAGAAACAAAAACGTTCTCTTATGAAAATAAAAGAGATTTTGGAAATTTTTAAAGAGGAATGGATAAATTGAAACATCTCCAAATAATAAGAATTAGTGAAAGATGTAGAGATGGTCTCTTGCGGTTTCTAATTATTAGTTTTGGATTTATAGATTACTGCAGCAGGAAATGTGTGTTGATTCAATAACCAGTTTTTATAAACAAAATGTTTTTAATGGGATATGTTTTATCGAAATAGTAAATAGGTAAATATGTTTAATATTAATCAGTTTGTTTATATACTTATGTATATACATACATACATATGTATATATGAATATGGATGTGTATAATTAAGGATTTGTAGGTACATATGTATGTAGGTATACAAAGTTAAGTTAAATTGTTTCATTATGATAATGGAAAATTTTTACATACATACGTGTATAAATAAACATATGCACATACTTATTTACATACATATAAAAATGTACTATTAATACATAAATACATACATACATACATAGTTATTTCTGTTCATAGAAAATGTGGGAACAAATGCACTTCAGTGAAGTTGGCCTAAACAAAATAAAAATTAGCCTATTAGTTATGGGCCTTTGAAGTTTTCATATACGAGTAAAAAGGAATAACCAATACATTTCTTAATGAATTCGGTCAAAAACAAAAACAATATTGTAAAAAATTAAAAATAAGAAGAAAATATTAAACAAAAAAAATGGTGACGATCCTTATTTAAAGAGTTATGTGCATTTGAAGATTTTATATAAAACTGGTTATACACTATATTTGTCTGCATAGCCGGCCTTTGGCCGCGCTTAATGATTTTCTCCACCATGGTGTTTCCTGACGCGGCGGTATATAGAATAGATGTTCTGCATAGCCGGCCTCCGGCCGGGCTTACTGATTTTCTCCACCATGGTATTTCCCGACACGGCGGTATATGGAATAGATTTTCTGCATAGCTGGACTTTGGCCGCGCTTAATGATTTTCTCCACCATGGTGTTTCCCGACGCGGCGGTATATAGAACAGATGTTTTGCATAGCCGGCCTCCGGCCGGGCTTAATAATTTACACCCAAACAATGATATAGAAAATATAATATTTAGATTTAGCAGATTGTTCGCTGGAAAAAGTCTCACAGCAATTCACACTAATTTATTATATATTAATATAACTACAATAAAAACAATATTTTTTTTAAATATCACTTAAATCTTTGGTATTTTAATAAATCCATTAAAATCTAGTCAAAAGCTTTCAAACGAAACCAAAATTTGCCTTATACGTTGAAAAATGCAAAGGGAAATTGCACATATATATGAAAACTTCAAAGGCCCATAACTCGGAAAATATGGGTTGCCGCCAACTTTTTATTTTCTTCTTATTTTTCAATTTTCTATCACATATGCTAATTTTTATTTTGTTTGCGCCAACTTAACTAAAGAACATTTAAGCCAAAATATGTATGTATACTTGCCCTAAAATAGCGGGAAAAAGTACCTGTTCACTACATACCTGCATATGTACATACATACATGTGTACATATACCTGATATTCATACATATACATACATATGCATACCCTACTAGCATTTGGAAGATTGTTTTATCAAAAATCTTTTGACCATTAAAAACTGATTAATCACTTGCACGCTTGAAAAAAGACTCGGAAATGATTCGTGTTTATGCTTAAAAAGTAATTGATTGAAAATACAATATCAACACATATTGCAATCGAAAATGGATCTTTTTTTACACACTATACAAAATTTACGACGAATTATAAACACCACTACCTATTATTATTACTTTTTTTTTATAAATTCAATTTCTTTTTTAGTGCTTTTTTTAACTAAACATTTTTATATTATTATTTATTATATAATTTAATAATGATTTAATTTATGTATATAATTTTAATAAACTGAAGTAATTTAAATTGAAAAATATTTCTTTTTGTAATCGATTACAAATATGACTGATAAAAGAGTCAAAAAAGACTCGCAAACGATCAGAAATACGATAAAAAAACGACTCATAAATGATTCGCAAACGATTAGAAATAGGAAAATGACCCGAAAAAGACTCGCAAATCATTAAAAATATGAGTCATAAATGAGTCGAAACTGATCAGAAAAGCGGGTAATAAAAGACTCCTCAAGAAGAGTCGAGGGTAGGGTACCATTTTTTCCCGAGAAAACAAACATTTATGATCAGAAAATGAGCTCATATATGCTTATTTTAATCGCGCAGAGGAGTCATAAATGACTCGAATATGATGAATTTTTTCATAAATTGCTTGCAGGGTATGTATGTATATGTACATATGTATGTACTTTGCTTTGTATTAAACGAAAAAAACTTTCAATAAACTTTTGGATTTTCTTGTCTTTTTTTAATTTTAAATTTAATTTGCTTCAGACCGATAAAATTTTATTTTTAAATTTCTATTAATTATTATTAAAATTTTTTTGTAAGATATTTTAAAATGGCAAATTTAAGAAAGGATACCATGGGCTCTTTATTATTACCATATATATTGGAGACGCTAAACCAAAAGCCAGAATTGTGTGAGAACTTTTTATATATACATACATATGTACATACTTTCATTCATACACATGTAAATTACTTGTATTTTAAAACTCAGGTGATACTTATGACAATGTTTGTGAACAAATTGAATATATTTTGTCATCAGAAAATCCTAAAGAGCGCTATCAAAATATTGAACAGAACATTCGAAACGCTTTAGAAGTTGGCCAAAATCTGGGTATTTTAGTACTAACAAATGATCTAATACGAATTCCTTTTAAATACAATAAAGAACCTAAGAGTCCTAAAGCAGAGCTAATTTCAAAAAAGGTATGTATATATACATATGTATATATTTATTTTTGTTGTTTTCTTAAAAGTTGAAAAAAATTAAAAAATATTCTATGCAACAGAATTTCCCAAAAGGACCATCAGGTTTGCAGAAGGTAATAATTTTTTTATTTAACTTGTTAAAATAACTGAATTGTTTTTTTTTTTGATAACAGGGAGTGCAAACCATGTTGACAGCACGTCAACGTAAATTGTTGACCCAACGAAGACGAACACTTGGCGTTCGCCCACAAAGAAAAATCCCTCGTCGTGGTCGTACCAGTAGTCGTAGCTCACGCCGGCAGTCAGGATCCCAACATCTTTAAGATTTTTCTTTTTGTTTAAATTGTTGTCGCAAAATTTACGTAATAAAAATTGTAATTTCTGTATAAACTAACGATTTTTTTCTGAGAGTATTTATTTTCTGGATATACGATTAGTAGCTATGTCTAGAATATCTGTTTTTTATGGCTTCAAACACATGTAAAACTTAAATCGATTTTAAATACCCAAGGTTGGTTATAAAAATTGAAGTATGTATTAGAAGTCAATTTCGTAATTAAATAGCATTTAAAGATAATTCCACCATACTCATGATTTATAGATTTCTTTTTTATTTAATGCATCTAAAAACAATTCAATTTTCTCTTTAATTGCAATATTAAATTTAAAGAGAAATTGATTTTACATTAGTCTGGGTTTTTTGCCTTCACTAAAGTGATTTCAACATTTTAAATTATGTAAATCACTACCAGGTAAGTAATGGAAATTGTTTTCGAATTCAAATCGACACAAAAGGGCAGAAATTTGTAATGCTCACTTCAATATCGTTTTCTTATCGAAAAAGAAGAATGCGCAGCTAAGGGCGGAGACGCCAAAGGCAACTGATTTTAATACATTTTTTGAGAATTTGTCTGTGTTTTTATAAAATATGAATTTTGCCAATAGCCTTGTTAAATTTTAGGGCAAAAAAATATTTTTTAATTATCTGAATATTTTGTTATGCGAATCAATGTTACTACATAAAACATTAGTTCACACGAAATATTTATTTCATTATATTAAAAAATTATAAGTTGCATGTTTTTGTTAGAAAAAGGCTATAACTCCTAAACGGCTTGAGCTATTTGAATGAACTCTTCACCATATGTTAGAGTTGGACGTTGGCTACATGATGGTGAAATTTTGGCCCGCCTGGCCAAATTTTTGAAAATTTGTCGTTTTGTTCTATTTAAATTTCATCAAATAAGACGAAATTTGAATATTTTTAACTATTTCAAATAGAGCTTAATTTAGCTGCCGATTTAAAAACTTTTTAAGTATTTCTTTGCGTTAAAATGTATTGAATTAGACAGTAGATTATATGAAAAGAATCGAAATTTTTAACTCGGAATGATTTTAATACAATAATTTCGATTTCAATACGCAAAAATACATTCCACCAAACCATTGTATATACATACATACATACATACATACATACATACATACATACATACATACATACATACATACATACATACATACATACATACATACATATATATGTACATAAATTCACACATTTTTTCAACAATTTTATGAGACCACACCATTCATGAGTGATATTTGTATAAAAAAAATTTATTTCTTTGATAATAATATTTTTATTATTGTTATGTATTATTATTTCTTGCTTGCCAACGGAAAAATCTAATAAAAAAAGAAAGAAATACCTTTAAGAAGTCAAGAAGAAAAAGCATAAGCCATTGAACTTTTGATCTAAGAACTTAATAAAAGCCGATTTGTTGTCAGGAGCAGACAATCTTGAAAAAGTATTTAAAATAGCATAACAATATTGGTATAAAAAGAATCTCATGTACCCTTCATCAAAGTGTAGGGTACAAATTATTTTTTCAACCCCAAGTTTTATAATCAGCCCCATTATGAATAATCATTCCCCTGGAATTTTTATCCTTTGTCCTTTCTCCCGTTATTAATTGAGATTTCCAAAAGGAAAAAAGTAAATTGTATTCTAAATGTAAGGGAAAGGGAAATATACATAATCCTACATACATATGTACATACGTATATACACTAAAATACCGTACAGTTGCCAAAACTTGATCACCACTTGATCCGTAACCGGATTTCTTTGGCAAAATAAAATAACGTGAATGTTTTAGTATACATATGTATGTTTTAAAAAAATTTTGGGGGCAATAACATACTTAAAGGTGTACGACAATAAATCGTATGTCCTATTTATGTATATTGTAAAAGGTTATATACACACGTCGATATAGCTTGTAGAAATTACAAATGGACTGACTACAATGTTATTGCAGTACTCTGCCACGGCTTCGTATATACTATGTATGCATGTACATATCGTTAGCTAAAATGCTAAAACACGTAAATGCACTTTTGGAGAGGGAAGAATTCTTCAAACTGATTTTTGTGATAAAGGTTAGTAAATTCGCTTGGACATGCGTTTCAATATAATTCGCAAGTATTAAATATAGATTTCGATTTTTTTTTAGTTACGTAGTTTTGCATTTCAGCTAACGATATGTTCATAATATGTAGTCATCATCGACTATGTTAATCGCATGTTTAAATTACTTTAAAAACGTAGTTATCATAAATACGTACATACGTATGTACATATATACATACATACACTATCATAGATAAGTTTCCCTACTATTTTAATGAAATGTCATGTAAGGTCATAACTCACTATCGGATATATGTACTATGTATGTAGTTATACGATCTGTCAAACAAATTCGGTGTGGATTTTGTTGTTTTATACCAAAAGATTTTTGTAGGATTAGAGTTACATATTAATGCTGCTATTTTTTGGACAGTGGGACTGCTTTGGTTGCGATTTTTGGAAGTGCGACAGCTAAAGGTGTAAAAACGAAAAGGAAAACTCAAATATGTACATACGTGTCAGTTTCAGTTAAAAGGGATCTACAGGCAAAAAATGAGTTTTGGAGAAAAACGATTTTGAAGTTAACAAGTTAATTTTGAAACGCCTGAACGCTTTTATAACTCGAAACCCGCTATGAGTGGTTTTGGGGTCGCTGATTACGAATCTGGTATTGGATTTTGAAAATTTAAAATGGCGGATCCAATATGGCGGACTATTTTTTTGTAATATTGTAATATCGCAAAAACCTGTAAGTAATGATTTTAAAACAAAGCTGATCAATTAAAACAAAAACCTTATCCAACATTTAGGATTTTTAAAATTTAATACCAGATTCGTAATCGTCGGTCCCGAAAACCCCCGAAGGGTCTATTTTAAAGCTTACTTATGACAAAAGTAATGCAGTTAGAAAACTGCAGTTTGCTGCATTAGAAAGAGCGTATTGTCTATTCTAAGAAGCACCAAAAGAGTAAAAATCGATTTTTTCATCCATAGGTCCCTTTTAACTGAAACTGACACATATATAATTTTAATTATAATTCATTTCATTGCTTGTTTTTAATTTTTGGAGAAATAATTATTAAATGGTAGGAAAACTTTTGGTCAAAACTGTGAATGTGATAAGTGTGGTACGATGCGACGATGCGACGATGATATGATGAGTTTTTAACACAAAATAATATACATACATACCTACTTATGTATTTAAAAATTGTTTATTGTTAATTTTTGTCGCTTTAATCTATTTTTGCTTAGAGTAATCGGCATGATCACGCGACAAGTAGGCAAATAATAATGTTAGAAAAATAAATACCTACATATACAATAAAAATAAAGTGTCCACGATGCACATACTACATGTACAGATGTGTGTACATACATATGTATGTACATATGTAGATTTGTAGAAATGAATAATAACGATTTGATTATTTGAAATTGTTAGAAATTATAAATAAAGTCGTTTTTATATTGAAATTATCGATGTGTTTCTAGATTTTCCATTTTAAAATTTCTTTTAACGAAAAACCTATCTAAGTATATGTACAAATACTTATGTAAGTATGTAAGTATATATAAAACCGAATGTGTGTTTGTTTATTTGTTTGCTTGTTTGTTTGTTCCTTTTAGGAGGCCAAACCCTTGGACCGATCTTCCTGAAATTTTCACAGTATTTAACTGGAACTCTCGGATGAATTATAGGCTATATGAAGTTTTGATTGGACAAAGGGGTGTGGCACCGCCCATAAAACCAAAAATTTAAATCGCCATATTTTGGGCATTTTTTTACCTACGTCGATGATATTTGGTGCATATGGTATTGGCATAATTTGGAAAACGTACCAGGAGAAAAGTGGGTAGGACCACGCCCCTTTTTTAGGAAAATTAAAAATCGCAATATAGTCTTAACTACAGGACCGATCGTCATTAAATTTTCACAATAGGATATACATATGTATAAATACTTTTAATTTTATTTTATAACGAGGGGGTAGCGATGCACACCGGGATAAGCTAGTTTAGTATATAGTATATATATACAAACATATATATGCATAAGTATGTATGTATGTATATACATACATACGTACTTACAATATTAATAATTAAAGTCAGTGTTGAGCAGACATGAGTACGTACATAAGTACATACATACATATGTAAGTATGTACCTACTTATGAATGATTAAAAAAAATATACATTCTTATTATAGAAACAATTGTAAATTTCAGGTATGGTTTTTGATAAATTTAAATTTCTTTTTTGTCGTAAGATGGACAAATAGTGCGTACGTACATATGTACATACATACATACATACATATGTATGTACTTATGTATGTATTATCTATTGTCATAACACAACAATTTTTTCTTTACTTTCGTTGATTGTAATCAAATAGGCAAATATAATTTTCTTTTTCATTAATTATCGAATGTCAGAAAAATCGTCTTTTAGCGTTAAGGGGCGGATATTAACTTGGAATTACATATGTATGTGCCAAAATTACAAAAAAAAAACCAAAGTAGGTACCTACCTATTTGGGCAAAAACATTACACAAAAATATTGAAAACTTCATCACGTTTATTGCGTTAACTTTTTAAACGATCGCGAAAAACTATAAATGCAGTTCCAAACTTATTTCCTTCCCCACACGATATTACCTTGAGAGATATGATGTTTGCAAAAAATGCAAAAAGCTAAACCCTAATATTCTTTGCAAATAAGTATGTATATACATATGTACACATGACATTACCAGGTGGTGTTAATTCTACAACAAATAAAACCTTACAACAAAATTTGCCATATCAGCCCCTGCGCTTGTACATACCTATTTATGTATGTACATATGTAAAATTTTTGACATATTGACCTCCAATATGCAAGAAAAAAGTAGCTCGCTCAGCTGTATTTATTACACAACTTCAATTTAATTTTAATATACATATGTATGTAAGTATGTATGAATGTACATACATATAAGTATACATGTACAATTAAATGAATTATGAATTATCGTTAATTTAGTAGGGTTTTTTTCGATTGCAAATAAACTTGGATGACGTTTAATTAATTACACATTTAACATATCGATGGCATAATATAGAAAATACCTATGTACATATGTATGTATTTAGAAAAAACTGAATAAATACATACATACATATGTACATAGGTGTATTTAAAAGTCGATTAGAAAAAAATACTATAAAACTACACCTCTTTAATATTAAGTCGTCGATATTTTCATTATTATTCTAAAGTTTGTTGCTAATATTAAAAAAAAAATATTTTTTAGTGATAGCTGAATCGAAAGTTATATTTTAAACGATCTTTCTATGGATCATGCAATTCTGAGTAGCCAGTCAACAGAGAACAAAGAATAATAGGGATGTTATAATCAGTTCATTCGTATAAGTATGTACATACTTATGTATGTAAGTCATCAAGATAATTATGTAATTTACAAACAAATTAACAAATATTGTACCCGTAGACATTATTCAAAAATTGTGTTTATTAGTCTAAAGTTCGTATCACACGATACAATGTCTACTTATAAATAGAAAAATAATAAACTCTATGTACTTTGTTGGTAGAAAATTGAATTTTGGAAGTCAAAAGTGCGAAGTATATTCATATACCATGATGCATACATACATACATACTTACATGATATCATGTTTATATACTTTGAAACTATGAACAAAAATTATAAAAATTATTTATTCATATGTATGTACTTATATGTAAGAAAACAAAAAATTAAATCAAACATTTGACAATATGACACCGTCAGTGACTGTACAGTCATAAAATTTTTAAATAAAAGATTTTAGTTTGGTTTCATTTTTGAGAACTTTAAGAAAATTCCTCTCCAATTCCTCTAATTTTTGTTTTATATAATTTTCAAAAATTTACAATACGAGTACACGAATATTTTTAATTTAAATCAAAATTTGACACCTGAAAGATACCCTCCCTCATTAGCGTTTATGTTAATTTCATGTCTTTTTGCTTGTTTCGTCAAAACTTGACAGTTATGAATTAAAAAAAATCTATGTTCGGTTTATGCTCGGCTTTCGGTAATATTTTCGACAAGCATCAAACAATGAAATAAATTTTTGCAGATACATATTATGTAAAATTATTCGATTTTATTCAAATCTTTATTTTGAAATTTGCATTAAATATCAGAAATAATTTAAAAAATTAATTAATTTGTACTACAACTTTTCCCCGCAAATGACCACTCAGAACTTTCTCAAAAGCTGCTGGTAGCTGTTCAAACTTAAAAGTGCTGTCTATGACCGGACTTATCTAAATTTAAAAATAAATGAACAGAATAAATTAAAATAAGAAATACCACATTTTGCAATATACTACATACCTTTTTCCTTTCTGCCAAATTTCTTAAGAACATAATACCCTGAGGGGCAGGGGAAAAGAATCCCCATTTGACTAGACCATTTTGCTTAGAAACTGATTTGAAATTTGTTTCTAAAATACTGCTAACATTTTTAAAAAATCCCACTCCTAATCCAGAATTATCTATATTTTTTAAAAGAGGAGATGAAAATGTGACATACTGCTTATAGTTAAAATTTAATTGCTCAGCGCCTTGGGGTCCCTGACCGCTGCAATCAAGTACCACATCATAAGGAGCGAATGAGCGCAGTTTTTCCATTTCATCGCTATTATTATAGTCAATTACGATATCGGTACCTAGCGATTTAACCATGTCCTTACCATTTTCGCTACACGTTGCTACCACTTGAGCACCTTGAGCCTTTAGCATTTGTATAGCTAGAGAACCAACACTACCTGTTCCGCCAAAAACTAAAATACGTTTTTGACCACCTCCACCATCGGCCAACAGAGCACCACATATGCCACCAATATTCGCTGTAATGTAAAGACCAGACCATGCAGTAAGTCCAGCATATAAAACTGAAGCAGCTTCTTCATCGCTAAGATTTTTGGGAGCTAAGGAAAGCTACAGAGCGACAGTGGATACAAATATTTATTTTGCTTATTTCTATTATAAACCTACGCAACTATTTGTTACTGCCACATATTCGGCATGAGCTCCATTTGTATTTTGTACCGGAATCACTCCCCAAACTCTTTCGCCTAATGGTATATCAACATTCATTCCTTTTTGCACCAGATAACCACTAAATTCTCGACCCAATGTCATTGGAAATTCTATAGAATCGCCCTTACAACGCATGGTATTCAATACAGTAGCACCATAACCATCTAAAATATTTAGGTAATAATTTGAATTTTTTTTATTTATTTGCTTTCTTATTACTTAACATTGCCACATCTATGGGGTTGACTGTTGTGGTGGTTACTCTAACGAGACATTCGTTAGCCTGTTTAAGCTGTGGGACTTTTAATTTGTCGGAAAATTGCAATTCACCTACATCTCCATAGCTGTGTATTTGCCATCCGTGCATTTTTAATTTCGATTTAGGATTTTCATTCTCCCTATTCCTTATGGCACTAAGAGGCTTTTGCTCTTGATTTCCTCCAGTGCTTGTAGTATGAGTTTGGGTTGTATATCGTTTTGCCACTAAGTAATTATAACGACCTAATGTTCTAACGCAACAATTGACTTGCATCTTAATTAATTTACTTTCTCACCAATTATTTTATAATCAAGGAATAAATATGTAATTGTAAAGTTATTTAGTTTGTTTTTATTTTGTTTGGATCAGCTGTTTGGTTTTTTTTATGAGCTGCTGAGTGCCCAAGGTAACCAGAGCCCGAAAAATGAAAAGAGAATTTTAAATATCTTGATACAAAATCATTGCCTTAAAAATAGGTTATAAAAATCAAGGCGAATTCATTATAAAAAAAAAACTTTTTCTGTGAAAAAAATGAACTATTTGCTTAAATAGAAATATAAAGCAAAAATATCCTTAAAACAGCTAAAATTTTAGCATATAAAATTATCACCCATCGTCTAACTCAATCCAATTTTCCAACTGTCAAACACGATATATGAAAAATAAGCTATACATATTTAATGAATAATGATTGACAATTGTCGTCACTGGGAATTGCTTTCCAATTGCCCCTGCGGATAAATTATTGATCTTCCATGGGAACTAGTTGTTAATTATCATACAAATTCGAAAGTTAGTTTTTCAAATGTGTCTCGCAAAATTCTCTCTAACAAAAATTACTTTATATAAAATAAATAAATTTTCGCATAATAAATATAGTACATATTAAAGATTTAGATAGTTCTTGCTAAAATTTTAAATAGATAAATAAAACATTAGTAGTAAGCAGATTTTACAAGTTGTATTAAACTTTAATAATTTTAAATTGGCTATAAACGCAAACAAGTATTTGTATATTAGATATTTTCGATTAAAATACTCATTATAAGTAAATATGTATATCAGTATATTACATACATATGCAACTGTTAACTGTTACATTAGTTAAATAACATAAAAGCATGACGATTTTTAATCAACTTAATGAAATGAAATAAAAAACTTAGAATGAAATAGAATACATATCACATTAAGAAATCTTTAAACATGATGGTGATGACCAACACCCTGTAATGAGGTGAGGTTAGATTCTGAATTCGAAAAGCCCTTCATCGGGGTCGAGTGGCAAACCTCTTCTTCGCTGTCGGTATAAGAGCCAACGGAACGACAATTTCTAAACAACGAATACAAATATATAAAGTAGGAAAATATGTATTAGTAAATAAATACCAACCGTTGTTGATTTGATGTAATAAGTACTGATTGATCTTGTATATCGATTGGATACGAACTTCTTGAGTCTTGTAGGAATTTATCAGTCGTTAACGAAAATACAGGCACATTATGATGAAGATGATGCATCATTGTTGTCGGCGGAATCATATGATTCATATCGACTGATGAATGCGATTTCGATAGAGAACCATCTTCTTCACCATTCTTACCCGACATTTGACTAGACAAATCTATTTCATTTTGACTATCGATGTGATGATCGTAATTATGATTAATATAATTATGACGTTGATAATGCTGAGTGCCATCAATTTCATTGGAATTACTTATTTCATTAATAGTTAAACGCTTAGAGTCTAAAGTTTGTTTGCTAATATATATTTCACAGTTGCTATGTTCGATTTGCTCGAATGCTGCAAATATCTTCTTCAAATTGTCAATGGTGGCTCGCATATCACAACGTTTATCAGCAATTTCAAAACACAATTGAGCAATATTTTGATTCAACAAATTAATTGCATATTTAACTGGTTTCGTAGGTATTGAAGATCGAGTGTAGAGGGGAAATCTATAAAAGTGCAGAATTAAATATTGTGAAAATGTATCAGCATTTTGATAAGAAATAACTAGTGTTTGTTACGTACTCTCTTGATGTATATGAAGGAATATCTTTGATAACATCCATAATACGTGTTCGTGAACCTTCATGTATAATTGGATTTCTGTATAAATATATAAATAAAAGAAAGTACAACTATGGAGGAAAAATCTAGACAAAAGATATATAGTCTAATGTCATCCGTGATATGGTCATACCTTAATGGACGACTTAATACGACTGATATCATTTCGATTAAATGCGCCACATATCCCAATGAAGCACTCAAAGCCATTGGAGCTATATTATCCGATATATGAACACTTTGGGCACTTTGAGAGTCAAAGATATAGCCATCCATCCTGGGAAAGGCTACACCACAAATTGTGTAGTGGCTATAACGATTTCGATCAATAGGATAAATGTCTCTGAGCTCCAAACACAGGGAGAACATTATACGTCTCACATGTTGCGCAACCGACCGCTTGTGTTGGCGTCGTTTCCACTGCTCGTCAAGCGCACGATCTACCTTTAACCTGTCATCTTGCAATTTTATTCGTCGCTCCGATAACAAAGATTGTATTTGGTGCCGTGACGTTGCAGCAGCATTTAGAAGTTCTCTAAGATGTGTAATACGATTCGAATATGTTTCCTGAGCACTTATTAGGAGTCTTCGCCTACTCTTTACTGTCTCTAGTTGCTGTTGAAGCTGTTGGGCTTGTAACAGTTGATGGGGATTAATATGTTGCTGTTCGGCCAGCAGGAGACTAAGAGTGCGACCCATGGAATGATACTGAGAGGCAGATGATGCTGATGCTGAATTTAATGAATTAATTGACGTGGTGCGCGGTTTCCTTAGCAATTGTTCTTTGGTAATACATCTTAAGCTTAATTGTTTAATATCTGCGATAATTTCTACGCTTTCACGTTGTATTTGCAGACGTTGTCTTTGAAGTTGTTGCAATTTCAACAACTTTTTCAGGTCGTAACTGGGTCTTACCTCACAACGTATGCAGTTAAGCTGAACGTAACGTGTCTTTGACATACGCAACAAATCCTTTTGCCAATCAACAGTAACAGGGCTAGAACTACGCGAAACTTGCGGCGAATTTATGGTAAATTCATCGGGAGTGGGTATGCTACACTTTGGCACACTGGCTGAATACCGTTCATAGTTTAAGGCTAATTGTCCTCTTAAGCACTCTGTACTAAAAAGTTCCGGAGATCCAAAATACTCATCATTCATTTGAAATATCAGAGAATTTGCACAGCATTTGATTTCGGTATTTTGTGATAGGGGTATAAGACCAGAAAAATAAACTGCCCATTTAAGGAGCAATGTGTCTGAAGGTTGCGTCAACTTTCGGTATTTAAAGAATTTTGGCGTTAAGGCACTAAAATAAATAACGTTAGAAAGTACCCATATACTAATTGTTTGACAACATACCTCTTAGGTTCCTCAATTTTTGTTCTTCTATGCTGCATACTTTCAACATCATCATCGTAAGCTGCAACTTCTGAGGGCTTTTCATTTTTCATGTTCTTAAAATTTTCAGTCTTTTTAATACAAACCCATATTTTAATACAAACACAATTTGTATTGGACTTTAGAATTTCTGGACATTGTATCTCCGCCCATTTCAAATTTAAATGCTTTCGTAAGGCCAATTTTTCACTCTGATAAAATGGCTCATTTTCTGGATGATCGTGCAGCGTATAATATACCAACGCTTGTGAGCACGTGAAGTCCGAGGATAATATGGAACAGTCATTTATTTCAATATTTACACCTTGAATTCCTTGTAGGTTCCTTAATCTCAATTGCTGCGTACTTAAGGGCAGCCACTCACGACATCTGGGTCTTATGTTCATATTGTTCTTAAATAAAATACTTAAAAAGTAAGAACTGTTATCTTCTAGGCAGACATAATGTATCTTAAAATTATTTATTCAACACTCAGTTTTTTTTATTGCTAAATAATGCAATTTTGCAGTGAATTTTTCATTTGTTTTCTTTTTTTTTAATGAAGTGTCAAAAACCTACTGTGCTACCAGTGCAAATCATATTTTGGATATGGGGATGTTTCGTGATACTGTGGCCGCACAGGTTGCGTTGCCAACATAGTTTTACCGTTATTTTATCGTTAAAAAATGTTAAAAATTAAACATATGCTTTTTAACACTTTGAGCCCCACGTGCCCCACCGGTGGACATTTGTATTTTGACGATTTGGGACAATGTGACCACCCTTGGTCATTGGTGGATTGGTGGTAAATTATGGGACATCGTGACCACCCGTAGTCACAATCCTTGTGTGACATTCCCCTACATTGTGATCACCAGTGGAAACGTTCTGGTGGCCACTTGGGCCCAAGATGTATTTTGACATCATGGGACAACCGGTGGTAACAATAAAAACAAGAAAAAACAACAAAAATACATTTGGTTTATCAAAAATAAATATCACAAAGTCACAATCCAAAAAATCAATAAAACTAACGGCCTATTTCACTATGTCGAAAGAAAATTTCCATATGTTTTCATTCGTATAATTACATTTGAAGCAAAAACAAATTCTAAAACTTTGTTTTTGTATCAAATGTATTTGTACGAATGAAAATAAAATTCAAAATTCTTTCGACATCGTGAAATCGGCAGTAAGTTTGGTCCCAGCTTGTCAACTAAAAAATAATCACTCGTCAGCGCGCGGTCCAACGGTGCAGAAAAAAAAAATGACCACGGGTGGGCACGTGGGGCCACAAAGTGTTAACAAAAACTTCTTAAATTGCAAAAATCAAAGCAAATTCTTAAATTGCATAATATTAATGCAAATCGTAAAATAGTATAATACAAATGTTAATTTAAAAAAAATCGTTTTTCTCTGAATAATTCTGGTAACTTTGTACACAGCTGTAAAGTATTTGCGTTGTTGGGAGAAAATATATCTCTTTTGTTTTGTGCATGTTGACCCATCAAAGAAGAATAACTATTGAATTGTGAAAGACGTTTGTTTTGTTTTAATTACACTACAAGAACGAAAAAATTTAAAATTTTATTAACAAATAATAAAAATGGGCAATCAACAGGCCAAAAAAGCAGAACAACTACCATTTACAGCTGAAGAGCATAAAGTACTGGAACATTCATTTCGCCACACATCAGGAGGCCATACAGAAAAAGTTACCGAAAATAAATTATTGGTAAGTACCTGGATCAATTGACCAAATCAGTAATAGCAAAATACACATGTACATATACTTATTTACAAATGTATGCGTATAAACGAAAATATCGGAAATGTAAGAAGATCCTTAAGTGGAATAAGCAGAATTTATGCAAAATATGCATCGTCAGTAAGTTTTGTTTCTTGAGTATACAACGCAAATCTGCTTCACATGCAGAAATTAAGTTAGAACACAGAAATGTGGGCTTATGAAAATGTCATAAGACAAAAAATTTAATCAATCTAAAAATCATGAATTACCTTGTAAGTATGTACTTATGTACTTGTATATTATTTTAGTGTATGCTAATGTGAGGTAACTGATCGTGCCGGCCAAAGTATTATACAAATTAAAAAAATTGCTTAATACATACATATGTATGTTTATTTATATTCCTAAAGGCAATTGCGTTTTATATACATATGTATGTATATGTACATATTTCATTATCCACCTCATTAAAGGTAATTTCTTTTTATTACCCAAGGCGAATATACTTACATATGTACATAATTATGTATATACTTATATAGATACATATGTATATAGATAGTTAATTCGCCTTGTTATTACCTTAAAATGTTTTTAAAGGTAAATATCTCACTGAACTTAAACTAAATTAATAATAAAATCTGTTTATGCATATTCGTACTTATCAGACATGCATAGTAGTCTACCAATACATGTACCATTGGCCGTGCAGGCTTCATATGTGTTGAAATAAATAAATAAATAAAATAAATAAATAAATAAAAACATATACTTTATACAATTTTTAATAAAAAGATAAAATATTGATTCCTAAGTGAAACGGACAACAAGAAAACTATCAAACAAACAATACATACGAAAAAAAGAACAATTTCTATTTATTAAACCAATTGACAATTATTTAAAGATAGTAGGTATGCACATATTAATGTATGCATTGATAATGTGCTTTACCATAATTACCGTTATATGACTGTTACTACAGGAAAAAAATAAAAAAAAGAATACAAAACTTTTGATTACTGCCTTAATTTCAGATTTGAAAATTTAAAATACATAATACAAAAAAATCTGGCAACGCTATGTCTGAGTAGACATATTTTTATTTTGGCTGATTAATTCTTTTTAAATATTAACTTTTATCCTTAAAAAGAGTGGAAAAAACCACGTAACATCGTTTATATGCTTTTTGGTCAATGGTGTACATGAAAACTCATCATCATTCCTCATATTTTGGAGTCTAGAAAAAATTAAAGAAAAAGAAAATTTTAATTGCTTTTCACTGCTGCTACTGAAACATTGCAAGTGCTTTTTTTTTGTGAAACCGAGGCTACCTGTCGCCATTTTATCTTTTATTTGCTGTTTGCGGTGTTTCTCTTTGAAGTATAATTACTTTATATTTGCAATAAGATGCCTCCTGCCAAGAAAATTTTTAAATGTGGTGTTTGCAAGCTCCAAGTTGGCAACGAGAATAGCATTCAATGTGACATGTGTTCCCAGTGGCTGCATGGTGCCTGTGCTGGTGTTGATGATGACGGCATAGCCCAAATAGCAAAATTGCCGATTGTATCATTTATTTGTGCCAGCTGTAAAACTAATATAAGCACCTCCTCACGGAGTGAAATTGCCTGTTTAAGTAAGAAATTTGATGATCTTCTTGGAAAGTTTAATGAAGTTATAATCAAGGGTAATGATAATAGTGACAATCTATCACGCAAGCTTGATGCTTTTACAAAGGAAATTAAGACTGATCTTGCATCTACCGTAAAAGAATTGAAATCTGATATAAATCATTGCAATAAAGAGATAGCACGGGTTGAATCTACCACACATGAACGAATTTGCAAGCTGGAATTTGAAAATAATTTGCTACACAAAAAAATGAATTCAACTGACGTATTGATAAATGGATTGCCTGACGGTATTGTAAGCATAACAGACGTCGTTGTGAAGCTTGCTCACTTATTAAACTCACAAATTACTTTTCGTGACATTAACCAGGCAATATATATAAATGGCAAGAGATCAGTTCTGGTTAAGTTCAACTGCTTGTCTACCCGCAACAATATCTTATATGAATATTTCAAAAGAATTAAAACTAACCCGTTAAAGGTGTGTGATATAGTATCTGAATCTGACTTTCCACCAAATTTGCTGAATCAACGTGTCTATCTTAATGATCATTACCCTCCAGCTACCGGGAAACTTAATGCTGTATGTCGAAAACTGCGAAGCAAAAAGATTATTTCCAAATATAAACTGATGAACTATTCTTCACCACTGGCTACCGTGACGCTTCTCAATAATGAGACAAAAGACCTTGATATTAAGGGTTGTGAGAAACTGTTGAGTGCCTCGAATACTGATGTCTTCCAGGAATAATGATACTAACTGCGTAAACTCCTGTCTGGTGATATGGTGATATTTATTAGTTTATTCTAAATGATCTCTTTTTAATATTTATACTTAAATACTATCATGTGTGTCCTCACTGGATCACTTCGCACTTGATCGGCGTGAGGGTGTTAGCTTGGAATTTTAAAATTCTCAGTAGAGGTGAGAAACGGTTTGGGGTTCAATTTTAAAAGAATTTGGAAATCTGAATACATCATTAGTAAGTGAATTCCATTAGAAAATATATTTACATTGTTTCCCTTGAATCTGTTCATATTTTGAGTTAATACCATTTTTCTGAAATTTCTTGATGTTACTTTTTGTATTATTTTGAGTTGTGACGCTTTGGTCGAAATTTTAATTAAGTTATTGTATCTTCTTTTTCCAACAAATTGGTATCAACTCAAAATAAAACCAGGTTTACGTAAAGCTATTTGATTATTTACATGATTATTACATTTGTTAAGTTTTTTTACTTCTTTATTATTTTTTTTCTTTTATTTTAATGTTTTTTTCTCTTAATCATTTGTTATTAATAATCAGCCATTTGTATATGGTTATATTTATATATATGGTTATATTTATATATATGGTTATATTTATATATAAAATAGTTATGTACTATTTTAAATTTATTGATTCTGTGCTACCTTTCTACATCGATAAGCTCCCCGCCATATATTTTCTTTTTTATGATGTCTTCAAATAATATTAATCTTGGTCCGGTTGTTAGCGACAGTTCATATCTAAAATCCAAATTGGCGATCTATAAAAATCAGCTAAAAATGGCGCATATGAACTGCGGTAGTATGCGTCCATCCATTACCTCTTCTAAATTTGATATGATCAAACGAATTATAAATGGTTCCTCGGTTGATGTCTTTGCAATTACGGAAACTTGGCTTAACAAGAATACACCAACTAAAGCCTTGGATATCCCGGGATATAAATTTATTAGAAATGATCGCTGTGGTTCCAGAGGTGGAGGGGTAGGAATTTATATCTCGAAAAAACTGAAACATAGAGTAATTTTTAAAACCTCAGTTCCTCAAAAAAGTGAATCAATTTTTGTGGAGCTTCTGTTTGATAGCCGCAAGCTTTTATTTGGAGCTGTTTATTTACCCCCACCTGCGGACATATGTACGTTTGAGGAACTTCACTATGAAACTCTTCTTAATTATTCTAATATAATTGTGTATGGTGATTTCAACCTCAACCTCTTTGATTTTGCAAAGTCTGGCTTAGTGCGCTCAACATGTGAGAGACTTAACCTCGCTATTTGTCATAATTCAATCCCCTCTCACTTTGATGTCCAACATGGCTCCACTTCTCTTATTGACTATATGTTAGTGAGTAGAGATGTATCTGTTAACTTGTCTGGGCAATTTCATTGTCCTCATATAACGCATCATGCTACCATATTTGCTTCGCTTGCACTGTCAGTTACTAACACAGAAACCTTTTTTGAATATAGAGATTTCTCAAACTTAGACTGGTACAATTTAACTTCATTTTTAAATAGTTATGAGTTATCGCCTATTTTCAATGAAACGGATGTTGACAGTAAGTTTAATAACTTTTCATGCCTTATGCAACAACTTCTTTTGTTTGTACCTATGAAGCGCATTTATCATAATACTCATGATGATGTGTGGATGAGGGACAGATCAGTGGTATTTGCCCAGTCATGTCGTGATGCAGCTTTTAGGAGTTATAAGCGATATCCTTCCAGTGTGAATTGGTTGAATTACTGCAAATTACGAAACAAAGCCAAATCTATCATTAGGAAGGAAAAACGGAAATACTATTCAAAAGTATTTAGTGGTTTGGATTCGGCTGGGATGTGGAAGATTCTAAGGAATGGGGGATGTAGTGATTCTGATGATATTGATTTTAATTTTGATGCTGATTCTGTGAATGGTTATTTTGCAAGTGGTCCAGCAGGTAGTGGGAGAATAGATATTGATTTTAATAATCTGAATTTTTCTAACAGTGGTTTCTCCTTTCATTGTGTGGATGAGCAGGAAATTTTATGTGCCCTTAATAAGGTGAAATCAAAATCAACTGGAGTAGATAATATCCCAATTAAGTTTTTGAAATTAATATATCCATACGTTTCTCACATTATATTGCATTTAATTAATACTGTCTTAACAACTTCTATTTTCCCAGCTGCCTGGAAAATTGCAAGAGTGGTACCCATACCCAAATCAAAAAATGTTAGCAGTCCTGACGATTTGAGACCTATTTCAATACTTCCAGCGCTATCCAAAGTGGCGGAACATATTATCAGAGAACAAATGCTCTGTTTTGTGAGAAGTAGTTTATCAGATTGCCAGTATGCTTTTCGTCAAGGTTATAATACTACTTCGCTATTAGCTGACTTGACGGATAATATAAGAAACCACATTAATGATAGAAAGATATGTGTTCTATTATCGCTCGATCTCACAAAAGCTTTTAACTCAATATGCTTCTCTACTTTGGTTACCACGTTGAGAGACACATTTAAATTTGGCCTATCTGCATGTAAACTCATTATGTCATATCTTTCTGGAAGAAAACAATTTGTTGATCTGTATAGTAGTTCTTCTGATTTATTGCCACTCTTTTCTGGTGTGCCGCAGGGGTCTGTTCTGGGCCCATTGCTATTTCTACTATATGTGAATAATTTGCCCACTGTGGTTGATTTTAATTTTTGTATACCCTACTTATTTGCAGATGATATTTTCCTTGTGTTTGGTGGTAATGCTGCGTTTCTTGACGTGTTAGAAGCTAAAATAAATTATAGCCTTCATAACATTACTGAATGGTTGAGTAAACATTCCTTATCAGTGAATCCCCGTAAAACAAAAGCAATGTTGTTTGGAACGACAGGGTCCGCATTTCCAGATCTTAACATATCTATTTGTAATTCCAGTATTGAGTTTATGATTCAGCATAAATGTTTAGGGATAATTATTGATAATCAGCTGAACTTCAAATCCCATTTTGATTGTATTCATAGGAAAATAACCTTTTCACTTCGAAAAATATACTCTTTGAACTTATTTTTCCCGCCTGAAGTTAAGCGAAGAATATCATATGCACTTTTGATGTCTCATATTTTTTATGGTTTAGAAGTTATTTCGGGTACTACTGCTACGAATGTAAAAAAGCTGGAACGTATCGTCAACAGTATTGTAAGATTTGTATATAACGTTCGTAGACGTGAACATATTTCGGCATTTGTGAAAGACTTTCTGGGTTGCAGCTTTTACCAGTTTGTCAAACTTCGTTGCCTTAATTTGTTTTATGGTATTGTTAGAAGTGGCATACCCGCCAAACTGTACAATAAATTCACCTTTTCCCGTTCTAGCCGCAATAAACAGATAGTTATACCCAATATAAGATGTGCATTTTTTGAAAGATCTTTCGTTATTAGGGTGGCGAGATATTGGAATAGTCTTCCCAATGAGCTGCGAGTTTTTTCCCACAGTAATAACGCCTTTCGAATCAAATTGGTAAGACTATTCTCGTTATAGAATTTATATAATAGAATGTAACTGATTTAGACTAGTAAGGTTGTCCTAACATTCACACCGGACTGTAACAATACTTTTACTTTTGTCCTCTTATTAAAGTTAATTGTTATCTAATTATGGCTGGGGGGCCTATAGCTTGTAGATTATACTTACTTACTTACAACATACATACATATGTATATGAATATGCTGTTTATATTCCTACACTTGAATTTAAGAAATAATCAGACTATTTTGTTTTTTACTCTGTAATACGATTATTTGGCCAATAGGCTTTGTATTACTATGTGAATTTGATAAATAAATAAATAAATAAAAATACACTAAAATAGTCTTAAAACTACTTTTTGTTCAGCATATAGAAAAACCATTCTTTACTTAATTTTAAAATATCCCTATAATAGTCAATAAATATGTACTATATGTACATTAGAGTGACACTGAAAATTCGACTTTGGATTTTTTAAAAGTCCGGGCAACGTGTCCTTTTGAGGCCAAAGTTCAAATAATGGCAGACTTCCAAAACGTTCGTATAAAAAGTTTGTATACAGTATTGCTACTGTATTTAAATCATAGCTTGGGAATTTCGATTAGAATTAGAAATCATTACGATTAGAGAAATAATCTAATCATTAGAATTGAATTTCGATAAAAATTTCAGATTACTAATTGATTAGATTAGAAATAATCATAAATCTAATCACAATTAGTGACGATTAGCATTTCTAATCAAATCTAATCAAAAAAATAATTGATTAGATTTCTTGATTATTTTTTATTAAATCCACTAGTTTTGACGTCGTCAGCACCCGTTGAACGACTATTCTCATTTGCAGGCATCATCAATACTCCAAGACGAAATTCATTGTCAGACTTCTCTTTTGAAAAGTTGGTATTAATGAAGTCTAATGTCAATTTTTTTTTTAATTATATATGAGCAGAATCAGCACACATGCACCGCACCGTATGCAATTTTATGCAATATTCAAAAACTGTTACATTATGTAAATATAGCAACAAATGTGATAAATAAATATTTTCTTTTCACAAAAATAGTTAAAAATAGTGGATCTAATCAAATCTAATCAAAAATAATCAAGAAATCTAATGAATTTTTTTTTTGATTAGTTTTGATTAGAAATGCTAATCGTCACTACTTGTAATTGGATTTTTGATTATTTCTAATCTAATCAATTAGTAATCGTCTAAAATGGCTAACTAATCATAATTAATCAATTTTTCAGCACAATTAAAATTTCTAATCCAATTGCTAATCATTAGGATTACTAATCATTATTCCCAAGCTATGATTTAAATCACTTTGATATGCAAAGTTCTGAAACAATGAATCAACTAAAAACCCGATGCCTTGTTTGCTTTCTTACTGCGTTAAAAATACTTGGCGGCGGCATTTTGAAATGGTATACATTGTATTATTATTGAACTGCGGCGTTATGAAATGTCATGCTTTGTTCAAACACAAAGCTATTGACGTTTTGGAAGTCAGCCAATATGAAATCCACTATATATTCATAAAAAATGATATAAAAACTAAACTTTTTTAGCTGTATGAAGTTGCTGATCTTTTCACTATATACATATGCATTTTAGTAGCATATTCTATTGTTTCTAATTAACCCTTTGCGTCACGGAGGCCAAAGACCCCCATTTGTAATACTGATAAAAATTTTTTTTTCAAAACTCTGGTAAAAAATTACTGAAAATACACTGTATTTTGAATTTCTTTTATATATACATATATATATATATATATATATATTAAATCAAAAGACCTATTGCTTAAAGTAAACATTCTAATAAATATAATAGATTTATCGAAAAAAGAAAAAGTAACAAAGGTAATAAGTACCAAAAGTACCAATTTTTTCCCATTTTATTCCTCTAAAAGTACACTATGTTAATGTATAAAAAAATTTGTAAAAAAATTAAAAAGCACCAAAAGTGCCAATTTGTCAGGACCGTTTCACGGGTCTTTTACATTTTCATTCTACACATTTAAAAATAAAGGAGCCACCAGAAAAAATTACCCTTAAACTTTTTTTCTTAGGAAATTTGGTCCACAATTGTCGATAAGAATTTGGCACAATTTATTGCAAATTTTTTATTCACTGAAACGGCTACACAACAACAAAAACAACAACTTCAGTCTAGAAGAGTTGGCACAATAGCATTTAGAAGATATGCTGAACCATATTACATTGTCGAACGAGGATCTATAGATGAACAAGTCCATTTTATACATTTATCCTTGGGTGGAAAATCTGATGATGAAATTGATTTAAAACAACTTGAAATGGTATTCTGCATAATTTTCGGTTCTGTCACAAAATTTCTTTTTTCATTTAATTTTTTAAAAATGTGTATACGAAGAAAAATAGAAGAAATTAAACTTTTGAAATACATGTATGAAATTGCTAAAATGTTGAATAAAAAAAATAATTTAAGTTTTTCAAAATGAATTTCATCTCAAAAAGAATGTGTGGCAGATCCATTAATTTTAATATTTTTTTATATACTTATGTATAAACAAATCGTAATTATTTAAAATTTTCAGTATATAACTTCAGTTTTATTAAGTTATTTACACATAATGAAGGAGGAGAATTCACCGGAATACGAATCATGGATAAAATTTGGTTTTCACTGTAATGATCGTTCAGCACAGTGTTTCGCTAAAGGTTTAATACGTCTAGTGGGCAAAGAAACGGAGCCAGAGTCCACAACAATGCAAGCTTTACAAAAATGGTTGCAAATAAATCCGACTTTTCTTATAATATGGCGTAATGTTTTCTCATATCTCTATAATCATAATAATGGCAAAAATGGAAAATTAGGAACGAAACAAGTAGCACAACAAATATTGCCTATACAGGAAGGTAAGTTCAAAATAAACTATGAAATCTTTAAATATGTAAACCAAGCTAGTTCAAAAATTGATTTAATAAGTTATAACACAACTATTCTGTTAAATATGTAATATATATACATACATACATGCATAAATATAAACCCACCTAATTGCAGGCTTACCAACCGGAACAAATTACTCGCCCATATTGGATATACCACATGTTATTTATATTAACAGCAATATGCCCAGTGACTTAAGAAACAAATGGCGTTTTTTGTTTTCTTCGAAAATTATGGGCCAAAGTTTTTCCACTATGTTGGGTAAACTGCTTAAACAAGGTCCTACTCTTTTGGTTGTAGAAGATGAAGATCATTATATGTTTGCTGGGTATGCACCAGAGTCCTGGTCTCTGGGACCGAATTTTCTGGGTGATGATAGTGCCATGTTATTTACTCTAAGTCCGGCTATGCGTTGTTTTAACGCCACGAGCTATAATAATCATTATCAGTATTTGAATTTAAATCAACAGACTTTGCCAAATGGTTTGGTAAGTACAAATCCCTGCTATTTTTATTTTATTTTCAAATTAATCTCTTGCAAATAAGAAAAGAACATTAAGTGCTTTTTACACCAACCAGATACGGGGTAAAAAATTGTATGAGAATTACTCTACTCTTCGGGTGGTTTTCATATGGGGTTTCTAAACCAGGCTGGTTTATATAAACAGTTTTGTAACATATCGCTCCTTTATTGCAACATAGTCATATCTCATATGATATGAGATATGAGAATATGACTATGTTGCAATAAAGGAGCGATATGAGCTTTTCTTTTGTGGAGGTTTTTATTAAAAATTATGATTTTAAAAATTTCAATTACTTAGTTTTTAAATGGTCACAAAAGCGCATTAAGTTACAACTTACCTTTAATATTGCTTGCGTTTTTTTGTTTTGTGCTTTTTTCGTTCACTTTTTACGTTTCTAAACAATAAAATTATCATCGTGCTAAATAGGGTATGGGTGGACAGTTTAATTACTGGGGACTTTGGTTAGACTCTGAATATGGTCTAGGTCAGAGCTCTGAATCTTGTACCACATTTAAAGATTACGTTCAACTAAGTAAACGTAAAGATTTTCGCATACGTAACCTTGAAGTTTGGGGTATAGGAAACGAGCCCAAGCAAGGTGATGACAGCGATGAAGAAGGAGAAGTAAGTGAAATTTCTTAAGCTCGATTATTCCTAAATAATTAAAAAACAAAATTTTATTTTACTTGTAGCAGGGCACTAACAAACGTTCCGTGTTGGATCAACATATGGAAGATAAGGTTATGTTGGAACTATCCGGCCGCAAAATGCATTCAGAAGGTTTAAGAGAACCTGATATGGATTTATAATTTTATTAAGAAAAGAGAAAAAAGAAAAAAAAATCAAAAAACAAAAAATACATATGTCGTGAAACTATTTCAAACATTATCGTAAGTTTATGATGTAAAATTTTTAATTTCTTTGAAAATTAGTTTTAACCAAAGACAATAATGAGTTCAATTTTGAGGACAGATCTAGAATTTTGGCGCTTTGAAAAGAAAAAACAAATTTTATTTTTGTTTAAAATTTAAACTCTCATTCCTTTTTTGAGTTCCCAAAAAATAAATAAAAATATTTTTTGCTTTAAATTAAAGTGAAGAAGAAAACCAAAAGTTGAATTTATTTTTTATCAAATACGCACATACTTATGTATGTCTGCCGGCATTTTATTTTTGTTTAATTGTTTTCCAGAAGATCCCAAAATTGAGTTGCATTAGAAAAATATATATGTATGTATGTATGTATGTATGTATAAATTGTTGTTGGTTTTTTAATTCTACAAAAAAGCGATAACTTAAATTTCATATTCTTCTTCGTCATTGTCGGCTCCGGCATCTTCTGTTGCTGTATTATTACTGTAGTCATTCGAGTAGCTGCTGCTTGTCTGCTTATTTACTGGAGAGACCTCTCGCTGATTAAATTTCGAGGCTCCATATTGAGGCGAACTGTTGTCTTCAAAGCGTCTGCCGGTGGGTCGTAGTTTTGGCTGTTGAAATGTTTGATTGTTCTGATTGAATTCATAAGTTGTGGAGTTATTCTCTGGTCTATTGTAATTGGTTTTACGCAGCATGGCCTTGAAGTTGAAAGGTGGTTCTTCCGAATTCTACAAAAAGCGATAATTCAATTCATATGAAAAATATATAAAAATAAGGAGAAATTTAATGTATACTCGACCTCATCATAATTATCTCGACGTCCCATTAGATTTTGCAGTTCATTTACGGGATTTTGGGGAATTTGGACCGGTGGATAGGAATTGCGCATATTCTGTTGGTTCATTTGTCTTTTGTACATATTAGGTTGCATAGGAGGCATAGGTGGTGGTGGTGGAGCAGGATAATTCTTTAAGCTATTACGCCTTGAGCCTGTGCGAATACCCTGCCAAGGAGGAAAGGCGTTATTGTTATTGTTGTAGTGGCTGTAACTATTATAAGCATTCATTTGCATTTGCATTTGGTTTCTGTGAAAAAAAAACCCAACAAAATGTTTCATTTTATTGAAATGAAAGTTTTTACTATGCGTGGACAGACAGACCTTCTCATAATATTGGGATCTCTGTAGAAGTTCTGATTATAGATGACATCACTCTCTCCCATACGATCCCAGTTTGTTTGGCAGGCTTGTTCCTTTTTGTAGGCATTGTATGTCATTAGATTTGTTGTCATTGAAGGATTTCTCTGCAGTGGACTATCCCAGGGCTCATCTTCTTCCATCATACTGGTTACGTTTGATGTATAAGTTTGTCTTGCTAGCGAATTGGCCGGATCTACCATATACTGTGTATCATAGAATGGTATTTGATCTAAACGCATTGGTAATTTACGTAATGCCACCTTGATGCAAAAATAAAATTATTGAAATTTTCAAATAAAATTTAAATCAAGTGATAACTCACCGGCATTGGTCCTAGTTGTGAGGAATGAACTTCTCTCGTGTTAATGCGATCGAAAGGTACCGTACGTGTACATTTATTTAGACCCGCTACAGATCGCTGATTATAAATATGAACCTTGAAAAAAAAAAATTTAATTCTATTGTAAACAATTATAGTTTTAAAAATGTAGTCTTCTTTCATCTCAAAATATATAGGTTTTGTTAATTTAGTTTCGTTTTTATGTATATGTGTGCCTTCTGACTTCTCTTCAAATTGCAGCCAAGTGAAAGTGTCGCGTAAATTTGATTACACTTTCACTTGTTTTGCAGCAAAAAAAAAAAAAAAAAACAATAAAGCAAACTCACAATTTTCAACTCCTAATATACATTTGTAGGTTTCGATTACAACGAACAACAATTTTTAGTAATTAAAACTTACTTGTTGGCATAAATTCACAAAATCTTGAAATTTCACAGCTCGATAGTGCAGAAGAACTTGAAATAATGATTTCATACGCCACTTGCGCACATAATGGCGTATAAAGTCTGCAGTCTCTTGATTTATTTGGCCAGTTTTTTCATTAACCAAAGGAGCAAAACGTTGTCGTTCACGAAAACCACGGTAAGCTAAAACAACAATAACAAAAAATACATGTAAATAGTAAAAAATAGTAAAAGTAGAATGGAATAAAAAGAAAAAAAAATAGAATACAGTTTACAAGAATATTAAAATGTTAATATAAAACTTACAAAATGATTTATAACAATTAATTTAAAACTAAAAATTCTTACGGGCAACAAGAAGATGAAAGAATGGGTGCTAATACCCGTGTTAACATGTCACGAAACATTTGTTACATGGGTCAAGGCTATTGCGTGGTTGATATTTGTCTTTCCTAATGCGTTAATTTAATTAATTTTTCATTTATTTTCAATAGTATATTTCGTTTTTTTTTTATAAAAGGCTTCATTCAATCGATCAATAGATGTTACAATAAAAATAAAATAATTTTAGCAATAGTGTTGGAAGAAGGCCGTAATAAGCAGCTTTTCATTTTAATCTCTTGTCACTCTTCTTAACATACATTTTGCAATATGCTTGTCATGTTTTGTGTCTACTTTTTGTTTTTGTTAATTTCATTTCCTGGAAACCAAAAGAATATTTGGCAAGAAACTAAGAAAACTTATTTGTTTGAATACATTTTTACATTCAAAATTTATTGAACATTATTCTCTTTTAATAGCTATAGTTATTGTAATATGTATGTATGTATGCATATGATTGCTATTTTAGTATCGTAAATAACGGTTCTTTGGTACATATACATATGTATGTAAGTAAGTATATAATATTGATAATAAATATGTGTATTTGCTTTTTAAAGAAGTTTAGAATACGTCCGATTGATTGAATGCTTTTTGCAATAAATTTTAAAATGCTTTCTTATTCATCTTGATCGAGTATGGCATTTTCCCGTGCAGCTAAAACAGCGGCTGCTAAGGCCTCTTCTTTGCGATCCTCTTCAAATATATCTTCCGCTTCAGAATTCGTTTCACTTATATCTAAATAATCAACTTCGGGTACATTCAGATGATCACCATCACCCTCATTTTCATTACCTTTTTGTATTTTAGCTGCTGCTAAATCTTGTTGTCCTACAGTTTTTCCTGAATGTATAAAAAAATATGGCAAAAATTAGCAAAAATTGTTAAGAGTTAAAACATTTGTTATTTTGCCATAATTAGATTTTACCTTTTGCAGCACTACTGCTACCACCTTTCATACGTTTTCGTGCCAGCAGAGCTCTAATCATGGATTGAACTTTAATGATTTTCTTTACTTGAATTTCGTAGAGTCTGAAAATATTTAAATCAGTTAAGATGGTTTTGAGTAGAAAAAATAAAAAACAGTATTAATCAGCCATATCGGGAGTAACAGGCGAACATTTTTTTGTTCTCGTAAAATATTTCTGTTAAACAGAAAAGAAAATGGTCAAGAAAATTGGAAAATTAGTGAATATTAAATAGATTTTTATTCGATTATAGAAACTTGTTCCGTCAGATCTCTACGATGCTTAATGTTTAAACGACTTCAAACTCTAGAAAATACAGATTTTTGCAGCTATTTTTGTAAAATAGCAATATTACTCAACTTATTGATTGAGATAAAATTTGCTGCATTCGCGTTCACGTTTTCAAGATCTAAAAGATCGAACGATAAGATCGAGCTTACATGATATGACTTGATCGTAACAATTTAAAATTTATATCAAAAAAATATATTTTAAACAAATTTTAGTTAATTTTTACTTGTTGCTTACATTTAGCCAAAATCTTAAGAATGGCAAAAACATTTTTACAGTCGTGTGAGCTGTTTTAAAGTTATATACGAAAGTAAACACAAAAATAGCTGGAATAGCTTCCACAAACCGGAAAGATCTGAATTCATTAACTTCCCATATACATACATATAAAATTATTTGAACATTTTCATTTTATACCGGCGGTCCAGGCTTTTTCATGCCTTTTGTTTCCGCAATAACAAAATAATTAACAAAAGCTTAGTTTTATTACCTGGCTAGAAATTCGTCATTATAGTAACGCAAAAATACTTTCGACTTTCCAATGTCCCAACCTTCCATTTTCAAACGAATCAAAAGTAATCGACAATTCTCTTTGGTAATATCGACAGTCTCATCAAAATCGAATGCTAAGAATTGATATCTTTACGCGAAAAACAAGAAAAAAAAAATAAATAAATTTTTATTATAATATTTTCAGAACATCAAGAAACGAACAAACCTTTTAAGGAAGTCCTGAAATGTCAAACGACACGAATAGCCTTGTTGTCGTCCAATAATCGTATCCAATACGCCCAATGCCTTCATTTGTTGTTGGACCATATCCAAATGGAAATTCCTCGGCTTATATTCCAAATCGGCACGTATGCAGCGTACAAAATGAACGCCCACATTTGTGTTTTGACTTAAAATTTTGAGCATTGTCAGACAAGTGTAACGGAAATTGGCAGCCAACGTTCGCAGATTATTTACTTGTGATATAACGCCGCTCGTCAAATGATTCAAAATCTGAAATAATTAAAAGGTAAATAGAACCCAATATTGTTGTTATTTTATATTCATCCATCTGTGTTATTCGAAATTTTTAACGAGACCACAAAAATCGAAAATTTTAGAAAAGATTTTACTTAAAAATATGGAAATTTTAGAACAGTTAGCAGGGCATATCGCATATTCCGATTCCCATTCGATTTTCTGTCGCGTCTTATAATCGGTTATTTAAGGAAATCATAGTCTATTGCAAGTCGTACGAATTCTAGATTGATGGACTTGAATAATTAACAATTGTAGAGTGTCAGCAATATGCTCGCTATCGAAACTATTTTTCTTTAGCTCTACTCACGTAAGTTTGCTTCTTATCATCTTCGGCTTTATGTTGTACTTCGAAATTCATCGTTAAATTGCCAGCTTTAGTTAATTGATTGGTAAACATGATCATTATATTCTCATCACATGACGATCTAAATGCCTCAATCATTTCGGGTGGTACAAAATCACGATTAATGTAAGTAAAAGCTCGTGTGTCATAAATAATGCGTCCCGTATAATGAGCCACAGATATTTCCGTGTTTGTGTGCTTCTTAATAAACTGGCTGTGTTTCTCAACAACGCGATCTAAATGAAATTTATGATAATCGATTAATATGAATTGTAATCAATCAAATAAATGATTCGAGCAATTAAATTCTAATTTACCCATTATTAAATCTTGATCTTGACTAATGCGTGAAGCATCATCAATGATGTGAAATAGGCCATCGGGTTTAGTAAGCAGATTATCCAAAGCCACCTTGTTGTCGTAGAAATTTAAATTAACCGTTGGCAAGTCCTCTGCTTCCTACACATCCAACCCATCCATCAATTAAAAGAAATATTATTCTAGTTGCGAAATAGAACGTGTCGCATATTTTCTTACCATTTCCAACATTTCACTAGCAAAAATACGTTGATTGTAATGATATTGCAATTGTTCGTTAAGTGTGTTGATCATCAATTGCTCCAAGCCATTTCGATTAAAACATTCAAAGCCATACATGTCATGAATGACAACGGTGAACTGATCGCCACTACATACATGGTCAGTGTGCGTGGAAATGATACAAATTTAGTACATTTTTATCGTGATTAAAATTGCAAAATTTAATTTACTTACAATACTGCTCTCGGGAATGCCATATTCATATTTATCTTGTTTATAATCCAATCCACCAATCTTGAATAAATCGTCGAAGCTACAGCGTCACGAGCATCTCGTGCTTCTTCCGTTGTATATTGGCGCCTTTCCGCTATCCCACCCTTGATCATTATAAAGTTTGTCAAAGACCAAAAGAATTTCTTTTCATCAACTCTCAACAATTCGGCAATACGTGTCACAACCTCTGTATTGTCTACTTCAGCATATTTGCCCGATTGACGAAATCGTATATTACCGATATTCAATATGGCCGCCAAAGTTTTACGTACTGTTTCACATTGTTTATGATTGAAATCGAGATCTTTAAGTATCGACTCAAATTGACGAAAATGTTCTACATTTCCCTGTGGATCATCACGATGATATTTCAGTTTAGTGGGTGGTACATCGGGTGGTATGCGCAAATAGCGATAACCACGATCCGGTTTTAACCCATACTCTTTTAATAAACCCTCAGCATTCATGTAGTCGTAGAAGAAATAAAATATATGAAAATTATGTTGGTTTCTGTAAAAATTGTGTTTTAACAAAAATACTGTGAAATTTTCAATGACAAACTCACCCATCCATGGTAGAAACTCTTAACTTTTCCAACATATACATATTGAATACGGCTCCCGACATTTTGCCAGTTTTGCCAAATGTTAAATAGTATTGCAGCACACAGCGTGTAGAATTGTTATTAATGGGCGTGCCAGCATTGACTAACATCAATATTACCTTAATCGAATTCTCGACACGATCTGTAGCACCTCGATTGCCAGCACCCAAATAGCACAAATGTTTAATCATAAGCTTTACATTGGTCGACTTTCCCGAATAGCTTTCACCCGAAAACATTACATGTTGCGGCTCTTTGTGATGCAACATATCCTGATAGGCGACATCGGCAACGGCAAAAATATGCGCTAAATTTTCTGAACGCGATTTGCACACATATTTCTTATGAAACTCTTCGGGAAATTCATTTGCAAGATCATTTGAGTTGATGGAAAGCAAAATATCACCAATAAATGAATAAGTATTTCCCATTTCGAGTCGGACGCGTAAATTTTCTAAAATATTTTCCTCAACGGGATTTTCTATGGCGGCCAAGTCTTCTTGATACATCCGTTCCGGTTTTCCATCGAAACGTTTAATATAACCGCTTTCGACAAACATGTCGGGTACCTTATACAACATGCCAGCATCACGAGAAAGTTCTATTAATTCGCGTAGATCAGTTTTCATCTGTACTCGAGTAGTGAAATGTGCAAAATTAGAATAGAAAGAAATCAATTAGAAATTTCTAATTCTCTATTACCTCCTCATCGTTCTCAAAAAGTTCAGTTAAAAATGGGTGTTCCACCATTTCCACCATCATTGGTCTATTCTCTTGATTCTTTTCCAAACATTCGGCAATAAAATCATTTATTTGTTGCGACCAATTAGATGGTTTAAACAATGTTGGTGGAGGATTGCGAACGATCTGAAAAAGGGCACGTGATGGATGCATGTCAGCAAAGGGTGGTTTGCCGTCGGCCAGTTCGATAGTAGTAATGCCCAGGGCCCAAACATCGGCACGTGTGGTAACTTCAGGTTCTCCTAAAATTTAACAGGAAAAAAAAAATCGAATTCAAAAATAAAAAAAATATTTTTCTAAAAAAAAACACCACATACTGGCATCCAAGGCTTGCACTGTTTCGGGTGCCATCCAACAAGGTGAACCAATACATGTGCCACGTTTACCAAATGTCGAGTCCACCTGGCGAGACAAGCCAAAATCACACAATTTAACACATCCATCTTTTGTTAGTAAAATATTATCGCCACGAATATCGCGATGTAAAACATGATTTCGATTAAGCTCAATCGCCCCGCGGCAAGTTTCACGTATTATATAAGCAATGTGCTCCTCACGTATGCGACGTTCCAATTTAATTAGTTTATTAACCAAATCTACAGCAGTGCCACCGCCACAATACTTGAAAAAAATTATGATGATGATGATGAGATTAAAAAATTTATAAAAAATTAAAAAAAAAAAACAAGAAAAACGAATTTACCTCCAGCACAAACCAGATTTCATCGGGTCCATTATCCTTTTCCAATTTATAAACGCCATAGAATTCAGGCAAATTAGGACTATTGCAATAATCCCTTAGAGTATGATATTCCTCCTCAATGGTCACCTGATGTTCCTCATCATAATGTTGAATTTTCAAAGCCACTATACGATCGTTGTCCAGCTCTTTGGCCCGAAACACTTTGGCATTAACACCTTGAGCGATTTCTTCATAGATTTCAAATTTATCCGTAGGATCCGGCAATTGAGTATAAGGCAAATACATTTTGCTATTTTAAAGTTCAGCTTAGTTGCTGGCTGTAAGAGTTTTTTTTTTATAAATTCAAGAAGAAAGAAGAGAAGAAAGAAAACGTCTTTTCAGTTACACACTCTTTGTTCAAGTGTTCCACAACGAAATAATCTCAAGTCCAAAACACTTGGTGCAAATGAGCACAGAAGGTGGGTCAATTGCTTAATTGCACATTCTTCGACTTAAGTCGTCGTTGACTAGTGTGTGTTAAGGGGGCTACAATCAATGTAAATCTCATTAGACGCCATAAATGTTTTTTGTGTGCAAATTTATTTCTTTTTGTTCCCATAAGAATATGAAACCTTAGAAAAACAATGTATGACCCAGGTTTAAACGATTGTTTATTTATTGTTAACAATTTGGTGAAATAAAATGTTGAAAATTTTACACAAACGTTCTGTAATGGCAACCTCGCTATGTAATGTGGCCTTAAATTTTACTGCTGTGTGATGGGTGGCGGGTCGGAGGGGGGCGGTGGTTGTTGTAAAGGTTCATTAATTTTGTAAATATATCTTAAATCTCTGTTATCAAGATTATTTATTTCATCGATTAGCTTTTATAATGAAATCTTATGCAAATATTTAAGTTAACATGTTTGATTTAATCCGCACTTCCATGGTGGCCTGAAGTCTACAACAATTACTAATTACAATAACAATTGATCCCTGGGGATACATACATACTTAAACACTGGGTGCATACAATGCGTCCACCATCGCCCCCGAGTCGCCCCCTCGGAGACAACCTGAAGTCATCCCCTTGGGGACAGCATCAGGTAGCAAATTCTCAGACGTGGCCAAGGTAGATGTGGCGGCTCATTCGTACTTCACACCGCAATTCGCGTGACCAACGTAGGTCATCCCTGAGAGCTTGACGGTCCCCGTGGCACCAGTTAACTACGGTGGAGTTTCGAAAGTAAACCCGAAGGATTAACTTTCTATTGGTTTTGGTTTTGGGCTAGACCTTAGGTACCCTTACAGCTTCTTTATAGACTTATGTGGCATGCCACTTCCTTTATAATAAATAAGTACACATTCCGTTGCTCTGTTAATTCAGATATTGGGCAGTGCATATAAGTTTTATGGGTAATTGACAAAGGTTATGCCTATAAAAGTCAATTTACAATATACCCCGGGAGTCATAGCATCTTGTTGTTAACAATCAACAAGATGAATCTATCTACCCCCCGGGGGGACATACATATACAAATTTTGACATGCCAACTTTTATTATGAAAGAAAAAATTAATTCAGCTGTGCCGAGCTTGACCGGTGCCCGGTCCGCAATTGTAAGGCGGGACCATTTAAAATTGACCTCTCACTTTTCTATAGTTCTTAAGACGTCAGATGATACAATTGCGGTATTTCGGTACCTGGCCTACGTTTAATGTGTTTTCTTATTAGATTTTTTACTATAATTCTCTCCTTTTGATATTATGTAGATAATGGAGATATTATTTCTATATCAAGAAATCATACTTAATTAAACCTCTTTTACATACGCAAAATTAACTTTGGCAAAGCCTAATACAGCTGGCAGACAGACAGAAAAAGGGAGGATTTTTCTCTTATTCTCTTATTGCTTATGCAAAAAATGTCATCTTATAATGAAAAAAAGGCAGAATCATTGTATTCGAATTGAGGTTTTCAATGGAACGAAATTTTGCATTTATAATTCCCGGTTCATACACTTCATCTTTTGTTGATCAAGAGGGAGAGATAGAGAGAGGAATACAACTTTCTGTATTTTTCTTTCAGCTGATTCAGAAGTTGATCAACAAAAGTGGAAATGTGTGAACTATTAGTGCTTGTTCACATGCGTCAATATTTCTTGATCCAGATTTAATTCAACTGGGCGAAAGATAAAGAGAGCAATATAAATTTCTCTCTCTTGCCTTTCTGAATTAAAACTTGATCACGGACACTTGACGTGTGCGTTCAGGTATACGTGGCCTGAGTACAACCAGCACAATAACCGCGACTTGGTCTGGCTTGGTGAAGGTCATTTGAGATTATTAGTAACAGTGCATACATGCCTTTAAAGTATTAGAAGAGGAAAAATTAAAAAAAAACTTCTTACACATCTGGACATAATCTAGCAATTTAATTCCTGCAAAAGTTGTGCTGTGTTACCCCACATACACAAAAAATTAGCATTATTTTTTATTTATTTGTACTGAACCGTTTTTTAATAAAATTTGCACACTCATTGAGTTATCGCCATAAATTATTATAAGAAATGTGATCGCTGCCACGCCCAACACAAAAATAAACAGTAATTCCTATTAGCGCACATCTGTAGTTGATCTGGCAATACAATTTGACTGTTAAAAAAAAAGCACATTCGTATTATTAACTAATAATGTTTGAATATTTCCACTTTATTGATTATTAGAAAAGAATAATTAACAAACTATTCGTGGCGCCAGTCTAATTTTAAAAGAGGTAAATAGAACCAGGGTGACGAAAACAAATGACACATATTTACAAATGTTGTCGTGTGTTTTTCTCGATTTTATCACTTTAAAAAAATTAGACTAGCAGCAACAAAACTTACCTTTGTAGATCCGTTCTAACAAAATATTTATTACAAAATTTCAAATGAAATAAATAAGATTAAATAATAATGTGTTTTTTTTATCGGAGAAGTGGCTGGTATAACCCTTTTTTTCTTGCACTAGAAACGAAGGTTTTAGGAACGTTGATGTGTCCTTTTTTAATTGTTCCTAGTTTGTTTTTATTTTAAATTAAACTTTTTGTCCAAGCAAAGCTTTAATCAATGATCTTAGACAATGATCCTTTATTATCCTTTAATAAGTTTATTTTTTATTCATTTTAAAAGATTTATTTGATTAATTTTATGCTTGTTGTTGGAGAAACTCACTTTTTTAATTGGATTATTACTGTTCTTCAGTCTTTATTTACGAAGTAAATTCATTATAGCCTTTAATTATCCCTTTTCATCTTTTTTTTTTTTGATAATTTAATTTTAGTTGTATAATATTTATTCCTCACACTTTATATGCTTTTGAAAGCTTCTTTTTTTTTATTTAACCGTCTCAACGTGCAGTCTAACAAGCTGCCAAATGCCAACTAAAAATTTTAAAGTAACATTAAAATGTTTAAACATTTGTAATACCTCTTAAATGAAGCCTTAGATATTAGTTTTTATGAAAACTCAGGGTGAAAATGAAAAGTGAATAGAAAAATATCCATGGTTCAGTATCTGCTGACAGTAGCGATGGGCAAGAGCAACGTTCACGTGCTTGGCCTAAATTGGCTCACCACGCGCGACAGTAAGGAACGTTTTTTATAATTTACAATCAAGAACGAAAGTATTTATATATTCGGATCGCAGAACTTCCTTGTCTTAGTTAGACGTTCAGGATCTGGAGAATTTATTTCTATTGCTAGTTTCCACGATTTTGTTTCATCGTGCCAATTGCTAGCCCCAGCTAGATGATGATCGAGAGCTAAACCTTAAACTGCAGAATTTTACACCTATTCCTAGCTAGCTGCTTATCGCATCGCAATATACGAATATCGTAGTAAGACGATCGGCATCTGGATAATATATATCGTATCTCAACTATTTCACATTTTGAACAACTGATCGTAGTTAGTCGATCAAGTATTTATTTTGTTCCACCCTAATATTAAATTTATCGCTGTTAAACAATCCAGAGCTGAAGAATTTTATCTTGACTTGATATATTGTGGAATTTCACAGCTAATCGTTCTTAGAGAACCTGTGGCCGAACTATTAATTGTGTTCGATTGTACTATTTGCTTGTCGTGGTTAAACGATCGAGAGTTGTAGATTTATACTGACGTATTCTTACGAGTGAGTGTAGTAAAAATACGACATATTTTTGACTTTTACTCAATTTAGTGGTCTTTCTTACATAAGTATTTATGTGCGTGACTAACAAACGACATCTCTCTAGATTGCATTGAACTCGACGCGCCCATCAAAAGCTTAATTTAATTAACTTTTTTTTTTATTTTTGCAGTTTTTAAATATACATTTCTAAATAAAAGAAACATTGCTTTTTAATGAGCCTGACTATTAAATTTATTTTAATACATCTTTATTTTATAATATTTATTTAATAATTTTTTTCAATACAATATTTACAACTAAAAGACTTAAATTACATTTTTTTATTTCAATGTTAATGTTTGTGTGTTTTTAATTTAAGAGAAATCTAGAAATCAGGAAAACTAATTTTTTAAACACAAAATGTGCACATTTTTAGAAAATTAAAATTCATCTAAACTAAATATTTTACAACAGACTCTGTCCGACACACACACACAGCTACATTTGCTTTTTCTCAATTTTTCTTATCAACTTGCTTGTTGTCTTTATTATGTTGAAGTTCGTTTTTTTTTTTTTTTTTTTTAGAAGCATAAATTTTAAAATTATATTTGATATTTTTTAAAAGTGTTATTATTTTTATATGGTAATTTGCCTTTGAATTTTTTGTGTAAAAAAAGTCTTTGTAAATGTTTGTAGAATTTAAGTTGTTTGTTTTAATTTAAAATTTTTATTGTTTACTTGCTTTTTAAGTTGTTTCCTTTATTTTCGTTTCATTTCAATTGCACACACTAATCCATTCTTCAACATGACATTCGTCACATTCTACATTGCAGCACCATTGGAATTTACAATGACAACGTTCTGCTCGTCGTTCTTTAACTAAACTGTAGCCACGGCCACAGCATAAAGATGTGCAACCATCGCTCAAAGTACTATTACGATTGCATTTGCGGCCGACTGTGCCTGAAAAAGATGAAAAATAAAAAGTCGGTGTTTCCTTTTTCTTAAAATATACAACACAAATGAAAAGGTATTAGAAATTATTTAAATTTAAAATTACGCTAACAACAATTGTAATACAATTGATACCGGATAAAGATTTTACTAAGCCTAGACATTCACCACAATTCATGGAAATTTAGTTTGGCCACTATACATGAAGTAGGTTATTATATACCATCTGGCATCTCTATTTCCTTTGCTTTGTTTGTAGTACAGTTTGAAAATTCACAATATGGCAGCTACACAGAGTGAGACAGAATCTTAATATCGTCTGAGTTTATGTTTGTTATGTTTTTCCTGTCTATGGTAAAGTCAACTTTAAATATGAACTGTTTTTTTATATGTGACTGTTCTTTGTACACTTAAATTTTTATCAACTATTCAAAACATTTACTTACGATAAATTGACTGTTAAAGTGTTAACATACACACCGAATGACAATTCAATAGTGTTAGGCGCGACAAATTTGGTTGTTCATAACGCATACTTGCTGTTTTTATATTTTTTTGTTATTAGACGAATTTAATGATATACAGTACGACCTCCCTAATCCGGACAGATATAGTTTCAGCTATTGTCCGGACTAGTGGATCGTCCGGAGTACAATTAAAGTAAATTTTCAAACGCATATGTATTTGTTTTTATTACCGAACAGAAATATAAGTATGTACACATAAGAATTTATTTGCATTAATTTAATTTGCAGAAAGCATAAAGAAAAATACTAAAAGTGAAGAAAGATATTAATTTTGCAAAATAAGAATATATTTGTTTCCAAAAATTTGTCTGTGAATTTCAAAATTACTCAATTGTTGTTTTGATTAATTGATAAATTTTATTTGTGTATATTTTGCATACTTTCAAAATCATAATTTAAGACAATTTTATATATTCCATAAACTGTTCGAAAAATTTATATGTCCGGATTACTGGATAGTCCGAATTAGCGAGTGTCCGGATTAGGGAGGTTGTACTGTAATTTTATTATATTGGACAATAATTATTTATTGCAAGTTAATTGAAAAATTACATTGAGATGGCCTAATATGAAATAGTGGTATCAGGAATTTTTGTTATATTTTCAAGGAGATGTACTGAAACACATACAGCCATACACACTAACATATGTATATGTAAATATATTTCTGTGGCAATAAGGAAAAAGGGCTTAAATCATTTTTTATAATTATCTAGAAAAGCAGTTTTAAATGGTTTAATAAAAATGTAATCGGGTTGTACTAAAAGTTTTTTTTTTTTTTTTTTTTTTTTTTTTTTAAACAAATACAACCCGCAAAGCGATTAGCTTGTCTGCAGAAAACACCCAGGATCTATGGCCGGAATCGAACCGACAACCTCCGTACTACTAGGCTAGCATTGCTACCTATCAGCCACGGCAGCAGAACTTCAGTTAAAATCGTTCAATATAAATAAAAATTTGCCCAGAGGTACTTTTGAATATGGAGAATACGATGGTGATATTAACTGAAAATCAGCTTATCTCGACTTAAGCACTTTTTTCTTTTTGCCAATGATTTTAAGAGGCTTTAAAACCTTTATTTAAAAATTGACCACCAAAAAAAGTAAAAATGGGCTTTTTGAATAAAGTCGACATACAACACGGTCTTTCTAGTAAACCATCGATATTATTATTATTATTTGTCAAATAAAATTTGACATTTATTCGAGCATACATATACTCAAGAAATTTATGTTTTTAAAATGAAATGCATTTAGATATTGCTTGCCCGCAACAAATAAATAAAATTTTATTACATATTTCTCAAGAAGTTTTAATAAAATATGATTGTTTAAAACTATTTGCAATTCAATTTAAAGCGTTTCTGGTGTCAAGTGGACACATTTGCCTTCTTAACGCTGCGTTTAGACGTCTACGTTCTGTGTACGTATTATCAACGTAAGTTTAAAAAAAATCGCGACTGTCTTGCAAGCTTCATGAGTTTTTATACGGTCAGGTAAATGCTCATTCCAGTCTTGTCAGATTAGGGGATTTATCCCCAAATCCGGAATTTTTTTTCAAAATGGGAATGAAAAATTTGGTTTAGGGATTGGGGAATTCATTGAGGATAATTTATATGCTTTGGGGAATTTATGAGATTTTTTGGGGATTTTTATTTTGTTTATATAATTTGGTTTATTTTTTGAACTATTATTTTAATATCAACATATTCTAATTGTTCTTTTTTGAGTAAATAAGTGTTTCTTGGACTCCGAACTTTTTAATTTTATCAGTCAACTTAACTAATTTGTTAGAACACATATACAAATATATATATACTTAGAAATGAACTACAGTGCAAATAAAGTATTCATAAGTTAATGCTTAAGTGAATTGAAATTGAAGTAGTATTATTTTTAGTAGGGATTTTCGGGCATAGTAAAAATTGCTTTTTGGGGAATTTCGGGAATGAAAATTTTCAAATTGGGAATGCGACTCATAAGAAATCTGGGAATCCTAGCTCATTCTAATAAAAATGTGGTCGAGAGCAGACATCCGGGTGCGATTCCCTTAATGCAGACTTGCCAATAACATGAACAACATTTAAATTTGTGGTTACCAGATGGCATTGAGATTTATTAATATCTTTTCATTGGTATTTATGTTTTAAAACTACATTAACTGCTTGATTTATGAGTACATATTTAAGTTAAAAATATTAAATTAGCTTTTAAATTTGTATTTACAATAAGTGAAAACTTTAAAAACGTTATACTCAATCCGGTTAATTTGTACTAAACTTTTAATAGGGCAGCATTGTTATTTAGCTTGTCATTTTACTTGCTGAAGTGTTAGAAAAACTACTGTCTTGTAAAATTCCTTGGCAGTTGAGTGGAAAATTGGCTGCAAGTTCCAAAAGTGTGAGAGTGTTAGTAAAAAAGTTTCAGTCGAAAAAATGAACTTCGATGCATCCTTTTCGAACTATTAGGGGGGAGTCCCCTGAGTGCGAAAGTACATTTGGAAGTGTCAGATTGGCTCCAGTTTATGAGAAATCGGTATATATCCATTTTTCATGGGTATATACCGATTTCTCATAAAATGGAGCCATTCTGACACTTCCAAATGTACTTTCGCACTCAGGGGACTCCCCCCTAATAGTTCGATAAGGATTCATCGAAGTCAGTGTCTAATCAACGTAAAGACTGGAAAAATGTAAAAAACATAATCACAGATGCTGCATCGGAACATATTGGTTTTAAAGAGCAGAAAGGAAAGGATTGGATATCTGATGAAACATGGGAAATAGTCAAAGAAAGAAAAAAAACTTAAAGCCGAACTTAATAACGCAAAAACGCGCAGGGCCAAAGCAACCCTACGAATGCAGCATACTGCCTTAGATCGTGTAGTAAAGCGCAGTGCTCGTAGGGACAAACGCGCTTGGACAGATAGTATTTCTACAGAAGCTCAAGCTGTTGCTGAAACCAACCGTAGCAGCGACTTATATAGACTTGTCAAAAAACTTACACACACATCTACTTCAGTCTCAAAAAAGCCTATTAAGGACAACTCAGGTATACTTATTACTTCTAAGGATGAACAGGTTGAACTCTGGGCTGAACATTACTCTGATATGCTTTCATCACGGCCACAAAATGATCTAACAATATGTAATTGCCCATCCCACGATACACAATTAGATATCAGTACCACTACTCCCCTAATCTCCGAGATCGTAGATGCTATTAAATCTTTAAAAAGCAACAAAAGCCCTGGAAGTGACAACATCTCCCCAGAGCTCCTTAAGGCAAATCCTTTAACTAGTGCTGAACTTATTTTACCAATTATTGAAGAAATCTGGCAATCAGAAATAATACCGGAAGAGCTTAAGGAAGGTATTATAATTAAAATACCAAAAAAAGGGGATTTAACGAATAGGAACAACTGGCGACGGATCACATTACTCAGCATGGTCAACAAAGTGTTAGCTCACATTATAACTAAGAGAATTTCAGTTAATTTAATGCCAACACTAAGAAAACAACAAGCTGGCTTTCGTCCGAATATGTCATGTATTGACCACATAAATGCAATAAGGATAATCGTGAAAGAATCTGTTGAATTTAGGTCTCCCCTGTATCTAGTGTTTATTGACTTTGAGAAGGCATTCGACACTCTTGCTCATAACGTTATCTGGAAGGCACTTGAATGTAAAGGTGTACCAGGGAAATTGATTCAGCTAATAAAGAGTCTATACGCTGGGTCAAGCTGCCACATTTTACATGAGGGTACAATCTCCCGAAAAATCGAGATTGGTACAGGAGTTCGCCAAGGGTGCGTTATGTCACCATTACTCTTCAATATCATGCTAGATATTGTCATGAGTCACGCCATGGTAGAAAATCGCGGAATTTTATGGGGACTCCAAAAACGATTGGTGGACCTCGAGTATGCAGATGACATATGCCTTCTTTCCCACAGTTACACCGACATGTCTATTCAGTTACAAAAGTTATCAGAAACATCAGCGAAAGCCGGACTAAAAATTAACATCAATAAAACAAAGGTTATGAGAATTCGTTCTGAGAACACAAACCCCCTTCCGGAAAAATAATGAAGTTCTGGAGGAGGTAGATTCATTCTGCTATCTTGGCGCCTACTTAACCAATACCGGCGGCTCCAGTGCAGACATCTCTAGCCGAATAAAAAAAGCTACCCAATCATTTGGACAGCTGAGCAGAGTATGGAAATCGTCTGCGATTTCCCGCCGTGTTAAAATAAACATTTTCAATTCCAACGTGAAATCCACACTGCTGTATGGCTGTGAGTCCTGGAATGCAAATGTTAAGGACATCTAATCACTTCAAGTGTTCGTAAATAGGTGCCTTCACAGAATACTAAGAATTTTTTGGCCACAGACCATTTCAAATCAAAACCTGTGGAAGGAAACACTCCAAACAACAATATCTACAGAGATTCGAAAAAGAAAGTGGAATTGGATTGGACACACCATCCGCAAAGAACTATCAAACATCGCTAGAAATGCTATTGAATGGAACCCGCAGGGAAGCCGCAGACAGGGTCGACCAGCTCACACATGGCGGAGGCAAATCCAAAACGAAGCCAGAAAAATGCAAAGAACGTGGAATGAAGTAAAAACTATTGCGATGGATAGATCCGATTGGAGAACATTTGTTGAGGCCCTATGCTCCTTATACAGGGGGGAGTCCCCTGAGTGCGAAAGTACATTTGGAAGTGTCAGATTGGCTCCAGTTTTTGAGAAATCGGTATATACCCTCAAAAACTGGAGCCAATCTGACACTTCCAAATGTACTTTCGCACTCAGGGGACTCCCCCCTAATAGTTCGAAAAGGATTCATCGAAGTTCATTTTTTTTCGGGTCAAAAACTATCACAGTGTAATTATTTATTGTTGCATTTAAATCGCTTCGAACGTTCTTTCTTAGAATCATTAAATTTTTTTTTTGTCCAACAGCCAATTATTTATTTCATCTAACAGCGTTTAAATTATTAAAACAAAATTTTGCTACTTAAGAAGACAATTTATTAACTGTTGACTAATTAACTGACATTTTGGCCTGGCCGCTCGGTTTATTTTATTTTTTGCAATTGCATATTAATTTGAAATAACGTTTTATTTAATATTAAATTAAATGCAAATAAAAATATAGCAACAAATTGCTGTAAAAATTTTATTAAAAAAAATACGTGAACGAAGTATAAAATACAATTTATTATTAAATAATTAACACATTTTTATTGCAATCTGTCAATTTGCAACAGCAATAGCAACATCATGAGTTACGAGCTTAATTTTATATGTACTCGTATACATATCAAAATTTTTATTTTGCTTTTAATTTCTTAGTAAATGTTGAGATGTATTTTATAATACACTTGCAAAAAAAAAAAAAAATACAAGCAAGTTTTACTATTCTAATGTGTGTTTTCGAGGTTGTTCGTACCAAATTTCAAAAGCTCTTCTATTAATAATTAATATGTTTGCGGAGTATCCCTTCCTTGGATCTACTCCTTCAGTGTTTATTTGTTTTTAAACTGACCTCACTTCTTATCTTCGAATTTGGTCATACCATTTGTAATTCTCATTTCTTCTGTAGGAGTTTTTATATGTCATACATACAAGCATACGATTAAAGGCCTACCTTCAGATAAAGTGAAATACTTTCCTTCAACGAAATACTTGCATGTCGATTGGCTGTAAAATTTACAATAAATAAAATTTTTTTTAAATTAACTGCTTTACAATTTCTCTCAATGTATAAATATTGTTATTTATTATAAAATTTTTTACACTGAAATTTTTTTATCTTCATTTTATAACGAACGCCATTTATTATGCGGTGTGTATGACTGTAAGTGAGCATTTACCAACCGCTGGTGGTGGGTCGTGTAAAATAAAAATATGAAAGAAAACAAAAAATGAAATAAATTTACAAAAAAAAAAAAAGTAAGAAAAAATTAATGTTAAATCGGTGTTGAAAGTTTTAATTTGTTGTTGCCGTATTTATTCATTTATTACGTTTTTTTTGTCTTCGTCTTAACCCGCTTCAAGAGGTGTTTATTAATTTTGTGCCTCACATTAATTTTGTTTTTATTTTCCTTATTGTTAATGCATTTTATAACGGCGAATAAAGTTAAAGTGTGTGGTTCAGAGAGCAAAAACTGTTTTGCATATTTCATTAATAAAGACTGTCAATGGAAGTGTTTATTACCAGATATTGCACGTTTAAATTAAATGTATTTCTTAAACAATTTGTTATCAGCGGTAATAATAACGGGAACAGCAGCAGCAACAACAACAATAACAACAACAACAACAACAACAATATTTTCAATTAATCATTTATTAATTAAGTGGTTATTTAGCCAATTGGATACATGCAACACGTTGTTGAAATGCATCCACATCCATACATAAATATGTGTGTATGTAGGCATGCATGCGCATGTGTAATCATTTCACTTGTGTGTACATATTTTGAATAGTAAACTTTCGTAAACTTACCTAAAATATCCGCCGAAGGATCTTTTTCACAGAAATTTGGCGATCTTTGATAATAGAATAGTGAAGTTTCTAACTTTCTAGCCGATCTTTGGGCATTCTTTTCCGTATTCACTTTTGTGTTCGATGGTCTTTCATGCCTCTCATTGGTGCGTTCCGTATTGGTAATGCCATTATTGGATTTTTTGTTACGTGACCTTTTTAACACCACTATCGGTTCCCCGTTGCCCAAATTCGATTGATCAACCAGAAGAGCTCGTCGAAACTGATGCTTTAATACTTTGCCAACGACATAAAAGTCTGGAGCAGATTTCCAACATGTCTTTAGCTGGCAACTGCCAGACATTCCATGACATTTGCAACGAAATTCCATGTTATTTGAAACAGCCTTTTAAAGAAATTTTAAAAAAATTAAATTAAATTTAAGGTGTTTGTATGTATTTTTTATGCGGTTTCTATAATCCAGACGATGGTCAATTTATCTAGGAGTTCTATATATTAATTTTCTAGGCCGTCTAGGATTGAGGATAGCCGTGATCACATTAATATGCATACATACATACGAGTATGTTTATTATTAATATTGAATTGGAGTGTGATCAGGACTAAACAAAAAAAAAAAAAAAAAAAATGGAAAATGTAACTTCAAGATCAATTGACACAAAACTACAAATCAAAATTAGAAGGTTCAACGGCTGATTTGCGTGTTTTGGCGTTTCGAAAGTTCTCGTCTAGTAAAGTTGCCTTTTTGTACATCGTTATAGGAAATCTTATAATCCTTTCGTTTTAGGTATGAAGTGTGCTTGGGACTTTTATGTAAAAATCTACAATGAAAATTTCTATAAAACTTTTTACCCCTGCTCGCTCTATGTGTCTTTTTTTTGTTCCTTTATTTAGAAAACGGCCAACGACTATTATTTAAGAAATTTTTAGCAAACTTATTATTTTGATTTTTTTTTCTTTGTTGGCTAGTGTTGTACCCGAAACGATTGAATCGCATTGTGTTGTATAATAAAATTGTGAATGAATGGTTCAGAATTCCACTACAAATTATTCTTTGCTAAAATTTACTTACTATTCTCCCAGCATGATTATTGTGGAGATTAATTTTTGATTGTATATCGCCTGCCTTTTCTCTACAGTCCAAAAAAAGCTTGGAAAACTCTACACCAAAATCCATATTGTGTGAACATCCACCCCATTTCCAACGGCTGGCGATTTTCGATCTTTCATATTTCTTTTCATCTTCGGCCGTTAAGATTTGATTTGTTTCCAAATATTGTAGAAATTGTTTTTTCTCTTTATCCAGACTTTGTCGAAGATTTTTATTAAGAGTTTTGCGATTAACCGACGGATCACAACCGCATGACATTAAACGTCCCTGGCTGCAGGCACGGGCTACACTGTGTGCCACACCAGCGGCTGAAATGGCAAATGCAAAAGCACTTTCTCGATAGCCTGAAACAAACAAAGTTAAAGAATTTTTTTTTTGTTTTAATTTATTTGCTGATGGCCAAGTAATGTCGTCTACATGGATTTCATTGGTGCTTTACCAAATCATCAGTAGACTTCAACAATAGTTTTAAGAAAGCTTCAAAGCACAACTGTATTCTTTGGGCTTAAAATAATATTAAAGTTCAGAAGCTTTTAAGGCTCTGTGAAACAAAAGTAAAAAAAAATATATAAACAAGGAAAATGACCTTCTTGAAAATGTCAAGAATGCCCTTCTACTTTTATTTGCACTGCATATTTTAAATAAAAGTCAAGTTGTTTGGCGTAACAGTGGCATTCGTAAGTACGAACGAATGCAATAAGCTTACGCTTTTATACCTTAACGTTTCCCATGGGATTTGTTTCACAGCATTTTGCGGCACTTTTTTCCCCCCTTAAGTGAATTTGCAACAAACTTTTTGTTTTTTTTTTTTTTTTGAACATCGAACACAAATAAAATAAACATAATTCCAGCGCATAAAAACAGTGTCAAAAGACACATTTCAGTAACGTGTGACATGCCGTTTTAGGTGGTTTAACGTGTGGCCATTTCAATGGCAGAACGTATGTGGTTCTGGATTTCCTTCATATTTAACAAATACACACAGAGAGACAGACATTGAGACAAACTGTTGTGCCTGCTGCAGTCTTGAGAAGGTTTTAAGCTGTACAACAAAAATAATACGTAAATGATTGGCATTTTACTTTTGCTTTGTTACGCATTGTCAATATCGGATTGAAAACAGTGAATCTAAACTTCACTAAAAGAAGACCAAAAATAAAAAAAAAATTAAGAATCTCACTACAAGGTCTCAAAAAAAACGATCAACACTAAAATAATAGTAAGAATTCTATGTTTTCCTCCTGCTGCTCCCATTGTCGTAACACACACATGCGAGTACTCGTAAGAGCATACTGTCTGTCTGTCTGTTTGACTGTATGTCTTTCATTTATCCATTGCAACAGTTTCCCAAGCCGAAATAGTCACTCGTCTTGGGTGCACAAAAAAATGTGATGAATCTCTCCTAAAGTGGCAGAGCAGATTGTTTTCGTATTCCGAAATATTGTGAGGAAATACTAGCAAAGATTATCTCAAGAATTTGTCTACATTTTTCTCTGTACAAGACTAATTAAAAAAATTTTCAACTTTTTCACTGGCAAAAGACTCCAAATAAATACTTTTTTGGTGATACCCGAAGATGCTAAATTGCAATCCTTAAGTGTTTTAAGCAGCCTAGAACAAATACAACATGTAATTATTTCTCCATATCCTCAACTGTGTGTAAGTGTTTGTATGTGTGTGTGTGTTAATGTGTTTTTGTGTTTGCATATGAATTTGAAAGATAAAGAGGTGGTGGAACGAGGGAAGTTGTCCTTTCATTTAAATCGTTCATCTGTCATTTAAATCGCTTGGAAAGATATTTTTAAAAAGACGACAACTTCTATCTTAAGATACTCGTATCAAGAAAACATCTTTAAATCGTTGCTGTCGTCGCATTCGTTAGCATGAGAGCGGTTAAATAGCGTTTAGCATATCTTTAGTTTTGTTTTGTCAGTTTTTCCTTTAGCTTTTTAGTGCAACATTATTTTTAGTAAGAAGGTCGGGCTTACAACAGGGCTCTTTGAGAAGAAGGCCCATTAATTAAAGCTTTCCAAAAAAAAAATATTTTAAAAATTGTACTTTTTAAAAAAGTATTTGAAAAAAGTTTCATTTTTTTTAACGTATTTTGTACTTTCAAAATCCATGTTTTTTAGTTATTTTTTACAACGGATCTTAACTGAAATGGTTTTTGAAAAGGGGTTGTTTTTCAAAAAAGTACTTGTTTTAAAAAATTTAACTTACTGTATAAGAGTACTTTTTTGAAAAGATATTTTTCGAAAATATATTTTTTAAATCGAATTTTCTTCAAAAAGTAGTACCTTTATAGTTTTTTTAAAGGAATTTTTCTCTAATGGTGGTTATACAAAAACATGCATTTTTCTCATACACGTACTTTAAAAAACGAATTTATTGCAAAAAGTGTATTTTGCAAAAAATATTGTTTTTAAAGAAGGCAAGTTTTTAAAACTGCCACGGTTATTAAAATGTTAAAATTTGTAAAGAATTTTTTCCAGAATTCACTTTTTTGGAAAGAGAGTTACGAGTATTTTGAAAGTTAATAGAAATTTTGAAAAAAATATTTTTTACGTTTTTCGAAAGATATTTTTTTTAGAAGTTTATTTTTTACAAAGCTAACTTTCCTGAAAAAATGTTTTTTTTTTTCAAAAGAATTTTTACCGAGATGTACATATATTTTTTAAAAGTTGCGTTTTTCGAAAGGTACATTTTCAAAAGATATTTTTTTTGAAAATGAATGTTTTTAAAATTAATCAAAAAGCAATTTTAACGTAAGGTACTTCTTCAAAAATTGCCTTTTCTAAAAGTACTATTTTACTACTATTTTCTGATGCTAATTTCTTCGAAAGGTTGTTTTTTTTTTAAATAGTACTTATTCTAGTGATAATTTTTGCAAAAGAGACTTTAAAAAAAAACTTTTTCAAAATTTACTTTCAAAAGGTTCCTTTTCTGAAGTAATTTCCTTTTCTAAAGTATTTTCAAAAAGGAAGTTTTAAAAAAGTACTTATATTTAAAAACGTATTTTGTACTGTCAAACTCCATTTTTAAAAGTTATATTTTTAAAATGGATTTTAACTTTAGTTAAATCAATTTTTTTTTATTTGATTTTTCAATAAGTGTTCTTGTTCTTTTCCTTAATAATTCTTTTAAGTGGAACTTCTTATAACAATTTATAAAATAATCTTTTTCCAAATTTCATTTTTTTTAAAACTATTTGTTTCTTTTGATAAATAATTGAAGTAAATGTGTTTAAAAAAGTACCCGTAGTGCAACCCTGTACTTGTGATATGTTAGAATCAAAAAGTGTATATGTGTGTGTGCGTGTAGGAAAAAATTCTTTTACATCTACCACTATAAAATACACGTATGTATGTATGTACATCAGCTTAACTACTGCAATTCTAAAAATATATGGATGGGATTGCGTTTTTTAATCTTTCCTGATTTACTCTCATTGAAAACATTTCTGCATTTTTGTGTATCGTTTTAAAATCATTTCATCGTTTATTTTGCGCATCCGTCAACTTCTGATAGCAGTTTTTCTTTAACATTTTTTATTTCATTTTTGGTTTCAAATTGAAATCGAATGAAGAGATTTAGTAACAATATAAAATTATACAGCACATGCAAATAAATAACATTTTTGGAGGAGAGTAGTTGTTAGTTTTGGCTTGTAGAACAATCAAACAAATAGACGGACAAGCAGAAACTCTTTTCTTTTTTTTGTCTCTTCAATTTATTTTTTGTTTTAAGGTTTTTTTTAGTTTTTGGTGCATGTTGTCATTGCAATCGTAATCATGAACATCAATATCCTCGTCATGACCGCCATTTTCGAATGTTTTGAATGCATTGTTTTGCGGTTTACAAGATTCTCTGCGCCACAATTTAATGTTGATGATGATTATTGTTGGTCAAAATCTCAGAAAAACAAAAACTAAAACAGAATCTTTTAAAATTTCCTTAAAAAAAAAAAGTAGTTAAAGTCAATGTTGAAGAGTTATTTTAGTTACTGTGGTGGTGTGTTGCATGGAATGCCATTGTAAAGCAGTTTGACATGTTGCTGACACATTTTGTCTCCAGAGTGTTTTTTAAATGTCGTATTATTTGGTGGATTATGGTTCAAAAAACAAAATCATGGTTTCAATCAAGTTTTATTTGTCAAAAAAAAAAAAAAATCCGATTTAATTGGAATATTTTTCCCTTTTTCTTTTAAATCAGAATTAATATTCGCGTTTTTGTTCGTGTTTTTCTTGCCGGCTACACATTAAAGGTTGCAGCAGGAAGGGTTAAAATGTAAAGTATTTGTAGGGTTAAAGTATTTTAAGGGCGACAGCTAATTAGTGCTCTAAGCACTTTTACTGATGTGTCTTTTTAAGTTGCGTATTTCTAATTTGTTTAAAAATATTCAAAATCAGAAAACGCTGACTTAGCAAATTGATCGTTAAAAAGAAAATAAATGATCGAATTTTATAAAAAAATATGGCAGTATACAATTTTTGGAAAACCATTTTTTTGTTTTCCTGATTCCTGACATGGTTTATCAAAAACTTAGTGATCACGTCCTTCGAACTACATGCAATACATACATATGTATGTACATATATGTACATAAGTATGGAAAACTTTATATGCCACACATAAGATCACCACAAATTCTGTGTGAAAATTATTCAGTAATAAATATGACATTTATTCAGCATAAATTCAAATGCAAATCAAAATCCATTCTTTATTAAAAATAGATGTAAATAATGATGCCGTAAATGGCATCGTATGGGGCAAGGCTTTTAAAATGTTGGCCAAAAACTAAAACAAAAGAGAAAAATGACTAAAAAACACAAATGTTCAAAATATTCATTCCCCAAATGGTCAACAATCAAAAGTAATTTGACAAAATTCGCACATATTTAATGTGAATTGAAATTGACAGTAGCTCAAATGTCAAGTTAAAATGCAAATGCTACCAACGAATATTATTTTGTAGCAGTGACATTTATTTATGTAGATTCAAAATTATACACAAACATACATACATACATACATACGATGCACATTCACATGCTAAAAATCAGCCAAACGAAAGTCAAAAAGCAAATTAAACAAACAACCAATCACATCACAACTCTTGTCAATCAAATTGGGAAAAAATGTAAAATAAAAATGCAGAAAAAACGTCTATAAAATGGCGCAAGGTTTGCTGCACTGTTTCACTGCAAAGCAACAATATATAATTCAAATGAATTAAGATATTTCCACCACCACCATCATCGTCATCAACATCATCGGCAGTAGAAGCACAAGTACCATTTCCAGCCCCAGCCAGCCAGCCAGCAGTCTCACCATTAACATCACCAACCTGATTATTTGTATGTGTGAGTGTATGCATTTGATGAAGATGATGATGCCTCTAAATTGAGCAACCGATTGATTGTTTAACAACATGTCAATTGTCATGATGGCAATCAATAAATATACAAACGATGTTGTTCTTGTTGTTCGCTGTCAATGTTACTCGGTTATTTGCATAACATCAACAACACACATCATTGTCAAATCAGCATACATCAATTGTCAATCTTCCTTTAAACAAACACAAACACAAACACATATCACACTTGTCGTCATCTCATGCTTACATTACACATATCAAATCTACTAATATACTGGAACCAAATATTTAAATATACAGCAAGACAGACAGATGGACAGACGGATAGATGGACGGACAGACACAGACAGACGGGGACGACTTACATCATCACCTTGTGGAAAATCCTGGTTTAAGAGATGAGCAAACACGCATACAGAGATACAGTATTAAAAATATTGTTGCTAAATAACAAGATCGCCTAAAATTTGTTTCAATTTCAATTTTGTACACTTGCAAAAATTTGTGTGCATCAGTCAAGTATTAATATTTTCTTTGGGATTGGAATAATTTAGAGAGCGGTCGGATGGTGAGGTTCAAAAGAAACAAAAAAATCAACATAATAGTTTGACGTCTGTAAGCAGGAAAATGTAGACATGAGAGCAGGGGCTTACGGCCCTAATTTGTTTTAAGGGGACTTACTCTACGATTTTCTAGCAAGAAGTCTATGTCATACTCATTTGTGCTCGGAAATGTTTGAGTTTGAGAGTTAGGAAGGTAACACAAGAGGTATTCAACCTTGGGATGTCATGTGAATACGATAAAAAGGAAAAACGTTTATTGCTTCAGAAGGCGTTGTTTACTTGGCTTTGGGAAGCCCTTCCAGATGTAAGACAAGCAACACGTTTTATATGGAACTACCACCATTTTCTCCTAATGGACAAAAATTACCACACACTACTCGCAGAGTGCCTTGCCAGTCGCTGGTCTAAAACCACACCAATTAATTATTTGATAGCTCTGAGACGAAATTGTTTCGACTCTGGGAAACAAAAGGAGAGGCATCAGAGTACAATTTCTGCGCTTGTAGAAAAAATTAACGAAAATTTTGAAATTTTTTTATTTATACCCCTATTATGATTCACAACTCAACTAAGTTGAGTTGTCAATGTTACAACTCAACTCAACTATTTCATTGTATTATGGGTTACAACTAATTTTCGTTGTCTTCGTTAAGTTCTTGTCAACCTTAATATGACAACTTGAATCAACTAATAGATACATACATGCATATGTACGAGTATGTATGTATATTCAAAGTGTGTTAATAATATTTTTGGAAAATTTATGTAAATCAATTTATAAAAATGGATATACATACATATCTGTCGAAATATATTTTTCGGAAGATTCAGAGGAAAAAAATGTGGATCTTATGCGTACCGACGCAGCATTAGAAGTCGAAGTAACTTATTGGAATTACCAACTGCCAAGTGCGTAAATGCATTAAAGAAAGCAAAATAAGCTACTTGGGTATATATTTTTATTCATTAGTAATTTTAGATTATTTGCTGAATGAACTAGATGATGATGTTTTAAATATTATTGAACAACACATATCTGTTCACAATGGATCAAAGCAGCTTTGATTACTTAATTAGGCGGTCAATTTGCTGTTTTTTTTTTATAATTTTGCTGAAATTAATTTCAGATATGTACATATAAATTCTTATTGTATATTTTATAAAATTTAAACAAAGTTACATTGTTTTTCTATTTTTATCACTCGCAGGCCGAAACACAACTGATAAAAAGTAGTTGTCGCAGTTTGACAGGTTATACAACTAAACTCAGAATAGTTGTAAATCTTAATACTCGTAACAACTTAACGAAGACAACTTATTGAACAGCCGATTGGAAGTTGAGTTGAGTTGTAATCCATAATAAGAATTTGACAACTACAACTCAACTATCAATTTAGTTGTGAATCATAATAGGAGCATTAATTTAAGTTTAAAATGGTTTTCTACGGCGCTAATGCCGTTTCTTACAGAAATCCTGAAAAAATTTCCTTGATGTATTGAAATTTTTCATAATCATAAAAAAATATTTACTAAAATCTAGTCAGTGTTTATCAAAATAATGAAAAACAAAAATTTCTGTTAAGGGACTGCTATCTACCGTTGCCTTCGAATAACGCGTCTTATATACTTGTGCAGATCCAGATCAGCATCTTACTGAGCACTTCTCGCCATGTTTCTCCCTGATCGTTTATGTGATGATGCCAACCTTTTTTATTTTGAATTCAGGTGGCTTCTTTTTTGGGTGCATTTTTTAGCTGTAAGCAGAGAGTTTGAATGACTCGAGCGTTACGATCAAAATCGTCTTTCGTCTACCAGGATTGGAAACGCGGTCTTTCGGTTTTCCAGATTACCACTTTAACCACTACACCATGCAACCTGTCTATCAACTGCAAGTTCATGAACTAAAATTTCATGAATTAATTTTTTTAATTTTTTTTCTTTAATTATTAGAAAATTTTCCAAAATGTATGTATTAAGAAGAATTGAGCTTGAAAGTAAGATTTGTTTTAAGTGGCAACAAACGAATTATTAAAAAGACGTGAACAATTTGATTTTTGCTTATGCATGCATACTATGTATTAAGGAAAACATACATACATATTTGATTTAAAAAAAATTTTCCAAGCTTAAAAAAAACTTTAATTGAATTCAAGAAATGTTTTTAAGGGATATTTTTTACTTAAATTTAGTACAAGTCTTTTTTTTTTGAGTGTATGATTTCTAACCACTACAAGAGAAGATCAATTAAATGGAAATTTTGCCTTAACGTGATTCAGTGACAGCAGTGCTGCACCAAAATATCTTCTGGAGAATAATAAATAACAAATAAAAAATAATTATTCTCCGTGTATTTGCAAATATTTCCGATTGATAAATTTCAAGATTTTCAAAGGTGTTCGATCGGTTTGACAAGATTGCCGATTGATTGTTTAAAATACTTCCAACATATTTGAACAAATCCATCATCAAATAATACACTCGAATGTATTTAATGTGTTGGGAGCAAGCAAGTGCTGTATCCATGTGTTTGTTGTGTATGTTTTCGATTGTAAGATCAACTTAATGTCAAGCGCTTGCTTGTCCATCAAGCTTTATAATCAATCTTATTTCAATATACAACACAAACACAAACACAAACACAAACAACAACAGTTCGGTTGTTGTGCTACTGTCGTTGTCAGTAAATTTCAGCTCTAAATCACTACTTGCCATGTGACATTTGCAAATCACTTTCGTTTATCATTGATCATTTTTGTTGTTGCTGTTGCTTTTGAAAACAATACAGAAACCGAACGAACGAGTGAATGTCATTTGCATTCGAATAAAGAAGTTGCTGTAGCCGGCCATTCAGTTGTTTTTTTTTTTTTTAAAGGGGGAAAGAAAACAGACAAACAAACTTTTCATTGAGTCTTTGTTTTGGGCCCATAAATTACTGCTGATACTGACTGACCCTCGCTCCCTTCTTTAGTATTTGCTAAGTTTCTCAACGGACGCTTCTTTCTTTTATTTTTTTGTTTGGTTGATTTTTTCCTGATTTTGTTGGGAAGCGTAATTGCATTGTAAGTTACATAAGTTTTGTTGATACGTTATTGTTTGCGACATTCTTTATCCAGTCGTCATCATCATCGTCATCATCGTTGTCTTCTTCTTCTTGTTGTTGTCTTGGCCGCCGGCTTGTCATCGTATATTTAAGGTCGAGTTGTTTGATATTTTTGAAGATAGAGATCCTGGTTGATTCATGATCACAAATGCCATCTCCTAAATACACTTTACTAAAACTATTGATTGACAATAATACTCGTTCATTGTTGTTTATTCTTCTTCTTCTTGTTGCTGTTTTTGTTGTTGTTTGTTGCCCGTTTGGAGTTGTAGTTTGAAGGGAAAGCAGCTTTATAACTAGAAGGATGTTTGGATAACAACAGCGCACACAATCAGGCAAATATGCAAAATAGCTGACCTGTCACCAAGTTAGCAGTCGTCAACTAGATTTAAAGTTATGTCCGTCTGTCTTTCTCATTGTTTCTGTCAATACTTTATATCGTTACTTCAACCTCGTCTATACACGTCCACAGCTTTTATTTGTAAATATTTTCGTGTGTGGATGTGTGTGTATGCTGATACAGCTGCTGTTGTTGCCTGCCTGCCTGCCTGCCTGCCTGGTTCCCAGTTGACATCAGATTTCCATATTGGTCTTGAAGTTATTGGGAAGTTAGTTGTTGCTCAGAATGCAAACGAGTCAAGATTTATGGTCAAGTATTGTTGTATTCTTCAAGATACATTTGGGAAAATATGGAAATTACTTTATTTTCGTTTTAGGCAAAATGAACCAAAATAGGATACAAAACCAACAACGAAAATGTTGTGGTGGTAGTAATTTTGTTTACAGGCATGTATGTGTAGGTACTCGTTTTCTCTTCAAACTAACGATAAATTTTAGGGATACCAAGAGGCTTTTTTTCTTTTCTTTTTAAATTCACTTTATGTATTTGTTCAATTTCTTACTTATTTTATTGTTATATTCTGTTTTTGTCTTATTATTTTGTTTGTTTATCAGATCAAAAATAAGCTTGAAATATATAAATTAGGCACGGAGGATGGGTGATGGAGAGAGATAGAGTAAACACTAAAATTCTCCAGATAACGAAGTTAATTCAGTTTGAGCATTTCAAGACAAACTATTCGTATCTCATTTAAAACGAACGGTTTTTTTTAATATATTGATTAATGGCTTTCGAAAGTCTGTATTAACAAAAGATAAATTTGAATTAAGAAAATAGCTCTGCCTTTTTAACTGGCAGGCAGAGATTATTTTTTTTTATCGTGTCTTCTTTTATTTCTATACAAGAAATTAAAAATAAAAATTTGACAATTCAATTCAATTCAATTATCAAACAATTAAGCTTCAGTGGAGTTTGCAAAAAATATTTCCCTCCGCTAAACTATAATTATAATTAATGTTGGTGTTAAAAATTTGCCGATATCGAAAGATATTTACGTTCAGTAACTGTCTCTACTAATGAAGCGCAAGAGTAGAAAATCGGATAGTAAAGAATTTCAGAAATTCTATTCCTTTTTATTATTAACTTGAATTTGCATAAGGAGAATAGTAAATATTCAAATTTCGAGAGAGAGGGGGAAAAATGGCAATTTTTTTGTTTGTGCAAGACCTTTGGATCTGTTTAGCGCATTACTTTTCCATGGGAGATTTGACTACTGACTTCCCTTCTCAAATTCTCGGAAAGCGCTATAGAATTGTATAAAAAAAAGTCCATCTCAAACTTTTCAAAATCAATACACATTTTTCTGTTGACTTTTCTTTTAAATCAAATAAACAAATAAATATGTCAAAATGTCTATTAAATTCGTTCTATCTAATCGCATCAATAAAATACTGTTCTGTATGTTCGTTCGTTCGACTGACCACACAGACCACACAAATTTTTAGAGATTTTCGAAGCCACGTTCTTTAAGTCGATTGCAGGCAGGCAGGCCTTATTAAAAAAAACTGCACAAATTTACTATATTAAATGTAGGAAAATTTAAAATGTCAAAATAAAAAGTCAACTTCATTCATTATTTTGTATGTGTAACGAGCTACTGAAGTATGTACATGCCTGTCTGTCTTTCGATGCATTTGAATGTAAAATGGCAGGGTTCAAAAAAACAATCAATTGCAGTTGATAAGGTTGAAAGTTTTGACATATTCGGGAGGGAAATCACAAAACGAAAAAGAGAAACAGAATACTCTCTAAAAATCTGACAAGTCAGCTGTAGCAGTTAAATTTAACTGCTAAACTTTTCCCTTCTAGCAGTATTGACAGTCTTCGTAGAGTTAGTGAGTTTTTGAAAGGTGAACAGTCACATAAACACTGCTGAGCAAGTGTTATAGTCTCCCAAAAATCTGTGGTTATGTTCTGTAATTTAGGTTGTGGAATTAACTAACTTTAATTTCTTCTCAAAAATTATTATATTCTTTCTTTAGTAGATTTTAGCCATCAGGTTTCAAATTTTTTCAAAATCGCATAATTCTATTCATTGAATTTTCTGATGCCCCCGATTATGATTCACAACCCAATTAAGTGGAGTTGTTAATGTAACAACACAACTCAAACATATTTTCTGATTATGCTTTACAATCAGTCTAAATATTCTTTTTCTATTCAATTATTACGGTTTTCCTTTCTAATAAAAAAAAATTTAATTAAACAAACTAAAGTCTGAATATTGAAAATTTCTTTGGATTAAATTTTTAAGCTATTGCATAGCTTCTATCGCGGGCTTTGAGGCGACCGAATCAAGAACTTTTGAAAAGTTTGTTTCTTAAGTCTTTTGTTTATGAAACAAAAAAACCTGGAATTTGTTTATGAAACGAAAAAACCTCACACTAATTTTGTTTCTTAAGTCTTTTGTTTTTTGAAGTGAAAACTTCTTTTTTGTATAGTCTATGTATGATGACTATACAGTGTTGCCGCATTGGAAATTTTTTTAAATTTCCAGTGTTGCCACTGTTCCCGGGAAATTTTCCGGTATTTATGGGATTTTTAGAGGATTTTTGTTCAAGTTTTTTAAAAATTTCCGTCCAGTGCTGCCCCCGGGAAATTTCCTGGGATTTCTGGGTTTTTGAGGTGATTTTTATATATATATATATATAAGAAAGTCGTGTTAGTTACACTATTTATAACACAAGAACGGCTGAACTGATTTGGCTGCAAATTGGTGGGCAGGTAGCTTAGAACCAGGAGAAGGACATAGGATACTAAGGTAAGGCACTTTTTACTTGGGAGACTAGGGTGCCCCTTCTTTGTATGGGGCACTTCCAGTATAGCTAGAAAGCTGAAATTGAAATTGCATAAGTTGATAAAAAATGCTATGCAATAGCTTTACCGCGGCAGTCCCCGAGTGCCACACGTCTTTTTTTTAATATTTCCGAACTCTGACTTCAACTGTGCCGTTCATACATTAGCAGAAAATTTACGAACATTGCTTTGCATCAAGTGATCATGTCAATCGATAAACGATTGATTGTAGCACAATATTTCGTCTTTAATGCAAAAAAAACATAAAAAATAAAACTTAAGATTTACTCAGACACAAAAACACACACACACACACATGCAGACACACACGCACACACACATTGAATTCAGTTCCAATAATGTATCCAATGAATACTCGGGCATTATAAATTGTTATAGAAGTTACTGGCGACGACGACGATGACACTGACAACGATGATTACTGTTGTTGTTCGCGATTGTCAATACATTTGAATAGAGTAAAATTATTACTAACTAGTTTTTGTTGTTGTTGTTGTTTTTGGTTTATCCAAATATTCTCAATGATAATTTCGTTGCAATTTAAAATTAAAGAAGATGCTTCTCATAGTTGGAACTTTGGGGAAGCCTTAAGCAATAATTGCATCTGTTGCTGCAAAAACAACACACTTTGGTTATTTGGATTTATTTGTACGAACGACCAATTTTAGTGGGATTTTTATTTGGTTTTAGGTGTGAAATATCAAGGGACTAGAGCGGCAAATTGTAAAATGAAATTCATGTGTTACCAATAAAAAAAAAAAAAAAAAAACAGCTTTTTATTACACAAATTTTGTATGAAAGTTAATTTCTATAGAATATTGCGGTTTGCAGTTGTATTCACATTTCCCGATTAACAGTATCAACGATTACACTTTCTCACTGTGTTTTTCTTTTTTTTTTTATTTGATTGTGATGATGATGACGATGAGGCACGCTTCAGAGCTTTAAAACAGAAATTTGAAACCTTTATTAAGATACAGATTACAAAGAGATTTTGCCTACTAAAGATTTACTGTAAAATGTTTTAAGTGTCTTAAGGAACAAAACCGTTAATAAAAAAATCTTCTCTTGAATGTTAAAGATGCATACATTCAATTAAATTATACAATTATTTACATTTTCTAGTTTAAAAATTAATTCGCATTTGAAATCCTTTATTTGAAAAGCATTTAAAAGAATTAAAATAAACCGATTCTCGAACAGAATTAAAACACAGAAATGAGTCCATAACCCCACTTTTCTGGAGAAACCCAAACGGTTAAAAAGAAATAATAAAAATAATTTGCATGTTTTACAAATAAAGTATTAATGCTCTCGTCTCAGCTGGGGCATGCGGCAAAATTAAGATGATCAAAGATTTTGCGAATTAAATAACTAACAAGCTTAAAACAAACCGCTTGAAAATTAAACATGCACACACACACACACACAACTCTATCTATGCTATTATTTAATAAGAATAAGAAAATCAAGGCAAAAAATTGCCACAAAATAATAGTGATGCGTCAAAAGTAATTTGATATGTGGTCAACTTAACTCAAACTCAAGTCAACGGGTCCATCTCACGATAGTAGTCATCGTATAGATATTGTTGCTGCTGCTGCCACATTCATCCATCGAACGAACACAACTGAAAGCAGTAGCCCACAAGTATTAGAAAAGGCATTAGAGGCCCTGCTTATGCCGTAATAATAATAAAAATCTAATAAGAAGAGAGAGAAAAAAAAAAAAACGAAAACGATCACACATGTTAAGGTTCACTGCTTCCTTTTATTTATTTCCACAGCGACTTGTGTTTTGTTGTCTTTAGCGCTGCATACCCCATTTCCATCTTCACTTTTGATATATTCAGATTCTTTTTCTTTTTTCCAACTCTGCTCATGGAGTATTCATTCATCTGGCTTGTGGTTATTTTTTGTTAAGATTTTGTAACACGATCTACTTGTACGAGTTTAAGTACAACACGGATGTTAATATACACATGCACGCACACACTCTCCCGCAAAAAACACAAAGATTTTCAGTAAAAGTTTAAAATAAAATGTTAGTAAAAAAATTAATTAATTACAATTCACACTTTTTTCAAATTATTTATTTATTGTGAGTTTGCACCAGAGAAGAAAGTGAACAAATTTAAAATGGCTTGGAAGAGGAATGAAATCTCTTGCCCAAGGAATTTATTTGATATCGGAAAAGGTTAACTAAAATATTTTCTTCAGAAAACTCAACTCAATTCCACACTTTTATTAGGATTCATGTCGTCATTATTGCAACCCACAGCAAAAAAAAAACGATGTCAATTACGAAAACTGCAAATTAAATTAATTTCGTTGTTAAAATTCAACCTACAACCTACTTTCAATTACTCGAAATTGAAAAAAAATTATTTGCAAAATTAGTTTTTGAGTTCGAGGATGAGATTGTTTTTGAAATATTTGTAATCCATTTGTAAAGCTGTTTCGATCATCCATACACCAGTTTGCCCCAAAGATGCAACTTTAGTTCTGTTATGACTTTTGACAAATGCATATAGATCATCTTTCATCTGGGCGACTGGGGCGACTATGGTGCCCCTTTTTTGTATAGGGCACTTCCAGTATAGCTAGAAAGCTGAAATTTCGTACACAGGTAGGCCCAGATAAGCAATACACATAAATATTTATACAAAAACAACTTAGAAAAAAGAAATGAGATCCGCTCAAAAACACAAATGTGAAAATAAGGCCAAGTTCGTATCCAAAATATTTCGACCGTAAAAAGTACTGAGATCAAAATAAGGACCAAGTTCATGATAGGTACAATTCCATCTCATTTCTAGGCAACCTGTAAGCTTGGCAAAATTTGTTTGCTTTTCTAATATGGGAAAGAATTCTTGGAAAAATATTGCTAAGCTTATAGGTTACCTAGAAATGAGATGGAATTGTACCTATCATGAACTTGGTCCTTATTTTGATTTCAGTACTTTTTACGGTCGAAATATTTTGGATACGAACTTGGCTTTATTTTCACATTTGTGTTTTTGTCCGGATATAATCTAAAAAATATTTCAAGATACTCATAATATTAGTTCTTCTTTCTTTTAAGAAATTTTACCTACCGCTGTCCCCTTGCGATTATAATTTTTCTTTGAGTGTACGCTTGTACACAATCTTTGCCATGTCTAATAAAACGACTTAATAACTTAATGTTAGGTTTTTTCTTTGCAGTTAAAATCTTTTTTTCTGCTGCACCTAAAAATAAATAAAAAAAATCACACACACACACACACACATGTACTAAAGTACCCCATAGATGCATGGATGAGTTAATGGATGGTTGGGTAGTGGTCACATTATTATGTCTCTAACATTATTTGTAAATGTGCGTTTATGTATGCTATTATTTGTGTGTGGGTCCTCTAAGTCTAACAGCAAATTTAATTAGACACTTTTGTATGCAAGAGTTCATGTTACGATAACGTGGAAGATGACGACGGTATTTCAAAGACAGTAGACGCTCGTAAATTAGTCCTTTGAATTCGATTGCATGCTTGGAATTTACAACTGACGGTTCTAATTTCAGAGCGGTTTTATTCTTGTTGCTTTTTATTTAAAACAAAAAACCTTCGGAAATTAGAACTTCTCGAAAATTAGAACTTCCCCAGGAACAATGTGGTTCTAACTTACGAGCGTCGACTGTATTTTATATGCATATATACTTTTTCTTATGAGTAAATGAGTTTGTGTACCAGTGTTTGAAAAGTGGCATATTCTTTTGTATCCCAGCTGTTTTTAAAAATAACTTTTGATTTGGTTTGGTTACTTGGGTGGCTACAAATAATTGACTTGTGTACCAGTTGACTCCTATACATTCTTTTTAATGCATGAGGTCATCAGTTAGGAATGGGTAAAGTCATATTAGTTACTTTACCCATTCCTAATTTTACCCATTCCTAACTTTACCCAATTCAAACTAGCTGATATTTCTACTTAAAAGTCATGTTTAGCTGCACTGTATTGTTATTCAAATGCAGTACAGTTCTCGTTTCCTAAATTGTTTAATTATATATAATTGATATTTTGAAATTTAACAGTTGTGGGCTATATTTAATCGACACTGTAGTAATCCAAAATAAATATGTTGTCTTGCTTCTGAAAAATTTTTGATTTCCTCAGAGATGCTAAAGGAATTTCTTATAAACGAATCGACCGCATGTACCTAATCGTTTTCTCTGTGAACTAAAATTTAATAAATGCTGGAATGAATGACTACACTCCTTAATAATTTTTTTTTTTTGTCACTTTGCTAGAGGAATACTTTTCTTACTTACTGTAAATTTTTTGAAGCAACTCACTTAAACAAAAAAAGAAAAAAATTAAATAAAATTTCCTGATGCTAAAATTTAAACCACAATAATGTTGACAGTGTGTTGTGGTTTTTTTACTCACGCTTTTCAGCACACACTTACAACCAAGACTTGACATAAAACTGAGTGCATATGGACACACGAACATGTAGGCAATACAGAGTCTCAACAAGGATTATGGTTGTCGGAGTAACAAAAAAATAAAATTCAATTTCATTTTTTCACAAACTGAAGAGAAAAACTATACTGGAAAAACTAAAAAAGTTTAAACGTCTCAAATGGCCGCTAAGCAGCTCTAGGTGGCATTTGATTTTAATATTTTATGGTGTCATAATTTTGTAAAAATATTGGCTAAGACTACTAAAGTATTAGTTGCTACTACTATTGTTTTATATAAACAAGTATAAACAAAATATTTGTGAGAAATATCTTACCTTTTTTCAATAGATTTGAGGCATGAGGATTGCGACTTTTTGTATTTAATGATGAGCAGTTCCATCGATGCCATTGAAACTGCAATAGAAAGGGCAGAACGAAGAATGGATTAGCTTCATTTTATTACTAAAAAAATAAATACAATGTTTAATTCAATGTCTTTACCTGTACTTGACATTCTTTTATGGCCAAATCTAATCCTTCTAAGGCAGCCGTGGTTACATCACTGGCTTTATAACATAACTCCAACTGATCTTTGGTCAAACCGGGCACTGAACGGCATGTTGCTCGACCATCAGGTAAACAATGAAGCCTAAAATCAAATAAATGAAATAAGATAGAGAATTTTAATTAATACCAACTGATTTTTATTTGTTTTTAAAGCAAACAAAATCTAACATTCACACCAACAACAATAAATAAGTCTCAATTCGAATGAATGCTGATTTCTTTCGAGCATTTATGGCATTATGAATGCCATTTATTGAAATTATGTAAAATAATTTTTTCAATGTATATAATCTTTGTATAATATTTATTTCGAATAATTTTTGTTCAAATAATTTTTATTCGAATAATTTTTGTTCGAATAATTTTAAAACAACAAATTTTTTTCTTGAAATTTTAATACAAAAACTCGGATTCGAAAGAAATATAAAATTTTATTCGACTAAATACTTAATAATTTATGTTTACAAAAAAATATCTTATTTGTTATGGGTTAGCTAATCTACATATATGCTGCATTTAATTGGTTGCTAAAGACCAACTAATTAGTAGCTTGAAAACTTTTCACAAATAATTATCGTTCGAATAATTTTATTACAATAGCTTTTGTATTCTTGAAATTTTAATAGAAAAACTCATACGAATAGCTTTATTTGAATGAATTATAACATATTATTAATTAATGTTTAAAAAAAAATAGTTTATTTGTCATGCATTAGATTATCCATATGCTGCATTTAATTTGTTGCTAAATACCAACTAATCAGTAGATCCTTACCAGCATGCTTGAAAACTTTTCACAAACTACTTTCGTTCGAATAATTCTATTCGATTACTTTTTGTTCTATTATTTATTTTTAGGATTCATATTAGTTAGTACATTTAAGATATAAAATACTTTGATATAAAACAGACCACAAGAACTATTTTTTTTAAACATTTTAACCCTCTAACGCTTTGTCGTGTATGAGTATTTTTGGTCCTCTCTTAAAAAATATTTATCGATTGTAGTTTTTAGCATTCCATACTTTGGCAAGCTAATAAAATTATTGATGTATCTTTTATTCGAACAATTTTTAGTTCATTTTTTTAAATTACATACAATTTAATATCTCATTAAATTAGAATAATTTTTGGTTTAATAACTTCTCATTGTAACATGATGATAATAATTTTTTATTCGAATAGTTTATGTTCGAATATATTTGATTCGAATAATTTTTATTCAATAACCTTTTTTCTCTATTCGAATAATTTTATATGAGTGATTTTTATTCGAATACTTTTTAATTCGTTTTTTTTTTAATTAAAATTTAATAACTTGTGTTATAATGATTTTTTGTTCAATAAAATTTCATTGTAACATGATTATAATACATTTTTATTCGAATAGCTTCTGCTCGAATGATTCGAATAATTTTTATTCAATAATTAATTTTTTCGAAAATTTTTTATTCGAATAATTTTTTTTTCATAAATTTTTTTTCGAATAATTTTTAATCGAATAAATGTAACTTTTTTTATTACTTTTTCTTATTTTTAGGCAAAAACAGTACTTTATTTATATTTGCTAGCATGTATGTATGTATATCGTTCTAAAAACTTGTATACATATGTTTTTTATTCGAAAAATTTAATCGAATGATTTTTACTCTAATAAGCAATAAAAACGTGAACTATTGTTTTAGCTTTTTTTAATACTCGCATAATCTCAATAATCATGTGATTAATTTTTTTAAAATACTCTTTAATAATTAAAAACTTAAACGATAATCTACAATTTACATTTCAAACGTTAAATCTCGTTTATACTTGAATTTGTACGACTTGACTGGCACTCAGTACTTGAAATAAAATCTATGTATGTGTAAAGCGTCAATTCTTCTTTAAATTTGTTGGAAACATATAAAATTGATGTATCTATGTTAGTCGAATCTCTCATACCCTACACGTAAATAAAAACGAACGATATAATAGTTTGTTGTTTATTATGAATCATATATGTCTGGAAATCTCTAACTAGTTAAAATAATTACAACAAATACGGCGGCTTTAAATAAGAAATTAAAAAAGAAATTAATTCAAATGGAACCCGTACATATTTTAAAAATGAATTGAAAAAGGCATATTAACTTTAACAAACTGTAGGGCGCACAAATTATTATAAAATTTATCAAAATAAACAAACTACAATGAACTGATAACAAATGACCGGGGGAGAAGCACACAGTTTTTTGTCGCTTATTTCGTTGTAAGCATTTGAATTCAACGTTTGTGTCTTAACAACAATTTTTAAATCTAAATATTTATTAGTCAACGAAAAATTAGTAATAAAATATTGCAAAATTAAATTAAAAAAAAAATAAATAATGAAAAATGTTGGCAAGCTTTTAACTATTTTGCTGGTTATAAACTGCGTAAGTTTCACAAAAAAAAGTTTGAATAGAATTGTTTAATGAATTTTTCTTAAAAAATTATAGAATTTTGCTTCACCAGCAACAATAAGCGAAAATTTTAGAATAGAGGTCATAAGTGAAATAAGCGAACAAGCTGCTCCTCTGAAAAGCTCTTTAAATATCGAAAAAATTGGAGAAAATTTTGCGGAACAAACAGTATCTCAACCTTTAAATTTAAATGATAAAGAAATGGTTGAAGTTGTTCTGAATGCAGTATATTCTGAGGAAAGCAGTACCACAGTACCACTGATGCGGGGGGCAGTACCTCAGGATTCAAATTTGCACAAAAGTGAGTTAGTGAATGTGTTAACACTAACAAAAAACTCGGAAGATGTTCAAGGTAATGAAGAAAAGGGTACAGGAAATTTGGTGGTTAAAACTTTAGGAAATCAGATTCAAAATTCAAATTTTACTGGCAGTCAAATTGTGTCATATTCCTCACCAATTAAAGTGGAAAACTGCACAAATTCTTTTGTGGAGATTGAAGCTGCAGCTTTAACTGGAAATGAAAGAAACCAGATGGCAGAGTCACAAAACTTCAATGTCTCACATAATGAGTTGGTATTAGAGAATCTTCCAGACTTATTAAAAATGCACAAAAAGATTACAGATTCTTCATATGAAATAGCTCCAAAGGATCAAAATATTTTGACAGGAACTGAGTATGTTTCTACGGACTTGAAGAATTTATCAAATTATCCAGAAAACACACAAGATAATAAAGAAGAATCCTCAAAAGCTTTCTCTAGTTCGGAGAGTCTTCAAAACTCCAATTTCACAAGCAGTCTGTTGTTACAAATTGTCTTAAAGGATAAACCGAATAGTGAATACGAGGAACAAGGAACGGCTACGAATGATACAAATACAAAATCAAATACAAATAGTTTTGAGCAATCAGAAAATTTCAATGAATTAGTGAATGAGTTGTCTTTTAACAAGTCTTCGCATTTATTAGGAAAACCGCAGGAAGGAAAAGACTCTGCTTATGATTCCAGCAAATTTGTGGTTCACGAAAATGCCAAAACAATTACTGATAAAGAACTAAACGCAGAACTTACCAACAGTTTGGATACAAATATATTCCATAATTCCAATTTCACGACGAATGCAAATAATTCATTAAACCATGAAGATGAATTTGAACTTACACGAGAAAGAAACATCCCACCCTCTAACAGTTCACAGGACAATAAAGATTCTGAGGAGATTTCCACCGGTGTTTTCGTCGATAAAATTTCCAAAGCTATAAACGAATATAAAATAGCCACAAAATCGTTTAACAGCTTTGAAGTTCCGCTAAATTCAACTTCAATCGAGAATGATTTGGTTCGAATAGTTTTGAAGGATGTTGGAAATTTGACTAAAAAAGCAGAAAACTTTTTAGAAATTTCAGTAGATGCTGTTGCTATTATGAGTAAATTAAATACTTCACAACAATTACAAAATCCCCCCACTTCACCAGAGAGGGACTTGGTTCAAATACCCTCGAAAGAGGTTACAAATTTAACCACTCAATCAGATAATTCTTCAGAATCTTCAGATGAAGCCAATGATGCTACTACAGCTGCTGCTGCTGTGAGTAACCTGTCCATAAATACTTTAAACTCTTGGGAGCAATCACAGAACTCAGTTTCATCAGAAAGGGACTTGATGCAAATAACCTCGAAAGAGGCTGCATATTTAACAAATCATCCAAAAAATACTTTAGAAGTGGATGACAAAACCACCACCACCTCTACTGCTGCTGCTGCTGCTGCTGATGTGACTGAATCAACAATAAAACCCCCATCGATCGGTGTAGAAGAATATGCTGTTAACCAAATGAATTTCATATTAGATCATTTACTGTTGGAAACACAAGAGTTTGTGGCAAATGTACTGCAGGCTTCCATTAATTCCAATAATTTTCGCCGAGATAATCTTAAACGTTATGCCGAGGCTTTAAATCGCGTCCTGAACCCCATCAGCGATAACAACGACTATAGCGATGAAGTTATTGAGAAGAACAAAAGCCAAGATGAAATTTATGAAGAAATTGTTCGAAAATTAAATTTCCTCAAAAGCAAACCCAGCAAATATTTGCAGAAATATTTACCGGAAGAATGGATTAAAGATTTCCGTGATAAAAAAGTCGAATCGACAATATGGTTGGACAAGGCTACAGAGCAAATGCATCAAGAGCTTAATGTTTACATCTCAGAAGAAGAGGACAATATTAAATATCAATATTTCAATGAGACATTCGATGATATTTCCAGAGCGACCGAGATTCATCACAAACTGGCCCTGTTGGCGGATTTGGTGAAAATTGTGAAAAATAAAAAACAACTCACATTTATGGATTTATATATGCAGACATAAATTTCTTATTAGAATTTTCAAAATAAATATGATGTACATTTTATATATTTTTATATTTCTTCAGCTTTTAATTCTTTAAAACGAGCCAATAATTTCTCTCTCTGCACAATGTCCGGTTCATTGTTGATCTCCTGCAGTAAATCGAAAAGTTTTTGATGACGCTGTACAGCCTGCTCGCTGAAACGTTGACGCAACAATGAAGCTGCTTTGGAGAACTTGTTATTACATTTACGCTCCTCTATTGACAAGCGAGCCAATAGTTCAAACATTCCCAATAATCCTCTGCGTAAAATAATATCCTCCTTTTCCTGTTTAGCCAGACCAGATTTAATTGTGGCAATCAAATGCTGCAGTTCCATTAACAAATTCTCTTTGTCTTGTATACTGCCGCCTTGATCCCTTAAACGTTGTGAATTAACCCGATATTGATGAAGCATTTCAGCTGTATTGCCTCTGTCGCCCAGCGGTATCGAATCAAGTAATCTTTCCACAAACTCTTGGGTCATCCTCAGCATATTGTCCAATTTAATATTCATTATTGCATCCACATAATTGTAGAATTGTGCAATAATGTTGCGTTCTACTTCTTCGGCATTATTAATGTACGAATTTGCTACAGATGACTGAACAAAGATGACCTGGTTTTTTTGAGCAATCGATATAAATAAGTCGCAATTAGTTCAATATATTGTTGTTGTTGTTCTCAATTTTCCTACTCACTTCTCGACCGATCGTTGTTAAAATAATTAATGCTGCTACTGCTGCTGACAATTTGAAATTCATGTTCCACCGGTAGTCGCTCGAATTAAACTGTCGCTTTAGGCGATCACTTTGTTGTGTATTCTCTGTTTTTAATTTCTAATTTTAATTTGAATTTTAATCTCTTGTGGCAATGAAATCTCATAGTTGTTGCACTCTTTTTTTTTGTTGTTATTATCAATTCACTCGGGAATATTTTTAATGAAGAAAAGTATCAAATAAAATATGCGATCGTAATAAGCAAAGAGAAAGAATGAATGTAAGATGAGATAAGAGCTTTCTATGATGCACTCTTCATCTGAAACTAACTGCTGTGATAGTTTTGTTCCTTTTCTTGTCACAGGTTTGCGGGAAACTAATTAAAAAGAAGTTTGTAAGAAAATGTGAGCGGTACAAATCTGTAACCATGACATAAGGTAGATAGTGGAGATGCCGTCATTCCGATCCTCTGCATACCATAGAGAGCTGTTTTAATATTTTATAGAAATCAAATAGTTTGCCTACCCCTAAATCATTTCATCTGCAATGGCTCGCTCGTTCGACTGCTTCATTGCCACAGACACTTTAACGTAGGAATTTGTGTACAGAAAACTTTTTATTACTTCTAATCTAAAACTATCATTTCCTCTCTCTGCGTCTCTCTTTAAGTGTCTCCTCGCCTTTAACAAACCTTTGACGTCATAATGTCCTTAAAATTTGCTAGATCGTACTTGCACTAAATTGTTACTCAGTCACTCTTATATAAGAGACCTTGAAAATGTTTCACAAACTCGCCCAGAATTGCGAGCAACTTCAGTTGGATTTTAGTGTAGAGTATTATTTGGTCAGCTTAAACTATAAATAATACATCATGCTTATTGTTAGTTTCGTTTCAATTAAATAAGAGCACTTTTCTTCTCATCGTTTAATTAAATTTAATTAAAAAAATACTGTAAAACGATCACAGATTAAAACTTAAGTACAGATGATTGTAGGCGTTGTGTAACGAAGGGGTTGGTTGGATCCATTTAGTTGTACGAGATCGTAATTATTATGTTTCAGAATGTAAATTATTAGAACAAAACAAATTCAAATGAGATAATATAAAGAATATTCTCCTTAACCCATTATTGTTGGTATCACGAACTGTTTTCAAATTATGAGAAAAGAAATTTTAGATTAAACGTCCGCTTTTCAATTTTTAAACTAAATGAGAGTAACGTTTTTATACAATACTAGCTGAACCCGGTGTGCTTCGCTACCCCCCTCGTTATAAAATAAAATTCCTATTGTGAAAATTTAATGACGATCAGTTCAGTAGTGAAGACTATATTAAGATTTTAAATTTTCCTATAAAGAGGCGTGGTCCCACCCACTTTTCTCCTGGTACGTATTCCTAATTATATCAATACCATATGTACCAAATATCATCGACGTAGGTAAAAAAATGCCCAAATTATAGCGATTTAAATTTTTGGGTTATATGGACGGTGCCACGCCCCTTTGTCCAATCAAAACTTCATACAACCTATTATTCCATCCAGAGTCACAGTATCATGTTGTGAAAATTTCAGGAAGATCGGTCCAAGGGTTTGGCAAAAAAAATAAATATATGTATGTATGTTGTCTGTATATATCATTGGTGGTGCAATATGAAAATTTTATTTTGCCACCCCCCTCCGCCCGCAGACCAAAAATCAAAAATCAGACTTCACAGTGTCATCACCCGCCTGAATATTCTGAAGATTCCTTGAAAATTTCATCAAAATCGGCCCATACGTTACATACATACACACATCCTGTTTTATATCTATATATAAGTAGATATCAAAGTTATAACAAAAATTATCGTTTAATTATTTGTTTTAGAAATTTAAATCTTCTTGTAATTATAAGTTTATTAAATGTTAGGACCACCCAGAAGAGGTTAATATGTGTTTAATAAATACTGATGCTGATGGCTGCTTATATAATTGTTGCCATTAAGACTTTGATCAAATTGTACGGTTCTAAAAATACTACAGTTTTATTTTAATCGTTTCTTTTTTTTGTTATAGATTTATAAGTAGAATCTTTACTGGCTACGAAATCTAAAATTATAAATAAAAAATAGTTTCACGCTTCATTAACAAATAGAATTATTATTTATGGCGCACAATTAAATCAAAAACATTTTAGACACTCTACATGTGGCCAGTGGATATTATAGGTTCACCTCTTTAAAATGTAAATTTATCAAAAATAAACTCAGTAATGAATTAATTTGCTTTCACAATCATTGAACCAAAAATTTAAGAAAAAACTTTATTGTTTTAACGAATTGTTCAGTAGATTTGGTCAAAATCAATGAATTGATTCATTAACATTGCGAAAGAATAACTAGAATGAATATTTCCATTGAAAAAATGTATGGGTACATCGAATCAACGTAAATTTAAGAACACTTAACGATGCGGATTTAAAATATTTCTAAAGCTTGCTGTTGGCATTTTCGAGGACAGGAATAAAATAATTCTTGTTCAATTTATTTTATATCTTGAATAAGTATTCAAGGTTTAATCTGAAATAGGAATGGATCATCTGTTGGCTCTAAATATGGTTGCTGTATTCATATTATGTAAATTTCTTTTCTTGCTTTTCTTTAAGAATGAAATAAAGCGTTGGAGAACGGTTAATTTTTGTTTGCAACTTTGCAAATGAAGCTTAAGCTGAGCTTAGTACTATCATGCAGGTTTACACATCGAAGAAAATACCCAGAAAACTCAAAGATCTGATGTAGCATGTGTAAAAACTATTTTATTACACTGACTATTGACGATCATGAATTTTATTGACGATAGATGAACTCCTTTTAATGGCTTTCGAAGTAATCATTATTTTCAATTTAATGTTTAGTTATATTACCGCAAATATTTAATTTTTGAAAGGCTCTAAAATTTGTCATTGCTGGTATTTTTTTTTTTTAACAAAAATTTTTTTTTCCCCAACAAGGTTTTTTTTTTTTTAATTTGGAACAAACAAATTAAAATTTGTTACGGTCGCGTACAAACTTAAAATTATGAACTTCACCTGAACCCCTCAAAAGTATAAAAACGACGATACGCGTACAACATTTCTGAACGTGTGTATAAATGACACGTACGCATTTTAGTGTAGGATTTGTTTCTTCCTTCTTTGATATTTTATCAAGTATCTCCTTTAAAATTATACAAAAAAAAAAAAAAAAAAAAAAAACGATCAAGTTGAAAAAAAAAATAAAACTGTTATTAAATAACAATATACTCGTACATTTCTGCAAACCAGAGTTTGCATGGTAATTCCAAGCTTAAATTGAATTTATATCATAATTTTGATCGTAAAATTTATTTAGTATTATACAAATAATCGGAAAATTTATTGTTAATAATGTAAGGTCGTTGTTGTTGCGACCACGAGTAGTGAGTGGGTGGGAAACCATTTGTTGGTTTTTCTTTAAGATCTTTTATTAATTATTATTGAAATGGTATAAAAACTATTCTTAAATTATTTCAAATATTATCAGAACAGAGTCCTTTTTATACATTTCAGCCACTGTAAATTTATTTTAAATGAAAAACTACACAGTCCGAATAAAATTCCCAGCTTCAATTGCTGAAAGCTGTTTAAAACAATTTTTCTAATAGTGATAATTAATTGTCTTCATTTCAAATCAATACAAACGAAAAAAATTCAAGGTAAAAGTTCAATTGTATTTCCACAAAGTCCTCATAATTTTGATATAATGTACTAATACGTTAAATTTAATGAAGTTCCATCAATATTTTCGTTGAAACAACGTACATATCGCACTGCTTCCTCTAAAGAGCGTCAATTCAAAATTTACAAATTTTCAATGAAGGCAAAAAACTTTTTTTTTTTAATACTACTCTTGTCTCACAAAGAGAGATATAACTTTATTTTTTTGGTAAAAGAGTGGAGAAAATGGTGTAAAATTTTTACAGTGGGTAGATATGGCCACTGAACATCGATTTCTTGCAAAATTGAACATTTTTGAGTTGACCCTCTTTAGAGGACGCAGTGCGATATGTAGACGTGCGTTGTTGAATCAAGTTATTTATCCATTTTGAAATTATGAATGTAAAGTAATTTTTCAGCATGTTTTCGAATAGTTTTTGAGATCGAATAAAATTTTTGATTAGTAACAAAAAAAAAAAAAAAATTAATACGAATAATTGTTCGAGTAACTTTTATTAGTTTAATGTTAGTTCGAATAATTTTTATTCTAATAATTATTCAAATTGATTTTTATTCGAATACTTTTTGAATAGTATTTCCTCGAATAGTCTTATAAGAAAAATTGTTTTAAGAATAATGTTTATTTAAATAGGGTTTTATTTGAAAAATTATTATTCGAATAATTATAATTCAAATAATTTTTATTCGAATAATTGTTTTAGTATAGTTTTTATAATTATAATTTTAATAGCAAAACTTTCATTCATTTGTTCAAATAAATTATTGCTAGAACAATTTTTGATTCGAATAAGTAAACCTTTTATTCGAAAATATTTTCTTCGAATAGTTTTTAATCGAAATATTTTTATGAGAATAATTTTTGTTCGATTAAAGTTTTTGGTGTACTTTTATTTGATTAGTATTTTTCAAACTATTTTTATTCGAATAATTTTTATAAAATTTGTATAAAATCTTTGAAAACAGCGTTGCGTAATATGTGCACAGCCCCTTATGCGTAATTGCGTTTCCGTTTCGGCTTCACAACTTTGCAGAGTGTTAACATGCACCACATAAATAATTTATTGTAGGGGTTTCAGTTGTGTTCTATGTTTCATATTTCACATTTTATAGTTTGTAGTTGTTAAGTCTTAAAAAAAAAATTTATCTGAAATTTTAGATCGCCTCCTGACCTTGAACATGCCAACATGTTACTCAAATGAACATTTGCCACAACAATATTTGCTAAATCTGCCTTTTAAGCGATATGAGGTGTGGCTTTGTGGGTTTTTTTTCGTTTGGATTCTTTCTTTCTTTTAAAGAAGAAGCCACAAAATTAGTTGGTTGCTGCTGATGGCGATGATTCTTTTTTTTTTTTTTGTTTTGTTTGTGTGTCTTTTATGATGGTGATAAACAAATTATGAAACAATTTCATTTCAACAAATCTAATATTTTTTGTTGTTGTATATTCTTCATACTTAAACATGTTTAAACATGTTTGTTAAAATTATAACTTATTTTTAATGCCTGTTGTTGTGTGTTTGTGTTTGTGTGTGTGTTGGAACCTGTCTGATATGTCTGTCTGTCTGTCTGTCTTGTGACATGTCAATCATATCATTTGCCCGGCTGATGAATCACACTCCGGTCCGCTCTCTACACCTCGAGACATTAAAAGGTTTCATAAAATGTTTTATTATTGTTGTGGATTTAAAGTAAATCTAATAATCGTGTTTGTTGTCATAAAAAAAGTATGTTTCTTGGTTGAGATTTTGAAGAAATATTTATGATTATTATTTCAGATTTAATTTTAATTAAATTCTCGCGAAAAGAAACAGCAAAAAAAACCAGCATAATTAAAATTTAAATTCCATGAATTTCGAAATAAAATCTAATGTTGGCAATCAGCAACAAAAAAAAAAAAAAACACAAAATAAAGAGTAAAAAATATTGAAATGCAGTAGCATTTCATTTTGAAGCCATTAAAATATGACGTCTGTTTGATTAAATCTAAATCTGTAAAAATGCTTCAAACAAACAATAAACGGGCAATTTGTGTTCGACTCTAACTCAAGGTTAATTATTTTAGCAACAATTTGGTTTTGGGATTGATTTTTTTGTTTCATCATTCAAAACATTGTTTGTTCTATGATTTCATACATATGTATGTATGTACATATTTATGTATGTATGGGTGATTGCGTGAACGAATGTCTGCTTAATTTGTTTTTCAAATTTTATACCATCTTTCATTGAAGCATTTGTGCGTGTGTTAGAGAGCTTACATGTCGGTCTTAACCTAAAAATTAGCAACAAATTTTTTTCTCTTCGTATCCACATTCCTAATAAATTGTTTTTTTTTTTGTTTTTGTTAGTTCTTGGTTAAATTTTAATTTAAGACTTGCGGCTTTTATGAATATTTTTCTTTTTCAGTTACTTATTTGCTTAGTTAAATTCCTGTAACAAAAATTGTTAAAATTGTTAAAATTGTCTCTTTTTTTCTAGTTTTTTCTTGGTGTTTTTATGGTTGCAAGATCTTTAACCTAAAAGTATGCACTTGATTTCATTTAAAAGGGAAAGCTTTTGGAAATTTAAAGCTCGAAGCTCGGAAAGGACAACCTCGGTTTAGAATAATTTTTTACTTGAATTTGTACTGGATGCTTAAAGTACGGATAATAATAAATTCTAGAATTCTGAATTCTATGAAATAGGAAAAACTTTGAAGTCATTGCATGTCTATGCTTGCTTTGTAATGCTAATATTTTAGATGTTTATGTGGTTCGGGGTAATAAAGTCCTTTGCTAACGAATTTAGAAACCTGAGCTCAATACAAAAAAAAAAAATGAAATAAAAATTATTAAAGGAAATAAAAACACTTAAGAAGGAAAAAAAAATTTAAATTTTTATAAAAAAAATATGAAATCTATTCTATTGCAGGAATTAAAAATAAATAATAAAAAACAAATAATTATTTGCAGAATTAACCAATTTGTTGATGAAATTGGTACTACACAGGGTTGGGTACACGGTAAACTAGACGTCCAAAAGCGTATAATTTTTTTTAACTGCAGATTCAATTAATTTCATTGTTAAAGTTAAAATTAAAATTTTTAGTTACTTAAATTTTGTAAAAACTTTTAGGAAAATTTGATTTTGATCACATGATTAATTGATTCACTTCAGAAATAAATTGAAACAAACTAGTTTTAAATTTTGAATACGTATATTAATTGAAAATGTTTCAGGAATAATATTTTCTGTGTTGTTGGGAAGATAATTTAGGGATAATAGTTTGCAAGCATTTAATATCTCATGTCAGAAAGAAATAGTGCGGCGAATTCTATGGTTTTCTTCGCAACCAAGTGTTCTTTCTATGTTAGTTTTTCTCTTACACTCGTTTGGTAAAAATATTTCCTTCTGAAAGTGTTTTATTGTCCCAAAGGATTCGGTCAGAAACAATTTCATTAAATTTTATTTCGTTGCGAATGGCTGCCATGTGAAATAAATGTGCAAAAAATTCTATTTTAAAGATTTTTTCTTTTGTCTACTTTCGATTTATGGTAAAACTAAATTAAAATAGAGTTGGCAAAATTATTTAAAAATATTTCCAAAAATTTATCTTGAAGCGCCTTTTTTTGCTCAAACAAAACACATGTTTTTTTGTTAGAATACTTCTCCTCCTCATTAGTTGATGATCTTTGTCAATAATTTTTAGATTGATTTATAGATCATGAGGTTCGCCCTTTGATGTGGTTGCGTTTTATTTTCGCAAGTTGGTAGCCAATATTTGTATGTTTGCTTCATGTAAATCCTTGATTTATTAATAATTTGCGGTCCATTTGATGAGGGCGCTACAAAAGAATGTCAGCTTTCCATCATTTAAATAAAAAAAAACGATATAGAAATACTTTTTAGAAATCCTTTGTTTTAAAACCGTGGGAAACATTTAAAAAGCTTTTAATATTTTTCACATATCTCTTTGTGTTGAATACTACATACATAGTTTTTTATTCAATTCTTTTTTTTTATAATTTGCCTGATATTTTTTTCTCTCAAAGATTTGAATGGGAAATAATAAAAGTGCAGCGTCAATGTATATTAAAACATTTTCTTAATGGAACGTTAACGTTACAAAATCGAAAAATTACCAAAAGATCGCAACATCATCAGGATGAGATTATCGAAAAAAAAAATAAAAAAAAAAAAAACGTAACAATAATAATTATAAAAACTCGTAGTCTGTGTTGTTAAGCTGTTGGTGATACACTTTCATTTGGCCATAAATTGCAAAATTAAAAGAAAAAGAAGTTGAAGAAAAAATAAATGAAATACTTTTTATCTAAAACACATTTTAACGCTGATAAGCGCCGCATTTAACACAATATTCTGCTTTGTAGACAACAGTCGAGTAGACAGACAAACACTACAGTGACTGAGTGGACGGACAGACGGACGAACGGACGCTATAAAAGAGTTTGATTGTGTGTTGGAAGGAAATATCATGGTCAATATATTCATTTATTTTTTAATTTTAAATGCATACCAGCGATAAATTTATAAGCGATCAATTATCGATCGCTTAAAAGAGAAGAGTTGATTTTTATATACTCGTACATACTTTAATATTTTTTTAATATTGTTTTTTTTTTTGCCAATTTCACTAACCACCCTGCGCTGCAAGATCGATATTTGATGATGATGCTAATGTTGATAATGATGATGCCGATGATGATGAGATCATCATTATCGTCATCATTGTCATTGCGTGTTGTTTTGTAATCTAAAACTAAAAAAAACTAAAGTAAGCAAGATGATTCACCTTTTACAAATGCCTGAAAGAGTTTCCTGGCCTGATCACTTTACGACCAATTCCATCTTAATTGTGTTTGCCATTCTTGGTGTTTAGTTGGTTGATTTAAACTATTTTCTTGAAATCTTTAGCATTTCAATTCTTATCAACTTTATTGACTTAAATGTTGTTTAAATTAACACTGAAAGAAAACTTTGAGTACGAAGGATGAACGTTTACAATGTGTAGTTTCTTAGTGTTGCTCGCTATTGATCGTGATTGCTTTTGTTTTGTTTTGTTTTTTTTTGGCGTTTTTTCTGAGTGTATTTAACTCCTTAATAGTTGTACTACTCGCTACTTGCTGTTATTTGCTTAGTTTATAAAGCTGTTAACACAAAGTATTTATCTTTTTGCGAATCTTTATTTGAAATTCTTTATCGGCTCGGTTTTAGTTTAACATTGAGACTGAAAGAAGGAAAGAGATCCTGGCAAAAAAAAAAAAAAATTAAAACAGCAATGTTTTGCATTAAAATTTTTGAACCCAATTAAAATGCATTTTGTCTGTTGCATTATCATATTTTTGCATCGCGCCATATCTCGACCAAAATGCTAAAAAGAACTAAATTGAAAACTTTAACTGATAATAAGCAATGTTTTCTTTATTTATGGCAGCCAATGGATTTGTTTTTCTTTCTTTCATAAATTATTTAAATATTTTTCGAAAGCACAAAAACAAGTAGAAAGAAACTTTGCCAAAATTCACAGTGAGCGTCAGCATAGAAGAGAGCTGTTGAGAACTCTGTTTGTGAGAAACGGCAACGTAGCAACTTATTAGAGAAAATCGAGTAGAAACTTGATAAATGGCAACGCAATATCTATTAGTGGGGAAATCAAAGAGGAAGGTTTTTGCTGGGTGCCATTTAATCTTCCTGCTATGTTGGAAAGCGTTTTGGTCATGTGTGATGGAGTTTCTTTAAATTCAAATAAACGTGTTCTTCATTCGTTAAGGTTTTACTTTAGTGATTCCGAGTCCTGCCTTTCCTTTGCGAACTTTATTATATTTTGGTCCGCCCCTTTGATGCCTTAACGACCACTATTGAAATGTAAGATTTTATTTTTTCTTTACATGCTATTGTCAGATCAAAACTACTTGCCACCATAAAAGATATTTGCTGTATTGTTTGGAAACCTCTTTGCATCATCATCTTGCGTAAAAGTAACAACATTCCTTTTGTGGCACTTCAAATGTGCGTTATATTATTTTTAGTAAGCCAACAATTGTATTGGAGGACCAAAAGTGCTTTTGTGCCAACATGTTTTTACTATCCTTCAGATTTGAACCATTAGTACGCATTCAAGTACGCTCCCTACATTGCAAGTACATACATATTTGCTAAAGCTTTGTTGTTGACTTGATGCTGCAAAATTTTCCATTTCATATACTCAAGTGTGTTGCTGCTCAAGAAGACGCGTATACTATGCCTGCGGCTATTCTAAATTACTTAAAAATAATGTGTACGAGTTAAGAAAATAGTTAAGTGAGTGCGAAACTTTCTCTCTGGAGAAAGAAAAAATGTATTTTCCTACGCTATTTCCAGCGTTGGCATTTTGGTGCTTTTCGGGTATTTCTTGGTGCTTTTTTACTCAAGCAATACTCGAAATTTTTTTAAATACCCGTTTTTGAAAATCGGGTATTCATAGTGCTTTTAACAATTTCTCACAGTGCTTTAAGTGCGTTTTAAATAATCAAAATTTTTGGCACTAAACCATTTTCTTACTATTCTTTAAACACACCTAATACTCTTTTAACCAACTGCGCATTATTTGCATCTATATTTTGAGCAGTACTCGCAAACTGTTAAGAGTTCGAATTCTAGCATCTTTTTTTTAAATTCGTGCAAAAATTTTTATGATTTATTTGTTTAGCAACGATTTTACATTTAATTTTCATATCCGTTGATTTGTTTGTTATGCAAATTTAAAGTGCAACTTATTATTAATAAGTAAGTTCTTCATTGATTTTATATATAACAATGGCTTTCCTTTAGACGGAAAAACAAAAAAATGTAGAAAAGCTTGGCCAACAAAAAAAAGACCAGCAAAATATGAACTAAAAGCGTATTGCATTTGTTGTAATTGCGAAATTAATCCACGATAAAAGCGATTTACTCCGACAAAGTCGCACAAAAAAAACATGAAAAAGCAATAGATCCAAATGCAAGTTTTTCAGTACAGCCAGGGCTGTCTTTTGATCCACCAGACCCAAAACAAAATTAGGTTAGTGCTTTTGTACCCGAAATTTTTTTCATTTTTACCCTTTTTTACCCTATTTCCATGGGCTAAAGTGCTTTTGATGTTGCAAGAGTTGGCATCACTGGCTATTTCGTTTTCTATTTTTTTCTTTGGCTCTCTTTTTTATGCAATTACAAAAGAAATGAATTCATTTTTGTAGTGCGTGTGTGTTTCTTAGTGAAAATATAAAGTATTGCATACTTCAAGATGCAATTAAGTGTGTAAGAACCATTGCATACTTTAGGGAATGTAGCGATGATGGTTATAGTTGCTACAGAGAATATATAAATTATCTTATTTTAATAAGCTTCTTTTCCTCACGAGAGGGCTCATTTTTAGTGTTTAATTTTTTTTTTAACAAAATACCAGAAACACACCTACGAAATTTGCCGTACCGTAATGGCTGCGTAGAAAGACAATATTGGAAAACATCTAGATGCAATTGTGACTTGATGTGTTCTTCTTCAGTTTGGATAGAAAAGTTGCACAATTTGGCACTCAATGAATGAGGAGGCATATTATTAGAACCTGTAAGCTTCATATACATTTTATACACAAGTACATGTACAAACACACACTTTCACAACGCATACAGCCGTGAATGTAGCCATCATTTGAAACACATGAAGACAAATTGCAAATGCAAAACGAAAACGCCTTTATTTATTTTTTTGGAACTAAGTAGGGAGGCTGTGCTCTGCTGCGATGTGCTGGGTAGAAATAAATCACGGTTCCTTTTGCTTGCCAACTAAGTGCACCACCGTGTAACGTTAAGCTAATTTATATACTCCTCTTAAAACAAAACATTCAACCAACCCATCGAATATATAATTTGTGTTCTCAACGATACAAGTATCATCCATCCAAACAGTGCGTGCGCTGGTATTCGAATTTGAAAAAGTGTATGGTTGTGGGTGTGCGTGCGTGTGTGTAAAGCTCATTATGCATTGACAATTATGAATTGCAATGGCGTCAACAACTACAAATGTATGTATGTATGTGTGTATGTCACTGATGCAAGATCTAGTGCATTGCAGTTAAGATTTCAAATGCAGTTCTTAACATTATTTTACTTGTTCATTCCTTGCTGACGTCTTCAGATGTCAACAAGCGAGAAAATTATGTTGACAACAATAATGACAACAACTGAAGGAGTATTTTTTTTATTTGCTTGTTTTTTTTGGTTGTTATATTTTTTATAACGGTTACAAATATTGACATCATCTCAAGCAGTTGCATTTTCATCTGGTACCATCATCGTCAATTATTCAATGGAAATTCTGTGTGAGCAGCGTTGCAGTAGGTGGTACTCAGAATAGATACCATCAGGATTTTAGCGTGCTTAGAGTAGCTAAACAGCATCTTTCGTATAAGAATATATGAGTGTGAGTGTGTGTGTATGTGAGTGTTTGCTGTTGCTAAGAGAGAGGACCCAACCACCACCTCGCTGAGCATATTAATATACATAGTTTAGTAAAATGACTGACTGAATAAAAATGCATCTCATTATTAGTATAGAATCCAAAAAGTATGATGTGCATTTTGTGCATTCACAATGCCTGTAAGTCTGGATAGATGATACTCCATCTTATCTTCTCTCTTACTTGGATATTAATATTTATGAGTATAGTCCTTAAGTTTCTTCGAAGTAGCTTTCAACAAGAATCACCACATCATCAACTTGTCCATGAAAAGTAAATGTAAGATAATTTTTCCTTTTTTTTTTGTTTTAGTTATTAACTTACGCTGCTGCAGCATATTGAAAAAGAAAGGTCCAAAATAATTTGAATATAAATTTTAGTTTTTTTTTATATTAACTACTAGCTGAACCCGGTGTGCTTCGCTACCCTCCTCGTTATAAAATAAAATTCCTATTGGGAAAATTTAATGACGATCAGTTCAGTAGTGAAGATTTTTAATTTTCCGAAAAAGGGGCGTAGTCCCACCCACTTTTCTCCTGGTACGTATTCCTAATTATGCCAATACCATATGTACCAAATATCATCGACGTAGGTCAAAAAATGCCCAAATTATTGCGATTTAAATTTTTGGGTTATATGGGCGGTGCCACGCCCCTTTGTCCAATAAAAACCTCATATAACCTATTATTCCTTCCAGAATCACAGTAAATGCTGTGAAAATTTCAGGAAGATCGGTCCAAGGGTTTGGCCTCCTATAAAGAACAAACAAACAAACAGACAGACATTCATTTTCATATATGTATTGGATTATGCCACCCCCCTTCGCCCGCAGACCGAAATCAGACTTCACAGTGTCACCCGCCTGAATATTCTGAAGATTCCCTGAAAATTGCATCAAGATCGGCCCAGCCGTTTTGGAGTCCATACGTTACATACATACGCACATCCTGTTTTATTTATATAGATTTAATGCCATTAAATTGGAAGCTAATTCATGCCGGATCATGCGCCAGCGTGAAGAGTTTAAAGGAAAAGTAGATCTGACTTAAACATACGAGTTATTGAAATTCTGCCGCGAAGATAATTTAATTTAATATCAGCTTTTAAGGCTCGGAATCCCTTAGCAATTTCTACTGAGAATTGGCAACTTTCGTAATTCGTTCGATAGACAACCTTCAGAGAAAACAAGTTAATCGGACCGGATGAGATTCTGACTGTAATTTGATACTGATAGCTGGAGGATATTATTCGACTGAAAGGAAGGTGAAATATATGGACAGCGATACTTTGCAAAGAATCAGATTAGTTAATTTCATAGTTATTCTAGTTGCGAAGTTGTTGTGCGACAAGAGATTCGATGGGGGAGTATGTACGAAGAGATTGTAGGAAAATTAAGCAGATGTAAGCAGATCGTAATTTTAGTCGGATTGTCAAGGCAAGATCTATTAAAAAAATGTTAGTTAAATAGATCTGCAAACTGCGGTCTATTTAAACTGCGACAGAAAGAAAAACTCGTTCTCAGCAAAACGTAGTTGAACATCGTCGCAAGTGAATATGCAAAATATACCAAAATATATATAAATTGCGGGTCTCGCGAAAATATCACAAGCTGAAAGAAAATTGGGACTAATTTGAAAAAAAGTTGTATTGTAACAAACGGAGAGTCAAATGTGACAGATTAAAGTCCGAATTCTTATTGTTTTGAGTTTTTTAAAAATCTTGTAAAATTTATTCCAGACAAAGTCGGAAAAATGTCCGTTGGTTCTAAGTAAAATAATAGAAACATGTGTGGTCTTTTGTGGGATATACAGTTCTTTTCTTCTTCTGTTCATATTCAAACCCACAAATAAATTAATTTAATTAAAATCGAAGAATATATATAGTTTTGAATTTTTCACAAATCTTATTTAAAACTTTGAAAATTTTCTACAAAATAATATTTTGTTTCTTCTTACAGATTAAAATCAATCTCCTCAACGAATACAAAAAAAGAAAAAGAAAATCGAACAAGAATTGCAGAGAATAAAAGCGGAAAAATATTGGGTAAGTGACAGTTATTTCTTATAAAATACATTTTCGGCCTCCTTCTTTTCAATAACGATGCAAATTAAAAAGCGTATTTGAATGTTTTTATTTTTTTTATTAAACGACAATTCTAGTAATGCTACAACATGTAAGCGGTCGTGTTAAGTCATGATTAATTGTTTTTTTTTTGTTGTTGCTAATGATGGAATAATTAAATGATTGATTAATTTGTCTTGGTGTTGACGTTGTTGGTAACGTTTGTTTTTTTCTTATCACAGTGTGAAAATAGTTAATTTCATTCATTTGTTTGTTTATGGCCTGGTTAGCAATCAATTAAGAGAGTGAGACAGAAAAAAAAAATCGTGATGATGACAATGTCTTGGCTAATGGCAGTTCCTAGAGATGGCACAGTGACTGACTTTTTTATCTTATTTATAACTCAATAATTTTTTTTCAATTGCTCTCATAAACTACTAATAGTGTCAAATATAGTACAATTGTATTTCAGTGCTTTTCAGTAGAGTTGGGATACAAAAATATTGAAGAACTCAATTTAATCACTTGTACAATTATATCTGAAATATCAACATTTAAAAGGAAAATACATTTTCCTTAAGTAATTGAATTTTTCGAAAGTTATCCGATCTGCCATCAGCAGAGTTCATTGTGTTTGCAGATTTTTGTTTTCAGAATTTAAATGTAAATATTAAAACCAATTTATTTATTAAAATTGCATTGACAACAGTATTTTGTCATTTTATGCAGCCTCCGTTAACTTCTGGCGAAATATTTTATTGAATATTTTGAAAAATTTTAAAATCTTAAAAAATTTCATATACATATGTACTTTAAACGTATAGTTTAGAAAAAAAATTTCATTAACTTAAATAAAAGTTTCATTAAATCAATGAAAAATTTCGTTTAATTAATAAAAAATTCCATTTATGTAACTAATTACGATTTATCTTCTATATATAATAGAGTTGCGTGAGTGACTGACTCATTCATCATCGCCCAGCCCAAACCGCTGAACCTAGAAACTTGAAATTTGGCACGTAAGTTCCTTTTACAGATTGTTGATCCACTAAGAAGGGATTTTTGTAAATTCGAATTTTTTGGGGGTAAAAAAGGGTAAAAACGGCCGAAAAATTAAATTATTAAAAAAATCTTCAAAAAAGGTCCCAGGAATATTAATTTTAAAACGTAGGTTCCTTTTACGACGCAGACTCGAACCAAAATATGTATTTTTGGAAATTCGCATTTTAAGGTGGTAAAAAGGGATAAATACGGCCCAAAAAGGGACATTTTTAAACATGGTCCCAGGAATATGAAATGTGTAGGTTCCTTTCAGGTCGTACACTCGAACCAAAATATAATTTTTTAGAAATTCGCACTTTAAAGGGGTAAAAAGCGTCCCAAAAGGGAATATTTTTAAACATGGTCCCTCGAATATGAAATTTGGAATGTGGGGTCCTTTCAGGACGTAGACACGAACCAAAAAATTAATTTTTAGAAATTCACACTTTAAGGGGGTAAAAAGCGTCCCAAAAGGGAATATTTTTAAACATGGTCTCAGGAATATGAAATTTGGAATGTGGGGTCCTTTTGGGAGGCAGATTCGAACCGAAATATATTAAAAGAAGCATAAAAAAATATTATTATTAGCATAAATGCTTATGTTTTTTGAAAACATGAAAAATATGTTATTTATATTTTACTTTAAAAATTACAAGTACCGGGCGGGTATGCTAGTATATGTATAAAATAATGAACTTATATTTAATAAATGACCTGATGCTCATCATCAATAATCGAACTTGGCACGAATGTTAATGAATTTTTCATTCATTCATAAAATTTATGAAAAATATTTCTTTTAAAATGTGTCCTAGGGAAATGGGGACTCCCTCAGTTCTAATAAGACTTCGTGACATGTATGACTACGAAAGATTCACGAGAGTTAACCACCATTTGGTGTCCATCTCTAGTTTTTACTGATAATGGTTGGCTCTTTGACTACGAATAGTTTCAGACAAGTTGGCTGGTTGGTCGTGATAGTGTTGACGATGTTGATGAATTTGTTACGATTTTTTATTTACATATTTATTTATTTTTGTACATCATCATTTGGCTGGTTTGTTAATAAATAATAGACAGACGGATGTACATACATACATATATTTATACGTACGAAGTGTGTATGAGAAGGTACTTACCATCTTGTACAACAGGCCAAGATAATCACAATAATTAAATGCAAATGCAGGTGTAGGCAACGAGGCGTTACAGTTAAAATTTCCGTTGATGTTGTTGAAGTTGGATGCAGATGTTTTGCTGCTGTTGTTATTGTGGCAGTATTTTGGTTTTGATTTTGTTTTTTGTTGTTCCTTTTGCTTCTGTGTATTGTTGATGAAAAATCGTTTCTTGTATTGGTTTTTTGTATGTTTGATGGTGCTGCTTGTGTCAATGTTGCTGTTGTTGTTGTTGTTATTGTTATTACTGTTGGCGACGATAATGATGATGGCGATTTGTTGATTTGTGATTGCTTTTGGCATTCTAGTTGCTGTTGCTGTTGTTGTTGTTGCTGGTTGCCGTTTTGTCGTTGTGTTGGAAATATTAATGACTGTTGTTTTTGTTGGTTTTGCTCTTGTATTTGTAATTGTGTTAATTCGGGCAATGCAAACATTGCTAATTCTTTTGTAAATTTGTTGTAATTGCTTTAATTGCTGCTGTTGCTGCTTTTGCTGTTGTTGGTCCTGCCGTTCTTGCTGTTGCAGTAGTCTGTTTTCGTAGTATGCCCGCTGCGTTTGCTTATGTTGTATTTTGGAATTTGTTAGTTTTTTGTTGTTTCTTTGTTGTATTTCAGTACTCGTAACACAAACACTGTGACATGGCTCAATAAAAATTCTTGTAATTTTAAAAATGGCCGTAAACATTTTTGCGGTAACAACGGCCCAAAATACAATTTAAACATTGAATATTTCAACATTTATGCAACTTTAAACTCTTTTTTTTCTGTTCTTTTTGTAATTTTTGTTTGTTTTGTTCTTGCGATTTTTTGTTTAATTTTCTTCACTGTGATTTAGTTTTCACATATTTTTTTTGTCGTTTTTTGGTTTGAAGGAGATATTTTATGTTGTTGATGCTTTTGGGTCTTTTTTGCCACTGTTGTTGTAGAAGAGGCTTAATTATAAATAATTATTTGTTTTTGCTTAATTTTTCGTTAAAATTTATTTGAAATCATTAACAAATTACAAAATTGTTTTGTTTTTAATATTATATATGTTGTTGTTGTTGTTTTTGCTGTTGCATGTTCTCAAAATATTCTTAACAACAAAAAAAAAGTGAACATATGTCTGAGAGCGACTGGAACTGACTGATTCTTGGTTATTTTGTTTTTATTGTGGCGGTCGTTCTTATTTTGTCTTCTGTTTCTTTTGTTGGCCTTTTTTATTTGTTTGAACTTAAGCTTTTTTGTTGCTGTTGTTGCTGTTATTGGGCGGTATTTCTGAGGTTTATATGTTTTTAACTTATGCTCTGTTTTTTTATTTGTTTTTGTATATAATTCATTGTGGCACTTTTTTGGTAATTCTTTCGACAAATCACTTCACTTTTGAGATTTTTCCAATCAAAAGTTTTGCTTACTTCATATTTTCTAAATCACTGAAAAAATTTATTAATTATTTATTTAATGTTTTTTCTTTTAATTTTTTTCTACTCAGTATTTTTATTCTTAACATTTAAATGATTTCTTTTATTACTCATACGCCTTAATCGGAAAAGTTAAGTTGGTAATAAATAAATCTTAGGTTGTTGTTGTTATTTTAAGGACAGTTCAGATCATATTTTAGTGTGTCACCGAGATAAGCCATATGAAAAATATTGGCAAGGCTGTAAGATTTGCCAGAATGCACAAACCGAATACTATTGTCTTGTGCAACATTCTATTAAACCAGCCACACTTTTTCAATTTCTGCCACTCTTAAACAGAATTTCATGCTTCCGGTGTTGTATTCATTTACTTCTGTAGAATATTTAAATTTAATTTATGATTCAGGGCAAAAGAACCTCAAAAAAAAAAAGTTATAAAATCCAGAACTTGCTATTATTTTCACAAAACCAACGAATAATATCTGTGGCCACGGTTGCCAGATTTGACGATGTATCGTCATTTTGACGATTTCAGATGCCAAAAAAGGCAGTTTGACGACGTGACGATTTGTGTCTTAAATTTGATGATTTTTAAACAATTATAAGTTGGCAACGTTCTGCAGAACATTGACACTACTTTGAACTTTTCAAGAACTTGGCAGCTTTTGCCGCAATATGTAAAAAAAAGTTAGGAGTAAAAGAGATAGTTTTATCGTATTTAGTTGTTTTTGAGTTGATGATTACAGGAAATTGAATCTGAGTTCAGGCAATTGAAATTACTAATTTTAGAACAATTCTTCCCGGATACGGACATAAAACTATTAGATTTTTGGAAAAAGATTTCAGTGATGAAAAAAAAATTCTAGTCTTTTATTTCCCACGTTAACTAATTTTATTAAAAAAAATTTTGGTTTTACCACATTTTTCGGCAAATGTAGAAAGAGTGTTTAGCCAAGTTAATTTCAACAATACAAAAGTTAGAAATCGGTTAGAGAAAGCTTCTTTGGAGGCAATTTTATATACTAAAGATCATTTAAAATTAAACAAGTGTAATTGTTTTGCCATGAAAGTAGTACCTGATTTAATAAAACGGTTCAACTCCAATATATATGTTTACTGCCTATTTCACTATGTCGAAAGAAAATTTCCATATGTTTTCATGCGTATAATTACATTTGAAGCAAAAACAAATTCTGAAATTTTGTTTTTGTATCAAATGTATTTGTACGAATGAAAATAAAATTCAAAATTCTTTCGACATCGTGAAATCGGCAGTAATTTTTTTTTTTAATTTTTACAAATGTGTTGTAACATGAATAATACCATCATCATTTTTAGTTTAAACTCAAATTTTATCACTAATTTCTCTAAAAATTGAAACTTGCTAATATTTTGTGGATATGGTATGTAGGTATTGTATTAAAAAATACACAGAACACATGATTATACTTTGTTTCAACAGTTAATCTCTTAATTGATAAGAATTTACTTTATTTTATATAAAAACCCTTGAATTTTATTTGTTATGTTATGTTTTGTTTGAAAAAATTTTGTTTTTATATTCGACGATTTATTGACGACTTCGGAAATCTATTTTGACGATTTTGACGATCTTACACTAAAAATTCGTCGAATTCGGACCCATTTCATCTGGCAACTATGTCTGTGGTAATAAGACTAAGTGCTTCTCCTAAAAAACGAAAATTGTAATTTGGTCTTTACGTTATCAACTTTAAAACATTCGAAGAAATCACTTGTACATACATTTATAGTCGACGGACGACACAATCGTCCGTTTCTCGATGTAAATAATTCATTCTAATGTTAATAGAAATTGGGAATGGGAAACGTTTGCCTGAATTCCCATATATTAAAAATCCAAAAAAGAGAATATTTAAATGCGAAAAAAACACCTTCCTAATATAAATGAATTTATTGCGATCTATTTCATTTGCATTTCCTTTAATGTTCCTAATATTCTCCTATAAAGAAAAATTTTTTATTGTTGTTATACTCTTTACAAAGCAAATTGGACAAAACCAAATGGATATTTTCCTTTTGTTTTTTTAATTCATATTCATATGTACGTGATTATAACGTGTGCATGGATTAGTAGCAACTTTAAACGTTTTGAATAAATATTTTTTTATGTTGGTACAAGATTTCTCATAAACGTTTTTATAAGAAGTGCATAAAGTTTATATCATTAGCTCATGTTTTGTATTTTATTTAAGAATATTCACATTTCTTATGGCCTGTGAGCTATTGGAAATAATTTTAGAGTTAATCTTAAACGTGGTATTGAGCCAATCTTTCTCTATCTAATTAAATTTTTAAATATTATTTTTGTTATATAAAATTAAAAATAATCAGGGCAATACAAAGAACTTCACTTTTAATGAAAATTTTTTTTTTTGAAATATAATGAAATATTTGAAATATCTGTTTATTTTCAACATTCTAACAGCAAAACTTGCTTAAAATTCTTTTTGTTAAAAATTATATAAATAAATTTTTTTATATAAAAAAATGTTTGTTTGTTGTGGGTAAAAATATTTTTTTTAATTTTTAAACAATCGTAGGACTTTAACCACATTTTGAAAAGTTTTATTTTTTCAAAATCATTTGAGAGTTACAAAAAAAAAAAAAAAAAAAAAAAAGAAAAAATAAGCGTCGCAGGTCCTAAAACTTCTAAGAATACAGAGCAAAGAGATTTTATTTGACATGAATTATTTTTGCTTTTTAAAATTTGATTAAAGTCTACTGATGATTTGATACAAAAAATTAAATTTTTTCTCTTTTTCGATTTCGCATATTTTACTTATTTAGTTTTTTTTTATTATTTTATATAATTTTGCTTTTTTGTTATGTAATCCATTCGAAAATGTTTTTAAATTATTCGTTTTTTCGACAATATTTCAAGAGTTAAATCCGGGTGTTGAAAAATTGTTAAATTTGCAGATTTCGCAAATTATTTTTTTTATTACAGCACTAAAGTTTTTATACATATTTTTATAATTTTGTTTATTATGTTTGCACGATCTTGTGTTATTTATGAATATTTTGAAATATATTTTTCAATTCTTGCAAACTCTCGATATTTTTATAATTCGGTCACTGGCAAAATACACATTTTAAAAATTAAAATTTATTAAAACTTTATTTATTAAATCTTGTAATTAATCTCTTAAATCGTTAAAAAAAAACTGCACATTATTAACGTTCACAAATGTGTATTCGTTAAAGACGATTTGCGTCATGTTTTAAATATTAAATTTTCAAAAGTCTTTATTTTTTTTTTAATTGGGTTCTCTCCACTCCTTTAAAATTTTATAGATTTGAAATTCAAAATTTATCCGTTAGAAACATCCTTGCACGGAGATGGATTAAAACAATCTGAAAATAATTTGTTACAAAATTTCGTTCATGCAAATTTCTCAGGTTGTTGTTTTTTTTATGTTTCAACTAACAAAATACCAGCAACAATAATAACAACAACAACAACAGAAATTGACAATATAGTAGTGCTACAAACATACACAACGAGAACAATACGCTCTCTCACACATCGTTAAAGTTGGGTACAAAAACCAACAAAAAAAAAAGGAAGATGTCGATAAAATATCCTGTAAATTAATATGACAGTGCGCGTGGCAAACGTCCTTGTTGGGGTGCTTGTAAACAACGAATGATACAAAAGTTTAGACACGACAAATAACAAGGATATTAAAGCCTTTACACAAGTAACCACAATATATAGCAGCAACGACAACAACAATGACGAAGATGATAATCACCAGCACAACACTGTTGCAAGACAGCAGGATGCCCAAAATAAAAAAAATTAAATAAAAAAAAATACCAACAATAAAAAACCAACGATGAGCAGGATTAGAAACTAATAAAACAAACAACAATTCTCATTAAAAGGATGCTAAAAGTTAAAAAGTGTAAATCTTAGAATGCAATGACTGATAACAGTTGTCTCAGTGACTGACTGACTGATTGCATTCATGCCGCACAAAAAAATGATTGTTGAATGCATGCATGATGGATGTACTTCAACAACTTTCAACTTTCAAATACGAATACCAAATTTAAAAGAAAAATACTTATATATTTCTGCTGATATTTGACTGAGTTAGCAGCCAAGGAATGTGAAATTTTGCATTGCTTGTTATTGTTGTTGCATTAATCAAATACGCACATACGCCGTCACACATAAATATTTATTTTGTTTGAAGCCGTACAGGTTAAGTTTTTTTTTTCTTTTTTGATGAATAGATGCGTATGTATTTCAATTGCACCTTAATTAACTGCATTTTTTTATATCACTTTTTGTCAAAGATTAAAGAAAGTTCAAATTGTTTGAAATTAACACGTTTCATTGGAATTGAAAATAATACGAGACGCAATAAAAACGAAAAAACAGTGCCACATCTCACTTTCCCATGATGAAAAGCACAAAAAAAAAATGGAAAAATTTTTTTTAACAACTTGAGACGTTCTTTTTTTCTCTTTCTCTCTCGCGTTTTCAGCTCTCACCCTGCATTAGCTCTAGTTAGCTAATAAATCGCTTCATTTAAAACAATTACCCTTTGGTTCCTGCTGTTTTTTTTTCTGTCATCATACACTTTCACTGCTGGACCAGATTTATAAAGGAGGAATTTGTTGATCCTTGAAAATAGATTAGGACATTAAAGATTCGTGCATGCCTTTTACAGCACCATAAACATGTGGCTCAATTCCACAGTGAAGTTCAGAGGTTTTCCCTACCACCAAGTTTATTCGAAGGAAAACTACACACGTTTCACCTCGTTTTGCGCAGCTGGAGTCGCACAACAAGGAACAAACGATTGCTATACAGACAGGCCTTGCCCAGCATCAGACTCTAAAGCATACTGCCATAAGATTTAATCAAATAATTTTACTGTTAAAACTAAACGTTAAAAATTTTTTATAAAATTTTTTAAAGGTAAAATTTTTTTTTTTGTCAACAGAAAAACAAAATTTCCCCAATAAAACTTTTTAAGATAAAATTTAAATTGATTGCAAATAATTTAGTAATAGAAGCAATTTTTGTATAAAGTAAAATTCTGAATTATTTAAAATTTTAATATTAAAAGTTAAATAATAATTGCTTGTATAATGATTCACAACCCAACTGACCTGTGTTGCAATGTATCGTGATTCACAACCACTTTAATGACACGGGTAACAATTTAGCGAAAACAACTAAGTAATAAGTATACATCTCAACCATCAATTTAGGCCATAACCATACAATTGCCGTCTCAAGTGAAATTTCCATCTATTGATTTAACTCTTTGCTGTCGCTGACTGTATTAAATCTCTATTGTCTTGTCTTTATTTATTAAATCATCAAACGATTAGGGGTTTCCTTCTTGTCATGTGTTCAACAAATCGACAAGGACATCCCCGCAGTAGTCTGAGTGGCTCTTCAGGACTGAATGCATAAATAAGTGTAGAAAAAGCTGCTAACAAATTCCGAAATAAAAATAACATCAAAGGATTTTTATTTATAAAAAATCATTAAACGCAAAATTTTCAGCCAAGAAAAAAAGAAATATAAATAAAGGAAAAACCATCAGCAGTGAGTGGCAAAGTTTATGAAAATTGAAAACGAGATCAGAAGCCGTTCATCGTCGTCGTGTCTAACTGGTTCAAGCATAAATATTTTTCGTATGCGGAAGCACAAGAATGATGTTAATTTGAAGATGAATTTGAATTTTGAATTTAAATTTGAATATTTCTGTGCTAAAAGACAAACGGATCAAGTAACAGAATGTCAGACAGTGAAACTCAGTCACTAAATATGAATGGGCGGAATGGCAATAAAGAAAAAAAGCAAACAAAGAATTTAATTGATTGTTGTTCTAGGTTGCTGTTATTTTTTTTTTTGTGTTGCATTTTAGTTAATGCCAGCAACTCACTCATATCATGTGTGTTAAATCGAGTCAAGTTACTTGATTTACCGACATTGTTTGCTGTCATCGCTACTTGGATTTTTTTTCTTCTGCAAATCCCCCTTACCCCTGCTTCAAGTGCAGCGCTATGTTGCAGCGTAATGAAATTTATGACAAGCAATCTGGGTCGGCTTTTACTTTTTGATTTCGTTTTTTTTTTATATTTTTCATTTTAACTTTGAACTTTGCATATTAAAGTTTCTTTTTGAAAATTATACTTTGTGGAGGCCACTTGTTGCCTGAAATGCATGAATATATTCTTGCAAATATCTTTTCTTTATATTTTGAAGAATTGCCGGACCTACTGTGTTACTAGACATTTTTTTTATAAGAACAGTTGATGGCATCAAAAGCCGGAAAAAATTTAAAGTGAAGGTGTTTTTAAGGCGGGTGAAAAAATATTTCTTCGATATTGTTTTGAAACTCTTTGTTGCTTTAGGGCAAGAGAGAGAGGAATAAATGCAGAAGTCATAAAAGATCTAGTTTAAATAACATAAATGAACTCATTATGATTCACAACCCACCATATATTTTGTATTATGATTCAGAACCAATTTTACTGCAATTCATAATAGGAGTAATAACTTATCGTTGAGTTCAGTTGTAGGCCATAAAACGCTACAATTCAATTAAAACTTTAGTTGTGAATTGTAATATGGGCAATAAAATTTAATATTAAAAATTTCTAGATTTTTGAATCGCTGTCATGAAGTTGTAATTTAAAGGGTTTCTCAGAAAAAAGTTTTTTTTTTCGTTGACAGCAGCTTTTTTGCAGTGAAACGGCGAATTTATTTAAGGGGGCAGCATATAAGCGATAAATACTGTATTCACAAAAAAATTTCAAACATTTCATTAGCAACAATTCATATGGAATGTTTATGTTTTCAGTTCTTGGTCATAAAGCCATGGACGTTGTACTCCATAAAAATACCTGACCAAACTCTACTTTTAATCGCATGTAAGAGAAGGAACTAGAAGTTGATGGCAAAATTACATTCATCGTACTCCTTTTAAAATCATCCACCATGAAGATGATTTTGAACTAAACAGAAAAACGTGAACTAGCAGCACACTTTTGTCTAAATGAAGCGCATAAATTATGAGGATTACAACGACAACGAGTTGTCAACAATGACAACAACAAATACAAAAAAAGAAAAGTACATCATGATGATTTGTTTTCATTTCTTCTTTTGTTCCAGAAAGTGAAATCAACAGCAAAAAAAAAAAAATTAATAAAAGGAGAAAAAAAGGAAAGGGAAAAATGTGAATAAAAAATAAATAAAGTATCGTTGCATTTAAATTCGATCATTTACTACTGATAATGAACAATAAGTACAACATATGGAAATTTTTTAAAGAGCCACACAGTGTGCTGCCAAATCATTAGAAACACTGGATGGAGTTGGTACTAAAATGATGCGATTTATGAATCAAAATATCCAACCAAAGTTAAGCTAAAATTTTCTACTGGATAGGAGGTACCCCACCAAAGAAAAAAAAACTTTATGTTTTTCTCTGTTCGTACATTTATGTATGTACAGTAAATGTAATGTCCCTAATATTTTACCAAATACTGTGTCGTGTATACGTTTAAGATTTCCTCATGCTGCATGATAAGTATTATGGGAATAGTGCTGATATGAGAATGATTGAATAAATTTCAAATATAATTTACAAAATATTATTCTCATATCAGATATAACGAGCACACAACATACAAAATCATATCAAGCATCACATGCATCCATGGCTAAAGACTTCAATACGAATCATTTAAATACACAATTTCATTCAAACATTCATTCAATTGTTCAAACAGTCAGTTATTCATCATCATCATCATCATCATTTTGGAAAAGAATGCCAAAATGTTTTATTAACATGATTATCATATCAGTTGTGACAAATTATCACTTTTTAAGAAAAAAAAAAAAAAAAAAGGACGGAGAGAGGACGTCGCTGATTGTTGTCAAAACTTGCAAACGGAGTCACAGTCACACCATGCATCGTCCATGTCAGTGTGTATTCATGTATTCGTAAATGACTAAAAGGTTTAGTGGACACATTGGTATTTAACATTATGTGGCATGTTTTCTATTACGGATTAAATTTTGTTGCTGACATTTTAAATATTTTTGGTGGTTGCCAAAGGGGGTTGTTAACGATTTCATTTAAAGATTTTTTCATTTACAGATGACATGTAATTGATATGTCGCAACATTAAATAATGGGTATTTTTTTTTATTTTGGGTGCAATGATTGACAAAAGAAAAGCTTTTAATAGCTAATTTTCATGTGATATCTGATGCATTTATAATCCGAGTTTTGTTTTTATATTTTAGTTTATTTGCATACATATTTGTTGAAATACGAAATTTAAACTTTTTAAAAAGTCCATATCATTTGTAAGCAAAAAATTTTTACTAGCACTACACAATGAAAGAAATATATTATATATTATCAAGAAAAATGACACTCATTTGACAAGATTCATTAATTGTATGAAAAAATACGTTGATTTGATGAAAATATTTTTTTCAAGTTTAATATAAAACTGCAATTTAAATATTTTCGATATTATTGCAGTTCGTTGAATTGGTACGAGTTTATTAGGTGAAACTTAATCAAAAATTAATTAAAACAATGAACTTTATCCTTGAATTTTAAGTTCACTGTGTAGATTGAAATTAGTCCATTGCAAGTTATTTGTTGCTTTTAGTACGTTTAAATTGGTCTAGTTTACATTTAAATAATATATAATTCTCGTATTCTATTTCCATTTATGATTTGTATGAATATTAAGTAGATTTGCATACAACATAAATGGCAGAACGGTGACGAGAGGCATGAACTTCACATAAACTCAGACAATCGAGCGATGCGGTTTCTAAAAATAACGTTCTTATGTTCTGCCATGTAGTTTTTGGAATTAATTAACGTTGAAATTTCAATTGATATCCGAAAATTTTTCTAGTATTATTCCCTCAATATTTAATGATTTCTCTTTAAAATTTCTCATAACTCAGCTATTTCTCGGATTAAGTTTAAATTTTTCATTTCACATATTTATTTGCTTAACGCTCACTTTAGTAAAACAATTTATTTACTAACTCTCAAGTTAAATTTTATTTAAAATAAAATTTAATTGAAATTCATGCACTTTTTGTTGTTGTTGTTGCTAAAAACAATTTCAACTAAAATGGCTGTAGAAATAGTAGAATAACAAAAATGAAATACCGAAAGATTTTTTTCTATTTGTTGTTTTGCCTACAATGTCTTCATACCGTGCAACAAAATATATATAATAAAACTCTCAAGCTAAAGCATGCTACTTGCCACAAAGATTTCCATCCGAAATAACCCACCCCAAAAGCCACATGGAAAGGAAAAATAATTCAAATAATCAGCTCAAGTGGCTGAAAGGAGAGACTGAAAATTTTTTAAATGCCACGAGTAGTGGCTGTGTTCTGCAAGTACAACAACAACAAGAACTATAGTCACAGCAAGGAGTGTGTAGCAAGCAACATCAGAAACGAAATAAAATCATGTTTTATCTATTTATATAGTTGTAGGGAAAGGGAAGCGCAGATACACTCATACATATTACGTTAGAGACAGACAGACAGAAACACGGACGGACAAAATATTCATCTCAATAACTAACCATCCATACATTCATCCATCCAACCAACCAACCAACAATCCATCCATCCATCCATTCACTGGCATAAACAAGCTGAGGAATTTAAGAATTTCAATAATGTTGATATAGAAGCAGCAACAGCAGCAGCAGCAGGAGCAGTAGAACAGCAATAAAATACATTTAAAAAATACAATTAAAAATAGTTGCATGTGCTTTAGAAAACCACAAATAAGTAATAAACAATGAAATAAAGAAACAGAAACAGAACAAAAAATAAATAAAAAAAATCTCCATTTCCATCATCATAAATATCAGCATCAACAGAATTCAAATTTATTTCATTTGCAACTAACGTGAAATATGTTTTATTGTTGTTATTGTCGATGATGTTGTTGTTGCTGTTGTTGTTATTCATACTTCATCTTCTTATGCTGAGGATGACGATGATAAAATGAAAGTTCAAGTGCATGTTGTGTTGCAAAAATGTAGCAATGGAGCAACAGCAGTAACAACAGCAGCAGCCATCTTTAAAAGTGCAGGCAGGCAGGCAGGATGTTTTTGTTGTTAAAGATGCGAATAAAACTAATAAAGATGATGAAAATGTCGAAGGCAATGATGATGATGAACATTAAATTTTTGACAACAACAACAAACGGCGACCATGTCAAAAAAATCAACCAACCAACCAACAAAACAGAAAAAGACAAAACAACTAAAAACATTCATTCAGACAAAAGCATACAAACGTATGCATGCATCTATCCATTCAACCATTGCACATTTGTGTTGTGATTTTATTCTTAAATTGCAACATGATTTTACTTATGCAACGATTTTATACGAGAATGTTCCACAAAATGAATGACGACTGACTGAGTGACTTACGGTCCGGTCCGACTGTTCAACAATTTACAAATGAGTTGTCGGCTTATCATCACCAGTAACAAACAAAACACAGCAACATTTTTACCCAGATATTGTACAGCAACATTATTAGTGATGCCAACAACATCATTATTATCACAAATGGCACTCATTGAGTAGCAACAGTTGTTATTGCAATTGTTATTATTGTCATTTCTTGCTCCTGTGCCTGCTCCTGCTTGTGTTATTGTTGTTCATGTTTTTGTTATTGTTACAATTCAAGTACCAACAACTTAAGGAAACAAAATTAAGATTGTGATTTTAATTTTGCTTGAAGAAAAAAAAAACGAAACGAAAGGGCGTGTCTATTGGTTACAAGTAAAACACTTTGTACAAGCAACATCACAACAAAAGTTTTTTGCACACACTCACACACATAGATGTGTATTTACAAGAAAAAAACAAAAAAAAAAAAACAGAAGTTCATTTCAGCGATACTTTTCTCGCTTCTCAATATTAATCTTTCCATTTTGTTTCCAAGTTAATGATGCCTTTTTTGTTGCAGTTGCCATTTTGTAACACTCTTGCAACAACTCATCAAAATAATTTAAAACTTTTGATTTTTTTTTGTATGTACTTCTCGTACCTTACAGGGTTTTGCAATAAGGTCAGGTTAAGGGGATGGAAGTGTAATTAATCAAGGTTAGCTGCGTCCGTAGTAAAAAAAACTCTGGGCAAATAAACATATAAAAAAAGTGATAGAAAATAAAAAACAATTTTGCCAAAAAAACTTAATAAACCGTTGGTTAAAATGAAACCGATGTCAAGCTTCGTTGCAGTAATGAAACAAGTTTCGATTAAATTATTTTTTAAATTTAATTAAAATATTTTATTGATTCAATACACTAATTTCGCTCAACTAATGAAAATGTTTCATAATTTCAATTAATTTTTTTAACTGCTTTAATGTAAATAGTTCGTTATTATCATTAAGTGATTAATTTTGAGTATTCTTAACTCCACCATGTTAAAAATTAAAATTTGATTGTGTTTCGGTAAGAATCGCTGTATTCTAAATTTAATAAGAATATGTTTCAGTTTAAATGATGCAACACTCTGGAAATAAATACATTCGAGTGCATTTCTTAAATATTTCTTAATTGAAAGCAGAGCATCCTGAAATTCCTTTTCGGCATGATGTCGACAATTTATTTTATATCCTTCGAAATACAGAAAAAATAAAATTATATTACATTAACATATTTTTTGGTGTGAAGAAAACTGGTGAGTTCCAAAAACATCTAGACACTGCTATTTTTATTTAAGAAATTAATCAAATATTAGTGCTTGATCTTCACTTCACTTCACTAGCTCTCTTTTTTACTACATAACTCCCAGCATTTATTGATAATTGCACATGATTAAAATACAGGCTCAAGCTTTTTTCTTCTTCTAAATACTTTAACTGCACAAGTACTCGTATTTGGAAAAAAAACTTCTTCATGTTTCATTTTAATTTTTTTAAGCAATTTTCTCTTTAATAATCGTTAAAGAATTTCCATTAATTTGATTTTCACTTCTCTTGTTCAGTAAAGCTGAAGAAAAATATATTTTCTTACATATTTACCTCTTCTTCTTCTTCTTCTTCATCTCTATTTTTTTCATTTTGATTGGCAAAAATCTCAACTTTATTCGCTTCTCCTTAAAGTAACAATTAAAAATGAAAAATGTTCCCACGAGTTGGCCAAACAAAAAAAAAAAATAAATAAAAAAGACCACTCACCACTACCGTTGCACTGCCAATACCATCGCTTGCAATCACCAACTTCTTATGCCAACGACCATCCTGCTGAAAAAAAGAACAAATAAAAAAAAAACGGCCATGTTTTATTGTGAACTTTAAAAGCTGTACAAGAAAAACCAACAACGAGTTGTACAATTTAACCTTTTTGCTGATGCCTGGTAGGAACACACACAAGCACAAGGACTACAGGCTGGTACCGGACAGACAAGCAAAACGAATTAACTAAATTGGTACCAGAAAAGTTTTAAATGTACTGGGAAAATTCTATTCAAAGTTTTTTTTTTTTTGAATGTGACTGATTTTGCAAAAATGTTTTTCTACTTCTCGGCAAAAATTAACATAAATTAATTTTGCAACCTATACGACCCAAGTATTGCTTTGTTTTCGGATCAACCATGATTCCCTCTCCTTTCTTCATGTGTATTTCACATATTTCGCTATTGTTTAAATTTAATTTCTAATATTTATTACTGGAAATACAATACGAAAATTATACATTTTTTTCCGAAAATACAGTATTTAAAAATCAAGTAGTCCTCGAAAAGATTTACGTAAAGTTATAAAAATATTCAAGGTTAAGTGCCACAACATTGTATGAGAATTTTTTAACTTGTATTGCAACAGACCAAAGGAAGCCGATACCATAGGTTCTGAAATCAAATTCAGAGTGAAATTCCTGAAAGTGATCAATTAAAGATTAATTCCTATAAAATTGAGTGTTAGGGAGGAAAATATGTCTCGAATTGTTGTCTTAAGCTTCTAATTTGAAGTATGTATTTCAACATTTATACTAAACCGAAACATAGTTTTTACAAAAACACAATTTCGTATTGAAATAAGAGGGATTTGTCCCACCTCGTATATATTTTTCAATTTTTATTGAACTTTACGATAAGAAAAGTTTTCTTTTATTTTTTTAAAGCTTCTTGAATGATGGTCGTTTAAATCTTTTTAATCTTTTAAGTCACTTCGGCTTGAGTAATAATGCAATTCTCGTATTATATTTCCATTGACGATTTATGTACAACCAAATAAACTTAACATGGGAAAGGTCATGAAAAGTTCGTTTCAATGTGGTTTTCGGAAAAATTGTAACACTTCCTCACTTTTACTGGGAGTTACCGATAATATTAGAGGTAATTTGAACAGGGGTAATGGTAGTGTTTTGATTTCTCTGGACTTATCCAAAGCATTTGATCGTGTTAGCCCTTATCATCTTATTGTGAAACTGTGTAACTATTTTGGGTTTTCCCGCATGGTTTGTAAATTTTTTTACTCTTACCTAACTGAGCAACTATGTTGATTAAGCCAAATAGGCTCAACTATGGCATCTCGATAACCGGTCAAGGTACCCAGATTAATTTCGTTGATAGAATTAAGTGTTTGGGGTTGATAATTGACTCGAAACTTAATTTTGGTGACCATATTAACTCTCTAAGCTCTAAGATCGACTTTACTCTGAGGCGTTTAGGAAACGTTTGGCTCATGCATTGCTGTTTTCTAATATGTTATATTGTGCTGAAGTTTTTACTGTTGCAACGGGCTATGTCATGAATAAATATCAGCTTCTTTTGAATAAAATAATTCGATTTGTTTATCGTCTGAAGGTACGTGATCATGTTACAATGACATAACATGGATCTTTCTTTTCAAGTTAGGATAGCGGGGATTTGGAATAATTTGCCGCAACATTTAAAAACGTTCTTATTTTCCACAAGAATTTTTAAAACAAAACTTTTAGAATATGCTCGTAATAATAATTTTTAGTTCGTTATTCTGATTTTTAACATACATACATACACACTTATGTACTCGTATTGTGACATAAATCCTATTTGTTGTTGTTTATAGCTAAAAACGCAGTCAATAACTTTTGTTTCTTTCATCGATCTTCATTATTCTTAGCCATATTGGCAAATAATTTATCAGTTATTGTTATGACGGCGTTGGAAGTTGTAAATAGGAGGTGGGCTATTGTTTAAAGATTATTTTCATTTCTAGGTTGCCGTTCATGGACGCAGGATAGACTCTGTGAGTCCTCCAGATTACCTTATTACCTCAGTTCTATCTCATATAACATAAATTCTTATTGTAGAATATTTAACAGAGATTTTATTTTATGTTTGATTCTTTACTCTGAAGATATGATGTAAATATTAGTATTTAATAATATTATTAATATATTAGTCTAGAATTTGTTTTGTAAAATTTTTTTTATATATAATATAGTGTTAGCCTGCTAACCATATATGGCCTTTATGGGCTCGGTTAGTCAAATCAATGAAATAAATAAATAAAAATAAATAAAAAAATACAAACGAATACTGACTAGAGAGAGGTCTTGTAGCTTTGGAAAACAGCATTATTTTGTTCGGTCGTGTAGATTCTGAAATTTGTTACCAATAGTCGTCTCTTTGAAATTTGAAATATTAGGCGTGTATCACAAAAATCATAGTTAAAGGTCCCGAGATGAATATAAATACTTGCGAGTGAAGGAACATTAAATAATTAACAGTTTTATTTTGGTACCTTTGTAATTTAAAATGTTCTTTGAAACTTTTCGGCAATTTTCCCATCTCTGATATTTACACATATTTGTGTATGTATGTGCATGTGTATGTAAGTATGAGATATTTTCTATATGCAACAACAATAATAACAAAAAACTCAGCTAACAACATCTTTCACATACCAATACAAATTGCACTTGTTTCTGTAGTGTGTAAATGAGTTTCACACACACACACAAACACACACTCGCACGAATACACTCACTTTCCCACTTATTCACTCACTTGTTTACTCACTTTACTACATGAAATACCAGCAACAACATCATCCAAAAGTTGCATATCGTTGTGGCAGTGTATGAAGTTTTTAGTTTGAAATTTCAAACTACGGAATAAAAATTCCGTATTATGAGAAGAAATCAGTTGAAGTCTTGTCAAGACTGCATTATTTAGTTTTTTTTTAATTCATTTGCAACCAAAGATGATGCACTGATTTCTTTGGGTTGTCAAGAAAAATAAGAGCAAAACCCTAAAAAAAGAGGTGAATTTTTTTGCTCCAACAATTTTGTTGTGTGCTTTTTTTTACTGTTTTGTTATTGCTGCTCATCCCAAGAAGAACTACCAGTAGATTTGTTGGTCTAAAGGAATTTTTCCCATAAAAATTGGTTGAAAATTTCACAAGCAAACAAAACAATATGAGCGAATAAAAGGACTGTTTTAGTCACCAGATAAAAATATTTTCAACACAGATGTGTTGATTTTTTGTTTAATTTGTTGTTGATTTCTACAAGTTGGCTGGCTGGTAGTGGCAGGCAGACACATGGGCAGGCAGCCAGTGCAGTGCGTACATTGCATACTGCAACAAGACAAACTAAGAAAAATATCTGTTTTCTTTAATCAACCACAAACAAAAAAAAAAAAAAATGATGGACAAAAGTTTGCAAAAGAAAGATGAAAAATATGCCAACTGGAATTTTGATTCGTCGTTTCTCCATAATGAGGAAGTAAAGCGTGAACGAAGCTTTTATATTCTTGTAAATTAACAAAAACCAGCAATAATTTTCTTTTTGTTATTTTTTTCCTCTCAAATTACTGCCAACAATTTCTTATTGGTTTTTTATTTCTTATTTTAACAAATTTTCAAGATGTTTCTCCAAAATTTCATTAGAATTCAGTTTCGAATTCTCTGAGAATAAAATTTTGTTTGGAATGTGTTTTTATTTATTTTATGGATTTTTTTTTTATGAAAAATTAATTAAAACATTTGCAAAATTTTTTAAAGTTATTTAAGTGGTTTTTCCTTTAAGTTTTTAATTAAGTTTTTCTACATTTTTTTGCGTTATATTTTATAATGAATATAATTGTTGCTTGACAAGGGGTGATAATTTGTAGGTACTCTTTTTTTATAAATAAAAATTAAATTATGTTTTATTAGGAACTCTTCACAAAAAGAGTTCTTTAAATGTTGGCCTATAAATGAAGACATTTATTACAAAATTCTGCGCAGGATAGTTTTATATTTAAATCTTGTTTTTAATCAACAGCTTTTGATATTTTTCCTCGTGTATTTTAACCCTCAGTTTACGTTCTTTGCCCCAATTGACAATTTTAAATGCTTTTCGGGATTTTGAAAAGAAGTCTCCATTTTCAACGATTTAATGAAATCAACAACAGCAACGCCATGAAAGAACTAGAGAAATAAAAAAAATCGTTTGGAAAAGCAAGACTGGTATTGATGTTTCATGGATTATATTTCGTTAGGGCTTTCAGATATCAGGTTTTTCCTACTCGTATGCGAATGTGTATAAAAACTTTCAAAGAACAAATGAGAATCCAACACTTTTTAACGCTACCAGCTTTAGTATAAATCCAGATTAATTCGAAAAGACTAAAAAATTCACATTAAAAAGAACAACATAAGTTTTAAGGATGAATTTTTCTCTTAAAATTTTGGTTCCTGTGCAACTTTAGTGTTGTGATTTCCATGGTAAAAGCATAATTTTATTTAAAAATTAATTGTTCCATTTAAATTAATCTAGAGCAGCATATGAGTATGTATGATACGTATGCTTGATTTAATTAAATTAATTATAAATGTCATTTTTAAATGATATTTAAACTTCTAGAGTGCCTGACTCTTGTGAGCTGTTCTCCAATATTAAAGTGAAATTATTTTTGCATGTGGTGGGATCATATTCATTTCATTTTGGGGTTGGATTTTCATACTCACAGCCAAGTACACACATCTCACTTTACAATTTTTGTTTGTATTAAATGGGTTTGATGGTAGAGCGCATGCTGCTTTCTAGAGAAAGGAGGAGTCACAATTAAAATGGCATAAATCATTTTGCAACAATAGAAAACTTTTCATAAAGCTTATGTGTATGAAAGCTTTCTAAAAGCTTTGTGCTTTTGAGCTTTCCTAAAGCTTTATTACTTGTATGTTTGTATGCTAAAGCCAAGACAAAGAAAAGATACTGTGCTATTGTTAAATATTTGAAATTAGAAGTAAAGTTGCCAGACAAAATATTACAATTTTTTAAGAAAATCACCATCATGTTGATTATTTTATAATACAGCAGCTGGTTTTTTGGATTTTGAGAATCTCCAAATTTTGGATACATAAAAGGATCCTGGTTCAGGAATTTTGGAATTTTTGTTGTTTCAATATCCCCAAAAAATATAATTAAAAAACACACTTAATTATTGATAACTTTTCTTGACTTTACCAAATTCCATCATTGTCGTAATATCTTGAAATGTACAACAAAATTCCATGAGATTATTTATGATTTCGCAATATATAGTCCACGAATTTAAAGTATATATTTCAAGACAACTTTTTATCGCGGACAACTGAATAGTGTACTATAGAATTGTATTGAGAACGTAAGTTCAATTTAAAAATGATTAGTCCCAATACTTTTTAATATATTCTTCTCTTATGAAATCTTTTGTTAAAGTTAAAAATTTTGTGGCACATTTTACAATTGACAAACGGTGCATTTTGTCTAAGTCGAGTCCGAAATTTTATACTTGTCATGTGCTCCGCAAATTTAATTTTATTCCTGATGTACTAATTATCTTTTTTTTCCCCGGTTCTGAACTTTTTGGCTTAGTTGTTCACGTGCCCAACACCACCTTCAAATATTTGTTACTTAAATTAACACCTAATTATGTGTGAAAAAATTGCATTCAAATCACGGGATTCTTAAATCCCGAAAATCCCGGGATATACTTGTTATAATAAATTCTGAAAATGGCAGAATTTTTAAATTCCCCAAAAACCCGTCTGTGCAATAGAACAATCGGTAAATCTGGCAACCACATTTCACATTTAAAAGTTCTAATAGAAAGCTTTCAGGGATTTAATTAATGCGCAGGCTTAAATTCATGTCAAAGTTTTTAATAAAAAGCTAAATTTTGTCTTCTATACTTAATTTTTAAGTGGAATTTAAATAAAAACAATTTGTTTTGAAATTTAAATAATTTTGTTACAATGCCTGCCTGCCTGCCTGCCCATTATTGGCATTCCAAAAAATTGCTTACATCTCTTTTAAACTGTTGTTAATAAGGATGTTAACAATTTAATTTTTTTTTCAAATTAAAATCCATTTCGATGGTATGCTTTAGCATTCAGCTTAAGTTGCGTGCTCTTACGTTCGTTTAAAAACCCTGCAAAAGCCAAAGAACAAAAGAAAAACAAAAATATCTCAAAAATCGTGAAGACTACACGCTGTGCATTTAAAGTTGAAAAAAGAAAATAAAAGTTTATTAAATGTTTACACAATTCATTGGTTTTTCCTGTCAAATGATTTTGCAGTTTTTAATATAAAGTCAGCACAACGAGGCCTAATGAAAACTACTTTTTTTTTGCTTAATGATCATAAATTAATGAAATCAAATTAAGATTTACGAAGACGACACAAAATTATACACTCAGAAAATCTGTATGAAGTGTTTAACTCTTTTTGTGACTAATTTTATGATACGCACACACAAAAAATAAAAAATTTAACAAAAGCTTAAAGAAGATTAGAATAATTTTTAAATCATTTTTTTTAATTCTTTTTTAAATCCTCAACACTCTCAGTTGCTGTAAATTGTTACTCGGTTGGGGGTCTATTGTTGTATTTCTTTTGATTCGCATTTATTTTTTCATTTAAAATTTATTGTATTTGATTACATTGTTGTTGTTGTTCTTCTTCTAATAGATGTATTAAATGTTCTAATAAATAAATCGAAATAATTGCAAAATAACGACGTCAACACTTTCATTGAACTTTTATTTATTGTCTAACAATACAAAATAATAAAAAATTCTTTGTGTTTGTCTAAACAAATTACTGCAAATTACTACATAAATTTGAAATCGAGAAAAAAACATGAAATTCTCGTAAATTGCAAAATAAAATTCTCGTGTATTTCTTTTTTTCAAGTTTTTTTTTTTATATTTTGCGAAATCATTATTGCAAAAAAAGGTGACCGTAATGATGCCATGTAAGGACCGCACACTTTGGTTGGAAATTAGCCAAATCACTTTTGAAATATTTTATTTTAACCCATTGAGGAATTTTAAATTTATTCAATAGATTCGATATGTTCATATACTAAAAACGCAAATAATAATAATAGCAAGTTATTGCACAGGCGTAAGGGAATGCTATTTATCATTTGACAGAATGTATAAGATTTTAAGAAATTGTTAAAAAAGAAAAAGAAAATGTACTTTTTAAAAAAGTACCTCTTATAAAGTACCTTTAAAGAGAAAACCATTTTTAAAATAACTTCTTTTTTTTGACAAAGAACTTTTTTCAAAGGGCCGTTTAAAAAGTACTTTTCAGAAACATGTCTTTTAATGAAAGCAAATTTTAAAAATGTACATTTATAAATTAACAATTCAAAAGAAATTAAATTTTTAAAAAGACTACAATATAAAAAAAATAATGTTTATGAAACGCAATTTTTAATAAGTACCAATTTCAAAAATATTGCTGTTAAAAGGTAGCTCTTAAACTTATGTACCTTCTGAAGTTAATACCTCCAACAAAAAGTACTTTTAGAAAAAATACCATTGAAAAAGAATCTAATGTTAAAAAAACGAGTTCTAGATAAAGTACTTTTTGGAAAATTGCGTTTCAAAGAATTACATTGTGCAAACAGTAACTTTATAAGTAAATTAGTTTTTAAAACTGCAAGTTTTTTTTCGAAAAGTACCTGTTTTAAATAAAGTACGTTTTAATCAAAGTACGTTTTATCAAAAGTACTTATTAACCAAAGTATGTCCATAATAAAATAAAACTTGAAAAAGGTACATTTAAACATTAAAAAACTACCTTTTTCAAAAAAATTTGCTTATATTGAAAAAGGAAATTTTTTAAAAATGTACGTAATTATATTAAAAAATTTATTTTTTTTTTTAACAAAAGTACCTGATAATAACATTACAAAAAATTATATTTTTATAAAAAAAAAAACTTTTGCAAAGGACCGTTAAGAAATCCCTTCAAAATGTAAGAGCTTTGAAAAAATAAGTTTTAAAAAAAATCTGTAAAATGTTCAGTTTCCTTTTTAAGGTTAAGATAACTGGGATCGAAGTTCTTCAATACAAATTTCAATTAATCATGTGCCCACAGAAACTCTTTATGTCCAATCATAATATTTTATTCAAATCATATTCTTCTCTGCTCTAAAGAAAAAAAGAGAACATCAAAACACTATAAATTGATGGGATCGATTGTGTTTGATTTTTCATCACCGAAAGTATTAAAAAAAAAACGTTTTTATCCTTTTGGCCGAGCGGTTAAATGACATGACTCTGTAACGTTTATTGTAAGATCTTAAAATGCATCATTAACAATTGACAACAACAATTCGCATTATTATAAGTGTTTTTTTTTTTCATTTAAATAATCGAACGTTTTAAATACAAAAACAAAGAGAAGTTATCAGAGTTCCTCCTTCTCTTCTTTTTCTTTTGAAACATGTAGCAAATGAAAAGTCATAAGGATTTTGTGGAACATGAAGAGGAGAGCAGGACAGAATAAGGAATTAGTATTGAATTGATGCTGGAACGACGACGACGACGATTAAAGTGCTTTTAGAGATTAAGTTATTAATTTTTGTGGTTGCGGCCATTCAAGCACAGCGGGTGTTAAAAGTTTCGCTGTCAAAAAAAAAAGAAGGTAAACGAAAAAAAAAAATATAATTTATTATAAAATTTAACTGCATTTTAACAGTTTTTGTGTTTAAAATAAAACAAAACACAAGTTTTTTTGTTCTTGTTGCTGTTTTATTTTGCAGCAACATAGAAGAGAGACACGTTAAAGGATTAAAACCTAAAAAAAAATTTACACCAAAAATTTAAATGAACAAAATGTGAAACAGATCAAGTGCGAAATCTTTGATGGTAGTTTAGTGGTGGGTCTCTCGCGTTACGTTTCGTTTCGTTAAATATATATTTTTCGTTTGCTTTGCTTCCTTTCGTTTTGCCTCGATTATAAATATAAATTTTGTGTTTTATGTTCATTCGTGATGTGTGTTATTTAAAATAAATATAAATTTTGCCACCTCGGAGGTCTACATTTATGTCCATCATCATTTTGTTTTGGAATGCCCACTTCTCGTACGTCTGCCATATGGTTAAATGTTACAGGAACAGCAAAAGCACCAGCAGCAGCAGCAGCAACAGGCAAAAAATACATGCAAAAAGGGATAAAATTTAAGTTAAATTTTTTTTGTTTTAAACGTTTTTTTTAAGAATGAAGAAATATAAATAATGTTTGTGTTTCATACAATAAATGTGCTGATGTATTGGCCTCTGGGTAATAAACAGAAATTAATATAATATTTTATGTTTTGTATGATCATTGTGCAAGCAGCAGCATTAGCAGCAGTGATCATAAAAGATCTGTGTGCAGTTTATTGGCAACGACTTGAAGCAAAATTAAGTTATTTGTACAGCCATCCAGGAGATCTAAATGAAAATGATAACACTGCCAAAGAATTATTTTATTTAAGACACCTTGATTAGATAATTTTTTTCAGTTTTATCAAGAATCGATTGTGGTCTCATAAGATTCTTTAAATCGTTGTAAAGAAAAGTATTCCAACAAGATTTTTTAAACTATACCTATTTTTGCTAAAACATAAACAAACTTTTTTTTTGCTGAAAACATTAATTTTTAGTAAAATTTTTATGCAATTAGTTAAAAAGCTCGCAGGAATTTTTACCTCTTCTAGTAAATATACTATCCTGTCTATCATTTTCTCCCAGCGCACAGAAATACCTCACTAACAGATGTAGGAAACTCTAAAAAGACTAAAGAAATTATAAAAACAAAATAAAATACTTGTAAATTAAAATTGTAGGTCATGTTGGTATCAAAATGAATATTATTAAATTAAAAAGTGGGGTTAATGGGTTAAAGGCAGGTTAGAAAACTGCACTCTTACTTGTATGACGACTGATCTTGCACTATCGCTTAAGAACGTCTATTTAATAATAAGACTGTACGGAAAATTTTTCAATCAATTAAAAACTAACTTTAGTCAATTAAGCTAAAGAATTTCGCCACTCTAATGGAATTGTGTTCAAAACTATCAAAGATTTCGATTTCTTGTAAAAAATAATAAAAAATATAAATATAAATATAAATAAGTAAAAAATTTAAAAAAAAAACAACATTCAAAATACAATTCAGATTTGTCATAATCAAGGTTTATTTACTTACACGGCAGTGTTGGTATTAAAAAAAATGCAACATTACAAAAACAACATGGTGTTTTATTGTTGTTTCTGCCTGCTCCTGTCATAAAATGATATGAGTTTTTTTGGAATATGCTTTCACGCTATTTTGCTCACAATAGCAATTTGGTATAAATTTGACAGAAGGTGGCAAAATTTATGAAATGAGCTGTGCTACTAACACTACCTGGTAGGCAAATGCACTTACCTTGGTCTAAATACAATTTGTATCAATATGTTTTAGAATAGAAGCACAAAGCAAACGAATTTTTTTAAAATATATCTGGCAATTCACTTTTCATCTGTAGGCATTCTTTTGTTTGTTTGTTTTCTTCTTTCTTTTCATTTATTTATTTTTATCGTATTGGACGTAGTTTTTCCTAATGACGTTTACTTGTACTTGCTGTCTGTCCTCCTCCACCACTGTGACGTTCAACAAAAAAAAAAAAAAAATGATTCTTATCATATACCTTCAATTAATTGCATCACAACTTATTAGTCATCAATCTAAAGGCAACATAATTTGAACGTAAGATTTTTTGGTTGGGCCCCAAAATAAAATAAAATAAAAAACAAGAGTAGAAACAGAAAAAGAAAATAAAATCTGAATGAATAAATTTTAATGAGTAGAGTGAACATTAACGCAGAGAGTGTGGCTGATGAAGAAGCCAAGCGCAGCCGTCCGTTGACCCAATACCTTAATCAACCTTGATTTTGAATATTGATAAGATTTTTAGTATTACTTCTATGGTGTTGTTGTTGTTGTTGTTTTTAGGGGATTTTAAAACTTTTATGTGGTTGTTTAAAATAATTTGGCATAGCGCCACAACAATGCAAGGGGTCTTCCTTCCTGCACTGATAAGAACACCATCAAATAAAAAGAGAGGAAAAACGAAAGAAATCTGAAATTTTTAAATGACTTTGGCTGCCACCGATCAGCGTGGATAAAATAAGGCCACAAGCAATGGCTGGCTAGCAACACACAGTGCATCAAAAATAATAAAAAGTGCGATAAATATTAAAGACGATAAGAGTGACAAAGATGATATCGCCTGCCAAAAAAAAAAATACAAAATTCAAAACCTGAAAGTAGAACTGAAACCATTAAGAAAGTGCATTAAATTTGGTGATAAATTTAATAGTTTATTACGAGTTGGATTTTAAAATCCAACATTAATTAATTCCATTTGGCGCTAAAAATGGCGCCTCCAAATTTACTTAATGATTTGTCCCTAGAGATCAGCAGCGCCTACATCTCTTTCAAGATAAATGTTTTAGATTTTAAACATGATTTCAACATTTCCTTTTAATCGTATTTCATTTTATTGTGGCTAAAAGTTTTGCTTCATAAAAATCTGCTGCCACCTTCGATACAAAAAGTAAACAAATTCATGATGTTCTTTTACAGCTCAAGATAAAGAGAAAAAAAGAGTTAATGGCTTCATTTTAACTGGGCAACACCCGATTTAATTTACTCTTCTTAAAGATTCAAAATTAAAATTACAAAAAAAAAAAAAATAGCTTTTTGCCAGCAAGATTTGTTTAAAATTGTTGTATTTAAGCCAAAGGATAAATGACCTTCTTGAGGCAATCATATTGATGATTATGATCAAGACGATAATGACTATGGAAAAACGATCTTTTATTTATTAAACTAAAAACTTAAATGTTTATTTTTTTGTAGTATTAAGGAAAAAATCTAAGATTTAGCAGATGAAAGAAGGCAGGAACAGAACACATTGAAGAAACAGAAAAAAAGCTCAAAGAAAATAACCATTTTAGCCAAATTGCATGTTTTATCCACATGCCCGTCTATTTTGTTGTTGTTGTTTTTTTTATTTAAACCATTTGGCTGGATGGTTGGCTGGTTGGTTGGCTGTTTGTTATAAAGCCAACAACGTCCAAAAGGATGTTTAAACGTCAGCAAGCATACACACACACACACACTCTCCAAAGAAATACTTACTCACATACACACAATCTGGGGTTTTTATGACTTCCTCGTCTCTCTTTTCTTGTTGCTGTTGTTGTTTTTCTTTTAGGAACAAATAAAAGAAACATGAAATTCCTGAGTAATTTGTATGGAAAGGCGTGAAGAACACCAACGAAGGCAACACCTTAATTAATGTTATAAAATTGGTATGGAAAAGAACAACGCAACTGAGGCAGCCAGCCAGCATCAGCATCAGCGGCCACAAAATCTTCCGAACAAAATTTTTTATTTCTTGATGTTGTTTTTTTTTTATTATTATTTTCGATTTGTTAAAACAACTACACAGATCGTTAAAGGAAATACTAATCGTAGAAACAAACTTTAATAGAGGATTTCATTCTGTATTATTTATTTTGGTTTATTTATGGTGTTGAGAAATGTTCACGTGATTTAGGTGAACAATGCGTGATCACGTCTTATTTTTCTTTTCTGCAATATTTTCTTCCTTTCGATAACTTTTGGACGAAATAAGTTATTTCTTAAAAAAATTGTAAATGAAATATTTCATCAAAAGCGAAAATGAAATCAATTATCTACTCAACTGATAAGAAATAAAATTTATTAAAAACCAGATTTTGTTTTATTTTTGGATTACGGTTCTGATAGTTGATCTCGCATAATTTGTGGATTAGGATGTAACCATATCCTGCTCACATCATTGGCATATAACACAGATTCTTAAATTTTAAGTATTGGAATCGTCGGCAAAGTAAAAGTAATAACAAATAATCAAAATGGCTTCTCATACAGGTTCCGTCTATTTTACACGCCAAATAGTCTTCTTTACACCATTTCTTTTACAAAGAAAGTAAAACATTGCCTGAATACATCAATCTTTCAACAATTATAACCTTTGCTCGTATTTTCCACTATCAGAAAGTAATTGAATTTTTCTTGTAGAAATATAAAATTTCATTTGTAATTCTCATTTTATATTTGAGAGTTTGTGCATAAACATGCGAGTATGAGAAATTTTCAAACATGGTTAAAGATCAACTAATTGCTTGGCATTAGAACCCAACGAAGTGCAGCATATAGATTGAATAATCCACAGCAAATAAATTGCATTTTAGAAAACAAATTTGTTGTAGATGGAACTGTAATTGAAATTGAATTTAATGAATTTCTATTTTTTTGGTAAACGTAAAGTTGAGAACTCTTAAAGTCTACTTTACTAATATGACTATGATTTGTAAAACACTAACTTTAAGAAGTAAATATTTTGTTTCAATAAATAAACAATCAGTCACACAATTCCATAATGTAGTTTGATTCACAACCCATAGATTTCGTTTATTAATTTATCTATTTTGTTTTAAGCGCCTTTTAACTATTTTGTTTTGTTTGTTTTTTTTTTAAGAAAAACAACTTTTTTTTTTTAGTTCAGACTTCTTTTTATGTATTTTGCTGTCATCATGGTCATCATTAATAGAAACTTAATTTAAAATTACAATTAACATTTTATAGTTTATTATTCGTTATTAAATGCTCTAAAAGTTGTTTCATTGATTCTTCTAATTCATTGGAAATTAATTTAAATAACAAACAAGTTTCATTGTGAAAAATAAACTCAAATAAAAAATAAATACAAATATTAATAATTTATTTTAGTGATCAATATAAAGTGGTTTCGTTTGATCTCCGACAGACTGGTGAAAAAATTGTTAGTTAAAGAAAAACTGTTGAAACTTTTTCATAAACTCTGCATAAAAAAATTATAAGGAAGATTAAAATTTTAATATTGATAGCACTTTCGAAACAAGTGATTACTTTTTGAATTACTTTTTATCAAATATTAACTTACATTGGAAGTGGTCAACATTTTTGTACGTTTTTAGTGGATTTTTTATGTGTCAAACAGTATGATGTTTGTATTTCACCCTCTGTAGGTGACTGTGTGTGTGTGTTTGTGTACAAGTGTAATCTTTTAATGATTTAAGCCAATTCAACACAGCACCGTTACCACCACCAGCAACTCGAGATTAACTATAAACTAACAACATCAGCATCAATAATAAAACACCAATCATTAAACAAAAAAAAAAAAAAAAAAAAAATGAAAAATAAAAATGGGAAAAAGAACAGCAGTATCTTTACGGATGATGATGATGGCACGGAAAGATGGACGGATGGATGGATGGCTAAATGTTTAAGCAAAGTTAAGAAAAAAGGTGAGGAGTAGGCGTTACTACTTTTGTCGCAGATATTCATCTCATATCTCATCGGAAAGAAACTCTTAAAAGAATTTAAAAATATTAAAAAAAAAACGAAAAAAGAAATTGAAAATAATTTTTTTGACCGTTCGCTGTTGTGTCTGAATATTTATGAATCGTTTTCATATTTGTAGTGTTTTTGAGCTCCTTTTTTGTGTCCCTATTTTTTTCTCTCTTTGTCTGGCAATAAAATTTTTATTTTTGATTACTGTTTTATTTGTATTTGATCTACTGCTGATGCGGCAAAATGCTGATAATGTTGCAGGCACTTAAAGAAAGAATTAAAGAAACAAAAAGAAAGAAAAAAAAGGATAAGAAATCCTTAATTACAGCATTAAGGTGTCAAAATGATGACTTGTGGAGATTTAGATACACCATGTTCATAAATTTTATTTATTTCTTTTGTTTATTATGTTTCTTGTTCTTTTAATTAAGACAAATATGTAGTTTTGGTTAGTTTAGCCATAAAAATACTTATTTCTCAAAAGGAACATGCAGGAACATCCTAAAGCCGATAAGTAAAATATTATTGCAAAAGGACATTTCACAGCATGTAATAAATGGCAAGATAAAGATAAGTTCGGGACAGCAAAAGGATCGAAATGAGCACAATGATGTTTTCAAGATCCACCACGATCTTATTATCATTCGAGCTCTCGTTCCAATATTAAACCAATTGGCTTTACCAACAACACCCACTGTTTGTGATATAAAATTCAAAACTCTTTACGGAAAGTAAATTCATTTAATCGTTTATTATTTATTTTAAGTATTTACAAAATATCAAATTAAATAAGAATTAAGAATAGAATGTATTTCGCATTCCTTCTCTTTTGTATATACATTTTCATATTCGTAAAGAGATTCTAGTCTACTTTTCATGCAATTGCAAATTAATGGCCCGTTATCATAGTCACAAACAAAGTATACTTTAAAAAGACTAAAGTGTATTTTTCTTTTTACAAAGTCAGCTGATCGAAGATGGCACTTGCTTACAGGCTGTTAATTATTGTAACCATATAAAACTATCGTTTAAAACTGACAATTAAACATACTTTATTTTACACTATAATAAGCAAAAAGGTTTTTATTTAAAACAACTTTACCATGCGACTATAGTTATGGGCCAGTATGTGTTAAATATATATAAAAAAAAATTTAATTTAATAAACAAAAAATCAAAACATAAAGAAAATATTACAAATATTATCACGTTAATACATTTAAACAAAAATTAAAACTTAATAAAAATGAATACTATATCGTTAACTTAAATACTAAAACAGCTGATTTGTTAATAAATAATGAAATAATTTATCACGAGTAATGGAAAGCTTCTATTTTTTCAAAATATTTTCTCTTATTTTCAATACAAAACTATTTCTAAAAATTTATACTCTTAAGTATTTAAGGCCGTTGAAAGACCGCGGACTAAAGACAAGTATTAACTTCCCGCTTTTCCAGACATTTTTCACAAGTCACTTCACAACACCACTTAAATACACATTTACAATTCACCCATTCTGAGACGACGTGGTTTTTGTGACCTCGACTACAACACAGGAGATCACAACCATCGATACCCATCGATGTGGCATTACACTCACGTTCTTCGGTGCCTAGCGAACCGGTTCGTATATTCGGCGCACAAAAGTCGGCCGAATCGTCTGTGTAAACGAGATCGTATTTTGTGGGCTGTTTGATATCTTCCGTTTCGGGCATAAAACTGTTGCCGTCATTGCGCAGCACAACCTTGTAGGCACCATCGAATTTCTCTTTTAGCCTGGTGGAGACTTCACGAAATGAGGGCATTTTTAGCCAGCATGTCTTTACGGTACACGATCCCGAGAGGCCATGACATTTGCATTCTAAACGTATAGAATCTCGAATAGCCTGAAATTAAAGAAAAAAAAAAATATTAATTAATCCGGTATTTAAAGTCCAGACATTTCTGCAGAGATTTGAAATGTTTCAATAAATTGCAATTCGAAAGCATTCTCTTTCGAGTCGTGATACGGAGTAACGGCCTGCATGTCATCGATGCTCATACCAAATCATCAGTAGACTTTAATCAAATTTTTAAAATATACAAAAATCTCTCTGCTTGAGTAGCAACTTTCCAAAATACACTGGACAATTAGAGAAACATAAATTGAGAAAAGTTTTGTAACTTTTTAAAATGTGATTAAAGTCTACTGATGATTTAATATGAACAGCAATGAAATGCAGGCATACAGAAATGCTTAACAGACAAGCAATTACATTTTTTTTTCAAATATTTTTTTTTTTAAATATTTATTTACAATCAATCAATCAAGTAAAAACTTCGGCCAACTCACCAATCTCCCTGCCATATTATTGTGTAATTTCACCAGCGTTCTTAAATCACTACGTCGTCGATATTTCGAGTCTAGAAATATTCTCGAGTGACGAAAGCCAAAATTAACATTATCACTACAGCCGCCCCATTCCCATTCGCCTTCAGGAAATTGAATATTTTTCAAAAGTTTGCGCCTTCTGTTGCCTCGTCTGCTATTATTGTTGTTGTTATTATTTTTGCCATTTTTACGCGGCCTTGAACTGTTGATCTCATATGCCGCCTGCTGTCTTTCTAATGCAGCAACTGCCGTTACAGCGTTCACCATTTGCGGTTGGCCTCCCATTCGTCGCGAGTGGCTTTTGTCACAAGAACATTCGATCAAATTGCCCAAAGTGCATGCCTTGGTTACCGCATATGTAACACCCGCTGAGGTGATGGCGTTAACAAAACCGGTCTCTCGCGTATCTGTAATTAGATTAAAAGAATCGCCATTAAAAAGTATTAAAAATTATTACGGTCATTTTAATAAATAATTTCAATAAATCAACAATTAATTGTTTATTTACATATATGTATATTTGTCAACTTAAAGTTTGTGTGTGTGTACATTTATGTATGTCAGTTTTATTGGCTTTGACTACTTTAAAATTCGTGTTGTGCTAAATAAACACACTTTTAAAGTGACAACTATTTGACATTTGTCACGTTCTCATTTGCATATTTGCTAGCCAACGAATGGCCTGGCTTAGATGTGCAGGTACGAGTATGTGCGCGTGTATGTAAGTATGAGGACCAACATACATACTAACAAAAATGAGTAAATAAAACATTATTACTAGAGACGGCGGCTACCAACGCCGCTTAATGTCTTAAGTGGTTGGATGGTCTAAGCCAATATTTAGTATTTCTCTCAGGTGTACAGTACAACATCCGTAAAATCATAAATAGAATTTAATGAATTAAAACCGAAAGGGGAACAACGTGTAAATAAATGCATGTAAATGTAAAGTAAATACGAATAATAATCGTGAGAATTTATAAACATTTATTTTTTTGCTTACAAATAATTTATAAACAGTCAACGCCAGCCATTTATCCCTCGATGAATAAATGTGTGTGCTAGAGTTTGTGTCATACAATTTTTGTTATTAAGTGACACATTGACTTGAATACTGACACTTTTGACAATTGTCTAATTCTTTATCTCTCAATTTATCTCATGTTGTCAATTCAAACATAAAATGTTAAAATATATGTGTACGAGTATGTATGTATGTAGAATGTGTTGTTTTTGTGAGTGAGTGTCAGGTGAATAATGCTAAACGATTCAATGAGTAATTAGCATTATTTAGCAACTTTGCATTTGTTTTAGCCAGAGTTTTTTTTTTTTATCTATTTACACACATTTTGACGTGTTTTAAATTTTCTTCTTGTTTAGTTCAGGCGTTTTTCATTTTGTCACTTCACTTTCCAGTTGTAAAATTAAACAGTAAAACAAAGTTATTTGAATTTTCTCACACGTATTTGAATGAGCTGTCATCGGGGCATTAGTCAGTTGGCCAATCACTCGGGAATTAGTGAAGTGAAACGATATTTTTTTTTTTTTTTTTTTAATTGTTTTTGTCTTTAAATTATTTGCTTTTTATTTGTTTGTTAATTTTTTAAAGTTGTAAAACTTATTTGTTGATAATTAAATAATATTATGGGGATTTTTATTTTTAATTTGTTTTATTTTTGCAGTATTCGAATTAATGATGACGTTGACTTCATATGACTGTACGGCCAATTTTAGTTTTTTTTTTTTTTGTTTATTTATAAATTTTAATGTTTTGCTGATAACATTATTTCAGCTGGATAAATTAAAGGCATTAGAAAAACTCCCAAAATTTTTAAAGCGAAAAATTACAAGTTTATTTATTATTCTTCTATTACGAACCAAATTAAAAATACATCACGAAAATCCCTAGAGAAATGTAAATTTTTTTCAGATGAAACAAGAAAACTAAAAAAAAATTTTTAAATAAATTTCATTGTTTCAATGAATTACTTCATTAATTTTCTTTATGTACTGATACGTTACATCAATGATTTGGTTTCATAATTTTGTTAAAGAACAACAACAATAAAGGCTTTGAAATGAATTGAACTTCAATGGACATTTTCATTGAAACAACGTATTCGTACATTAATTCAATGTAAGTTTGCATACAATTTTTAAATCTAGTGCAATGAATGCCATTAATTGAAATGAGATATAAAATAATATTTTTCAGTGTAGCAACTTCTTTGGTGAACTTTAAAAAATCAGTTTGCCATCGCTGCTTTTGTGTAAGGTAAACATATTAATTGAAAGACATTTTTTTGCTCAACAATTTAGGCCGTGAGAAAGTGACTTAATTGTGTAATTTATTTCAAAGGTGTTAATAATTTTATTGAAATGTTCTCAATTCGGTTCCCATCGATATCTAATTGTTGTTAATTAATAGAAAATTTTAGTTTGAGTTTGAAATATTTGGTTTGAGTTAAAGGTATTTCGTTTAATTTTCAATATCTCATGAATATTTCTATCAATTAGTAACTTAAATAATGCTGCTAATTAATATGAATGTTGGTCACTCAAATGAACTCTTAATAAATTTAAATTTAATTTGTTGAATATTTAAAAAAATAACAAAAATTCTTTTATCTTAAATAATTCGTTAAAATAGTTGAAACAAAAACGGAAATGGAATACAATTCTCAAGTATGAGCTATGAGTATGAGTGCAGCAGTATATCTTCTCCCATACGTGATCGATTAATAGGCCAAAAAAAATTCAACTTTTCTGAACTTTTTAAATTAAGAAAAATATTATGATCACTTGTTGTGACCATACTATGATCACCTTTTTGATGGTAAACTGCAATCATATTATTTTGCATAATATTTTCTCTACATGTATATATTTTGTGTATTATTACTTCAAGTCCGATCTTCCAACATTCCATATAATTCTCAACTTGAGCATAAAATGTCCTACTTAATCCGCCCAATGACTTTTTGGTTTCATAATTTTTAAGCTCCTAAATTAATCACTGTAATACCCAGTGACATTGATTCACTTAAAAGCGAACCATTTAGACAACTTAAGCGAAAACCTTAAGACAATTCAACTAAATAAACCACAATTTAAAAGCAAAAGTAGAAAATGGCACAAATGAAAAGCAACAAATATTCGCAATAAAAAAACCCGATCAATGCATTCGTCGTCGCTCAAAGCAGGCCACAAAATAATTTCTTAAAGAAAACAAAACTTCTAAGAAAGAATATTGTTGGGTAAATGTTCAAGCAATAAAACACAATAATTTTACTTGAAAAAAATCAAAAGAAAATATTGAATTGAAACTCCTTAGACTGACGGGGCGTCGGGAGCAAAAGGAGAAGCAGTTTAAATTGAGCTGATTTACTCGTAATAAACTTGACTTAATCCTTTCTTTTGTACGAGTGTACCTTTGTGAACATTTATGTATGTCTTTTTCGTTTCATTTTGTAAAATATATTTTGGTCATTTGTTTCTCACTCATCGGATGACATTTCTGCTGTTGCCAGTTAAGCTCTTAAGCAATTGGTATTCGTTATAAATTTCGCATTAGTTAAATAAGTTGGACATTTAAATTGTTACTAATGATACTTGGTATTTTATTTGTTTGTTTGTCTGTCCATCCATCTGTTTAATGAAATGCTGAACATCAAACAGGCATTAACTGTAACGAACAAACAAACACAACAACATCTGTAATGAGTTGAAAATGCACCAAAAAAAAAACTAAAAGTTGACAGATTGACACAACGTAACGACATTACACAATGCAACGCAAATAACTGTGTTGCTCATTCGTAATCCCAAATCTCATCAAGAATATTGAAAGAAACAATTTTGGAAGCACAATTTTTTATATTTCAAATCAATTGTTATTCGCATATTTGTTAAGCAGTTAAACAGGCGTATGAGTGTGTCATGGTAGTTTTGGTGGCAATAATACAACCCAGCAAACACAAAATTGTTAATAGGTGTTGTTTTAAAACCATTTGAATAAAATTAAAATTTCTAAAGCCTTGCAATAATCAAATAACAATTTGTTTTCACAGGCCAATATTTTTAAGTAAAAAAGAGAAATTATTAATAGTGGATTTTTTTTAATATCGAAATTTCGAATATAATTTTGAATTTCTTAACTTTGTAGGCGCAGGGGCACACATTGTAATATAAACAAAACAAAATGAATGAAAATACTGCACTTCTCTTCGATATGTAAAAATTTTTCAAAGTTTTTTTTTTTATTAAACTCAAGTATCGTACTGTTTTGGAATTCACTAAAAGTCCATTATATGACTTAAATGTTGTAGTTTTTATGCATTCATAGACACAAATTATAGATCTGGGACTGGAAATAAAAAAGCCAGTGCATTTACAGTACCTTCAAAATTTCGAACATTATCTTCGAATTTTCGAACATTAAGAAAATATTGCTTTTAAATATGCCGAGTTAAATACGTTTTACGTAAGAGCTTACGTCCTGATATTTAACTCAAAAGTTAAATATGTTTAGTCGGGACATTGCCAACATAGCTCGATGGAACTTTTTGGTTTACATCTTTGCTAGTTGATATAACTAAGATATATTTAAGATAACTTTGTATGATCTCTACGGGAATTTGGCTATTTGTGGGCACGTTTTTGTTTGCCACTCATTTGGACCAATGGGAAATTAAAACCAAGGCTCCATACTTATAGACTACATAAGTCCGATTTCTCAATTGTATTTGAGAATTTTTCTATAAAATTTTAAAAATTAAAATTGTGTAAATTTTGGTGAACTCTACGGGAATTTGGCCATTAGTGGGCACATTTTTGTTTGTCACTCATTCGGACCAATGGGAAATTCAAGGCAAGGGTCCATACTTATAGACTACATAAGTCCGATTTCTCAATTGTATTTGAGAATTTTTCTATAAAATTTTAAAAATTAAAATTGTGTAAATTTTGATGAACTCTACGGGAATTTGGCCATTTGTGGGCACATTTTTGTTTGTCACTAATTTGTACCTATGGGAAATTAAAGCCAAGGGTCCATACTTATAGACTACATTAGTCCAATTTTTCAATTGTATTTGAGAATTTTTCTATAAAATTTTAAAAATTAAAATTGTGTAAATTTTGATGAACTCTACGGGAATTTGGCCATTTGTGGGCACATTTTTGTTTGTCACTAATTTGTACCTATGGGAAATTAAAGCCAAGGGTCCATACTTATAGACTACATAAGTACGATTTTTCAATTGTATTTGAGAATTTTTCTATAAAATTTTAAAAATTAAAATTGTGTAAATTTTGGTGAACTCTACGCGAATTTGGCCATTTGTGGGCACATTTTTGTTTGTCACTCATTCGGACCAATGGGAAATTAAAGGCAAGGGTCCATACTTATAGACTACATAAGTCCGATTTTTCAATTGTATTTGAGAATTTTTCTATAAAATTTTAAAAATTAAAATTGTGTAAATTTTGATGAACTCTACGGGAATTTGGCCATTTGTGGGCACGTTTTTGTTTGTCACTCATTTGGACCAATCAGAAATTAAAGCCAAGGGTCCATACTTATAGACTACATAAGTCCCATTTCTCAATTGTATTTGAGAATTTTTCTATAAAATTTTAAAAATTAAAATTGTGTAAATTTTGATGAACTTTATGGGAATTTGGCCAATTGTGGGCACATTTTTGTTTGTCACTCATTCGGACCAATGGGAAATTATAGCCAAGGGTCCATACTTATAGACTACATAAGTCCGATTTCTCAATTGTATTTGAGAATTTTTCTATAAAATTTTAAAAATTAAAATTGTGTAGTTAAATATTTCATGACGTAAGCTGTTACGTAAAACATATTTAACTCGGCATATTTATCTTCACACACATAGCATATATAAAGTTTTTTAAATAAAAAATAGTAAAATTCTTGCAAAGTATATTGTAGAATTCTAATTTAGCTCTCAAAATTACAAATAAATTCAAAATGTACTGTGCGTTTGTTAAAAATTAGCAAATAAAATGTTAATTAACAATTAACATGTTCTTCTAGAAAAAATATCACAAAATTTTTCACAAACTAATATTTTTACACTTAAATGTTTGCTGGGCAACTCATTTAAACTTCTCCGTCTCTGGCTGAGAGACTGCAATTTAATTCACGTTTAAATTTTGTTATTTATTACTGATGATGATACATCGGTTTTTCTTATTCTTCTTCTTTTTGGTGTCATGCGGCAATTATATGCAAGTGATTTTCTCTATTTATTGCACGTTAAATATTGTAACAAGTCGGTTTTGTACGTCCGTATGATTTCTTCTTTTTTTGCGAAACAAAAACTGTTGACATTTTTATTTGGCACTCGGTCCAAAAAGCAGCAACAACTCATTCTCATACAAAACCGTACCGAACATTCTTGTAAACTACCAACACCTTCTACTCAATAATTTTGCTTTAACAAAGAATAATAAAGAAGGGGAAGTGGGCGGAGAATTGGTGTACTACACATTTCAACAAATATTTGGTTTAGGTTTCCCTTAAGTGTTTAAAAGGGTCTCCTAATGCATCAGTAGCCGGGACTTTTTTTCTTTGTTTGAAAAGCGATTAAGTTTTTTGTTACAAAGAGCGGCTTTTGTTTTTCTTCTATCCCTCAGTCGTTCGTTCGTGTGTTGTTGGTGTTGTTAAACAAATTTCTTGTTTTCTTTTTTTTTTGGCCAACTGGCAATTTGAAATTCCTTGTAATTTTATTCTCTTTCACTTCTTGTAAACTGCTGCTATATTGCAGTCGAGTAGTGGTGGATCACTAGATGGCGGCTGGCCATAATTTATTTAAATTGACAGCATGGATGCTCATTTTAAGCGCTATTCATCAGGTTTTATTATGCAACTTGATGGATGATGTGGTTTTTGGTCTTTTGAATGACAGAATGTATTGCAAATTGTTGCAATAATTAGTTAAACTTACAATGAATTAATAAGTAAAATAGTAAATGCATAAAAGTGTATTGTATCTTCATTATTATTAAAAAAAAAGAATGGGAGCTAAAAAGTAATTTGTTTATGAGCTGATTAACATTCAAGGGAAAGGTTGATGAGTTTTTTAAATTTATCGTTCACTTTTTGCATTTCGGTGATTTTAAAACTGTTGTATTCCGTTGGAAGTTCCTAGGAATAAGATTGATTGCTTGTGCAATTCGTGATTGAATTAATTAAAATCGATTGGCATGACAATTGATCCTTTTTCTAACCGGTAGTATTTCAAGTGGTATTGTTTTAGACAGCATCTTTATAAAATGCATTTTTGAAGGCGGTCTTTGGCAGTGAGTAACTTTTTAAAAAACGAAGTGTTGAAAATGTACTTTTCTTTTTAATTTAATATATTATGTTTAAGGCAGAAGTTTTTAAAAAGTACTTTTTCAAAAATTGAAAGTTTACTAAAAAGTACATTTTCAGCCATTTCTATTTTCATAATTCTTTTTTCAAATGTTGTTTTTAATGTTTCTTAAAAGATACTGCTTTAAAAAAAATTTTTTAAAGCAACATTCTTTAAAACGTACATATTTTACTACTGCTACTTATGTTTAAACGGTACTTTTTGGTAAAAGGTACTTGTCTTAAAGGAACTTTTTCAAAAAGGTACTTCGTTAAAAATTATTTTTTAAGTAGGTACATTAAAAATAAAGTTCCTCTTTATTTAAAAGTTACCGTTTTTAAAAGGTACTTTTTTTAAGCTTATTTGTTTGTTAAAATATTTTATTTTGAAAATGTACCAATTTTTGAAAGTTATTCATTTTAAATCGTACTTTTGCTAAAGTACTTGTTTCCACGATATGATCTTTAAGAAACATTTATTGAAAAAGTTCTTCTTTGGAATTACTTTTGCTATAAAACACTTTGTTCTTTCGTACATAATTAATATCACCTGTGAAACAGGACATTCACTATTCGTATGCATAAATCCGTTTATGTAGATTTCTGTCCGATTCAGTTAATGTTAATAATTAATCTTAGAATTTATGCCAATAAACATACTCACTCGTATCTGGCAATTTAACGCCAATTACCTTGTGACTCATTCGACACAAAACTCTTTTTTAAATTTATAAGTTTTAATAAAGGAAAAAGAGAAGAAAAAAACTATTATAAAAAAACAGTGTAAAACACACACTAATTTATGCGGTGTTAATTTAAGTTATTGTTCGTTGCTCTGGTTACTTCTCGTATGTGTCTCTTCTAAAAAAATTTTTTAACTGCTTCAATTTTAACAACTAGAGTAAGAGGAGGAAAAAAAGCAGAATTTAATTCACTTTGTTAAACTAAACATGTCAACACTTGCTTTACACACACATTTTACATGACAACAATCGTTTTCCTGTAAAAATTCATTCAAAGCGCCGCGCTAATAGACGAGAACAACAGCAACAATAACAACAAGAGAAAGATCAAAACCCAGCGATCTCTACTACATCACATTTACCCAATCAAACATATACAAACACACTAGTAAATAAAACAGTGCAGTGCACATTTAAACACCAACAACAACGGAATTTAATTTAAATGCACACTTAGTTGAGTGTGTGTGTCTGTACGTATGTCAGTATGTGTGTTGTATGTAAATTATCATGACTGCTGCACTGCATACAAACAGCAAACAAGTGCAATGTGTTGTTGATGATGATAATGATGTCTCTTCTCCTGTTGCTGGTTGGTATTGTTGTTGTTGCTGCTTGTTGGAGTTTAAATTTGAGTTGATGTTGATCTTGATTTGGTTTAGTTTTTTCTTTTGTTTTATTTTTTTTTTTTGAGCTCTGTGTTGTCAACACTGCATAATAATGAAGTTAATTTGTAACATGTTTTTAAATTTAAATGTAAAGAATTAACAACAACGACTACAAGAAACAACTACAATAAAATATTCACTGCATTTGTACATCAAGAATAATAATAATAATGATGATGACGATGAAGTAGGAGCAATTCCTTATTGAGGAGAGAGAATATTGAACATTTTCTTAAGAATGTTATCGGTATGTATTCCTCTGTTTTCTAACGAAATTCTGTAGCGAAATGCAGTGTTTAGTACCGGCGAATTAAAGTATAGCAAATAATTAATAGATTGAACATAATTTTCCATAATTAAAGTCATGACTGATATCAGTCCTTAGAAGTGTAAATAAATTTTTTTCCGTTAACGAAAAACTTCACAAAAAATTTTCATGAAAATTCTTTCAATCTAAATGGTTGAGCAAAATAAAGAAAACATACAGTTAAGGGACTGCTAGTTCTTGCAAAAGCCCACAAATTATTTTAACGAACATTGTGTAGATTGTGCCATTTAATGTTTTCATAAACAAATTACAAAACGGTTGTTTTAATATTTTTTGTTCTTGTAATGGGTTAACAGGGTTTCAGTTGTGTCTGTCACTGTCACTGCCTTGTGATCACATCAAAAAAGGATTCTTCATTTCTTCCACAAAAAAAAAAAAAAAAAAAAAAAACAGTCAGCAGATATTTACACGTTCTTTGATAGTGAATAGTCTGCTGTTTTCGTATTCTTAAAAGCAACCAACAAAGCGAAAGAAGAACATGATCATCATAATGATGATCGGATAGATGCAGGCAGAGTAATACACTTGCATTTAACTAAATAAATAGTTCTTACCTCTCATTAAGATTTTTCTCATGCTTTTGCGTAAATTTGTGCAATTCCAGCGACGATTTCGAAATTGAAATTCACATTCTCGGAAGCCTAGATTAATCCCATTGATGATCTCTCTTAGAAGGTCAGAATCGTGTCGGCAAATTTCAGCCATTTTACCACGTAGACGACGTGTCTTTTTACACATTAAATATGGATCAAGTAAGATATTAGAGCCCTCAGCCCTATTAATTTATTTTATTTCGTTTATTTTTTTTTTGAGATTTTTTTTGTTAGTGTTGACCAAGTGAGTTGGTAAATAGCAAGACACAGTAGTGGGTGGAAAGAGGAAGTTGTTCGTTCGGTTGAGTCATGAAAAGAAATAAAAGAAAAGGAAATATTTGTTTTATTAACAACATGAATTTCAATATTAAATTTATAAATAATACAACATAAAGAATTGGTGAAGATTCTTAACAAACTCATATAAAAATGAACATCATCTCTTCTAAATACTCAATTTAAGAGAAATGAAAATGAAACTTTCTCTGTTTTATATCTACTGCGAAAAATTAGGATAACAAAACATTCGTCTTTCTTTAAAACATAATTTAAACATTTAATTGGCCACAATTTGTAAGAATCGACTCATTATGGCCAATCAACACTCCTTCTACATACACACTCTGGCACATTTAAATCAATATTTTTATTGTATCAATAAAATACTCTGATGTTCAATAATTTTGTCGATAATAAAATCAAATAAAATAAACCTCCAGCTGTTTTATTTAAGTTTAAATTGTTGTACCAACAAAATGCCAAACACGAGCACTAACAACAACTACAACAACAAAATTAGTTTCCTAACACCTTCATTGAACAACACAAATACACACTTGAAAACAATAAAAATTAATAAAATATCGAACAGCCAATTGAAAAACTCTATTAAGACGATGATGCATCGACTGCTACGAGATAAAATCGACAGCTTAACAAATTATAAGGTGTCGCTGCAACTCCTACTAATTAAATTCATTGATTTTATTAACTTCGATTAGAGCGAATGCAAATGCAATTTATGTGTATACGATTGAGTTACTTATACTTTCAGTTCACTTGATTTTTTCTTTGCTTGTTTTTTTGTTTAGCACCCAAGATAAGATACGTTCGCTTTTCAGTAATAAAATCTATAAATTTTATTTTTGCAAAGTTCCAACTCAAACTCAGAGTTGAACAGGAAACAAAAAAAATTTGCATAATTGATTCTTTTTTCTGCATTGAAATTCAATTGCAAATAATTCACACTTGACAAACGATTTCTAAGATCGTATAAGCAGAAATGAAATTAATTTCATAAACAACAACTTACATCGGATTTGGCATTTAATTTGAATATAGATTTTGCAAAGTGGACTTAAAAGAGGACAAGTTTGTAAGACTGAAATGTTTCTCCTCTTAGAATGATATATCCTTATCAATGATGTATTATTGAAAATGTCGATGAACACCTGAAGGATCTGTTGTTTGAAGGTTATGCTAAAACTACCAATTTTCATGTTCCATCAGAAAGATCTCCACAATTTATGCTTTGCATTTCTATAAAATTTTTAAATTTATTTGGCGAGAACTTTTCATTATAAAAAACGGATTCAAGTTCCAGCATAAAGATCTAAATTTTGTAAAGAAATAGAAATTTATCCCCGATCGTTTTTTCTTTTTGGCGATTTTCTTTTCGTTTACGAAATTTTTCCAAGTTTGGCGATATTTTTCATTTTGGCGATTTTTTTTTATTTTTTATGCAAACTTTATTTCTTTGTAAAGTTTTTAATTTTTATATTTTATTTATTTGTTGCGGGTTAGCAATATCTTGATATATATTTCGTTGGTAGCTATACCAATTCAACGAAATATATATCTAGATATTGCTAACCCGCAACAAATAAATAAAATATAAAACAAACATAAATACTTGAGTACATGCTCAAATAAATGTAAAAGTTTTTATTTTTTTTAAATTTTTTTCAAGTTTGGCGATTTTTTCGTATTGCCGATTTTGTTGTTGCATTAACTGAAGAAATTGCTTTATATATTAAATTTTGGTTAATTTTAAAATTACACTATTTAATAGACTACCCTTTAATATTAATTATGTTAAGTTTTTAGTATTCGTAACTGTTGCCTTTATTGAGATGTCGCAATAGTACAGACAAATTCATGATTTTTCCACTTCCGGTTGCCAAGATACTGCTATGTGTTAAAATTCCATATCCTGATAGAATACCCTTTGACTTTCATTTGATTTAAATTGCAATATTTTTTACTTTACTGTTTATAATACTCTTAATGTGAAAGTGTCAAGGGTCCATATATGTATTACGGTCCGAAATATTCACTACAATGCCAACATGTTAAGTTGATCCCTTTGGCACACCCTTTAATATTTTTATATTGATGATTTGAATATCAGAAAATTTATGCACTTAGTTTTTAACTTTCGATTTAGGTGCAATTCTTAAAGTTTTTATTTTGACGTTTGTGAAATTCGGCTGGTCAAAATTATCGAATGAAATTCCTCTCCTAAAAACTGTATGAATCGAAATATATGGGAGATCTGTGCGTTAATTTAATAGTTAATAAAATAATTCGAAATATGAAATCTATTTTATAAATAATTTCTATAATCAATTCGTTCCACATTTTTAAAATTAAAAACTCTTTTATCTATTACTTGCCCAACACTTCTGACGCCAAAAATCATTTATACAAAATAATAATATTGTCTGTCTGTATTTCAACACCGATCGATGCTGCCGTGAATGCTACATTTCATTCACCGTGAGAGTCAATTAAAAAATAATATGTATTTTCTTTTGTAATTTTGTTTATTTTCTTTTATATATTTTTTTTTTTTTTTAATTTGAAAAGTTTATTTTCAAAAGTTAAATTCTCCGACACCTCCGTCCAGTATTTGTGTTGTGAAGCAGCAAGCAAGCAAATTGCAACGCGCTGCATGGAACCTCCAACAAACCCAAATACTTGTAGAATGCATTTTATGAACCTCATCATTGCTGAATGCATTCGAATAAATAAAGCAATTTGAGTCGAGATGTTTTTCTTAAATAATTGTTTATTTGTTTAACAACAAATAGCTAAAATTATTAAATTTTTTGTTTAGTTTTGTTTTATTTTCTCGCCTACTTTTGATGAATATTAAAATATTAGAAGAAAAATAAATAAACATTTTTGAGGCGTTAATGATGTGGAAAATTGAAAAATTTAGGTGAATTAGAAAAAATGATTTGTAATATCGGCCAAGATTTATTACATGCTGAGATTTGGTTTTTATGGATATTTTTGCTTTATTTTTTTTTTACACACAAGTTAATGAAAATGAAGTGAAGATAAATAAAGGTTGAGTTAATAAAAAAAATGTTTATAAATTGAGAGATAAATTAAATATTATTTAATAAAGCATCTGTTACCTTGCCTGATCACACGCATAGTGTTCGATTACAGTGTTCGAAAGTTACCAGTAATCAAACCCATACCTTTGTTTGAACATAAGTTGCAGCCAACTTGCGGTATAAATTAGGCACTAAGAGTTTGTGTCCAGCACACAAAAAAGATCATGTTACTTAAGTTCTGGACAGCAGAATTTAACCTTTAATATTTTTACGCAATAATTTCTTTTTTCAAATAAAATAATAATTAATGTGCTCATTTTTATCTGGTTCAACAATTTCATTAACACTTTCAATAAATAATATTGAAGTAATTGTTACTTTTTTTCTGTCATCAATAATTTTTTTTTATTTTTCTAACAAATTTTATTAAAAATAATCATTGAAATAACAAATAAAAGATCACACACATTCTGCAACATTAAACCAGGCGATAAATTGACATTTATGGCATTCAAATGTAAAAGCAACAACAAGCCGATTGTCGGCGTTTTTAGAAAATTATAAAAATAAACTTCAAAAGAAAATCTTCTACAACAATTTATGCTTAAAATAGAATTTATTATTAATGAGTTTCTACGTGTAGCAATCGTTCAGGTTGTGAAACTTATTTTATTACATTTTATTTTTATCTAAAAATTGAATTTTATGAAATAATTCGCTCTTAAACGCCCATTGCGTGAAGTTAGGAGCTTCTGTGTTTATTACGCCACTGTGCATCGTACAGCCATTAAAAATATCTTTCCAAAAACATCGTTTAAAAAAGTTCTTTTAAAAAATTTGGCTTTTAAAAGTAGTAACTTTTTTAAAAAAGTGCTGTTTAAAAGTTGTACCTTTTATAAAAGTTCCTTTTTTACAACAAAGTACCTGTTAAAAACAGTACCTACTTAAAAAAGTCCCTTCTTAAAATAGTACCTTCTTAAAATAGTACCTTTTGAACTAGAGTAACTATGAAAAAATTACCCTTTAAAAAGTAACTTAAAAAAAAAGATCCGTTTAAGAAAGTTCCCTTTAAGAACGAACGAACGATGCTCCTAAAAACGTACCTTTTGAGAACGCCTTTTTAAGAGAAAGCCTTTTTAAAACTAACTCTTCAAAAAATAGCCTATTAAAAACTGCCTATATTGTATTAAACGTGTGGCATTTGTACGGGACCCTACCTGCGCGAGTCAAGGTCCAACTTAATTAGATTCTGTTTTAATTGGGCCAAATACAATTAATGTGTCGCAAATTAACTTATAAATGTCCCCACTGATGAAATACAAACAAACATTCGGTTGTGCGTAGATTCTTATAAATTAAACATCTGCGTATGCCATCAAATTCATTTGTGTACTCGATAAGTTTTTAAGTAAATAAAACTTCAAATTAAAAAAAAAATCATCTTCATCTCCAGTTGAACTTAAAAAAATTCAAATACAATTTTGTTTGCACTAAAATGACACATCTTTGCCTGATTCTTGTATTTTTTTTTTTTTTTTTTTTTTTTTTCATTTTATAAACGCGTTGGCACATGAGTGTCTGGAGGTGCTGATCGTTACTGATCGTTATGTGTCACTTTGAAAATGATGTCTTAAGTAAATTTATCTTGAGGCTGGTCAGTTTTCTTTCTTTTGTTGTTGGTTTGTTTGTTTCTTTGTTTGTTCGGACATCTATTGGACAGCTCTCAACTGTCTGTTTGTTTGTTCATTGATTTTTTAAATATTTATTTTTTCATAATACGAGTACACTTGTTGTTAAAGTTAAAAAGTAAACTGAAAAATAATGGTTTAAATAAGAGATCAGCTACTATTCGTACGTTATACCAGATTTGTTTGGTTGGTTTTCTGTCTGTGGGTGTTCTTTTTTACACGGGTACAGACGGCATAGTGACAGGTTTTTGCAAATTGAATTAACACTTTTTTGAAGTTTTTATAAATTTACTTCTTATTTCTTTTCTTTCGAAATGTGTTTAGTGCTTGAACGGTGTTCGGTGTTGCCCACTGACCAAAAAATATTGTTAGAAGTTATTTATTGTTCGTTTAAGGCTTTTCTCTGCTGATTAGATGCACGTCATGTATGCTTTTGTTTGTTAACAGCCGGCCACATGGCTTGGCTTTTTGTTTGTTGTCAGTTGGTTGGTGGTCCCAAGTTTAAACAATAGATTGTCATGTTTTTTTTAAATCAGTAAATTAACATGTCAAAAGGTGTTATTTGTTGTATTTTTTCTGATTTTGCTCTCTGTGTTTTTTCAGCTGCTGTTTATTGTTCATAAGCGCCGTGTTGTCATTTCGCTTCAACTCTTTTTTTCACTTTTATTCCGTGAGTAGTTTTTGCTGATGACGCTTATGAGGGCGATCATTTGCATAAGTATAATTTATTTATGAAATACAAACAACAAGTGCTGAAACATCATTTATGGAATTATGATAATTTTTTCCCTTCAGGTTTTAGTGACGCTAATCGGTTGTATAGATTTGAAGAACGGTAAAAGTGTTGCAGACGGGGGCGGGGTTAAGAAAACCACCCACACAATTTTGGGCATCTCAATTTCTGCTATTAGGCAAATCAAGTTTCGTTTCGTTTTCGTTATTTATGTGAAATTAATCTTTTATAGTGCACAGTGGACATCAATGAAAAAATATTATTCAAAAATAAATAAAAATTATATTGAAAACATCTTCTCTCGGTACCAAACAGCAATAAAAAATATTAAAAAGACTTTATTAATATATTTCCCGAAGCAGAGCGCTATAACAAAAAAAAAAGATATTATAAAAACTGCAATGCACACGTTCAAAATCTAACTTCTAAATATGTACTCTTTAGAAAAAGTACTTTTTTAAAAGTACTTTCAAAATATGTACTTTGTTTAGTCCCAAAGAAGCCCATTTCAAAAAATGAACTTTCTGTATAAAAAAAAATTTACTTTTTTAAAACGTATATTTTGTTAAAAAAAGCAAAGTTTTAAAATATTATCTCTTAAAATAACATACATTTTGATAGAATATTTGTTAATAAAATTAACATTTCATTTCCATTATATAAAAAGTACCTTTTTAAATAAGTACTTATCAAAAAAATTGCCTATGAAACTTTTTTACCTAAAATATGTGTTAAAAATATACCCATGCATAAAAATTATCTTTATAAAAGCCACAATTGAAAAAAACTACATTTAAAAAAAGCACTTTTCAAAAAGACAGTTTTAAAAATACCCATTTTGTAAAGGTACTTTTTAAAAATAAATTACTTTAAAATAATACTAATTCATAAATAGTTATTTCACTGTTACTAGAAGATATATTTACTTTTCTCACGCCTCTTTGACTTAAAACAAGTCAAACTAATTGGGAATTTTTCATTAACAACCGAACAGCATGAAAAGCACTAAATATATTTTTTTTATTTATTTTAGTAACAAAAATATAAAAACAATTTTTTTCTTCGTAATTTTCTGTTTAAAATAATTTTCAGTATAGTCACGTTCCTGTACAAAATAAAATAAGGTGTAACGAAATATTAAAATAACAATGGCAGCAGCCTCAGTACTGGGAACATTTGCAGTTGGTTGCATCTACGTACGTACGTATCTACGTACCTACTCGTACGAGTGGTAAAAATCTTGTGGCTTTTAAAGGATAAGATTATTTGGTGAAGATGAAATTGATGGCGTTGATGGAAAAACGTCAACATTAATCACTAAAAAGGAAAACAAAAATAAAAGTCAAAAACAAATTTGAAAATTCGTTATGGTAAAACGATCAAGGAACAGTGATGTTAAGGGCATCGCAATGGTTTCGTTTATACATCGAAATGTTTAAGGTTGTGCAGAAAAAATTGCACAAGCAAATAATCAGAAATAAGAAAATTTTCTAAAAAAAACTTTAAATCTTATAGAAAAGTTGGATTTTAGAAAATGAATAGTTTACTGGAACCGAAAAGAAACATTTTTCAACTGCAATCATGTGTACGATCAATTAAAAATAATATTGATCTCGGCTGATCGTGTTTTTGTGTCTTCAATGTCCAAAAATATCAGCGAGTCTGTCAATTAAGACATCATTACTGATGAGAAAAAAAAATATTGCCGCAATATTTCTCCTTTGCCAAAACACTGTACCTCTTGCAATGTAGTTTAAAATAATTTGGTGTTCTTGTGGATAATTACGTCAAGAGAATTTAAGCGTAAAATGACAACAATGTAAAATGATAAAATAAAGTTAAAATAAAAGAAAATAAATAAGCCAAAAGAGTATGCAAAACAACTCAAACATCACAGGCAGCCTACGTAAGAACTTCAAAGCGCCATTCGATTAACAAGTGTAACTAATTTACTCCTTGCAAAATGTGTCTTAAAACTTTTTTTGTTTTTGTTATCTACCGTCCTGTGTAATTTGCTAAAACAACATTAAAATTTACTTACCTTTTGTGTGCAGGTACGGTGTAGACAAGTACAAATAATCATATAATTCTTTCTATTTTTGGTTAGCTTTCATGTGATTATGATTTTTGTTTTATATTTTTCTTTTTTATTTTCTAAAGAAAACGACGATGAAAGACTAACAAAAAACATTTCCGCTTGTCTGCATTTTGCGTTAATTATACTGTCCACACTTTGGCACGATCACTCAAAATGACACGTTGTTCTCATAGATTTGTTTTTCGTTTTTAATTTTTATATTATTTTTCAAAATTATCTGAATGTTGGTATTTTTAGACACAAAAATCGTATAAATATTAGATATGCTTATGATCATGTTGTGTCGTAATCGATCGCATTATATATATGTATACATACATATATTTAAGAATGAAAATCATTTACCGTAAATATAACGATTTAATTAAGTTTGCTGCAACTTGAACAAAATGTGAATAAACAAATTTAAAGAAAATATAAAAAACAACAACAATCAATTAAAAACTTCCTATTATATATATTTTTTTGTTATTGTAAACAAAAAACAACGTTACCTGCATAGGAGAGAGAGCGACATCTAATATTTAAGTGTGTACATCAGTAAGGCCAGTTTGGCATTTTTTCTTATTTAGCTGCAAATTTTTCATTTAGCCGTTAGAATTTTTTTAGCATTTTTTTTTAGGTCAAGTCGTTGTAGCTGCAAAAAATATTTTTCGATATGGCAACACTAATGCACATACACCCACTACGCATACTTTTCAAGAGAGTTCGCATAATTAATTATAACGTATACGCCAAAGTAATCTGCTTAAAATTTAAATGCCGAACATTTTTATTTGCGATATTTTTAATTTTATTCTTATTTGAAGTGTACCTTCATCTTAAGCACACTGTTGCAGTGAGGCGCTATCGGAAATCTAGTAATCCCCTATTATTCACGACAAACATTTTGTAGAAAATTATAACCCTTTAAACCGTCGCCGAATGGGTCATATTGATTCTGTCTTGAAAAAGAGACAGCAAAAAACTCTAGCTTCGATGTAGAGATCCAAGTGTGAGTTGTAGTAACTTCGGTATCGTTAAAATTTTATGAGCAATATTTTTGTAGGGCATTGTAGCCCTCTTCATTGCTGCTGTTCCAAACAAATTTTCCTTCTACTTCAAACGTGAAGATTATTAAATTTTCAATGCAGATTCATTTAAACAATGTGAAGAAACAGAGGAGAAGCTTTCAACTCTCAGCAAAAGTCAAAATTTTGTTTATTTGCAAAAAAAATAATAAATTTGCTATACTTTGTAACCAAGGTCATATTAAAAGTTGTCATGAAACCAATTATTTTCTGTAAGAAATCTTTAGAGTTTTCCAATAGTTTTGTGTAAAAATATTAATCCACCTCTTTTTTATAAAATTCAAATTATTTCTCTGTATGAAAATATCACTGATCATAAATTGAAATGAAAAATTAAAAATTAATTCGAAAATATTATTTGCAAATAACTCTTGAACATAACATCCTTCCTGCTGGTTGTACACTCAACTGTGGCACGAGTACTTGTGCGATTAGTGCACAAGATGTAGAAGGGGATTTATACTGCTGCAGCACGTTTACTGTGTGCGTCCCTCAACTTGATCATGATTTTAAGAGGATTTTTTTTAATTTTTTTATTTTTCGTGTTCATTTTTTCCACTTAAGGTGACATCGTTAAAATTCGTTGTCTTTCTTTTTCTTTCCCATTTTTTTTTTTGCTTTATTTTCAATGACCTTTAATATTTGCTCTTTTTTTAATGTTTTACAGCGATCAGTTTAGTTCTTTTAATTTACTAGATTTTATTTTGACAATAAATTCAAGCATTTTCAGTTTGAAATTATTTGTTGTTGATGTTGGTGATTACACATTGCATTTCGCGCTGTATTGGCATTGGGCCCATTGTGTCTGTTACAATTAAGTATGTCTGTCTGTTTACTGCACTGTCTGGCGTCGTTAGCTATTTTATATAAATTTTTTTATTCTAAATTTGCCTTTAGATTTTACCTTTCTTTCAGGCTTGATGTTAAATTAAAACTTGATTGATCTGATTTGTATAAAATAGTTTTTATTATTTTTCGAGTATCTGTAAATCTCTAACTCTATATGTGTTACCGTTTTTATACTGAATTAAGTCGCACAGACCATGAATGTGTTAATTTTATAGCAATTAATTTAATTCAAAATTCAAATAAATTGTGATCATGTCATTAAAATGCTGTCTGTCTGTCTGTCTGTCTGTCTGTCTGTCTATGTGACCCACATTCACCACTATTTACGTTGAAAACATGCTAAGAAAATTGTTGAATTGTTATTTTTTTAACTCAATTTATCAATGAACTACTTAAGTGATCAATTAATTCATTTATTTTTTTTTTGTAGGATTTACCACATGCCAAGATTGAACTCATTAAGCAGTGATCTTGCTGTGCCTAATAAATAAATGTTTTACCAATTGTTTTATTTGAAACCTTTGAAAAGTGAAGTAGAAATCATGAGCGATATATGAGTTTATTTGTTATCAAACAATTCGATTTGCTTTTTAATTAAAGGCGAACACGAACATTTCCGCAGACGATCGTCAATAAGCAGCTCCATCAACCTTCTAATCAATATGATGGTCAATATTATAATTAAGAAGTGATGGAGTGTTTTTTGTTCTTTGTGTGTTAACTGGACAAAACTGAATAATTTCTAAAGCGCATTTTTGTAGTTTTTTGTTTTTAGTCTAAACCAATAATTTAGTAATCTTATTTCACACAACGATCATTTGGTACATTTGGTTTTGTCAGTCTGTTTGTCTATCACTTCATCGACAGAAAATTTGTTTCCCCCTGAATTCACAATAATTTCATTGATGCAAAATTTTCATTCACTAAAAAAACACAATACCAACTCAAAATTTTAAAAATATGAAAAAATTTCTTTAACACCACTAATTTGTGGCGATTCTTTTTATTATTTTTTTTTTAATTTCTGTAAAATTTTCTTACAAATTTTTCTTTAAATATTTTTATATATAAAATAAAAATTTCTTTTATAAATTCGTGTGTATGTAACTAACAAATGATGTAATTCTAAGAAAAAGTTTGGCAAATAAACATCCATGTGTAAAGTACGAACTAGTTTTTTAAGAGGAAGGGGTTGGCAGCGGAGCATATATTCGTTTGTATGTTTGTACTTATTACATTCATGCATTAATTGCAAATAATTTTGTGCTTGTTTTATTTCTGTTGCAATCTAATTCTTTTAAAAATTCAACTAATTTTAACAAAAACAAAAATAATTACAAAAAAAGTGGCCATATCTGTGCGGTGATGACATAAATCAGCATGAAAAATTCAATTAAGATGTTTTGTGTGTAACACACAAAACAAATGCAACATGACGACGATCAACAGGCAGCCAGCAAGCAAATCTATCAGCAGTAAAACAACGGAAAAAGCCAGCGCACTTTTCTTAACTCAATTTCAATGGAAATTGGGCCTTTGCTCTCTATTACTGACAGACAAGCAGCCAGGCAGGCAACTAACCTACTGACAGTTTGACAAACAGACAGACATACTGGCTGTAACAAAAAAAATATATATAGCTAACAGATTGATCAAGATAATAACAACAAACAACGTCATTTACTCGCCAACTCTTTGAGTATTTTACTGTTTAGAATTTAAATGGAATATTAATTTTAAAAACATTTAAAACAAATCACAAATGCAGTTACAACAACTACTGATATACAGACGGACGAATGGACGGACTTGCACTTACTTGTATAATAATACAACAATGAGTTGTATCGATCATAATAATGTGAATTTAAAAGTACGTTTGATGACTATAAATTTTTTTTTGAGAAATAGTTAATGAAATTCATACGGATTTAACTGATTTGAAACTTAAAAATTTATTTTTTTTTTAAATAATGTCGAATGTGATGGAAACATGATTTAAATTGATTTGATTGACATGATGTGATTGATACTCGTATGGGAAGTTTAAAACCGGAGGGGAAACAATTATTGTAATCAAACTAAAGTTCGCAGATAATGAGTTTGTAAATGTCAGTGGGATGTTTAAAGTAAAAAACTAATAGCGCACACATGTACGAGGGTGGCTATCAAATGCAGAATACAAACATTATTGTTAAGCTTTGGAATTAAAAAAAAAAATATTCCAAAACACGGTTTTTAGAAAAGTAGCTTTACAAAAAAAAAAAAAAAAAATTGTCTTACTAATTTTTAAAAAAAGTGCTTTTTAAATACTTTCTTTCAAAAAAAAAAAGTTTAACAAAAACTGTCTCCTAAAAAAATGGTACATATTTTTTAATTTCCTTATAAAAGAGTACATTTTGAAAAAAGTATATTTTAAAAAGGACTTATATAAAAAGTACCTTGCAAAAAGATATGACGCTTTTTAAAAACAATCTCTTTTTCAAAGTAGTTTTTAACAAAGTGCCTTTAAAAATTATGTTTTTAGAAAGTGGCGTTAAAAAAAGTACTTTTTAAAAGAGTACCTTTTCAAAAGAGTGGTTTTAAAATAGGACATATTTTAAAAATAAAATTTTAATAAAGTCGATCAAAATAATATTGCAAAATTAAGAAACATCAAAAAAGTATTTTTTAAAAAAGTACCTTGCAAGTTTATAACTTTTAAATAAAATACTTTTTAAAAAAAGCACATTTTATAAAAAGTACCCTTTAGAAAAGGTACCCTTTTAGAAAGCCACCTTTAAGAAAACCAATAACACACGATGGGGTCGCTCCATGTAACAGTTTAAATCGTATTTAATTTTTTTTTAATTCGTCTGCAAGTGGTGGGAGAGTGGGAATCGAAAATATTCAAAATAGCGTCCCGTTTGAAAAACTCCTTCCTGAAATTATTTTTGTATATAAAATTATAAATTTAAACAAATATTGCAGCAGAAAATTTGAATGTGCTGCAAAGTATTTTTATCTTTTCAAGTATAGATCAAAATGAACATTTTTTTATTTATTTATTTATTGTTTTTCATATTCTAAATATGTCATCACAACATGTGTGTATGTGTGTTTGTGTATTCCAGTGTGTAATTCCGTTAAGTTTTTAATCGATGCAACCAGTAGTAGCAAGTAGCAGTCGTATGGAAATTTATGTTTCTAAAGAGAATAAAAGAAACTGAAACACAAACAATGATTGTTCTGGGGTTCCACTATTAAGTTTACGCTTCGTTTCTTAGCGAAACCTTGAATATCGGCAGCTTTTCAAAAGCAAAAAATAGAAGGCGTGGCATGAGTATATTTTTCTATTTATTTATTTATTTGTTTGTTTCGTTTTGTATGTATTGTGCAAATAATAAACTAATTTAATTAGTTTTCAATTAAGTGTGGAAATACGTTTTTCTAATTAAGTTATTAGAGTTGTTGTACTCGCATTTCGCAAACAAAAATGTTATTTTTCAATTTTTTTTTCTAAACAAATAATTAAACAAGTGATGATTAAAATTTTTGTTTAATATTCATTTGAAAATTTCCAAATGACATCATAAAGATGCTGATAAAAAAATATAAGATATTTTTTTCCCAATAATTTCTATAAAATAGATGACAGATATAAATAAATCATTTGCTTAATTTAATTGGATTATTTATAAATAAATTATTAGTTTATAAAAGGGGAAAATTGTATTAGTAAGCATCCGTTTTAAAGTATTTTTCTGCAAAAGCAATTAAAGCTGGAACCACATAAGTGTCGCTAGTAGGTATCAATGCTAGGCTGTTACCCAAGAGATTGTCGGTTCGATTCCGGCCAAAGACAATGGGTATTGTGTTTGTTAAAAAAAGTACATGCAAAAAAGTTCATTTAAAAAGTACCTTTTAGCACAGATCCTTTACAAAGTGCATTTTAAAAAAGTTCATTTAAAAAGTACCTTTAACAATGTATCATATAAAAAATATTTTAAAAAGTTTCTTGTAAAAAAGTGTCTTCTTAGCAAGTCCTTTTTAAAATAGTACGTTTTTGCTAAATGTAAGAGATCCTTTTAAGAAAGTAAAAGTACCCTTTAAAGAAAGTTTCTTAGAAACGCGCTTTTTCGGAAACGTTAACCTAAAAAAAATACAATTTTAAGATATGGTACTACGTGACAAAGTACATTAAAAAGAGCACCTGTTAATTAATACATATTAGTTTCTAGAACCTTAATAAATCATTTTTTTTTTAAACAAGTACTTTCAAAAAAGTTCCGTTTATGAAAGGTATTCCTTTTATAATGTTACCTCTTCAAAAGTCCGTTAAAAAACGAATTATCAAAATAGATACCTTTAAAAAAAGTACCTTTGAAACAACTGTCTTTCTGAAGCATAATCTTTTTAAAAAAAACCTAATTTAAAAGTACATGCATGTTAATAAAGTATACTCGTATTAAAAAAAAAACGTTTTAAAATTCTTTTTAAAAAATTTGCTCTTTCAAAAAAGTTCTCCAAATGTAGAAAACTATTATTATCAAAACAACTCCCTTAAAAAAATTACATAAACAAGCGAAGTAACTTTTAAAACAGATCTTAAGAAAACCCTTTAAAAAAGTCCTTCAGTTACTGAAAAAAATATCCAAACAAAGAAATTATTTTGGTTTTATTATTTAAAAAAGATTTTATTGAATTTTCTATTCAAACTATTTTTGTATTTCCTATTTCCTTAATTATTCATGGACTCAATCAGACTCTTGCTAAAAAAAAGCACATGCAACATGATAATTTATTAAAACTAAAAATATATTTGACAACTAATCATATTTTCTGAATAATGAACGTCACACACAATGACCTTCGCCAATCACACGCTTGATTTACTCAAATCAAACCAACCTTTTGGCCATAAAATAAAATGAAATATTTCGAAAATGATTTTTATCATCATGATCAGCAGCAACAGCAGCCATAATCGAGCAAAAAAATAAACTTGACACATTAAAATGTTGAAAATTAATTGTAAATTTTATGGTATCTACGAAATGAGAAAAATAAAAAAAAAAAAAACAGGAAATCGTCATTGCAATGCAGCGATTGCAGTGAGCAGCGATCAGCTTTAAAGAAAATCTAATGAAACTTGGCCACAACAAAAATGTCAAAGAATTTCACATAAAAAAGTGCGCGCAAAGAAAATTTTGACTGATTAAAACATCAAAAGTTAAAGATTTTCTTGTACACAAAAATCGTGTCATAAAAAGAAAAGAAAACAGTAAATTAATGAATGAGCAACGAACGATCACAAAAACCCCCTGCCAACACCTACCCAACCACCCAAACTAGAAAATTATGAAATTATAATTTTAATGATTTTTATTTTTACATAAACGATAAAAAGAACAAAAAAATTGTGCCACCACAGATGCTGATGAAGATGATGATGCTGAGGATTATATGGGCACAAGAGATTTTGAAAATTTTTGGCAAATCTTGAAAAATGAACTTGTCAACATGCGATCAATTGGCAAAAGACAAAAAACTGACGGAGAGTTACGCAAATAATTTTTAATTTTCAATTTTTAATTTTTATTTCGCTGAATAAATTAAAGCAAAGAAGAAATAAAAAATAAGAAAAAATAAATAAAACCCGACACAAGTTGCCAACATAAAATATTTTTTATTATCTGAAGATAGACTGCATGACGATCGCTGCCACCCACTTGCATTAGATGCAGCAAATTATTTTTATTTCAATTTTCATAAAGACGCATGCAACGAGAAACAAATTGCATGTAGAAAAACATTGAATGTGATGAAAATTAATCAGTTTCAGAATAATGAAAAATTAGCCACTTGAAATGTTTAAAAATTTTTCGCCTTAGTTTTTTCTTTATTTTTGTCATTTAATTTAAATGTGTACGGCAGGCAGGCAAGTGTTGGCTACTGATAATTTGTATTGGGCGAAAGTGGGGAAAAAAGTACCAATGTTTAGCTCTGCTTGAAATATTGTGACAGGTGTATTTAACGTACTTGTCCTATGACTAGTGATCGTTACAATAAGATCTCGAGTCATGAGTAGAGAAAAATTATAACAATGACAATAAAATATCCTTATAGTAATTCGATCATATCCAAAGAAATCAACACGGGATATAACTTTTCAAAATGTGATTAAAGTTTACTGATGATTTGGTAAAAGCACCAATGAAATGCAGGCTTATAAATAAAAATGCTTAATAAAAAATACAGTTAATAAACTTACCAACCCAGTCCAGTTATTGGCATTGCAAATATAACAATTGCAATCACCATAAGTAACCGCATATCACCATATAATACGAGTACCCAGCAGTGCCAACGTTTGTAAATTATTTGGAATAACTTTTTTTGTTTTTTTTTTGTATAAATAATTATTTTTCATCCACAATTTCAACAAAATGTGGAAACAATGTTTTAAAATTCAATCGTTTATTTTAGGTGTATCAGCGACTCCACACTTTAAGAAAAACTTCTTGATCCTCAAATCACTACAGATCACTAGTGGGCCATAAAACAAGAGATTGTCAACACTAGTTTTATTAAATTGAACATTTTGTTTAAAGTTGTTAAAAATCACTTTTTTTTAATATTTAATTCTACAAAAGAAAAAAGATTTATTGATTATTGACTTTTATTAATTAATTTTTATATCTTTGCCTTTAATAAAGTTATTTTATGTATTTTTGTTTGTTCTTCTTTTCTTTTAATCCACAAATAAAATGCGTCAATTTTGTTGTAAAGTCTCACGCGTACTGATACGTTCGTTCGTCTGTTCTTTGGAAACTTTAAATTAAATACGTTTAACGTTTAATGTGCCTGCCTTTATTTTAGGTTTTGAATTTTTTTGTTTTTGTAGTTCCTTTTTTCAAAACTCTTTGGAAGGAGTTGATTTTGATTTTTTTTCATTTGATTTTAATTTTGTGTCTGTTGCGCGCTGTTGTGTTTTGGCGATTTCATGGACTCTTTTTTACCCCAACCGGTCGGTCGGTCATATGGAAAAAAGGGATACACCGTGTTGAGTTGGTAGGAAAAAAAAAACAAAAAATTACAAAAAAGTGAAACAACAAAATCGCATAAAAAATAGTTTTTAAAAGCCGCTTTGAAAATGATGGGAACTGTTTCTTTATTTAATTTTTTTTTTGTTTAATTTAAGTGCTCTTGTGTCGAAGTTTAAAGGATTTTTTTCTTTGTTTACTTTTGTCTGTTTTGTTGTGTCTTCTCAGGTTAAAACTGCTGAATTCTTTTTGTTTTTGGTTTTTTGCTGGTGCGTTAGTTTTGCTTAATTTGTATGAGAGAGGGCTTTTTGTTGCAATTTAAAAAGGTTTTTTTTTTAATTTTTATGCATTTTATTGTAAGCTGGAGTTACACTGTGGGCTGTTACTTTGTTTCGTTTGAAATTAAAAAATTTAAAGCGTGAAAAATGCCATATAATTATAATTTAAATAAACTACTACACCATTTCCTTGGCTAAATTGTATGAAAATTGTGACATTTTTTTAAAAATTTGGATTTTTTTTTAATGGTTTAATTTGTGTGTCCTAAAATGGTATTCTTCAATTTTCAACAAATTTCGTTGCATATTGATAATTTTTACTGTGTGATTAGATTATTTCAACTCTTATTGTAATTAAATTAGTGACCACTGATATTACAATATTTTCCCAAATATTACTCCTGTCCAAAGACCACAAACAATAAAATTCTGACGACTGGACTTACATGTGGTTAAAGGGTTAAATTAACGCAGGGAGAAATATAAAATTTAAAAAATGTTTTCTTATTTTTTAAATTCAACATTTATTTTTAAATAAAGTAGCGGATAAATTAACTTCTTTGAAAAAATATTCTGTTGGAAATTTTCATTGAAAAAAGCAAAAGGTGCAGCATATTTTTGTATTAAAAAATGTGCAACGTACCTCCGTTCAAAAGACTGACAGTTTTTTTTATTTATAGAACATCAAACTGCAACATATTTTACACTTTATCACAAATTGCAATTTTCCATGGTTTATTTTAAAATTCTTACAAATTCTTAATAAAGTTGCAAATTTGGATTTATTAGTGAGTGTGTATTTCCTAGATGATCACGTACAATAGTTTAAATATCAAAGTTTAGCGAATATAAAGGTGCTAAAAATTTTACACTTTTTACCCTTTTTTTTACCCATTATTGCTGAGGGGCAAAGTTTAATTGGATTTCTGCGTGTCGTTTTTTGTACACTTTCAACGAAACAAATAGCAATTCATCTTTTATAAGAAGTTGATTGGAAAATAATATACAATCCTTTCACCTTTCATCCATCTTTTTTAAAAGGAATCAAAATATTTTTACATTCCGGAAAAAAAAATTCACTTCAGCATTAAATTTATTACAAACTACTTTCTTTTATTATCACAACTTTCTATTAAATAATCGTCATATAAAGAACTTGTATTAAAATAATTATCTTGAATCCTACTCATCATGTTTTAGAATGATAAACTGTGTTTTCTAAGAAAAAGTAAAATATATAAAAATTTTGTTTCGGAAATGATAAAAAGCACCACAAACGACTCCATTTTTTAAGTGTTTTTTCTACGATAAATTTAAAAAGTTTTTAAATGTTATTTTAGAATCACTTTCTTATTTTTGAAATTTTATTTTGTATTTTGAAATTTTCAAAATCACTTGTCTTGTAAAATATTTATAAAAATTTATATTTAATATTTAAATCCTCACTACTATTTATTTAATTTATTACGAGTAATTAATTTTTTTAAATTATTTTACTTTTAATTCATAAATTGCAACAAAAAAGTTTTTGGTTAATTAATTTATTTAATTAATTTATTTATTTTTCGTATTTTTTTTTTTCTTTCTTAGTTTTATATGTATGCACTTGACCACTATCATCCACCACGATAAACTAAACTTTGTTGGCTGTTGGTCGTATTTGTGTGGCCGTTGTTGCACATAGAATACACGATGAGTAGAAAAGAAAAACGCAAACAAAAATAACAACAACAACAACAACAGCAACAGAAAAAATCAGCATACAAGATGATGAAGAAGAAGAGGACGCTTTCATCATCGGCATCAGTAAATTTTACAGGTAAGTTAAACACGAATAAAAACGCCGCCACAAATACTGAGTGTATTTCCCGCCGTTAACGTTTACATAAACTTTGTTTGCTCAAATTATAATGAAGATCAATCACAATAATGACATTTTCGCGCATACAAAATTAACAAAAAAAAAAAAAGATAGCTTTCGTCTATCGCCAAGAGAAATATTAGTACAAGATATAGCAAGATCGCCCCGACAAACAATTCAGACATCCATCCATCCATCCGCAATCCATCTATTTTGCCAACCGACCGATCGCTCAAATTGATCGGTACTTTACAGCGCACTTGTACGTTAACGTTTGTGGAGTCTCAATCATTCGAATGTAGAATTTTAGCGATTAATTTTTTCTGTTGTTACAGAATTTTTCATCATACACTTTTCACACATAAACAAATTTTGTGAAAATCCACACATATTTGATTTTTTTTTTTGTTTAAAGATTTTCAGACTCTCCTTGGTTGAATAGAGTCTTGCGTTTTTAATTTTTTTTTTTTGTATTTTAATTTAGATCAAATAAATAGTAGGTAATTTTTTCCATTACATTTCATTTCAATCTCATTACGCTCTTTTATAATTATCTAAAATAGATAGCAAACGCATTAAACACTCTACTCACTCTACATACTCGTTTAGATCGCATTCACTCATTCACTGTAATCATTCTAATGATCTGTACTGTGTTATATTTCAAATTATTATATTCTTTACTTTGTTGTTGGTATTGTGCGCGAATTTGTTTATTTTGCAAAGCAAAGAAAAAAAAAAAGTATTGAAAATTGTATGAAAATCTGTTTTTACACACTCGATGTATCTCTGTTGTTAATTAATCTCAAATGAGCCGTTTTTAGCTGACGATATTCAACGTTTTACTGTTGATTTTATTTCTTGTCTGTTTTTGTTTCACTTCTTCCTCTTTATCTTAGAAATCTTTGAGGGCAAGAAAAATTGCATTTGCTAGCAACCAAAAGCCACCACACTGTCGTCCGCCGTCGTCGTCACACTGCCTAACTGTCTCATTAATAGAATCAACAACAATAATAAAATCATTCCTGTCACTCATGACTGACTGGGACTGAGGCGTGTTGTCTAGTTAAGTTTTAAAATCTCACTAACATTTTGGCTCGGCGAAAAGAAAAGTTTTACCCAACAACTTATTCTTCCTTATAATTTTGAAATTTATAGATAAAAAAGTAAAAAAAAAATAAATAAAAACTGAGTGCTTTTCTTTTTCATCAGCAGCAACAACTTCATTATTTAACATTTTCATCATTCTCACATCATCAAAATCTTAGCCTTCCTCCCGATCTCTGTCTCTGATAAACGTAATGAAATGTTTATATTTGCATGGAATTCATTTGATTTGAATTTGTTTCAAATGCACGTGAGTCCATTTAAATCCATGTGAAAATTTGGTGAAATTATTACGTTTAGACGTTAGTTATCTTGAAGTCTTCTCACATTTCTACGAGGGTTAGTCAGAGTGTGTTGAGAAAATTAATTAATTGAAGTCACTTACATCACTCTTCGTTAATTTAAGAGATTTCTGTATCCCTTAGAATGTTTACATTTTTGTCCTATTTTAGGTGGAGTTAAATGTCCTTTCTCCCTTTTTTTGCGCGCACTGTTGAAGAGAATATTCATTAGAAACATTTAAAAGTTAGTGGAAAACTATATTAAAACAAACTTGGGAAAAAATAATATAAGATTCTTTTTAAAAACTTTTTGTATGCCCCTCGTAGTCTTTAGAACATAAAGTACCTGTTATCGTTGTCATTTTTCCAAGATTTATTTAGTTTAAGATGATTTCTATTTGTTTTGTGTATTTAGTATTTTCTCTACCGAAAATTTGTGTTCTCGTGTTATTTTTTTAGTTAAGTTTAAAGTTTATTTACTAAAGTTGTAAATTTAAAAGTGAATCTGTTGTAGAAGATTAAAATTATATAAAGAGTACAGCAGTAGGTAGCACGATTAGAATATCTGATAAAGCGATAGGCATATTTTGGAAAGAATGTTGGGAGTCCTTTTAAATAAAATTATGTGTCGTATTGCTGACATTAAGTATAACGTAAAAATCTCTCGAAAGCCTCTACGATCTTTCGAAGAGCACTTATATTTTACATATTGTTTTTAGCTGGGAAGTCAGCGATTAGCTGTTTTTTTTCTTCTCCGTTTACAAAGATCCTGAAGTATTTGATATGGGAAGTGCATGCATTTATGTTACAAGTTCGTTTAAGTGCAAGTTGACGGTGTCACTCTCGAGTGCAATTAATTGCTTAATATGCCCGCAACTATGTAATACTTGGCTTCATTGTTCACCGCTAATAGTTTCAATAAAATAAAATGTACCTCAATTAAACTTTGGTTTCAGTTCCTGATCTACTCCAGGTTGACGTGCCAGAAATTACAATTGTGTCTGTGGTATTGGCTGAAGTGGTTAGCGCGTTGACTACTAAGCAAACAATGACTTGGGGCCTGGGTTCAAACCCTGGCCAGAGCAAGTCAATCAACATCATTAATTTCTCTAATGTACATCAGTGAGACATTCTAGTAAATGTTGTCGGACTATTTAAGCGATGAAGGCATAGCACTGGTCACTAAAAAACTGTTCCGACAGCGATTGATGCTGTTCCAAGCTAATGTACACAACATCGCCCTCCTTCGTCGGTTAGCAGATACATTGGCGAAGTAAAACAATTAATAAAATGCCTGCCAATACAGCTTAACAAAGTTAATACGTCTACGTAACACCAGAGGCGCCTCAAAACTGCTATAAAAATTAACATAACGCGCAAGGCAGAGTTCTAAAAGAGTTAAGCCTTCTAAATTTTCCACATCTATCTTCTCTTCCCTATCCCTCTCACTGAGTTCCGGCACAATGCACTGCATACGTAGGGGTCATCCCCTGAGTGCTGGTCCTAATTAAAAAAAAAAAAAAAAAAAAAACAGCAACTAGCGAAAGTTGTCCTCTAGAATTATCAGAATTTGACTCAGGAAACTTTTCTTTTCCTTCCTAGTCATTTTCCTTCCCTATCATTATTGTTTATCTTGCAGTGCACCGTTAGCAATGCAATGTTCTTAGTTCCAGCTACTTATCAGCAAAAAGTACAGTTAATTCATCAAGTAACCATCTTCATCGTTCTCCATTCTTCGTTGTTCATTCCAGTCAGCTTTCACATGACCTGTTAGGTCAGCACTCCTGGTCATTCGCAATTCAAACAGGATCATGCATTCTCGCTGGTAAAAATTGTCTAATTGTTTTCAAGTCAAATAATGCCTTAAAACTCAATGAATTACTTTCTTTATTACTTCACATTTCTGCTACCGAGTGTTTTGATGCGCCTCTCGTGTTTAGTAGACGCATTAGCTTTCATAAGCTGTATTAGACGGTAGCCGTGTTATTCTATGTTACCGATGAAGGTGGGCGCAGGCGCTTAGATGTTCATTAATATAGAAACAGCCCATAAAGTTTAGTAATCAGTGCTGATCTCTCAACAATAAACGCAATAACACATTAATGTACATCAGGGATGGAAATCGTATTTGGTATTTGCTTTAACTATTGCAGCCAGGGGTGCCAAACGTGACGATTTTATGTCATTTTGACGATTTTTCACAGCGAATTTCATCAAATGACTATTGACGATTTTTGTTTAGTGCCCCTTATACTTTGACGATTTTTTGACTTCACTACTCAACATAACCTCTACAATGTCAATCTCGATAGAAAAAAATATTTTAAAACTGGTTTTTATGCATATACATATAGTTCGATGTATATATATTATAATATGAATTTTTAACGTGCAGACGCTATGTGCAAATATAAGTGTGCTATCACTTATTTAAAAAAAATTTAAATCTGGCAAGTGACGGGTTTAAATATGTATGATACTATGAAAAAATATGATTACAATAAATACTGAAAATCGAATAATATAAAAAAAATTAATTCGACTTTACACATGAATTGGAAGGTTATGAAAAACTGTATAATATTATATTCTTTTAAAATTTCTGTTTTAAAATAAAATATAAAACATATCAAAAATTATTGTTTTCAAAATATATTAACTGTTTCTTGCTTTGAATTTTACAAAAATGTTTAGGATATTGTTGATTTTTCCATTATTTTGTGTTTAAAGTTTTTGTTGTTTTTAATACATCCGCTGAATTGTTAATTTTTAAATGAAAGATTGTATTATTTATATAAAATACTATTGGTTGTTGTATAAAACAGAAGATTGTGTGACGATTTTTTTTATATTGACGATTTTGACGATTTTATTTCCCAAATTTAACGATTTTTAGGAAAATATTCCTGGCAGCCCTGATTGCCGCATATAGAAACGAGTGGGAATCCTTACAAAAATTCATTTCATCGTTTCGTAAAATCTAAGATTTGAATTTTTCTTCATGTTGCATGTCATCGATCAGAGGTGGTAAAATACGGTGTAAGAAACAGAAAAACTCTTCTTTATTCAAGTGAGGTACTTTAAATCAAACTTCTTCCACAGATAACCCTTATTTTGCCACAATGACTTATAATATAATATCTTAATATTCTCTAAATAATTAAAACATTTATTTCTAACCACTTAAATGGAGTAAAATCTTTTTAAACATTTAAATATGATGATGATAAAATTAAGAAGAAGATATCAGATAAACAACATTCTTCCACGAGTTCTCAATAAATACGAGTACATGACGGACGTCTTAGCTACAAATTTTATTTACTATAGCTCTGCCACTCATCAAATTCTACGCACTTAAATATTTTTTCTTTTTGTTCTCTTGATTGATTAAAAGAATCATCATGATGATGAAATGAATTTCAGATAGAAATCAACTCAAAAATGTTACGAAAAAGTTGTTCTAGTCTTAAATGAGTTTTGAGTGAAAAATGTGTTGCGTTTTTATTTTTTTTTTATACTTTACGAGTACATCAGTTTTGTTTATTTGTTTAAAATGTTTTAATTTTTTTCTAGTTATTTCTTCTTCTTTTTCTTCAGTAATACATCATCGCATTTAATTGACTTTTAATGTGAAATAAACAAACTCTTCATTTTATGACGGAATATTTTACAATGTACTTAAACTGAAGCACTGTTTTTAATGTTTTTTCTTTTTTTTTTTTGTTTTCTTCTCTGATATAATTTAAATATTTATTTAATGATAATCGGGGGTTTGTTGGATCATCATCATCATCATCATCGTCATCATCATCTGATGATGATCATTCATGCTGCTATTGTTGGAATAGAAGATGTTAAAATTTTCACAAGTTGTCAAGATCTCCTCTAAAATATACGAAAAGTAGAGGTGAGGTGATGGATGTTATCTTGAAATATTTTTGGTGTTTATCTGAAACAAAATAAAAATATTGAAGTAAATTGTTTTTGTTAATGTTTATTTTTTTACCGCGATCAAATAAACACAATTCTAGCGACAGCCAATAGTAAAGAAGTGAAAGAAGCAGCAAAGAATCTTTAAAATTAAATATTTGACAGCACTAACCGTACGTATTAAGTCCGATCAGGCTGCTTTGTAAACTCTGTCAACAAAATACAGTTCGAAGGACCATAAATTAGGCGGTAGTTGTTCAGATAGCCTTACATACTCGTGCATCAAATGGTGGAGGGCTTTTAGGATAATGTTGATGCATAGAGAACTTTTCTTTTACTTCTTATATATAAGGTTTTCCAATAAGGATGATATGATTTTGAAGTGACATTTCGGCCATTTGTAAATGTCATGATCTGTCATTTGTTTTTCATTGTATTCAGTAGTGTTTACAATTTCATTATGGAGAGATATACGCTAGAACAACGTTTACAAATTATTCAGTTTTATTATCAAAATCATCGTTCTCCATTTGCAACTTTTCATGCGCTTTTGCCATTTTATGGTCATAATAATCGTCCAAGTGTGCTCGCTATTCGTCGAATTGTTGAAAATTTTGAGCTTACATTTTCTTTACATAAAGTTCAAGTGCCAATAAAACAAAGAACCGCTCGAAGTAATGCAAATATTGCTGAAGACCGCAATTTGTCGATTCAAAGACGCTGGTAACACCGTTACTGTCAATGGAGTGCGGTATAGATCGATGATAACCAACTTTTTATGGACGAAATTGGAAGAAGTTGACAACATTTAGTTCCAACAAGACATGAAGTCATTGGTCTTTCGAAATATACCAGACTCTCTTCAAGCTTTACAAGTCAATATTGAACGAGCCATTTATGGCATACTACTTGATTTAGTGGAAAAAGTGCTCGAAAATTGGGTTCATAGAATTCGTTCCTGCAGAAGAAGTCGTGGAGGCCATTTGAATGACGTTTTATTTAGAAATTAATTGTATCGATTGTAAAGGCTTATCCATTTTGCGGTTTCAAAAGTAAACGTAAATAAAACACATATAAAATATTTTTTTCATGGTATTTCTTTTTTATTATAAAGTTTGAACGTTGACATTATGTGTGAAACACTACATCATTTAAATGACCACCACGCGAAGTGTTGCAAGCATTGGTTCTTTTGAGGTAATTTTCGACCACTTTTTGACACATATTGGGCGGTATCTCAACCATAACTTGACCAATGTTGGTTTTTAAGTGCTCAAGAGTTAAAGGTTTATCTGCATAAACACGGTCTTTCGCGTAGGCCCATAAAAAAATCTAATGGTGTCAAATCGCATGATTTTGGTGGCCAGTTGATATCGCCATGACGAGAAATTACCCGGCCAGGAAATTTCTCTTGCAATAAAGCCATATTCGCTTGAGTTGTGTGGCATATGGCACCGTCTTGTTGAAACCACATATTCCCCAAGTCGTATTCTTCAATAGCAGGCAAAAAAAAGTCGGTTATCATATGACCATAACACTCCGAATTGACGGTGACAGTCGTTCCATCGTCGTTTTCGAAGAAGTAATGTCCAATCAAACCTTCGGACCAAAGAGAGCACCAAACAGTGACTTTTTCTGGATGTAATGGCCTCTCTTCAATTACTTGAGGGTTCCTAGAACCCCAAATACGACAATTTTGTATGTTAATACCCACCGAGTGAGAAATGTGCTTCATCGCTGAAGAAAATTTTGTTCGAAAAATCGCCTTCCACCGCCTGTTGTTCAAGCACCCATTCCACGTATCTACAACGTTGTAAATGGTCAGCTGGCTTCAGTTGTTGCGTGAGCTGGACTTTATATGGATGCAGATGTAGATCTAAATGCAAAATACGCGATAATGTGCCGTAAGACAGTCCTAATTCCTGACAACGACGAGGAATCGACACATTCACTTACAGCAGCGATACAATATTTGTAACCGCTCCAGTCTATTCAAATTTCTTCACAATTTTGCCAATTGCTTGCGTAGTTAAAGCACGATATGTGGCTGTGGCAGAATCACCATTTTTGTAGTACGTTTTGATAATTTTTATGCGTTGTGTGATAGCGATGTATTTTCGTCAATATCAGACTTTCAACTGAAAAGAAAAAAATTGGTTTAACAACTTAGTTTGACTGATGTCGAATTCCAGTCCTATACTTTTGAAACCTCGAAATGGATAACCCTTTACTTCACATTAAATAACAAAATTTTGAATTTCCTTAACAATAAGTGTTTTTTTTTAAAGAAATCATATCACTCTTATTGGAAAACCTTTTATTTTCATTAAATTCTAGAATTTTGGGTTATTAAATGCTGGCAAACTATTGAATAGTGGGTACTGAATATTTGTTATTTTTTCGGGTAGTCAGTATTAGTTACTCGATACATTAATAGTTGTAATTTTTTAACTAAATCTTCGGAAAATTAAAATCTTAAATTGTAAAAGTATCGATCATTATTAAGTACCCAGATCAAAATTATCGAGTAGTATTGAGTAATCAAAAGTATCAGACATTGCCAGCAAAATATTATTCCGGAAAATGCTGTAATTTAATATTTTTATTTATATCTTGGAGATCACCTGAAGCGTTAAGGCTCCAAAGCTGTCTACTGGTTGCGGGAAAAGCACCCACCTCTTCTCGGAAATGTACCATATTTTCAGTTAGTTTCCAAACGTAATTTTACAAAATAACTTGTGTTGTTTAAAAACTACTAAAAACCTTAAATAGATCTGTGTTACAGGAATGGTTGAATAAAGAGTACGATCTTTCATACTAATGACTTTGAAACCCAAAAGCTTGTAATACATGGTGTAGCCTTAAGGAGTTTGATTTTTGATTTATTAAACCGACTTCTGAATGAGTAAAGGGGTGATATTAATTAGCGTCATAAATGTATTCTCTGATTTTCGAACACCCATTCTGAACACATATTATGTATTTCGATATTCATCTTCTGAATTGTGTTTAACCTTGGACTATCTCTAAGTTTTGTTCCATTTCGTAGCTAAAGTTTATAAACTTTCTCAGAAGAACAAAATCCATTCTTTTTTATCTTCTTTCCAATTCCAATAAATTCATACGGTAGCCAATTAAAGGGAGGAATTTATTTCACTTTTTTCACTTAATAAGTCTATTAAATTGAGAAACTAACAATACCCAGAAAAAGATGAAGAAGAGGAACTAAAATACAAAACATTTTCTTTTCATCTTTGGAAAATTTATGCAAGGAAAACGTTTGTTCACACTATCAATTGCTCATAAAAGTTTTATGAGGCCCACGACCACGAACAAGTTGTTAATGCAAAACGTCTGTCTGCCTGTTTGTTTTCGCCTGTTCTAGAAACCCAATACAAATTAAAAAAAAATGAGAATTATGAAGAAGATCGACGATACAACCAACCAACGAACCGATCGACTGACCGACCATGTGTATAGATTTCAGCTGCTACTTTGCCACTTGGCATGAAAAAAAAAATCTGCAGTCTTTTTTCTTTTTAATGAACTTTAACACACAAAAAAGCAAGAAACAAAACAAAAAATCTAAATTGAAAACATTAAAAACTTAAATGATGAGTAGAAAATGTTTCATGGTTTGTAATTTTTGTGTGTTGTTTTTTTTCTTCTTACATTTTACTGAAAGTTTTAAAAGAAAACAATAGATTCGAGAGGTGAAAATGCTATTAAATTTGATTTATTCGATTATTTTTAAATTTTGAAACAAATGAAAACAACAACAAACAATTAAAAATAATAAATAAAAATGGTTTTTTTTTTGTAGATAATTAGTTTTTAAAATGCCTTAAAAAAAGTACACTGCTCGCATTTCGGGAGGGCACGTTTATAAAACAGTGTTCGATTTCGACCAAATATATTGTTGCTTTTCTCAGGCATAATTTTTAATTAAAGATGGTTTTGTTCTTTTTTCTGCAAAATTTGTAAAAGTTTTTTTATTTGAAAATAATTCTAAACTTTTTTCTCAGTGTTAAAATGATTGGTATTGTTTTCGAAAGCAACATTCATTCGTTCAGTGTAATTAAAGAAATATCCTACAATAACAATTTAAATGCAATAAAAATCAATAATATTCGATTTTAAGTATTAGAAATGCCTCTCTCTTTGCCACAGCTCAGCGCTTCTCATCATCTCTGGCTCTAGTGTTGGGAAAACACTTGGCTGATAAAGAGGATTTTACGAAATAGCGAAAGAAACGAACGAACAATTATCGAATTTTCGCAATTTATTTGTTATTAGAAATTTACGATATTTGTTCTCATGAAATGAAGACATAAAAAATTATTAATATTTTTTTAATGCGTAAATTAATTCCAGCAAAGAATTTCAAATAGTAAATAAATATTACTAAAACATACAAAACATACATTTATACATTTAGAAAAATCCATGAATTAGTAGAGAAGAAGGAAGGAATTCAAAAGAATATGAAAACGAGAAACAGAATATGAGTTAAAATATTTTAATGATCGTATTTGCTTCTCCAGTCTTTTTATGTGTGTTTGGATGTTTGTTTGAATGCTTCAATTTAATGTTTGAATTTAATGATTCAATTTCACAACCTTGTTGCTGCTGCGGTTTTTATTGTTTCTCTAATAAAATTGATTTATATTTTATTGAATTTTTTTTTTTTAAATACTCATCGTACTATCAGCAGCAGCAGCAATTGTTGTGCTTGCTGTACAACATGTTCTTTGTTTTTTTTTTTTATTGTTGAATACTCGTAGTTGAGTATGAACAGTTTCCCATAACCCGTTAACATTCGACCACCCGACCCGTTAAATCGTCCTATCACGTGACCTATCTTAATATTCGTATTATTGGCAATCATTTTCAACTCATCTCTCTGTGGCCACATTGATGGAGAACTACAACAACAACAATCACAAAAGCAAACGACCTCCCATTGTTTTATTAAACAATTAAAACAACTAATACCTGCCGCGTTTTTTTTTTTTTTTGTTTTGGTTTTTATAAATTTTTATTTTGTGCTCCACATATTCTTTTGATTTACAACCCTTTCCAAATCACTAGCAGGCACATGAACCCGCCAGTAACCAACTAACATCCACCACAGAGCTTTTTCAATATGAAACCAAAAAAGCTGCTACAATTTTTGGGTTTTTTTTTATTTTCTTATGCTGTTGTTGTTGTGTTGTTTTGTTTACCAGTGTTGACAGCTTGTCTTGGTAGAACCTATTGACTATCTTGTCTCCCCCTGCCCGCATTAACAACAAAAAAAAAAGCAAAAAAAAAAATTATACACAAGATTTATAACATAAAATTAAATGTTTCTTTATTTTTTGTGGTTTCTCTTTATTCGAACAACACAACAGTTCATCATTAAGTTTTATTGTTTTGCTGAAAAGAGTTTTTCATAATATATTTTATTAATGGCATAATTTATTTAAAACTATTTTTCGTTTTTCCGGTTTGTTTGTAATTTAATAAAAATAATTTTTATTAAGTCCACTGCCAGGTAAGCTGGCACACTGTCGATCATTTTAAAAGGGGCGCTTCAAAGTCGTGTGTCTTCACGATTTATTGCGACATTTTATATGAAATATTTCCAAGTAAATTAATAGAAATTTGTTTGTTATTCGATTGTTAAGTTGTTTTTTTAATTTCCTAATAAATAATTTTTTAGAAAAGAAAAGTGAGTAACATTGTAACTCCGCATCCAATTAAGAACTTCATTAAAACTTAACCAACTTTAACTATTTAAATCAAATTAAGTTTATTGATATTATGTACGAACATCATCGCCAAACTAACGAAAATATTTCTTGAATTTGAAAAATAAATTTATATACATAAATGGAATTATAATACAATCTCGATAAAGTTAAAACTTTCATAATTTTAATGAAATTACTTTACAATTTTATTGAAACTATTTCACTGTTGTAATTTTTTTTTCAGATATTCAATAAAACTATTTCATAAATAATTTAATAATTTTAATAAAATTATTTTATAATTTTAATAAAATTATTTCACAATTTTAATGAAATTATTTCACAATTTTAATGAAATTATTTTATAATGCTAATTAAATGATTTTGTAATTCTAATGAAAGTGCTCTATTACTTTTTTAAAATCATTACAATATATTGATGAATTAATCCATTATATTAATGAAATAGTTCAATATATTAATGAATTATTTCACAATATTAATAAAATAAAATACACAATTTTTTTCTTATTTTCAATCACTTTTTCGTCATATTTTTGGATCAGAAAAGACCTTGAAAAATCGATACGGTGCAGATTTGCTTAAAATTTTTTTTTACTGAATTTGTTGAAGCATTTACCAAAAATATAAACAAATTAATTACTCTAAAGGTTAAAAGGAGAAGTGGCTTAAAATCAGCATTAAGTATAATGCAAAAACTTCCTTGGTCATCAAATTGTATAAATTGTCCATTACCGTGATATCAATAACTTTTAACGTAAAATATGATCTCGGCACTTGAGGCATTTTGATGTTGACAGATGTCGTTTACAACCAAACAATTTCCCGATTGTCATGTCCAAATGAATGTTCAAACTCCACCATGATGTGCATGAACAAAATTTTGCTAATACAAATTTATTCATATGCCGCACAATTCCTCTTTAGATGTACCTTCTTAACAAATTAATACTAGTTTTTTTTTACTATTTTCATTTCAGTTTTCATTCAACTCTAGATATTCGTTTAATATCCGGCTTTAATTTATTTAAATTACATGGAATTATAGAGTTAAAACGGTTAAACAATTTCATTAAATTTAAATCTCTATAATTATTTCAATAATTAGTTGACTGTTAAATTTTACAAGTAATTTAAATATATTCATAATTTACAAGATTAAATTCTCGGTGGTCTTCATCAGCTCTTCATTATCTGTTAAAAAAAATATGTTTAAATCGAATTGCAATCTGAGTGTATGTTCGTGTGTTTCTCTGAATGAAAATTTTTATTTAATAATCTTAACAAAAATTGTTTGACTTCATTGTTTAATACTAATTTATTGTTAATTTAAACGTACGTTTATAACCAACCATGAGTATTTTTTGGTTAATACCGACAATATCCTGGGAAGATCGAATGCATACTTACACACAATCATGCATATGCCTCTGTGCGTGTGTGTGTATTTATTAGTCATACTAAATTTTCTTGATAAAAAGAAATTTAGTATTGAAAATTTTATTATGCTGTGCCGTGTTGCAGCGTTCATTCAATTGATTCATGTTGTATTTTCTTCTATTTTGCTTCGCACCATAGTAATGAAATTTTCTCTCAATGCTAAATCTTGTATGTGTTTGTATGTTTTAAGATTTTTTTCAAGGCGCATTAATACAAGTGGTGGTATATCTATCACAATTACAACTTAAAATAACAACTGGCATCTCAGCCCCTATGTCAACATGTACAAATTTAGAGGCTACAAAATCCATAAGCAAAGCCACTTCTAAATTGTCTGACGCTATTCCGCTAGTTAACAGTCTTCGAACATTATTAGAAAAAATAATACATGAATCAACGGAGATGGAGAGTAGTTCGGAGTCCCAAAAATTTGCCACTAACTTAGCATCATCTCTGAATGAAAGATTTGAGGGTTTAGAGAATAATGAAACCTATTATTTATCTACAATTCTTGACCCTCGATACAAAGCTCGAATATTTCAAATACAATCGACTTCAATACTATCAAAAAAACGTCTTATTGAGCTGCTTAACATAACTCTACATTCCGAAAGTGTTGAAGACGCAGTCCTCCCTACACCTCACAAAAGTTCTTATAAGTCTACGAGAAGTACTCGCCTTTATTTATCTACAATCTATTATTTAATTACAATTCTTGACCCTCGATACAAAGCTCGAATATTTCAAATACAATCGACTTCAATCCTATCAAAAAAACGTCTTATTGAGCTGCTTAACATAACTGTACATTCCGAAAGTGTAGAAGACGCAGTCCTCCCTACACCTCACAAAAGTTCTTATAAGTCTACGAGAAGTACTCGCCTTTGGAGTGTATGTGAAAAAATTATAAGAGAATCCCAGGAGGATGAGCCTCTATCCATCCTAAGCTGTGGTTCTGCTAACGAAGAAGTCGAGAGATACTTTAGATCTCCTAATATTCCTAGAGACGCAGACCCTCTTGCTTACTGGCGCAATGACATATCCTACCCAAATTTAAAGAAAATGGCGCAGAAATACTTAAGTTTTCAAATGAATTCTGTCGCATCTGAGAGACTATTTTCCAGGTCTGCTACAAACGGATTTAAGAAATCGTCTATCTCCGCAAAATTTGAGAACACTTTGTTTTTTAAACAAAAATCTTATTAATATCAATTTTAAATATTAATCTTTTGCAATGTTGTTTTTATAATTTTAATTTAATTTTAACATGATCTCAAATTCAATTCTTTCTTTTTTAAGTCTTATTAATATCAATTTAAAATCTTGAGCCAATCTAAACTGAATGCCATCGTTTATTTTGTAAAATCATAAATATTGCAGACGTTTTGTAGTTTGAATATTTGAATTTTAGAAACTGAAATATATTGAAAATTTTGATGATTTGAATGGCTCATTAATAAACACTGTTATTTTGTATAATAGAAGAATTACTCTACTTGAGTTTTGTTAATTTTTACTCAATTTCAATATGCGTATCGGTATCGGAATCGGTATCGGCGATATTTATTTTTGAGTATCGGTATCGGTATCGGATCGGCGAAATGGCGTATCGTTACATCCCTAGTGATTACTATCACTATTTGTCAGGTAACTCAAATGGACGTGATCGCTATTCTTATATTTATTAACATTTTGCGAAAATTTAATACGAAAACTATTACATCACTACTAAATTGATTAAATATAAACTAGAAGTGGGTTATACCATTGCTTTCTTCGATTAATCACTGAATCAAAAATTTAATGAAAAAGTTCATCTGTTAATTAAAAACAAAAAAAAAAAAAAAAATAGGAAATAAAAAAAAGAATTAACGGCTTTTAATGAGTTTCAGCGAAAATTTGCATTAAAACAACGAATACATTCATTAAATCAACGTATTTTTGCATAAAATTAATGAACCTATCTAAGTCTGTGTTCACACTATCCAAGTCTTATTGCAAAACTTATCACGATTTCTTCTTTGAACTTTCATTGGCGTTCACACAGCACTCATCTTAGTGCTTATTTTGTATGAATGTATGTATGTATGTATACCTACTTAACACTACGAATAAGACAACAAAACGAATTTCATTAGTACATGAGAGGGTGTACTCGTTTCTTTTCCCCCTGTCTCTCTCTCTCCTAAAAGCTAATAAGCTTAAAAATAAGACTTGCATCGTCTGAACACAGACTAAATGAATGTTGTTCATTGAAATTATGTAAATTATTTTTTTTTTTTTTTGGTATCGGGCATTATTAAAAATTGCATTTTTTTAAGTTTCTTCGAATGAATTTTTGTGTCGATTCTTCTTTCTTCTTACAATACGTCATACAATAAGTCCTTTTCAACAATCTAATTTTTTTAAAATTCAATCTCTGAAGTATTGACTATTTTTCTAAAAATCCTTTAATTTTTACAAGCAACGAACAGCAATCTATTTGTGTTATTGTAAAATTTATTTTATTGTTGTATAATTAAACGTTTATATTTCGTAAATAGCAGAACTGTGATACAAAATCTAGTATGTTGGCAAATTATATTTTATATATTTACGATTAATTTGATGAACTTGTGTCTTCGATTTCAATAATGTTTCATCTGTTTTTTATTTCTCGTTTGTTTTGTAAAACATTTATCTTAATTGGCATGACTGCTTAATTGAATATTAAAGTGATTGGTGTTGCTGCTGCTGCTGCTGCTGCTCTCGTCGTCGTTGTTGTTCATCTTATTGTTTCTATAATATTGATTTACTTAAATATTATCATCATCATCATCTGCAATTATAATTTATAAATACAATTTTTATTTCATATCCACCTTTTTTTAATGGGAATATTTTTCGATTTTTTAATTTGTTGTTTTTTTTTATTTATTTGTTGTTTCAGCGAAATCATGGATCATTTTAATTACATTCGATGTTTATTTAAATTGAAATTTTCTTTTTGTTGAATTGTAAATAAGTTAGCATTTGTTGTTGTTGCTCCAACTAGAGCTAATAATAATAAAAAGTATATAATTTTTATGTAGGTGGAAAAATCTTAAACAACGAAGAAAAAAAGTTATTGAAAAATTATTTAATTTGTTTAAGCTATAAAATTAGCAATTGAAGTGATGATGGCTTTTCTTTGGTATTTTCCAGATTTGCCATTGATTTGGCATGCGGGCTGTCTAAACTTTTTAAGTATGTATGTGTTTTTTTTTAATAATTATAAAAAGTGCTCAGGAATGTTTAGAAACATATTTTTGCTACGATATCATTCAATATTGTTGAGTTTCTGTGTCTAATTTTGTAGTTGCATCGTCAGCAGTTTCAATTGTAATAATTATTAATGCGTCTGATATATTTTGCATAAAACTATTGCTAAGAATCAATCACACAAAGAAATTAAAGAACAAAGTCTTTAAGTGTCACACAATTTTCATTTTTTAATTAATTTGCTGGACAAATTTTTATACGAGTATCAAAATTTCGCTGGATAAAAATATGTTGCGATTTTTGAAAAATTTTCGTATTCGTTTCCGGAAATTGTAAGAATAGCTCTTAGAATATTTTAAAACACAAATGATGATGATTCATTTTTCTTGAATTCAAAATTTTATAACAAATCAAATATTGATGCTGTTGCCATCTTGTGATTGATACAATTTTTATACAAATGAGTCATTAGTTTTAGTTAATTTCCAGATTATTAAATTCTATTGTCTTTGTTGCTAATACAAACGAGAGACACCAAAAAAAATATATGTTGTCAATTCTACCGCAATTTGTTCCCAGAGGCTTGCGAAAGCTTTGATCCTTTTTCGTCGGCACTATTATGGCAATGAGACTCATAATTTATACACATATATTTTTTATTTAAGTCAAAATCGAAATATTAAAATCCAGTTGTTAAGTTTTTACCGCTTGTAGAAGCTTCTGTATAGTTCTGTTTCAAGCTTCTTGTGTTTTTATTATTGTCTTAATGACAGCGAAACAGCGGAGATTCGCGTACGAACATCATGTTTTTATCTCGTTCTTCCCATTTGTGTTTAAAAGTCGTTAAACTACGGTTTTCGTTTGACTGAATTTTCAGATATTTGTGAGTAGATAGTTTTTATTTGTATGAAAATGTTTTGGTATTTTGGCCTATAAAAGGGTACATGTCATCGACTGGCAAACATGCGTATATTTATATATGTACACAACGTCTGGCGATCTTGGCCTCGATCGCAACTAATAAAAACAGAAAGAAAAAAAAAATTAAATAGCGCGAGCCAAATCACAATATTATAAAACAAAGTGTTTGAAAACAGTTGTTTAAAATAATCAGTTGCATAAAGAAGAAAAGCCTACTGGAAAACACATTTTTATCTAAAAGGTAAAACGATGCTGCCAACTTTGAAAAAATCGCTGCATAGGTAACTTTGATTACATGTTACGTTTTTGATTATTAAAAAAAAAAATCAATGTAGCTTAACATTTTTCGTAAATTTAAACAGATTACAATAAATTCTTAGGTTTCATCATCAAATCACTCCTTTAAAGTCCACCTCTATCCAAGTGGTACATGTGAAAACGATCTTTAAAATTTTTTTGGTTAAACAGCCGAAAAAATTTCATTTCAGATGATGATGATACGTTTTTTTATATATAATTTCGTTATTAATACAGCTTTTGTTGATGTTGTTGTTGCCCTTGCTACGTCTGTTGTAATTTAAACCATGTTTAAACATGAAATTATGATCTACATTTTTATTTTGTTGTGAGGTCAGTAAAGTTTGTTTTAGTTATTTATGTTTTCGCTGATCTCTTTCTTTTTTCTTTTTGGAATAGTTTTAAATAAGAAAACAGAGGCGTCATTAAATCGCTTTAAATGAAGACATTCCCACAAAGTGCACACTTTTTTCGAAACTTCACAACAGATAATTTGAAAGTTGAAAGTTACCGCGCGCCGCTTCTGAATCTAGACATATTATTTTCTCACACAACTCTTTTGATTTTGTGTGTTCGTTTTTTTTTCTTTTTTTTTTTATTTTTGTTTAAGATTTTTTAAAGGAAAATACACAAAAGGAATTTATGTGTGTCCTATTTTTTTTCCTTAAAACAAAACCTTCAATTTAATAAAAATTATTTTAAACTTTACCTCCTCAAAAGTTTTATCAATGATGCTGCGCTGATGTTGATTCTGATGATTTTATTGCTGCTGCCGCTAATATTCGTACCGATGATGACCGTGTTGATGAAGCTGCGATGTTTAATTTTTTTTTTATTATTTTGCTCTGATGTTCTTCTCGGTGTTGCCAATTTTAAGATGGAGAGTTTAATGGTTTTGAATTCTATTTGTCGTTTGTTCAATTTAAATAGCTTCTGTAAAAAAAGTGAATGGTAGAAGGAAAAGCTAAAGAATAAAAAACTTTAAAGTTTTCCTTCTTTTCATTCTTAGTGAATGAAGAATGTTGTATTGCAAATATAAAGTTAATTATATTGCGCGATGATATTGAGTATAAAAGCTTCACTTGGCAAAAAACTTATTCAAAAAGTGGCAACACTGAGTCTAATACGTGACGTTGTACTGACGGCAGGGAATGAAAATCATAATTTTGCTGCCGTTTTATATGTATGTATGTTGTACTTTTAGGACATGAACAGTTTTTAATATGAACATGAAAAAACATGCATTCATACATAAATACTCGTAGATTACACTCAGAGAAAATTTTAAAATTTTATAAAGCAATTTTTTTTGTTCTTTCTTTGAAATTGATTTTTATTTAGAATTTAAAAGACCCATTGACGCAGAAACTCAAGAAATAAGTTCATTGTTTCAACCAATCGTTCGTTAATTTTGTACTAATTTACAAGTACGTTAAATTACTGTTTTTTTTTTTTTGATTAATTTTAATTAATTTTGATAACAAAACGAACGCTTCACCATTTTACCTTGACCATTTTCATTGAAACAACGTTAGGTTAGGTTAGGAAGGGTAGTGTGAAATACACATCCACTCGGAGACCCAATTGGATCTATTGTAAATCAATCGCAATTTGCGATTCCCTTCATTTATAATTTATTGACTAATTAGTCTCCTTCTGTCCAAGGAGCCGGAGCCAAGGAGGAGAGCCGTTATCATCCATCATTCAGCCATTTAATTCTGGCTCCTCTTCATCCCCACACATCCTAGAGAAATCCGGAGTGCCATTTTCCCATATGCTGGTCCTCGCTCTAACCGAGCAATGGCCAGTCAACGCGCCTACTAAGACTCTCAAAACCTATCTATTCATACCCAGAGTAGATCAGATTTACCTGAGTCTAGTTCTATCCATATGGACCTAGAGACTCTACAATCTTCTCTATTCCTCCAGGAATGGTTAGTTCTGCTAATTACCCAATTACTGAGTTCCCTATAGTAGTGACCGATTGGAGGTTTAACCGACCTGTCACTAACTGCCACATCATATGAATACATTAAATCAATGTGTTTTTGCAACCAATTTATCTTATAGAAAAAATTGCATTCATTAAAATTCTGTGAAATAATTTGTTCACTGCAGACAGTAAGAATTTATTAATCGTAAATGTTGTGGGAATTTTTTAAAATAAGAAATACATTTTAGTAATAAATTTTCTAGTCCCGACACATACTTAGTCAAAAAATTCTTCATATTGTAAGCCAGCGGCGAATGTACCCAATTTTCGTCTTCTTCAGTGCTGCAAATAAAGAAGTTGTTTCCCATCGTAGGTTGTGAAAATAGTTTGTTTGTTTGAATAAAAGCTAGATGAAAGCTTTGAAGATATTAAGCGATTTTTGATATGTTCATTTTACTAAAAAAATATTGCTCTGCAAAACAAACCTTTTTTTTATCCGTCGAAGTCGAATTGAGAACCGTAATAAGGCCCAATTAGTCCCACTAACTCATCTTCCATTATTTCTCCATGTGTATGTATTTTGAAGATGGTGGCAAAATTATGTTTGGTTTAAGCTTTAAAGTTTTCGCTACTACACGATCACTACTATTCCCTACGTATTTGTATTCGTACAGCAACATGTTGTACATTTTGACGACTGCCACACACTCTCTATGGCGGCGGCACAACATCAACACTTTCATGAAGCGTGGCCTTTAATTTTGTGTGTTCAGCCACACTTTTTTCTCCGCTTTGAAACTCAAACAAATTTAAAAACCTTCGCACACACACATATATACACACACACATGCACGCAAAAGTTTTTGAAAATTTTTTATACTCTGTTTTATTAAAGTTGAAGTTTTGAAAAGTTAAAAAATATATAAACGATTCGTGTGTGTGTGGTCTTTTTAACACAGAAGAAGAATACATTTTACAAAAATAAGTGATTTCATTTTTTTCGATACAGAAAACAACAATAAAAAATTAATAAATATCTTGATTATCTTCAGGACTGAAACTGAAAATTCATTTGTTGCTGCTTGAACTTAATTTCCCTAAAATTTCTTTTATTTTTCGTTTTTTCAGACCTACGGTCCCACCATTTGTTTGTCTTTTCTTCGTTCTGTTTTTTATAGTTAAATTTTTCATTACCTGTAATAATTTTGCTCTTTTGCATTTATGCAAAATGTCATAATTCAAAAAAATTAAATCATAAATTATTAATATTGATTTTTATTATTTCTTTTGATTTTTTTTTTCTCTTCTTAATCGAACTCCATCATCATGATTGTGTTGCATTTGTGGCCGGTTATTGTGTTGTAAATGGCGGTAAATATCTTGTCTTTGTGTAACCAGATTTTTTTGTTGTTCTTGTTGTTGTTTTCAAATGGACCTTATGAACCTTTAATTCACTTTTTTCTCCTTTTACTGCAAATGTGCTTTGTGTTGTTCTTGCTGTAGTTTGTTGTCGATATCAACCTGTCCTTTCTGTCGTTGTTGCTGCTTTTTGGCAGTTCACATGATACTCTATTCATTCATTTATTTGTTTTTTTTTTCTTCTTATATCTTCTGGATGATCGTGGTCTTTTAAAAGTAGAACAGTTTTTTTTTTCTAGTCTTTACCGTCTTTAAAAGTTCACTGCTATTTTTACCATTTCAACGCCATTAAGGTTTTATGATTTTTGTTCGACAAGTTGTTTGGTTTCGCCAAGAAAAAGGGGAAAGTATTCCAACAATTAAAGTGTTTAAAATTTTTGGAACTGAGCGGTGCTCAGTCATCAACTGATAATATTTTGCTAATGTACTTTAGCGAATAGTTAGGTTAGGTTAGGAGGGCCGTCACATCTGAGACGTGACGCACTTGGGTCCGTTAATTCGGTCCCTTTGTAATACCCTACAGCAGACAGGGCATAGTCAATTGGTTATTCAATTTCCGAACCAAACCATCCTGATTGTTGCAAGAAGGTTGATTAGGCCCATGTTCGCCAGGCTGTCAAGGTCTGGCAGAATTTTGAAACCCATAGTACTAGCCTTAATGCTATTAAGCGCGGGGCAATGACAAAGAAGATGAAGAACTGTTTCTTCTTCCTCCTCATCATTACAACTTCTGCAGTAGTCATTGTAACTTGGGCCCATCCTTCTGGCATGAGTCCCGAAGCACCAGTGCCCTGTTAGCCCTGTTACCAATTGTCTTATTCGAAATTTAGCAAGCCTGAGCAGATCGCGAGTTCTGTGCAGGCTGTAGCGGGGCCAAGTGGCGACTTAACAGGTGTGCTCTTGTTCCCACCTTTCTTGAGCAAGGTTGTAAGATTCCTGCTAGATCAATCGCTTGCAGAAAGATAGAGGAATGCCAACGAAGTGACATATCATCGAGTTGTTCATTGATGCGCCCATTTTGCCAATTTCGTCCGCAATATCGTTTCCTGGAATCCAGACTAGTGTTACTCTTGAATGTTTCGCTATCACCGTTTAAAGATTTCCGGCATTCGTTTAGCACCGTCAATGTAGTGTATACACCATTGATAGCAGTAAAGGCCGCTTTGCTGTCAGTAAAAATAAGGATGTCTTCCGATATCCTATAATACCTAAGCCATCTTGTCGCCCTTGTAATGGCCGAGACTTCAGCTTGCAGGACGCTACAGCCATTTCGAAGCCTGAATGGGACCTTAACATCAAAGTTTTGCACATAGAAACCTCCCCCAGTGCTTACGCCTCTTTTCGAGCCATCAGTGAATACTTTGGTAGCTCTTTTGGTGGCAGGGGGTAAGGAGCGATATTCCCTGTTGGCAACAATAGATTGAAATAGCCCGCCAAAGCAAGGTTCCGGTGGGCAGTAGTCGGTAAAGTCATGGAGCGCTTGATGCTGCCTGAGAATCTTGGAGTGACCAAGATCGGTTCTCGTCCATGAACATGTTGAGTTCAGTCAGAATAGTTAATAAACTAAAATAAAATAAAATATTATAATGCAATGAAAACTTTCATTGAATTAATGACAATGTTTATTAAATTAATGAAATAATAAATAAAAAAAAATTATTCAAATTAAGAAAATATATCATAAAAAATATGTTATAATTTCCACTAAAATACGGAATTAATTTCATCAAAATAATTAAATTTTTAAAATAATAAAATTCGTCATTAAAACGATGAAAAAAATATTTAAAACCATTATTGTTAAAATTAAAAATGATTTCATTTTATATTAAATTCTCATAAAATAAAATTATGAAATATTTTTTTTATTACTTAAGATAAATTATTACGGTGGATCATTAAATTTCCTTCATATATATGCATGTACTCGTATATTTTTTTTTTTTTTTTTTTTTTTATTAGGACCAGCACTCAGGGGATGACCCCTACGTATGCAGTGCATTGTGCCGGAACTCAGAGAGAGGGATAGAGTAGAGAAGATAGATGTTGAAAATGTAGAAGGCTTAACTCTTTTACAACTCTGCTTTGCGCGTTATGTTAATTTTTATAGCAGTGTTGAGGCGTCTCCGGTGTTAGGTAGACGCATTAACTTTGTTAAGCTGTATTGGCAGGCATTTTATTAATTTTTTTACTTCGCCGATGTTTCTGCTAACCGACGAAGGAGGGCGATGTTGTGTACATTAGCTTAGAACATCATCAATCGCTGTCGGAACAGTTTTTTAGTGACCAGTGCTATGCCTTCATCACTTAAATAGTCCGACAACAATTAATACAATGTCTCACTAATGTACATTACAGATTTTAATGATGTTGATTGACTTGCTCTGGCCAGGGTTTGAACCCAGGACCCATGTCATTGTTTGCTTAGTAGTCAACGCGCTAACCACTTCAGCCAACACCACCCTATATACGAGTATATAGTAAAATTTGTATTAAAATTATTTTGACGAAACTTCTTTCATACTCTCTGTGATTGTAAGTCTACACAATCGATCCCTTAGAATCAAAGTTGTCTCAGCCATGCGAAATTGACTGAACTGCTTGAACTGAACTGTAAACGATTTTATGGCTCTTTTTGTCCTCTAGTAATTCTTTCGTTTCCGAAGGACTTCTTGCCACATTCTTCCCTTAGAAAAATGCCATTGAGAACATTTTTTTTTCTTTTGGTTGTTCCCTGTTCCCATTTTATTTATTAAGTTCTTGTTGTGGTTACAGCAGGAGTCAAATAGCTTTAACCAGCACTATATTAAAGATTTAAATACGTAATCATAATCTATGGCATCTATTTATTTCTTTGCCTTCGCAGCCACAAAACGAGATAAATTGCTGTGAAATACAAAATCTATATGAAATGCAAACATTTTTTATTCTCATTCAAAGAATTGCCTGGCTTCGTATGTGCGTATTTCTGAAATGAAATTGTACAATTTAATGCAATACAAGTCAAGTACAAAATACAAATCCTAAAAGACAAAATAATAAAAAAAAAATAAACTAAACATTAAAGCTATTAAAATGGCACGATTTCTCAATAAATGTTGACAACTTTTTTTCTTCTCTGTTTATAAATAAAATGAAATGCAACAGCTTGAAGAACGTCTATTATAGAATGATGATGATGATGATGATGATGTTGATGATGTCCTGAAGGAAGTGAAATGTGATACAATATTATGGCCAATAACTTACGGCCGATGACGATTACACAGTCAAAACTCCAAAGTCACATTTAAATCTACAAAAAAAAAGTAAAATTAAGAGAGAAAAAAAATAAGTTGACTTCACAAACAATTTGAATTTGGCTTTTTGTGGTTTTTAAATCGAATGTAAAATGTGAAACTTTAAACAGCCATTTGAGGTTTTCGTTTTGTGTTCTGTTGTTTGGTGTCTCCAACGAGAACGAACATTTGTTGTTGTCTCGTTGTTGCACTTGTTCACACGAAATTTTTGTGTTGGTGTTTTGGCTCTGCCACGACTTCTTTCTTGGGTTGGTTTTTTTTTTCTTATTCCTTTTCATTAGTGCAGCTGGTTTTAGGGGCCTGTTCTATTAAATGCAAGACAAAAACGAACAAAATTCATTCTTATTGTTGCTGTTGTTGTCATTTGTTCACCTGTGGCGTTTAAATGTTGTTGTCAACGTTGTTAACATTTATATGAGAAGAGCTATAAATATAATATAAATAGTTGTAGTAGTTTTTGTCGCTCATGTTTGTGTCCTTTCAACGGCAAACAGCGAACGGCAACTGCGAGCTCAATGCTTAATGAATGTGTTAATGAGCTGAAAATTGAAAGTATCTACTATTATTAGCGAACACTAAATAAATTAGTGCAATATTTTTTACTAGAAGACTGACAAACTTTGAAATGAAAATTTCCCACAGGCATCGAGTACGAGTGTAAAAGTGAGATGGGTGAAATTTAATTTTTAAGAGTTCAAAGATTTGATTTATAAAGATAAATTAATCACAAAAATAAGATGAAAGAAAAATAAACAATCACAAACACTTTGATTTATTGTGATAAACAACAATTTTGTAATGACACAATTCTCGTATGGAATTTTCACTAAAAGTTGATATAATCAATAATGCGATCTTATTTAATCGATCCATTTAACAAGTGGAGATTGGTATGTGATGGCTTCTAAAAACTATGTTATTGTATTCTGTTGTGTACGCTGAAAACTAAATTGATACATTTATTTTTTGCTTGAAATATTGCCCAACTTTTTCTGGATACAAAGTTTCGAATTTTGTATTTCATATTCTTCGATTGAAGAAACAAGATCATTATTTATAAACTTTATCGAGTTTAAATATTACAGTCATACGAGTATCTTTGTTGAAAAGTTTTTTTTTTATAAAATTTTGCAAATCGTAAATTTTTAAAAATTACCTTTTCGCAACATAATTTTTAAAAGGTACTGTTCGATAGTAGTTGCCCTTTTACAACAATCAGGATGGTTTGATTCGGCGACAGGACAATCACAGGAAATTGAATAATCAATCGACTGTGCCCTGTCCGCTGCAGGGTATCACAAAGGGACCGAATTAACGGACCCAAGTGCGTCTCGTCTTGGACGTGACGGCCCACGAAACCTAACCTAACCTAACCTAGTAGTTGCCCTAAAAGTTTTTTTTGAAAGGTAGTTTTTTTAAAAGATACTTTTTCTAAAAGGTACTTTATTAAAAAGTGCTTTAAAATATTGTTTAAAAGGTAAATTTTTTAAAAGGTACAATTTTCAAAAAGTACTTTTTCAAAACAATTATTTTAATACAATAATTCCTTACTCATGCCACATTATCTCTATTGCCTTGAAGTTTTTAGCTGCACTACTGGTATGAATATCAGGAATATACAGCCAATATACAACCGAATATTATTATGCTTTCTTTTAAGCTTTCAGACTCTGTGTCTAATTACTCACTTCAGTTTAACGCCTGTACATTTCGGCAAATGATCAATTTGAGGCTTTTGATAACATATATCGAACTATACAAGCACAAAGTCCGCAATCTCTTTTGTGCAACTTTAAATTTGAATTGAATTTGTTATAGTAATTAAACAGACTGATAAATCACATTGTAAATTAGAATAATTATCATTACTTTTGTATAACATTATATTAATCATATATATGATTAATATGAGCCCATATGAGCTCAATTAAGTAAATAAAAATGAAATGAAATGAACTATAAACTATAAATCAAATATAAACTTTTCTTATCAGGTTATTTTTAAAATTTATTATTACATTTCTTTCGCAAAAAAAACTTTTTACAAAAGTACTTATTTTTAAAGAAACTTTTTAATACGGATATTTTTGGGAAAATTTTTTTTTTTTTTTTGAATGGTTGTTTCTGAAGGAGTACATTTTCAAATGTTACATACTAGGTACCATTAGTTTTATTGAAAGTTACATTTCTAAAACCCCCTTTTAGGTAATTTTACGAGTTGCAAAATTATTAAAATTAGTTTTTAAATTGTTCACTTCATCGCATAGCGAAGAGATTATTCCTTCTATTAACTGCCTTAAATTTCATGGGAACTGGTTTTTACCCCACACCAATAATGTATTTGTACTTCAAATAGCGTTAATAAATAAGCAAGTAAAACCCTTAAAAGACTCCTCAAGTAGATCAGTTATGAAGACGTAAATGACTTAAAGGCCAAACACTTAAAAAATTACACTTCAAATAATAAAATCAAACATGACTTTAAACTAAAAGCGCTGCAGTGAAAATCATACAAAGAACACCTGTAAGATCACTAAGAATGACTATGAAGATGCTGATGCTGATTTAGATGAAGAAGATAGAGTAAAATTTGTTAAAAAAAAAAAAGGAAAAAATATAAATAAAGCTGAGGCAGTCATAATCTTTAAAAACGTTTATGTGAAGAAAACTGGAAGTAACTAGAGAAGAAGAAAAAAAGTGCCAAGTGTTCTTAGACGAACACCTACCACGTTGAATGAACGAATGAAAGAATGGTGGTTGTGAAGGTAAATTTTAAGTTCAATATTGAAAGTGTTAAAATTTGAAATGGAATATGCTTGAAGTGCAGATGAATTTAGAAAAGTAAATATAAACGAGTACCTTTAAGGCAGAAGGCTAAGGAATGTGAAAGATTTTGTAAACAAAATAACAAGAAGTATGCTACTTTGGTTGATGACTTTCAACTCGCAAAGAAGAATTTCGTAAAGAGATGGAAATATGAACATTTTTTAATTCGAATTTATAACTACTTTCTGCACAGCCCTCGTAAAGTTCAGCTCAATTACAGGCGATTTGCATTCATTTATATAAAGCCGGCAATTTTATTTCGCCATTCGCCTTATAAAATAACATAACAAAATTAAAATGATCATTGATCTTCCATCCACTTCATCATCATTATAAACGTAACCATTTGCTTCCTTCTTAATTGTCGTCATCATCATCATCATTAGCAACATTATTTTTGTCGTTGTCGTGATCGCAGACTTTGTCGTCCGTCATTGTGAAATTGAGAAATGAATGTCAATGAAATTATCCCAACGTTCTTAAATAATCAGGTAGTCATCATGAATGATCAGAACTTTGGCTCCTTATGACTGGTTATTAACAACTTTTAGCGTTGATTGCATTAAATTTGTCATCGATTTAAAAATCACTTTTATAAGCTGACGGCTGATGAAGATGCAAATTATTGAATGATACACATGCGGAGGAATACACACACGCACATAAACACACATTACTATTACTTAATTTTTTTTCATCTTCTTTTCTGGAGTATTAAAAAAAATACATTAAGAGGAATACAACACAAGATCAATGCTTCTAAGTATATTAGGTTTGGTGTCATCTTATCAATTTTAAATATTTTGTGGCAGCTTATTCAAGGCAAATTAGCAACATGTCAATTTTAGCGATTTTATTTGCCAAATAACAATTTTATCTTTAATGATTTCATTGAAGCGTTCTCCTCCTCATCGTCTCTCGACTAAAAAGAAAACTGAAAAAAAAAGATTTGATTTTTATGCAAAAGATTCTTTTGGAACTTTTTCTTTTATAAATATTCAAAGAATTTCTTAAAATAAAGTAACAACAAAAAAAAAAGGACAATATTTTTTTACCAAAAATCATGAGAACAAAATAAATTTATTGTTCATGCCACAAATGAATGACATTGAAAACTGGTTGCAGTTTAACAAAACAATCCTCCATTTACTTGTCAGACAAATTACTCGTACATTTATTAGATTTATCCTGATAACTTGAATATTATTCAAATAATTATATATCTTGCCATTATTTCTAAATATGATTCATAATTCTCCAGTCAATTTCTCTTCAATGCTTCAAAGATCTTATTTTTTTATCAATTTTGATAGAAGTGATGATCGCCTGTCTATACAATTGAGTTTTTTTTGTTGTTCTGTAATATTTCCAACTCTTTCAATGCACATGAAACCGCTTAAGTAGAGTTTCTAGTTTTGCCCAAATATTCTATTGATAATTATCTTTACGATCAGTTTGATTTTATTTATGAAATAACTGCAGGTAAATATTTGTGTTTTGCAGCATGTCTTTATTTGCTTTCAAAAATTAATTTGCTTGTAGAAAAAAGCGGTTCAGTTAAATTTAGTAATAATTTTGCAAAAAAGTTGTCGTTAAATTTAAGCTTTTACATTCTGATGCACTACAAGCGACAGTTAAGGAATTTTATATGATTTGAATTTATAATTAAATCCTAAATTTATTTCAAAAGCAATTTTCTTTGTTTCGAAGTGTGAAAATGTGAATAAAACATAAAAACTGATCTCTTGTATTATTGAATATTTATTTCGCAACGAGCAAACAAACACACGTGCTCTGGACTACAAATTTAGAAGAAAAAAACATTCATATTTGAAATTTGATATCATGTAGACGATGACCGCAAAATAACAAAAATGAAATAAAAAAAAATCCTGAAAAATTTCATATGATTTGTTCAAACGGACATTTGGCAAATAAACAGACGGCGAATGAAAAAAAAAATCAATTCTATTCATGATGATCATCACAAGCTGCTGAAATTTGATATCACAGCTAACTTAATGTGTCATAGGCAATTTGCTCAATAAAATGATCTTTGATCTCATCTGATTAGTTTAGTTTAATAAAGCGTTAATAAAAATAAAAATATGAATAATAAAAATGAAAAAAAATCTCATAAGAACAAATGACACTCTCGTGTCAATTATGAAAAAAGTGTCAAAATTGTTTAACACTTCAATGAACAGAATTCATTTCAATAAAATAGTCAATTCAACAGACCTGAAACCGACAAACAGACAGCGAGTTGAGGTTTTTAATTGTAAAACGAAAAAAAAAAAAATACATATAACTATCCCTTGCAGTGTAAAGCAGGCAATAAGGAAACGAAAACTGAATCGTTTGTTTGTACTTTTTATAAAATTTAATAAGAAACACACAAAAACCCACCTCACACTTCTTTGTGGTCACTAGGACTTGAACTGATTTCAAATAAAAACCAAAGAAAGATACAAATATATTTTGCAAAAATCATCAAAAGAATAAACAAAAATAATGAAACACTTAATATTAAATTCAAGATTACTTAATTTACCTAAATTGCCCCTAATTCACGCGCTGAAGTGTGTTAAATTGGTACCCCCATCATCATCATCATCATCATCATCATCAGAAAATATCAAACGAAATGATGGTCGGTCAGTCAGTCATACAACAAACAGGCTTTTGGAACGAACACCAATACTCCTCCATTCAGTATAAAACCAGTAAAAATATCAAACAAAAAATCAAATCATTTCACAAAAAAAAAAAAAAAAAAAAAACAATTCCAAAAGAAACGACTCCCAACAAAATTTGCAGAATCAATTCTATAAAAGTTCAGTGAAAAGCAACAACAGAACATAAACTAACAACACCAACAAAACAAACAAACAAACAAACAAACAAACATCATTGCAATGTCTGAGTGTTTGTTAAGGTGTATGTTTAAGGATATTTAAGATTTAGATGTTGCAACGTTTGCATTTTGCCACCCTGCCGGTTCCATGGCCAATCAACGCCTCAAGCTAAAATTGGTGCCGTTGTTGCCACACATTAGTACCAGCAACATTCAAAACATTCACATCTTCATTTGTTCTGTTAACAAACGTTGTTGATGTTGCTTGCTCGCTTTTCTACTGCCGCTGCTGTGAAATATTTATTCATTTGTTTGTTTGTTGCCCAAACTGCTGTTGATGAAGTTTTGTCCGGTAACACAGCATTGTTGCATGCAACGCTTGTACTATTGAAAATTTGTAAAAAAAAATAAACAATTTTTTTTTTGCTTTTCCAGCCGCACTCAGCCGGAGGTCTAAAGCGAATAAAGACGTTGTTTCGTGACCTGGACTCTGTTCCAAAAACTCCTCTTTTTTTATAGTACCCTACACGACTATGAATGTGAGAGGTATTGAAATTTTATGCTGATGTTTGTATACAAGTGACATAAGAGTATATAAAAAATCTTTGGCTGCAAAAAAAAAAAATTTTTTTTCAACATATTAAGCCTTAAAAAATTTACCTTAAGATATTGAGCTTTTACGAAAGTTCCTTTAAAAAAAAGTACCTTTTAAAAAAAGCTTATTTTAAAAAAATCTATGAAGTTACAAAAATTACCGTTGAAAATTGCTTGCTGTAAAAATACTTAAAAAAAGTACATTTGAAAAGTACCTGTGAAAAAAAGGAACATTTTAAAACAGTAAAATTCTAAACAACTATGTACTTAAAAAAGTACCTCTCAAATAATGTACATGTTAAAAAAGTATATTTTAATAAAAGTAGATTTTAAAAGATTGTCTGTTATAAAAAGTTCGTTTTAAAAGAATACATTTTATAAAATGGCATTAAAAAAATATTTGAAAAAAGTACCTTCTTAAAAAAGTACCGTTTTAAAACCTTTATAAACTACATTTTGAAAAAATATTTGCATGAAAAATTGCGTGAATTTAAAAAACGTTGTACCTTCAAGAAGTACTCTTTTTAATACGATCATTTACTTAAAAGTACTGCTTCAAAAAATTTTGTCCAGAAAAGGAATTTTTAAAAGTCCCGTTTAAATACATAAGTACCTTTCGAATAAAAGGGCTTTAAAAAGCATTAGAAAAGTCTTTACAAATTGTGTCATTATAATTCGCCCAATGTTGAAAATCTATTTCCCACCCCTGATGAGACATAGCCTATTTCTTTGAAATTTCAACATAAATTAACAAATATTTTATTTTATTTTGAAGGTGGTATAAGTCAACTTTAAAAAGAATAATCAATTGTAATATTAATCAGACATCGATCGGTTCTATATATTATCAAAATTAAGATAAACTAAACTTCTTTCGAAGTGGAGTTATAACACTTTCAAGAACAGCAGCTCATATTGGATATTGACTGGTACCAGGAAATACTGGCTTCAAAATCACGACATGATTTCCATAAAATTTACAAAGAAATAAAAACTTTTTTATAAATAAAATTTTGTAACTTAATTACATCGCAACTGGACCACCCATGTTGAAATGGGAAAGACAAAAAACTATAATCCCTGCACCCTTCCCTCCTCTTTATGAAGTGGTAGTAGCACAAGCGGCGATCTTCTATTCATCTAAAATTCTTCTTCTCTAGTAAGCAAAAGTTCAAGTACTCAATGATTTTATTGTGGAAGTTCGTACTCGTAGTACGCAACATGGTTTGTGTGTAAATTATATCGTCTTACCAAAAATGGCAATACAACCTTAATTTGTGTTCGGGTTTGTTTGCTTTTTTGTTGCTGTGGCTGCTGCTTCATAAGATTGTTGGATTTTTTTTTTTTGGTTTAAAAATCATTCTGTAATGATTCCGTATGATTCGTAACAATTTTTTGCGTGTTGTTAATTACATTCACATTACGAAAAGAGCAACAAAAAACAACGAAATAATAATGGAACAAAAAGGGCCACACACGTACCACATTACATGGCAACACCATTATACAACAGCAGTTAGTGTCGCAAGTGTTGTTTAGCTTGTTAAAGTTTTTTCTTCTTCTTTAATTTTAAATATAACTGCTGTTGTTGTTGTTTGCTGTTGCTATTGCTATTGCTGTTGTCGTTGTTTTTAGTGCGAGTATGTTTTTCAGTACAAAAATGTGTTTAATAGTCGTTATTATAAAAGTTTAAGCAGCCGCAAAGGCAACAGGCAACACGACCGGCAGACCGTCCGATCGCTATTCAACAGTAAAAGTGTCGTGTTGGAATGATGATTGATTACTTGAAAATCGTTATAAGAAATTGAATGAATTTTTTCTCTTTGTATTTTCTCCTTCATTCTTGTTTCATTGTTTTCATTTCCCAAAGCAGCATGCAAGATAAAACATGTCATTTTATGTTTTATTTTTATGAAATTAGGAACTAAATTAACTTCATTAAACCAGTTAAACTTAAAAAGAGTTCAAATGTTATTCGAATAGTTAAAGATGAGAAGAAGTTTATGTTTGGGAAAATAAGTTTTTTTTACTATTTTATTGATCTAAAATTAAAAGTAAAAGAATGGGAAATGCAGCAGCTTGTGCAATTTAAAATATGCGTTTCCTATCGGATACAGATATTAATGTCAGCAAAATAAAAATAACGTCGTATCCCGCATTGTACTATCAACACTAAATCCTTGTGAAATTTTAGCGAAAAACTTTAAAAAATGTTAATCGATTTAAAAATACTTGTTTTAAAAAAAATATTCAATATATTTTATTGTTTCTACACTGTACACCCACTAGTTTTTACATGGTTCGGAGGTTTCACTTGTAAGCTATCAATACAACAAATGGTCACTTGTGCTAAAGAAAAGATAGTGAGAGAAAGATTGTAAGCTTCCAGTGATCCTCTAGCGCACAATCAAACAGAGAACAAACAGTAAACCAGAAATTTTGAAAAGAAGTTACAATATTTTTAGTTCGTTGAAGCGATCGTGAAGCCAAGCGAAAAAGGAAACAAGGAAACAAGTAAAAATAAAACAATCCAAAAATGTTACAAGGTATTGCAGTAATTAGTGGTCAACTAATTGATATAAAGCATTTCCTTTCATTCATTTGCAAAGAATTGAACAGCAACAGAAAAATGCAACAAACTGAGATTTCCGTAACAAAAATTAAAAAAAAAACTCACACAGACAGACGGACGGAGGGGCAAACGGATTGCTTTGGTGAAACGAAAAATAAACAGACAGATGTTCAATACAAGTAACGACGAAGGAGCTGGTGGCACAAATATTCGCTTGACTGACTCAATGGCTGGCTGGTTGGTTGTTTGGTTGCTTGTTTGCCAGAATGTGCAACCTATGTTTAGTTGATTTTGCTGCAATCTTTTTATGAGATTTTTAAACGTTTTACTTTGACATTTGAGGTATTTTCAATGCAAAAATAACTACTATTGCTTTGTTGTGTTGTTGCCATTGTGTGATCTCTTTCTCTCTTTTTCTTTAGTGCTGCAAGCAATAGTTTGTTTTACGTGACTGCTTCAGAGAGATAAAGGCACTTCCAAAAACAAACAAATAATACTTATGAGCAACGCGAAATGCGCAAAGCTCAACACCACAACAGACCACAACAGACCAGACCAAACCACACAACACACCACACCACATTACAAAAAGCACATCTGTTGCAAATGTTTGTTGTTGTACTGATAATACAAATTCCGCTGCTCATGGCTGCTGCTGTTCCTGCTGCTGCTCGCAATACAGCCGCAACGCGGTGTACAAAAGCGGTGAATTTTTAAAATGCCATTCCAAATGAATGATTAAACAAGCGATTGTATGCCCATAATATATAAGTGCATGTATGAATGGATGGATGGCTAAATAGATGGATGGATAGCTGGCTAACTGGCTGAATACGCCTGTCTGTTTATTTGTTTTTAGTTCACAAAACTTCTAACCAAAATGCGCACAAAGATGCATGTGTTTGTAAAATTTGTTGCAAGTTATTTGCGATCACACTGAGATCTTTAGATCATACAACATGGTCAGCAATTAAAAAAAAAATCCTTTACCCACTACGTTACATGCCAGCTTAGAGTTCAATTCACTGTATGAGCAAATTTCATATCTTAGCAAAAGAGTGTTGTCTGGTTCAAAGCGATCACAACAAGTTCAAAACACAAGCACATTGATGCTACTGCTGCTGATCTTGCGAACCGATCGAATCTCTTAAACACAATCTGTAAGCTAAATGTAGCATCAGCCAGGAACTTCCTTTTCATTTATTTAATTTCGATTTTTACAGTGATTTTTCCAATTGTTTTTTGTTGTTGTTTTTGTTGTTGTTGTTCATAAAGTCTGTTCGCGTCCCTTGGTACGTACGTATGTTTGTTCGATTATCTCTCTATGGTGGAGCTGGTAGTGGTGGTGGCTGCTGCCAGGTTATTATCATCAGGATGTTCAGGCATAGCTTCGAGTCAAGTATTTAGTTTCAATTTGTTGATCTCACTTTTTGCTATTGTTCAAATCTTTATATATTTTATTCCATATTCTTGCATACTTTAACTGCCTTAAAAGCAAAATACTGAAGTCAATTGATTTTGTTGCTAAATCTTGTATTTTGTGTTGTTGTTGTTGTGTTTTCCAATTCATTTATGGTCTTCTTTAACATAATTCTGGTATTAGTCACGCGATTTTCTTGTAGATCACCCAAAGTTCTTGGCTGCTTCCATAACAAGGAAAGGTGGAATCATGGCTTGCTGCAGCAGCAACTCTATAAAACAGAATTTTTCTATTAAAGTTGACAAATGATTTTTATTAAAGTTGAGTTTATTAACTCAAAAATATTACTGGTCATGTGCAGATAGATTTTTTTTCTTCTTTCGTTTATTTGTTCATATTCACTGTATGGTTTATTTTAATACACGTACATGTTGGATATTAACTGTAACATGTATAGACAGCAGCAGCAGTAGTAGCAGCGGCGACGACAACAACTGCAGCAGCAACAGTGTTGTTTATTAATTATGTTGTAAACGAAAGGATATTAAATATCATGACGTTAACAGACCAACAACATTAACAACATTCAGGACTGTTGTAGTCAATAAATAAATAATATTTAATATTTTTTTTTTGATTAAATGTGTGTGTATATACTTGTGTGTGGTAAATGGCATGGATCTAAAATCGTAGTGAAATATTATTGCGTGCAAATTATAAAACATTTTCTATGTTTTTTTTTCTTGTGTTTTAAATTTTTGCTGGAATGAATTGGATTTTCAATATAACAACTTTGTAAGGAATGCAACATTTAATGAGATTTTGAACAATTAAGTCTAGAAAATTTAATAATTTTTTTATGATTTTCTCCTTTAACATAAGCATGGCATTATAGAACACCTTCTAAAAATATTATTGATTAGTTCCTCGATACTTCGATGGATAAGCGGCTGCAATCTCTTTATTTATGGTGAGATTTAAAAGAAGGCATCTTAAAATTGCACGACTTCTTAGAAGTTGATGATATGATAGAACGACGGAAGGATGATTAATATAAAAATAATTAAGTCCACATTGGAGTAATATTCTCAAGAAGATACATGGCTGCGACATTAGCTTTTCCATTTGCATTAAAAAAATTGTACTCCTTTCGACTTACAGTTAAGAGTCAAATTGTCATAATAAAATAGACAGAATACTCCTAGCTGGAATAAGTTTATTTTTGCATAAGGAACTGTTACAAACAGATCTTCCTAAAAAGAATGTCAAACCTCTGCCTCAACTGACGGCGGCCTTAACACCGACTGCACTTAAGCATTCATAAAAGTCTTGATATGACTTTTTTAACACTGATTTTGATTCGCACCACAGAATGCTGAATCATATTTTTTTAAATCGTTTATGTAACAAAAGCGTGTGAAACTCTCAAATAGAAAATAAACTTCATATTAATTACACTGATAATTACAGATCAATTATTTAAAAATTGTAAAGTTTCTAGTTGTTCTCTAACATTAATTACTCGATGTAAATTCCAACAAACAAACAGCAGACCAATTTTTGCTGTTCTGCTGACCCAATATTTATCCTCTTTCCTCTTGAAACTTTTATTTCTTCATAAAACAATTATAATCTCTTCTTCCGCATAAGAAGAAATCAACAGCAACAACATGTTAAATAACAACAACCTTCAGACATGTCAGTGGAAGTATCGCGTCATCAGCAGCATCATCACCATCAACAATGACAACAACAAGATATAAAAAATAAAAAAAGCCAACAACACAAAAACAGTAGAGAAGACTTCATGGGAAATTGTCTCACCGATATGGTGTGATGACAAAAGTTTACAAAGTTTTGTGATTCTTGAAATGCACGTGCACTGCATAATTAATGTTGTTTGTTTTTCGACAACAACACTATTGAGTAAAACATTGACATCGATGACAACAACAGTAACAGTGACAAAAAAAAATAATAAACAACAACTGAAAAGCTAACAGTAACAGAAGTAATGTCACACTCTTATTAATACACAAAAGCTTCATCTTTATCATGTTTAAATAAAAATGTTGGTTGGTTGTTTGCCTTTTCAAACATTTTTATTTAATATATTTCTTTAGTTTTTTATTTCATTTGTTAATATACAACAACAACAAAATATAACGTGTGGCGTCTGTAATTATCTAACCTTTATTGGACTTTTGCTGTTCATTTCTAATTGAAGAGCGCAGAAAAGAGCAACAATCCAAAGAGGAATGGGTGGGGAGGAATCTGAACTAAACTGCAGCAAAGTAAAGCAACCAACCGTCACTAACTGAACATGCTAAAACATGACATGTTACAACAATTGTCTTTTAGCACATCATCACATCATCATCATAGACGAAAAAAGAAAAGAATGAATAGAAATAATAGTCAAACCAACTGAGATCATTGCCACACCAGAGCTCCACCACCAGCAAACCAACATCACATCAGTGGTCAATAAAAATACCAAAAGTCGACAAAGAATCGATGGACCAGAACAATTGAGTGAGTGAGTGAATGAGCGTGGCTGTGTGTGTGTGTTAATTTAAGGAAATATGAGGAAACATGAAGTTTTTCCAAATGACAAAACACACACACACTCACATTTACAAACTCCATTGATTTGTAGTTGAGTTTGTTTGTTCGTTTTAAAAATTTTATTTGGTTTTGACCATAAAAAGCTTTTCTGGTTGTTTTGTTGTATTTTTGTGAAGAACGATCGCGTATGAAATCCAGCGTGTACGCGTGCGCTTCATTCTTGTCCCAAATATGGCAACATTGTTTAGTCCAACTAACAATAAATGTTAAACACTAGACACTTCAACTATGCAACACACACACAATAATACACGTACACGTACATGTCCCACAGCACTCTTCGCATAAATGTTGGAAATATTGTTAATCCACATTTCTTTCAAGATTTTATAGTCCAACACACGTCCAAACACACTGGCGATCAATTGAACACTATCGATGGATGGTTGCTTGGATGGCTGGATGGTTAGAAAGATCTTACGATCGATCGCTCTATCGAATGATCGTTCCAACGTTCATTATCCTCTTATTGCAGATGACGCGACCAAAGGTATAGACGTCGATTATTTTTTGACGCCGTCTATTGTCTACAATGACAACAATTGTCGCCTTGGTGTGCCATATTTGTTGTAACTGGCATTTGTGTCACATGCTTTTCTTTTCCACCTCATCGGATCTCCCTCTAAAATTGCTTCTGTATATGGACGGTTGAATGGCTTGGATAGTGGCATTGTGTGTTCTTTCTGGTCCCTCACTAAACACATAGTCGCTAATCACACCTGTGTGAATGTGTGTCTGTTGTACGTACGAGTATGAGTGACTGGCTGGCGGTCCAAAGTGTTGATTTCTTTTCGATTTTTATTTTATTTTTATAACGAAATCCCAAATGTACAACAACTCTTAGGAAAACTATTGAACATTAGTTGCAACTTTTACTGCCGTTGTGGTCCCTCATTGTTGTGCTCGTTCATATGTGGTGGCTTGGCAATTTTAATACTTTCAACACTTATTACGGCATACATATTGATTATTATGGTTTCCCATTCTTCTTGTGACTCCAAATCTATTGTCCACACTCTATGGATTCCTTTGAAAGTCAGCAGTATTAACCAATTATTTGTGATCGTTGTCCATGTATTTTTAAGAGGCAGTCAGTACGTTTGTGTGCGTTAATTAGATTGAAAGTAAACATGAATGCATCATGTTTTCTGGGATGTTTCGTTATGTTTTCATTCTATCTGGGGAAAAATTAAAAACGGTTTTGTTAATTTATAAGAAAACCTTTTCCGGGATGAACAACACCATCGCAACTAATCAATACGAATAGTATTTTACTAAATATCATGCAATGTTTTAATTATTAATGCATGATCGTATCTTTGTTCATTCATCAATTAAATGTGTCTGATCTAATCTGCTTTAAGGATATATTATTTGTCTCCCAAGGATTGCTCTTGCAGCCAATCTCACTATAATTATCAGTACGAGAAATATAATTTTTATATATTGAAATAGAACATTTATAAATAATTAAAAAAGAAAAAAAAAACAACAAGTTCAAAACAACATATATGGATTTAATTTATAGTTGCATGAAAATTGTGTGTATGGAATGCATAAGAAGAAAGCAAACTCTATAGCAGCGCTTTTTGAAAGCTTTTTACAGATTGTAATAAAAAATGTTTTGGGGAAAAATTATTTTAAAATTGGAATTCTGTTAAAGTATTTTTTTTTTATTAAAAAGTCTCTTTATAAATTTGCAAAATGTACTTTTAAGATGTTCTTTTTTAACAAACTTGTTCTTTTAAAATAATTTTAATTTTTTAAAAAATTCGTTATGGAAATGAAAGACGATTATTACTGTGAGTATTATAAATTTAGATGTTTTTATCTTTGCAAAAAGTACTATGTACATGTCTTACCTCAATAAAATACCGTACTGAAGCTCTAAGTATTTTTAAAAAAGAATATTTTTGAAACACAGAACTTATGCGAAAAAAAAATAAGTTTTTAAAAAAATCACCTTCGTGAAAAAATATTATTTTAGAAAAAATCAGGTTTTCAAAAGTAAGAACGCTTTTAAAAAATGAATCTTAAAAAATTGTTTTAAAAAAAATAACTATCCTAACATAATTTTGTTTTCTCTAAAAGTCCAAAAAATCGAAAATACAATTTCAAAAAAAAGTACTTCTTATGAAAAGAACCAATATAAAAAGTTATGTATAATAAAATAAGTTGGAAAAAGTCTTTTAAAAATACTTGATACCAAAAGTACGTTTTTAAAAAAGTACCTTTAAATATAACCTTTTAAGAAAACTGTTTTTTTAAAACGTACCTTTTTAAAACAGACTTTTTTAACTTACAGTACCTTTTAAAAAAAGTACTTTTGAAAAATCTCTTTTAAGAGATCTACATATTATAAAATGACCATATTAAAAAAGCAGCTTTCCAAAAAATGTACTTTTTCAGATAATGTACCTTTACAAAAGTACTCGTTTGGAAAATGTAGTTTTAAATAGATAATTTACTTTTTAAAAAGTCTGTACGTTTTAGAATTCATAGCTGGCGGTGATAAAGATCTACAATAAGCCTTTACTATGTTCTGAGTCACTTATCACAAAGCGTATGTACATGTTTGAAGTTCTGAAATTTACTTTTCTAAAGGAGTTTAATCAATCATTTTAACTATCATAAAAAGATTTCTTACTGTTTGCTGCATCTAAAGTTTTTGTTCGTTTACTATTAACTAACTACTGGCCACAATAGCATTTTCTTTTTCTACTTTAATATCGTCGAAAATGATTTTCATCTTCAACTTTATCATCATTGTTGTTTGGTTGGTTGGCTGATCTCTTTTTTTGTTTCTTTACGCATTCCACCATTAATTTAACATCACTTCAACATAAGTGACTGTCTTGTACGAATGTCATTTGTATGGTAACGCTTGACAGGACAACGACAAAATGATACTCATTGTCAACACAGACATCTAAACAAAAGACTTAAGAAAGAAGCGCACACATATCCAATCACGCATGTACAATTTTATACTCGACCAAAGGAAATGCTAAAAATAAATGAGAAAAAAAGGTTAAGAAGGAATTTAAAATAAAAAAAAAAAAAAAAAAAAAAATACAAAAAAAATGTATTCAACATTTATAGCAGAGAAAAATTGTAACAATATCGAACTTGAAAAATCAACAACAGGCAGACTCACTACCCAGTCGACTTGTTACAATTATACGAATATTGTTGGTCCGATATTCTCGTCTCTGATACTTGTAAATTGTTGGCTGGCAAAGAAGAGAAACAAAAACCAAAATTAATTTAACTTAATAATAGTTTAAGCAACAGCGCATTAAACGAATCATACATTATTATATTTGACAATAACGAAAAGAACAGTCAGCAGCAAGCAACACAGCAGCAATAATTATAACAACAGCACATACAAATGTATAAGTATTCATCTTTTGTTGTTACAACAATGTGCAGACGAGTACAACACAGCAAAGCAACAACATTGAAAGATGAACAACATTATTTTAAGCATGAATATGAGTATGACATGTTTGAGAATGAATGCTGGATCGTTGTATGGTTGGGTTGACAGGACATGAACAGGCGAAGAAAGGTGCAGGGTGCATGTGTCGTCTACACAGACAAAAAAAAACACACACACAATAAAGAAACAAAATTCGATAAAGGGATCTTATTATTATATTTTTGCTGGTTTTTTGCTTTCCGTTGCTGCTGCTAGTGCGGCTGCTGATGATCTTTTTTCTGTTGTTTTTGTTGTTTGTGCAAAATGATTACCTTCGCAAAGCATAAGCGCGTTCATCCGCAATGTCAAACAGATTTCAGATGACATTGTTGACATTTATAGCAGCGTATGCAATCGAGTATGTTCTTGCAACGTTTCCATCGTCGTATGCAGATATAGAAACGAATGGTAAACGAAAGTTTTTACTGTGAGAACGAAACTCTTTCGCTTTTTCGTATGGTGATCATTGATCGCCATGAAACAAAACTGTCATCATCTAAAGTTAAGTTGATTGTAGTTGTAGTTGTCATTGTCGGTAATGACCGTGAACATTATTCTGTTTGTTATTATGATCATTAACTTGGTTAAGATTGTTTTTAGTTTTTTTTTCTTTCCTATATTTTCTTAAAATACTTACATATGTAAGTATATATGTATGTATATATTGCTTGTTACTATAAGTACAAATACATACATAAATTGTGAAGAGTATTTATTACTTAGATCTTCTCTGCTGCCAAAGATTTTCTCTGCCGAAGAGCGACTACTGCAATATTAATGATCATGTGAAAAAATATTCAACAAATAGCTGCAACACACACATGTTTAAGCAATTTTGTTGTTGAAAAGAAACCAAAAGTCATTTGGAAAAAAGGATTCAACAATACGATGCTAAAAGGAAAAGAAAAAATGTTGTCTTCTAAATCAGCTGCTGTCAAGATTGTTGGAATCTGTAGCAATTGTTGACAGTTTGTATTGCGAATTGTCCATATGATCAATGCTAACAACAGCAGCGAAACAAAAAGAAAAATTCAAGATGACGGTAAAAAGGAGATGATTCAAATGACAAGTAGAGAGGAGAATGTGTATGAAATGGTTTGATTGCCAACTAACTGATCTTGAACATACCCGAATATGCATACAGACACACATATTTTAAAAATATTTCCACGAGATGATTTTTTTCCAAAAATATTTTTTTTTTTTCAAAAATTGTCTTTTCAACAATTTTAAAATACTTTTAAAAACATTCAAATTATTTGAATACTTTGGAATTAAGATGGTCCAAAACAAATTTTTAAATAGTACTACCAAAAGGTTATTTTTCCCAGGGGTACTATTTTGATGAAGTACTCGTACTTCCCTTCCAATCATAAAATAAGTTATTCTTAAACACAAAATAAATGCAGATCACTGGAAAACAAAACAACGGCAAATATTTGTGGCCCGAGTGGGGACACAAGATTTAGAAGAATTTTGCTAAAACTTAATGACGACAAAGTTTTAATAAACTTAAGCCTGATAAGCATTATTTGAAATGTCAAAAGTATTTAGATTTTAATTAATTTTTTTCGTAACTGTTTTACTAAAATTTGTGGTATACATTTCTTTTTCTTAAGCTTTAAGCCAGATAATTATTTATAATTGAGCATTTAATATTCCGCACATACACATACACAACTGAATACGGATAACATGCAGACATTAGTTGCCATTAAGATTTCTCATTTGTTTCTTTATTGTCATTGTTTGATTTGGTTTCCAGTCATTTATTCATTCACTCATTCATTTGGATTGTGTATAAAGGTGAAGACAGGTGGCTGATTTTTACGCCAACTTCTGCTTTTTCTTCGTTTTTTTTTTCGTTAAATAGTCTAATAACAATTGCAAACACGAATAAATCATTAACATATTTGTGGCAACAACAAACAACTCAATGTTTAAAATTATTCGTATACAAAAAGTACTAGTAGTGTCTCTGTATATTTAATTAAATCTGATATCATCTGTTGGTTGCTTAAGGAGATTTTCCAATTATTTCTGTTTGTGCGTTCGTCTGTTTGATTACAAATGAAATGTAAAATCTTTTCTATAATTTAGCTTTATATCATTATAAAAATTTTGCAATTGAAGATTTGCTAAGAAAAAAATTTCATTTCTAAAATATTTGTATGCAAAGGAGATTTTTACGAAATTTTCCCCTGTGGTCATCATGAATTTGAAAGGTAAAAAAAAAATTTTTGCAAAGAAAAAAAAAAGTGTAAAGTCGATTTTTACTTTTGCATAGTTATAGTGAAGAATTAATTTTTTTCAAAAATCTAGGGAGTTAAAGTACATGATCGCTTGGCGCCTAACTTTAATTTTCGATAAAAAATTTTTAAACCAACCGAAAAGTCTGTAATTCATTAGAGTGCATAGTGTGTATAGCTTTTGTTATCATTTAATCTTGTGTGTAATTATATCGTTTCGCACTTCAATATGACTGCAAGGTCATTTTGCACTAGCAGTCATATGTAAAATATATGTTTCCTAAATGTAAGTTTGAAATCGCCCTGTGTTTCAAACAGACAGCTACTTGCGGCAAAGATTTCAGCTAGTTTCTCTTGAGGTTCTTTGAAGGCCGTTGCAGATCGAAAAAATAAATAAATAAATAAATTAATTTTGTAAATAATAGAAAAGAAAATAATGACACAATATTTTCAATGCCTTCATTGAATGACATTCATTGATTGACATTCACTATTTTTATGCAAAAATACTTTGATTCAAAGTACTCATTCGTTGTTTTAATGAAAATGGGCAATAACTTCAATCACTAACGATTAATTGAAAGTATACGTTTGTTGTTAGTCTTTAGCAAAATTAATGAACAAGTTCATTTATTTAACATTACATTACATCAAAGCTAATAATAAACATTTCATTTAAGCAATGGAGCTTTTTCATTCAGTTTCTGGCCAAGTGAATTAAAGGAAAACTGCTTTTGTTGTTAACAATCGGTTTTGAATAAGGCTTTTTCTTTTAATCGAAAGCGTTTGGGATCACTCAGTTATTAAATGATTAAAAATAAAACAATTGATATTTCGTTTATTTGTTTTAAGCTTCAAATTTTATTTTCCATTTTAAGTTTTTTTTTTTGCAATTTAATTTTTTCTTAAATATTTTGTGGTTGTGTGGATTTTTGTAAAAATTTCGTATATAATTTCAAAACATCTCTCACATGAAATTTACACAATAAAACGACAAATGATATTTAATTAATAAATTACTAAGTTATAAATATAAAAATAAATCATCAATAATACAAAAAAAAAAAAAAAATAAAGATAATATTTTTAAAGAAAGTTCACTATCTTTAACCTAAACTTTTACTTTTAAGTACATTAATTACGTATTAAATTAAAGTATTTAACTAAAACTAAATTTAAAACTAATAATTACAAATGAGTTTTTAAAAAGATGAAAATACAATTAATAATTAAAAATAATATTTACAAATAAATTTAAGAAATTCAACTTAAAAATACTTCATTTGTATCTTCCTTCTTTCATAAAATTTTAATTCAAAATCAATTTTGCATCCTTCCATCAATTTTCAGTCTTTAAGAGAAATATTAAAAATTAATTAATTCATTATTCAGACATGTTTTTAAGTTTAGTTTATTTATAAAACTAAAGCTTTTTTAAATTAAATATATTCTGTCCGTCCAGCTGGAAAAGTCTTACATGGGAATAGATATCATGGCGACCACAAGTTTAGGTTATACGGTTTGAATATGGCCCCTTAATATTTCATACATTTGTATATGTATCATATATATACATATATATACATATACATATACATATGTATATTAACATATATGCAGTAAAATGTGATAAAGCATACATATGTATATGAAATATATATGAAAGACCCTACATAAATCCTCAAATTTCGGATTCAATAATATCTTATCCACATAAAAGCTTCTTTAGCTGGTTGCTTTTATAAAACGAAATGAAAATATCGTACGAAATGAAATTTTCGTTTCGTTTTATAAAAACCAGGGGCAGTCTGTTTATAGTTACAATTTTATGTTCTTCTGCTTTTCTGCTAAAACAACACTAGAGAAAAGGAAAAATTTTAATTAAATTTCTTCTTAATTATGTAAATTTAATTAAATAAACTGGGCTTAAAAGCTTCTCATGCTTGTCTCTATTAAAGAGATAGAGAGCCAATTAGAGATAAAGAGAGAGTGGTTAAGAGAAAGTTTCTCTTGGATAAAAAGGATTTGTTTTTTTTTAATGTTTTAATACTGTTAGAAAAAGTTTAACAAACTTTTTTTAAATTTTAATTAATTCCTGTTTTTGTTGTCATTGCAAATTAATAGTTTTACATATTTATTAGTCTTATTTATAAACGATAGTTAAAGTTCATATTAAAACCGGGTTTCTCATATAAAAATGTTAAATTGAACGTAACACACTAACTTTAATAAATGTTTATGAATACGGCGTTTATTCTTTCAATGTTGAGTTTGAGTAGTTTCCACGCAAACGGTAATAAAGTAAAAGGACGGACGGTTTTGGTTGTATTTAAAATTTTAAAAAGAAAATTTTTTAAGTTTAAAATTAATTTAATTTGTAAAACCAGCATTCACTGAAGTCAAACGCGTTTAAAATTAATTTGTTTCTTAATATTATTTATATTATTATTGTTGTTGTTCTCACAAATTAGACCACACAATTTGCGTTTATTAATTCTGCTATTTTTGTGCTGCTGCTGCTGCTGCTACTGCTGTTGTTTTGCTGCTAAAGGTTTAAAAATAAATTCATTTTGACATTTACAAAGTATGGCAAATAAATTTTTTGTCAAAATCATTGATTGTACTCTCATCGTGTGGTTGGCAAAATTATTAATTTTTCTTGTTATTTTAAAGGCAAGCCAAGGGATTTTGTAAAGTTTCTTACAATTTTTCTTCTGCTTCATTATTTCATAAATACTCTTTCGTTCGTAGTACATTGTATAAGAAAAATTGTATATGTTTGTATATAAAATTAAAAAAAAAAAAAAAATACATAAAAAAAAAGTTCAAACAAATAACAAGCCTTGTTCTAGGACAAGGACTACTTTTTTACTCCACATACGCTCAGGCAGCGTATGGTATATGCGTTCATATGGTGCGTGCTCGTGTGTATGTGTGCGTGTGTGCAATGATGCCAGCGCCAGCTGCTTGTTGCTTTACAGACACGTGTGTATCGTTTTTTTCGTTCGACACAATTTACACTTGACTTCACAACACCAATGGAATGTGCAGGCACAACGTTCGACTACAACAACCTCTTGGGTTCGATAGCCCCGGCCACAACACATCAGATCACAACCATCTACACCAATCGATGTATCGTTGCACTGGCGCCCATGTGTACCCTGAATGCCCAGGCGTAAGTTCTTTTCACAAAATGATGGTGATGGCTCCAAGTAGACAATATCTTTGGTACCTGGCGGCTTATGGTCAGGATTGTGGGGTTTCAATTGAAAGGAATACCTAAAAAGAGCAAAAAAAGGAAATGAAAGGTTAAAAAAAGTTAAGACCGCTTTTAATAGCTGGAGGAAAAAAAATTGTGATAGTTAATTTTTCAAATATGAGTTCGTTGAAAACTTGTATCGCAGTGATATATTATTTTTGATTTATTAAAAATTTTGCAAAACAAATTTTATGTGGAATTTAATATATTACGGCTAAAATATTTTTTGTATGGATCATATATTATCGAGGAAAATATTATACTGTTTGCATATACTCGTATCATGCTAAACATATTTCTGATTATATGGAATCTTCGGAAGTTACTGAGAATATTCGTATAAAAATATTTTAGCTATTAATGCCTTAAATATAGTTTTCCTAGATCATTGCATTCGACCACTGATAATTCATATTTTCATATATATTTCATATATGTTTATATGCTATTGCATATATGTATGAATACATGAAATATTACGTAAAGTTACGGATAAAATAAAACTTTTTCTAACTGGGATATGGAAATATATTGGAACATGTCATTGTGATATTTAACTATCACTGATATATTTTATGAATATTAAACTTTTCTAAAATATACAAATGAGAACTATTTGCATATTTAGCTAAAAGAAAAGTAAATTAAAAAAAAAAAAAAAATATTTAGAGAGAAAATAACATCGCACCACTTACCTATTATTTTTACGGCCTTGCCGCTGGCGTCCTCTCACGGAGTTACGTGACACAGCATTCGGACTGGGCAAACTGTTCGGTGACGGCATATTCGGATGATGTTTCATAACATGTTCATCATTTAACATTCGATCGTCATCGTAGCCATTCGTACTGCCAGCAATCGATGACAAGACCGACGAAACACCCACTGCATTGGGACTGGCAGCATTAGCACTGCCACTGGGACGTAAACTATTGGTCATCATGACACGAGAGGCGCCATCGAAACGATCTTTTAGATTATCGCCAATAACACGGAAATTAGCTAAACGCATCCAACATGTTTTTACCGTACAGGAACCAGACATACCATGACATTTACATTCCTGGCGCATTTCAGCTTGAACATGCTGAAAACCAACAAAAAGCAAGAAACACGAATTTAAGGAAAATTAGTATTTTGTATTTGAAAAATGGAAAAAAAAACAAATATACGAAAAAACTTTTCTTAAACTTAAAACGACTTCATTAGTAAATCTTTTTTTGCTTTTGTAGTTTTTGTTGTTGTGGCAAACAAAAATATAATTTATGTGCTGCTCATTTTTGACATTTTATGGCGTATTAAGAGCCACCCTTCTGTGCATTAATATGTTTTCCACTTAATTATTTTGGCTTTAGCTGTTCTCTTCTTGGCTTAATGAAAAAAGCAAATGCAACTACAACTACAACAACAACAACAACAACAAGTAACACTGGCAAGATGCAGCATTAAAGCATAAAACGATCAGGTAGGTTTGTGTTCGCAGAGCTTTTATGGGGATTTGTTATACAAGACGCGTGCAACAGTCTCTGGGGATAAAACGAGGTTGTGCTGTGTTGCATTGTGCACGAGTATACGAGTCTGATCTCTCAGTTTGCACGGTGAGGCCCAGCAATATTTGCAACATTATTAAAAAGCAATAAATGCAGTTTGTTATTTTTTTCTTTTTTATTTGCTGCACAAGAACTATAATCAACCACGTACTTGTTGGATAGATTATTTGGGGAAGGGGGGACGCAGCTACCACGAATAAAATGCATTTAGCCAAAAAGCAGCACCCAGCATGAGGTCAATTTTATATCGATGTTGTTGATATTATTACAACGCACAATACAACATATTTAAGCTTAACAAAAACTCCAAACCTTAAGAGGAGGTCGTTTTTTATATGAGAGGAAAAAAAAATAACATGATATGAGGATTAAGCCAAACAAAACGAATTTTTTTTTGTTAATTTGAGTTTTGTTCATGCAATTGCAAATATGAAATTTTTGTAACACAATACATACAACCTCAATGGCATATTAATTGCTGAACAACAAACAGCTAAAGCTAAAGCCACGCTAGGCAGCCAGCCAGCAACATGTACGACAATACAGCAACAAAATAAAGTTATCGCCAGCTTAAGATAATGAAACAAATAAGCTGATGCTTACTTACAGACTGTTAAAATCACCAAGCCCCCGAAACAAACAAAAAATGCAGTAAATTCGTAAAACGGTCAAATTAAGGAAATTAAATAAAAGTGATCTCCACTAAAAAGTGACTTAAACGACGGCGCAGCGTTAAATTGAAACCTTAAATAGCGGCCCGAAAACTTTTGTAATTTAGGAGACTTTAGAATCTAGTTCGATTTGTATTGGAAGTTTTATACACTCGTATGAGAATGTTATTGCATGATCGTGTAATAAAAATTGAAATTTGTGTTAATGTAGAGCGCACTGAGGATTAGTTGCAAAATTTATAGGCATTTCATGAACTGAGGAACATTTTCTTACATAATATTTTTTTTATTTTAAAAGTTTTTAATGCTGATCATGTGGATGTTTTAATTGTAAAATCAATACGGTCTACTACATAACTAAACATTTACATTGGAACGAGAAGACACACACACAATTAACTGTAGAAATGTTTTATCAACATTTTTATAAAAAGCTGTCAACAGTTTAAATATACGATCCTCTCAACAAAGCACACACATACGGATATACTTGCTTATGCTTATGCTTTGCTAAAATTAACAGCATGTTACTCTGAATAAACACATTTCATATAAAAGACTCCCAGGCTCAAACAGGGTACAACTGGGTACTTGAAACTTTGAGAAGTGCAAGAGGAGTTACACCAACACAACAGCAACTATAATGGGGCGTTGATAATATATCGTCAAGTAGTTTGTTTGTGTTTAATGATTAGAAACAAATAAAAACTAAAAAGAAAAATCATCATACTACTACTACTAGTATGTCAGTCTAGTAATAGACCTCTCTCAGTATGTGGTCCATGCAATGTAACTATTTTTATAAGTTTTCTTGGCTGGATTTAATGTTGCAAGAAAAACGGCAGAAAACAAAAATTGAGAAAAGAAAAGCCAAATAAATAATAAATGTTAAACGAGTAAGGAAGCTTTTTACTTTAGTTTATAGTTGTTTGTACAAATAATGAGGATCACACAGCACGCCACACAGCACAGCACAGCCCCATACAATTGCCAATATAAATAACATTGGTTGTATGATTCTAATAATAAAAAAAAGCATTATTAGAATATGACTCTAATGAAGACAGCCAAGTCCCCCTTAATGGACAAGTTTAGATTTATTTTCTACCAATAAATGATTTCGAAATAAAAAAAAATAATAATAAGTGGATAAAAAAACTTAAAACTGCGCTTTTATCACGGATTAAAAACCATAAAATATATATCAATATATCTTATGTTATTGGTAACACAGTGCAACAAAAGATTATGGGATAGGAGCCAGGTTAAAATATATTTTTGAGTGCCGTGCTTTGACGCCTGTAATATAGAACACTCCCGGCTTTTGCATAATGCTTTGGTGCTCAGAACTTTAATGCAATGCATTACGGGAAACATTTACTTGGAATATTTTAACCCACTTACTTTACGTTACGCCTTAAACTGCGATATTATTTAAGTCTCCTTTGAGTTCAAAACTGAACTCGAACTCCAATAATTTTTTAAAACTACTGCTGCGTTGTAGCAAAAAAAAAATGTCTTACATGAAATATCCACTACCAATTTTGTTAACCTATGTTGCGGTATGGCTTCGAAAACTCAAAGCAGGAGTGCAGAATATCATAAGAACTTCCTGTAGGGGAGTATAATTGTAAGTGGCACTGCTCACTTTTATAGCTATTAATTTGTACCGTTAGATTAACTCTAATGTGTGTACAAAATTCCATTAAAATTTATTTAATATCATGGGCGTGGCACTGCTTAATTTTGCAGTTTCTAAATTAATGCTGCCAGATTAACTGAATGTGTGTGTGCAGAAGTTAATAATGAAAATTTATTAATTTTATTAGTTAGTGTTCGACCTGGTTTTTTAATATTTAAAATAACAATATTTTACTCTTTTACAACTCTGCTTTGCGTGTTATGTTCATTTTTATAGCAGTGTTGCAGTGCCAATTATTTCGCTACAAACTTCTAGCAGCTTATGATATTGGGTATTTACGCACAACCAAACAAATGGCTAAAAATCGAGTTGTCTGAGTGGTCGTCAGAAATAAAACTCATTTAGTTGAAAAACAAAAAAACTTACCGCTCTGCCGGCTTCGTTATTATGTAAATTCATTTTTTCTCTCAAATTGCGTCCGCGTTCTCCTGTATCGACGAATTCGCGGGAGAATTTAAAACCAAAGCCTATATTATCCGAACAGCCACCCCATTCCCAGTCTCTAACGCCTGCCACACTGCCAGCCTGGGCATTGGCCTGCGGAGATCTTGACTGATGGCTGTAATCACAAGTGCAGGATTCAATAGCGCCTTCGCTGCAGGCTCTAGCAATGGAATGAGTCACAGCAGCACTGGTGATGGCATAAATGAAACCCGTTTCACGGCAACCTTAAAACAGTAAAAAAAAATTATTAAACTTTTTTATTTTCTGGCATAAGTTTTCTGTTTATATTTTTTGTTTGTTTTTTTTTTTCATAAAAAATACTTAATTTTGTATAGTTTTGACAAGATAACTACTTTTGCCACCCAGCTTGTATCTTGCAATCTTGTCTGTCTGTCTCTTTTTTTTCCTTTTTTTTTTTTTTTTTTTTGTAAATCTATAAGTTTTGTTATATTTTTTCATAACGAGTATTTTTAATTTATGGGTATTATGTATTTCTTATAAATAATCTTGTATCATGTTTATGAATAATAGCACTTGTCTTAAAATATCATTCGTTGTTGCTGTTCATGTTTTACATTCTTGGTCAATTATGACACTTCAAGTAATCACTGCCACCAAATGTTGTTTGTATTCATATTTTATGACAATGAGAAGATATAAATGAGATGATCTTGATCATCAAGTGGCAAAAGTTTTAGTAGTTGTGTTCATAGTTGTTTCTCAGCCTGTGTCTGTCTGTCTGTCTGCCTGTGCTGTAGCTGTTCTTCACTTACTTTGAGTTGTATAGAGAGTCCCATAAAACGGAAAGGATTAAACAATGGAAATTGAATTTTTATGTTCTTTAACTGAAGTGGTTTTTTTTTTTTTTTTTTTTTTATGTGGTTAAGTAAGTAAATCCAGCCACTATTTTCCTTAATGTTTATCAGATGTGATAAACAAAATGAACAAACAAACATTAAAAAAAGAAAGAAAAACAACTGCCATCCAGAAGACACTAGACATTTATGACAAATGTTCACAAAAACCAAGTGTCATGTAATCAATTCGTTTTTTTTTTTTGGAAAGGAAAATATTTAATTTAATGAAATTGTGTAATTGGTTTTAAAGGATGAGATTTCCTTTTAATTAATTTATCTTAAATTGTTTATCTTAAATCAATTAAAGGGAGAGGAACACAATAGCGGTGATAAACGATCAGAGTTGAAAAAACATTTAGGTTTTGGCTGACGAATATTGTATTATTTTAAACAGTTCGAAATTTAACTTGATATTGAAAACTTAGTTTTGACAATTTTCTTTACTTTTTGCGTTATTCCATCAGGTTTTGTTTTGCATTGTTTTTAATTTTTTTACCAGATTCTTAGGGATTTATTTTCTTTTGACGATCTGTTTGTTGATTTGATAATTTATTTTGTCTCAGCGAATTGTTTTGCAAACGTTTCTATTGACATTGATATTAATTAACTCTTTTATATTATAGCGATTTGCTTAAGTGTTGACGATTTCTTTTAATGTTTTTTATACTAGCGCTTTTTTTTGCAATTTTCTTATTTTTATACCACCTTTTATGTTTTGAGGATTTTTACCGTTCTAGCGTTTTTCGTTGTTGTAGTATTTCATGTTAATTTATTTTATAGAAAAATTGGACATGTCTTTCGCAAGTGATGACAAAAATGCATTGACTCAATGTACTCCTACATCATTTCAATGAAAATATTCACCGATTGTTCAATGTTAAATGGTTCGCTGAAATTATTATTTATTGTGCTTTGTTGTTGAAATAATGCATTAATCTGCAATTCATTAAAACAATGAACTTTTGCCTTATGGTTTTATTATTATTTTTATTCAGTGAAGCAGACTCTCTACAAAACTCTCATTATTTATTCCTTTCGCAAAATGTACTGGTCATCTTAGTTAATTTTCTTTGTTGCACAGTGTTATTAAAAAATATTACATATATATATATGTTTTTTTTTTGTCCTAAAAATATTCAAACTTTATTTGGGTTCATCTGCATACGTCAGGATTTTAATTTAAATCTCTGAGAACTAAATCACCAAATAAACATTTTAAAGAAATTCAAATACAATTTTTTTCTGTTTTAATCACACTCTGCTTAAGACGACTTGAAAAGCAACAGAAAAAAAGGGTCACTCACTAAAGAATTCACAAACAATTGTTGGTCTCGAAAACAAACCAACAGACTGATTGGTGTTCTGTAAAAACACATACAAAACACATCCTCAACTCAAGGGTGCTTGCTCCGTTTAAGGATTTAAGTGAAACAAAAGGATCAATTTAAATACTTTTTACTGCTGCTGCTGCTGCTGTTTCTTCGCCTTGAGGATGATTATGATGATGCTGATGATGATGATGATGATGATGATGATGATGATGAAAAAAGATCTATTACAATTGCACAATACATGGGAATTGAAAAAAGGCGCAGATTTAAATAAAACTGACCACGCCTCTTGAAATTTCCAAAAAAAAAACCCAAATTGATGAAAATGAAATATTTCTTTTCAAATATTTAGAACGGAAATCCGTTTAAATTAACCGACTATTTTTTACAGAATAATTCAGTTTTTTTTCTTGCCATTTAATCAAAAACATATCGAATTTCATTAAATTGTACCTAAACAAATCAAGGAAGAGGCGTTCAATTTTGAAATGGTATTCCAGTAATTTGTATACAGTTTTTTTCCTGATATTTTTTAAAATGTTTTAATTTTACCAAATTGTTTTATATATTTTTTTTGTTTCTTTTAAAATTTATTTTCAGTTTTCTGGGCTCTCTTATCAGCCTTGATCTTGTTTAAATTAGTTATTTCGTGTAATTTTTGTTTTATTTATTTATTTAACAACAACCGCGCCCTTTTTCACTAAACATTTTCAAGTGAACATGAGTTTCTTGTGTTTTTGTTTTGTTTTGTTTTTGTTTTAGCAATATAACGCCTTTTTTATTTAATAATAATTTATTTTTGTATAATTTTGTTCAACTACAAAATATAACAATGCCAGCAACAACAACAACATCAAAAAAGATAACATGAGTCATAAACTGTTGAACAAGTTGAAGTAATAAGTTTTTTTTTATGTCATTCATTAAATATTTTTTTTTTCATTCACGAACAAAATGAAACGTTTAAATTTTTCTTTAATTTCACATTTTGTATCGTCTGTTTGTGTGTAGCAGTTTTTTTTTTGGTTAATGACAACGTGCTGGTATGTTTCTTATATTATTGGCTCTGTACCTGTTAACTTTATTTAACCAAAAAAAAAAAAAAAAAGAAAAAATACTTCACAACTTAATTTCTTGGGTGTTCTGTTGTTGCTTAATAATTATTTAATTTACAAAACATTTACATGTCTTTTACAAGAGTCTTAAACAGCTGATAAATAAGTTTGTGGTTTCTTTTTTATTTCTTTTTGTGTAAAATGAACCTGTAAACAAATATTTATTTGGGTTTGATTTCTTGAGAAAATTTTTTCTCTAAATTCTTGTATCGGAATCAAAATTAAACCAATAAAACAACATGAAATTTTAATTGTGATATTTGTTTGTGAAAATTGTAATTTTCCTTCTTTACAATACAAACAATTAACTGGAATTTGTTACAATTCCATTTTTATTACATAAATAACAACGCCTTAAATACACATTGAAAAAAAAAGAAAAACAATTCCCGGAATTGTTTTTTGTTGGGGCAAAAAAAAAAAACTAAAACAAAATAAAGACATGATTAGAGGGCGTTAATTGACATTAAAAACTCTTTCAAACTTTAAATATAAAAAAAATCAATATGACATTTCATCTGTCAGCAAGTTGTGTAAATGTGTTGTTAAACATAAAACAATTAAAATGGAAAATAATACTACAGTGGTGTTGCCTGGCACATTTACACTCGAAGTGAATTTTATTTGATTTCTGTGAATAATTGAAAAGGCGAAATAATTTCTAAACTTGATGTTGAAAATCAATTTTAGGTAGCCAATGATTCATGTTTCTCCCAAAATAATCCTTTTATTAAATTGATTTTTATTAGAAAGTAATTCCAGAAACTTGTAATAATTGAACAGGCAACACTGCATCATCATAGTTGTTGTCCGATTTTATTTTACTGCTTATCACGACAGCAGCAATCAAGTAGTTCAATCTATTTTTATCATTAATTAATTCTGCTGCTCCAGTTGAAAATTGATCATCAGATATTTTCATATTAATGGTTCGGAAATTAAGTATTTTCTTGTCTGCGCTTCTTATTGTTTCTTTGATTCGTTTTATTGCACATTTTCCACGATATAGTTTTAAAAATTACATAATTTCAGAAAAGTGTTCATTAGTTTAATGAATCGTTCATTAATTCTGATCTAATATACTTGTACGTTAAATAAATGAACTCGTTCACTAATTTTGTTAACGACAAACTGTAGCAACGACGACTGTTTCAATGAATCGTTTTTCATTTGACATAAATGAAGTATATATTCATTAAAGCAACGTATACGTTCATGGAATTAATGAATATTTTCATTAAATTATTGAATCTAGGTTTTATGGACGTTGTTTATTAAAATACTTTTTTTTCATTACTTTTTCATCTTTATAAGCACAGAATAAAACTGGATGGTATTGGCTGAAGCGCGTTGACTACTAAGCAAACAATGACTTAAGGCCTGGGTTTAAACCCTGGCCAGAGCAAGTCAATTAACATCATTAATTTCTCTAATGTACATTAGTGAGACATTGTATTAATTGTTGTCGGACTATTTCAGTGATGAAGGCATAGCACTGGTCACTAAAAAAACTGTTTCCACGGCGATTGATGCTATTCCAAGCTAATGTACACAACATCGCCCTCCTTCGTCGGTTAGTAGAAACATAAGCGAAGTAAAACAATTAATAAAATGCCTGCTAGTACAGCTTAACAAAGTTAATGTGTCTACTTAATCAACAGGGGCGCCTCAAAACTGCTGTAAAAAATTAACATAACGCGCAAAGCAGTAGGGGTCATCCCCTGAGTGCTGGTCCTAATGAAAAAAAAAAATTGCTGCTGCCCCTCACCTTTTTTAAATTTAACTTGATGTTTTTCTAGCTTTTAGCAAGCTAAAACTTAAAAGCTTTGAACTAAATGCAATATTTTGTAATTGTTTCTTTGGTCGTTTTTTAAAATTTTAGTAAAATTTTTTAAATACTTTTAAACAATGTATATGTATGTATGTATTTTAAAATAATCTTGATTAATAACTCTCTCTTGTTTTTTTTTTGCCTTTCTTTGCAGGTATGTACGTACTCCTTCCTATTTATTATTAAATAATTATGTAAGTAAATTTTTAATTTTTAAAATTAAATTTTTGTAAATCGTGTTTGTTAAAAACAATCTCTTCGATCATTTATCAAATATTTCCAAGAACATTTGATAAATATCTTAATTTATTGTCAGAGAATTTACACAAACGTTGTTGTGTAATCTTTTAAGCCAATTTGTTCTGCCAACTATTTTTTCCTTTTTACTGTAACATAGTTTTTTTTTTTTTTTTGCTGTTAAACTCAATTTACCACAAAGTCAACGCCCAGAGGAATTTTACAATTCGTATTTGGTTTTTTTGTTTAAAAATTTTTTCCATGTTGTTTTTTTTTTTTTTGTTTTGTTTGAAAGTCTTTAGCAAATCTTTTAACATAATTGATTTGCCATAGAGAGAAGAAAACTGGTGTAGTAATTTGCAAAATTTGTTAAAGCTGTGAAACTACTAAGTAATCAAGGCGTAACAAATTCACTTTTTTTGTTTTTGTTTCACCTACATTTACTTTGACAACAACAACGACAAAAAAGTGTCCAGCTGCTTGAGAAAAAAAAATAAATGTTAAAATTAAACAAACAGAAGTTGATGGCTTGGCAAAAGGTTTAAATAAATGCATGAAAGGCAAAAAAGAATAGAAATCATCATGACTTAAACTACAAAATTTATGTCCCATTTGTCCGGGGAATGGGGCTGGTGTTAATGGTTCTTGAAAGGTGTTAATTATTTTCTAATAAAAAAAAAAAAAATACGAAAACCTTAAACAACTTATTTGCTCTTTTACTGTGTGCTTTGTTATTGTTCAACACAAAAAAAAAATTTTTTTTCTCAAAATACGATTTAAAAAATAATGAAAATGGAAAGTAAAAGTAGCGCTACTTGACACATCATGAAAAAGCAGCGCTTTATGACTTTGTAATACTTTCTCAAAATTTTCATAAAGAAAGATTTTTATCTAACAGCCAGCCGTGTAGAGATTGATATAAAAATCATGAGTTTATTACTTTAATTGTGTGTTTAAAATTTAACAAACTGGTAACAGTGTGAGATGAATTACCTTTGACTCATACCAATCTGCAGCACACTTTCTTTTATTACGACTATTTTTGTTTTTTTTTTTTTTCTTTTTGTTTTTTAAAGAATTATTTCTGATTTCTGTCATAAATTAAAATTTCAAAGATTCGCTTGATCTCTTGCACAATGATAACAGTTTGCAGCACAAAAACACAGTGGGACATGTATAAATTAAAAAGTTGAAACATTTTACAGCACAGGACATTCGAAATAAAAAATATGTCTTATTTTTTTTTAAACATGAAAAAAATGTTTTGAAGTTTTAATTTTGATTGATTATTTTTATTATGAACACAATTCATTGAGTGCAACAGCTAGAGAAAGAGAGTGTGGACTTTTTAAAGAAATTCACAAATGTCTTATTTAATTAACATGCACTTGAGATAAGCTGTCATTATGTCAATATGGGTTACAAAAAAACAAAAAAAAAAAAAAAAAAAAACAACAACAACAACAATAACACAAAATGCAACAACTGCACCAAGAAACAAACAGTATAACCAGGGTGTTGTTTTTTGAGCCTTTTTTTTTGCTATATTTGTTGTTGCTGTCGTTATTGTTTCTTTTGTGACACTGAAAAACAATAGCCGTCATTCAGCCACACATATATGTATATGTGTATCAAATGATTGTAATACTAAAATAAAAGTCAGGAAAACTTTTATATTTTTTTATGAAATGAGTTTCCTAAAATATATTTGTTTTCCTGGCTGTGCTGTGAGGGATACATTTTTAATTAAATATTATCAATTTTAAAGAAATTTAACAACAACAGGAAATTAGTCATATGTTTTTCTATGCCGTGAGTAATATATGAATCTATCAATATATATACATATATATTAAAACTGTATTCATAATCAACTTTTAAACATCAACTAGAAGATTTCCCATACAAAAATTTAATTTAAATTAATTTTAACCTAAAAATTCCGTAGTCGCTACCATGTAGAACTTTGTAAATCCTTTATCTTTTCGAGTCTTTTTGTGTCTTCGCTAAAAAGGGGACCAAATAAATTCTCTTTAACGGCATTAGAGCGTGCTAAAATATTGTACACAAAGATTTGTCATTAAATTTTACTACGAGTCTTCTTGGACACTAAAACTCTAAACTCAACTTTAATGCCAGAATACAGACGGATGATTTGTACGAAATTAAACATTAAAAATTTATTCAGTTTTCTAAAATTGGCGGGGATGTAGTTGAAAACCGCATAATAGTTTTTTGTAAAAATTAAGAAAACTCAAGAACTTTATTTCACATGTGACAACACAGTCGTGCAGTACATTTCCATCATGTTTTGTATACGTCTGACTGACTGTCATCCTCATGAACACATCCTTCACCACACGTTTCAAGAATTTTTATGTTTAATATTTGTTTATATTAATTTTTTTTTCTTATAAACATGATCTTAAAATTAACTTAATGGTATCAAGAAGAACAGAAAAAAAAGATGGGTTCAACAATAACAACAAAATATTATATATATTACATGCGGCATACTTGCATATGGCTAAATGTTGGTTTTGTGCTTACTTTGTTGCTGTTTCTTAAATATCAAATTACAAAACAAGCCAATGTTCGAGAGGCACTTGACCGATAACAAGGGCCCATAACAAGAGATGTAAAGAAGAAATAATATTTCGTAAACAAATAAGACATAAAAGGACAACCCACAAAAATTATAAGTAAATGTTTTAATACATGCAATGAATATTTTTTTTAATACACAATAACAATAACAATATCAAGCGCCACTTGTTTAATGTGGCAGCTTCACATTACCAAGTGTGGGAATATAGTTTTTTTTTTCTTTTGCTTCTTCCTTAAATAATGACCGTCTTAATAAAATGATTTTGTTTTTACACAGGTAAACACACACACACAAACACTCACATACACTTACTTACCTCTATCGACAATTTTTCCAAATAGATTTTTGCCCCTCAGAAAATTACGTGTTGAACAATTCCAACGTCGATTTCTAAACTGATGTTGGCATTCGCTAATGGCCAAATTGGCTCCCTTCACCAGAGCACCCAATACACCGGGATTGTCGCGCACTAAACGTCTTTGTTTTCTTCGCAAAGTCGTGTGTATGGCTGGATCCACGTACATTATGCCCGAACTAATCGGTGAAATATTATTTGGTTCACCTACTTTGGCAATGCCCCTGATGAAAAACATGAAAAAAAAGAAAAAGAAAACGTTTATTTAATTAAAGTCTTTTTGAAAATAGTTTTCAAGCTTGAGTGATTTTTCACATTTTTTGTGGTTAAGAGTTTTTTCTCAGGCCAACTTTTCTTTGGTGGAAAGTTTTTTTACAATGTGGAAAATGTTTTTCTGTTAATGTGCGAGTAATTAAGAGTATTTTAATTAAATTACAGTTAAACCTCTTTAAATGACACGGACACACATTTTCACGAAGAATTTAAAGCCGCTTGTAGACATTTTTTTTGTTTGTGTTTCTCTAGAAATAATAAAAAAACTTATTGCCAATAATTTTTTTCCGTTTTCTTCTAGTTTATTAATTGTTTTAAATTATACTTTTTGTTGTTTGTTTGTTTGTTTGTTCGTTGGTTGGTTGTTAAACTATTGAATTGCAAACAGAAAGAACGATTGAATGTCTTGAATGTCTTGAAACCACCTCACACGTTGTTGTTTGTTGGCTGCTGTAGAATGTTTAATCGATTTTATTTTAAATTGTAAATTATTTTATTGTAACAATTTATAATATATGCCCGCCGATCTGTTATATCTTTTTGTGTCTGCATAAAGGGTGCTTATTTTAATGCGGGTTTTTTCCATGGTAAAAAAATAACTGCAGTTTTTCCACTGAATATTTGCAGATTGTCAAATTAAGGCTGTAGTTTTTTGTTTTTATTTTGAATACAGGTTGATTATGCAAGTGCGCAGATCGTTAAAAGATTTTCATTTCCTATATTTTCATAAGTTGCCTCTTTGTTGCGTTGAAGTAAAAGTAAAAGATCTTATCTAGTCAAACTAAACGCAGAAGTAGGCATGAAGAAATTCTTAAATAGATTTCAAGCTTATTCCGTTGTTAAAGATTCGATTTATTTTTAGTGTCTTTGGTATATTAACCCCACACAAAGAACATAATTTTTCCTTTGTCCGCAAGGGTATAAGAAAAAGAGTCTTATGATGTTAGAAGATTGTAGATCAGCTTGAAAAATTCCGATTCAGAAATTGCTGGAGAAAATTTCTACGGGAATTATTAATCCTAATTGAACTACATAATTGTATATCTTAAGCTGAACACAATAACTTTATATAGATGCATTGTTGAAGAATTCTACCCAGAAAATGTTCTATCGGGTGAAAGAAACCTCTTTTGTCTTGTCCCCAATAGCACTCATAGTATGGGCAGGAATGGTACGTTCACTAGTCTACTGGGCACACATTTCATCACACTATATTTTAAGAAATTCTTTTACATACTGCTATTGGCCAAACTGTTTGAAGACCGTTTTTGACTGAAATTTTTTTAATCGACTAAACTGCTAAAGGCCATATATTCTTGCTTCTATTTTTTTTTTAACTCATAAGTCTGCCGTTTTTTTTATCACATCTTTAATGTTTTGATGTCCTAGAAAAACATTTAGTCGCATTTGTATACTGATGTCAGTGTGTGTGCCTATAGTTATTTATATGTATATCTCTGTCTTTAACACTCTCAAAACTTTTCAACGCTGGCATGGATTTATTTACTCTATTTCAAAATTTATTTCTATTTCCAGAAGTGGTATGCTAGTTTACCGATAAAAGTATTTTAAATTTAATTTTAGTCGTGGTTAAGTTTTTGGATACGCCATTCATCTTGTTTAGTAAAAATATACAATACTCGAGATTATAATTTTGAACTTTGTCTTGCTACAAACACATTGCTCTGAAAAACCCTGACTACAAAGAAATCATCTTATATTTTGCTAAAGTTTGAATTCTACTATTGACTGTATTGACACATTTGCAACAGTTTTCTTACTTTTGCTGTTGTTGCTTCAGCTACTGTGGTGTTCTTGTTGTTCAGTATGTTTCATTGTTAAAAACATAAGCAGCAACAACAGCCACTACAACTACAATATGTTGTTAATAGTAATAAAATAAATCCAATAAACAAAAAAGTATCATATGAAATAGTAAAAAACAATTGTAAAATAAACAAAAATTGAGAAATGCTAACAATTGTATCGATCATTTTAAATTGCTGGCACAATTGTTCAGACAATCAATGGTTGCTGGCTTTTTCCATTCATTTTAGTTTCGTGCTCTGCAATACTCGGGGGGATTTTTCTGTTGTTTTTTTTTTTTTATTTTACATAAAAGAAAACGAAAAAACCATTTACAGAATTAAAATTTTAAAAAGACTTGAAGGCAAGCTTAGCTTTTTGTCTAGTTTTGATGCCACTTAAGAAAAAAACTTTTGGACTCTCTGTTGCAATAAATAGTTTTAGATTTAAGACTTATAAATATTTAAAACCCAAACTAAATTAAATACTTTGAATTAATGTTTTCCTCAATTAAATTTAAAAGAAACTTTCAAAACTTAATTAACACTAACGCTTCTAAATTTAGTTGCAAACTAAATACTCGTATAAATAAAATTATATTAAAACTTTAAAGAATATACTTTAGAAAATATTTCATGGTTTTTTGTGAATAAGTTTCTTTTTCTGATTTGTCACTTACTTTTTACAGTTTCTTGCTTTATGGTTTTATAATTTTTATTGCACTTTGAAAACGTTAATAGAATTATCAATTAAAAACCCAAAAAAGCAACATTCCCTAGTTTTGGTTTTCTTTTCAACAGCTTCCGTCCAAATTAAAATAATAATAAAGAAACGAAAACGAAGAAAGTCTGTTAAAATAAAAAACCAAAATTTGACTCGCACGTTTCTCTTAACAAAACAGCACTTTTCTTCTTCGTTTAAGGTTTCTTTAGTAACGAAGTAGCGTTAGCAGTTCATCATCATGGCATGTGCTGACAAATGTTTCAACAATTTTGTTGTATTTCTTGGCTTTTTTTTTTTTTATTTATTTAATAAACTTTTTTTCTTCTTTTGTAACAATATGAACTTCAGTTTGTTAGTCTTGTCTTGTCTGCAGTGATCTGTTTTTAGCTTAAAAAGCTTTATTTTTTTTTTTAATTCAGTATAGAGATGAGATGTTTTTTTTTTTGTGATCTGAAGTCATTTAAGCGGAAGTGCTAATTTTTAAAGGAAATATAAATCAATTTTTTGTTTGTTTGTTTATTTTCTTCAGCGCCACGAGAAAGAAACTTTGTTATTGTCTATTTTTTAATATATCGAGATCATTATTTTTACCGATTATTATAAAAAGAAACGACTATCAAATTTTCAAGTTGAGTTAATAAAATCAAAAGATTTAAGACACAAACTTCATTTAAATCTTTCTGTAAAAGGAACTAAACAAAAGACTTAAGATGCAAACTCTTGTTAGTAAACTTTTTAATCCGTTCAAATATTAAATTTTTTAATTAATAACATTTTCGATAAACAATGGAAACATTAAATGTTTTTAAATGTCTTTGCCGGGTGAATAAATCAAAACGACTTGACAACTTAAATGAAATTAAATTTTTTTTATGTTAACATCAACTTTTAGACCGCGTCTTTTGTCTAAATCGCGTTAATAAAGTGAAATTTGTGTGGAAAGAAGAAGCAATATATAAAATATTTGATTTTTGTAGTCAAATTCTTGGTCAAAAAAAGACGATTATATTCAAGTACTGTTGCTAAGCCTTTAAAAGTTTTTTTTTTTTTAAATTTACTCATTCATACGGGCATATAAAAAAGCAAAAAATTTACAGCTTATTGAAAGTATCTTTTCGTATTTTACATAAATTTCACTTTGGTAGCAATTGGTTTCATTATAAATTTTTAATCTATAATTCAGTAATGCAGCAATTTCTAAAAATCATTTGAGAATTACAAAATTACAAGCTGCTAAGGTTTTATGTTGCTTTTTGAAATGCAGATAAAATCTCCTGATGAAGTGGTAGAGACACCAATGATATGCAGGTATATGAGACATACTTAATACACAACACATGAATATATATTTTGAAATTAAACTACGAGAATATTTCTAATAGTAAATTTATTAAATATGTATTGTCAATTTGCTTTACAACATTTACTTTTTTGCGCTGCCAGGTAGCACATAAAATGTGTTTCATGACATATATTTTGTTGTGTAATTTTCGACAACACTTTCTCTTAAATTAAACAATCAATTTCATTGAATTTTTTTAAGGATCTAATATTTTTTTGTGTTTTGTTTCGGCTGGGGTTTTAACAAAAACTTTCTCATTTCATATGTTCACAAAGTTGTTGGAAGAATAGTTTGAAAGATTTCATATCATAAAAATTATAACAAAAAAAGTTGCTTTGGCTCTATTTGAAATAACAAATTTTATGACATACTTACGTTGTTATTAAAGATCACAATACAACTTTTAATGAAAATCTTATAACTTCTGAAGTTTGATAAAAAAAAATCACTTAAAAGATGTGGTAATTCTGTTTGTCAAATAATGATATCTGTACGTTAATTTAGTTATAGAAATATTTTGTTTTCATCAATTCATTAAAAGTTGACTCTGATCAATAAATAATTCAAAATGTTAATTAAGAACAGAAAAAGATTTATATTAAAATTGAAAGTTTTATTCGGCATTTAATCAGAATTTGCCCACTTCTAAAAAATTTCCTAAAATCCTCTTAATCTTAAGCAGTTCAACTTACCACCACATGGAACCTCTCCCCCGTCCTGGCTTATGTTTGGCCTCAGCTTTGCTTAAAGCTAAACTAGCGATAAGTATCGCTAATAGTCTTAACATCATGCTTAAATCCATTGTGATCAAATTATGTGTTTTTTTGGTTAATTGTTATAAATCTAAATTAATTTTTAAAATATTTCTTTTAAAAAACTTTTTTAATTTATATTTTTTTGGCAATATTTTGCTGTCTTTTAAGCAGCAAATTTAGCCCAGTTCTTCTAGCAAAAGCCAAACGAACGAACAAACGCCAGATTGTTGATCTGCACTTTATCTCTCCAAGAAATGAAAACAAAATTTTATTTAAAATATCAAGAAAAGTTAATAATTTTTTAAATTAACACTTTCCTGCTTTCAAAGCAATTTCACAAGCCATTGAACATCTCAATTGGAAAATTAAATAAACACTCTTCAGTTAATCACTTGACTTGTTTAACATTTAGTATCATTTAAAATATAAATATTTATTATTTATATAATTGATTAATTAATAAATTAAGCGACGGTTGTTTTATGTTTTGTGTTTAAAAAAATATTTGATTGATTCCTTTTCAATCTTATTAGTTGCACTGTTTGTTTTAATCATCAATTTGATATACGTTTAAATTTGTTGTACGAATTTTCATGGCAGATTATCTGTTGACTTTTCTCTAATTCCGTTTAATAATTTTTATTATTCTGATATTTGAAAAACCACACGAATAATTAATGAATGTTAAACATTCAATTACCAACGACCACGAGTACTTTAAATTCTGTGTTACCCGGTTTAGTGCCAACATTAAACTGAATGTGTTTGAGTTCTTTTGCTACACTTCAATATCTGTCGTTTTGTTTTTTCTGTGGTTTGTGTTTTCAATTTCATTTCATGTTTTTGTTATATTTATAATTTTCTGTGTGTGACTCGTCTCGCGCAACTCATCTCTGCTGTGCGTGTATGAACAACCGTTGTTTGCATGTTTGTTTTCTTGATGATCGTCACATTAACAAAAGCTAAAACAAATACTATTTAAAAACAACAAAAACACACACAAACACAATGTCACACAGCAATGCAACAAAATAAAAACACAATTAAAACAACAATGAGAGTGTGTTTTTTGCACAAAATAAACGCCTTCCTTTTCATCTTACCTCTATTGTTCACAAGAGTAAAAGAGAGAATATGTGCTTTTTGTGTGTATGACTGTCTCTTTTTTGCAGTGAGAGAGTTTATGTAATAGCCCTGTAAATAATGATCGTGTATATAACTGCTCTCTGTATGTGTTGTTTAGCCAATAAAATTGCAGTTCCTACAAGTTTGATCATGTATGGACATGTTTTAAACAGCATGTGCTTAATTTTATGTGTTTTTCTTTATATTAAAAGAGGAGAATTAGCCAATTTAGTGAAATACAAAAATGTTTGTTCAAATACAGTTGGGTGCAAATAATTAGCGGTTTTCATTATATAGAAATTTTATTACAAAGAAATTTGTTTATTATTCTGACTGAAGTTTAATAAATTCATTAATTCCTATTATAATGCAATTTCTATAGTCCGTAATAATTAGGGATGCCAATTTCGAGATTTTTCGGGATTTTCGGGATCAGTCAATAGCGAAATTGTTTACCAATTTTTTTTTTATATAGTTTTATTTTTGTATACTTATATATGTATTAGTAAAACAAACTTCCATAACTTTCCCTTATAAGACATAGTCATAATTCGGGATTGACTGATCCCGAAAATCCCGAAATAGGCTTCGCTAGTAATAATAGAAATAGGTAAAGAAAATTTCGAGCGTTAAATTTATTTGAAATTGAGTCTTTTGAGTTTTGTCGAGTCAATTGAAAGTTTTTTCGCGTTTAATTTTGATGGTTAGGAAATGTACTAATTTTTTTACGTTCAATTGAGGTTTTTATATACGCTCTCATGTCCAGACCGAAAGTGTTTTTTTTTTTTTGTTTTCTAAAATCTGGTTGATCAGGTGCAAAAACCATCATTGTGCTATCTGGAATAATATATTAAAACAAAATTATCTCAACCTCTGTAGGGGCCATCGAATCAAAAAAACACACAGAGAATAGAGAAGGCAGTTGCCTAATATGTTTAAAACTCTGAAGTTCAGAGTACGAAATACATTTTGCCGCTGATTCATTAATTGTATGCAAAAATATCTACAGTAGGTCAAAATTAATGAACAATGATTCTTTTCCACGAACTTTTGGTTCAGTGTAGCTTGCGCTTATGAATGCATTTAATATGTTTTTTTCTATCAGTCCATACATTTTGCCGTTGTCCCAGCCTCTTCCAGCCATGAACGACTGACGGGAGGATTTGGTAATAAGATCGATTTCGTCATATCGTTTTTCATATTGTTTACAGAATTCATAAAAATATCTGGTAAAATTAACTCTAAAGAGAAGAATAAAATTTTCTGTTACAATTAATTTGTTAGTAAGTTCAAAAGTTTTAAACTCGTATGCTGCAATCAAATTTATTCCTGCAAAAGCTCGATCGATATGTCTGTACGTGTATTAAAAAAATGGCTACTGTGTAATACAGAGCGTATACGTTATCTTTAATTATGTGAAATTCAACACGTAGTCTTAAATACACTAGAAAATAATATACTTATGTATTTTATAACCAATTATTAATTAAATTGAAGTTATAATTTAATTATTTATATTAATTTAAGAGCATATTAAAGACTGTGATTGGACGATAATCTTTAATATGCTCTTACTGAGTTTCCTTTTCCTTGTATGAATTCTAATATTGTTTTATAAAACTTTAATGTTTTTGTAAAAAATCAAATGAGTCAGCTTAACTTGACCCGCCCTATAGCACTGTATGGCTGTGGTGAACAGTTACCGAATGGTATTCATTACACTTTCCTTTCGTTTGTCACAGACTTTTTCCTCGAGAGTTGGAAGAATTCATTGGAGAATGACTTTGTATTAAAAAAACAGTTCAATTTCGTTGGTTTTAAATTAAAGTTTTATAAAGGTATCATATAGTATTTAGCATAATTTCGATATAAATTATATTTCTACTATACCTGAAATATTTTTTACTTTTTAGTAACAATTTAACCCGATTTTTTTAAGTAAACAATAAATTATTGAATTATTTCGTATTTCATGAAATTTTCTTAGAAAATCTTTATAGCCACTCCCAGAAAATGGCAAAGCTACTAGGGAAATTATATATGTGTTAATCAATCTATTTCGATATTTATGTACATACATGCGTAGTCGTATAAACATATGTCATATACATAATAAAAACAAATGAGCAGTATGCCTTTCGTTCAATAGACCGTACATATATTGATCTCTTTCAATTAAGTATTTCGAAATGTGTATGTACAAGTATTTATTTAGATCAAATTATTTATATAGATATACCTACATACTAGTGATGTTACGAATATTCGTATTCGTATTCATATTCGATTATTCGACTACTCGCTTATTTTAAGGTATTCGTATTCGTATACGCCAAATTCAAGCGAATATTTCTCGAATAATTTGAACATACATTTTCAAAAAAAAAAAAAAAATCAATCAAAAAGTTTAAAAAAGAACATAAAATGTACAAAAATATAATAATTTTTATATAAAGAAAGAAAGCCCAAGATAAATGGCGCAAGATAAGAATCCTCTTAAAAAACAATCGAAAATTATAGATAGGTTTTTCGTATCACTTAAAAGTTAAAGTCTCATATGTAAATTCATATCATGTTAAGTTAGTAATCAATTCTCAGTAAAAGAATATTGGACTACCAAAATGGAAGAACTAAAATTTATTATCTGAAAGTCCACGAGACATGTGGCTGCGCTAACTGCGAAAATATGTTCTGCCAAACAACACTGAATTACTAATTAAAATCGCAAGCACTAAAATAATTTAAAAATGTTAACTAGTGGTCTTCTAATTCGGCATCTCAATATCATAATAATGTTAAATACCTACCTAAAGTATTTTTTTGTCAATTTTTTGAAATATTAATTTTTCTAAACCTTAAAAGTAATATTCGTATTCGTATTTGGCGAATACTGTTTCAAATATTCGTATTCGTATTCACGAATACTAAAAATTGATATTCGTAACATCACTAATACATTACGTATGTATGCACGTACATACAAACATACTTATATGATATACATAGGTAGGTATTATGCAACAAAATGTTTTCAAAATCACCCTGGATCTAATGAAGATATAATGATCATGTAATTTTTTTGCACCAACATACATACCTTTGATTTGAAGTAATTTCATCAGTTTCACACTCTTTTTTTTTATAGACAATTTATTAAATTCAAAAACTTACTTAAGTATCCAGTGTATGTTAAGTAAAAATCGGAAGTAATATTATCTCCCTCTCCTTATGTAAAATAAATTTCTTATATACCTACCAAACAAACGATCGATTCTCTCTATTTCTCCTTATAGTTTTTTTTTTGGCTGCTATAAGACTTCATTATGGTTTTTATTTGGTGTTGTGTGCCTGCATGATTTGGTATTTTCTGTTTGTGCTGAAACTAATTGGATTTTATTTTCTGGCTTGCCAACCATCTCCATCCTTTTCTTTTAATGTGCAGCACCCGGCTCTTTCTAGCCCGTAACCTTTCTTTTCTTTAATAATAAAAAAATACATTATTTTCACTGCAGTTCTTTTTTATTTGTAGTTGGTACAAGTTTTTCAACATTACAAATTGTAAAACATTTTTCGATGCAAATGACGTTAGCGAAAGCGCTGATTAGATTTAATAAATATTAAATAATTTTAAAAAGTTATTTCATACCTACCTACCATGAAGATTTTTTTGACTTACGTTGATTTTGAATTATTAATGCCTCATAGCTCTATTTTAAATGATCTTCCGAGTTTCGATCTGTTTTTTTTTTTTTTTTTTTTTTTTTTGGGGAACAAAAATCTAATTTCTATATTCTATAAGTTTTTAGCAATAAAATACAAGTTAAATATTCGTGTGAGATGAAATTTTCGCTGAGATTTAGAGAGATTTAGTGACGATGTTTTTTCTTCGTTTCTTGCAAGTCATATGCTCGTTGCATTTGTGTTAGGTACCAATTAAAACCACATACTTTTATTGCACACAACTCTCAAGAGATCTTGTTGGTCATAATTGTTTTTTAATGTTTTAATAACGTTTAACTATTTCAGATAATTAGTCTGATAGTATTTTTATATAATAGAGTGCATTTATGATGTTAAAAATGTGTGTTATGTTTTATTAGTTAAAGTCTTGTTAAATTCTTAGAAGCTGGTGGGTAATGTTAACTATTACTTCTAATGTTGAAGCTTGTCTCAATATTATTTGTTATAAAGATTACAAAAACATAAAATTTAATAATAAAATAGATTTCATTTTTAATGCAGCTGCGGTAGTTGAAAATTTATTTCGAAAGGAAATATTTTTTTACAAATAATACACTGAAAAAATTTTTTCTTAGTCTTAAAGTGGCTTCAACTCCCATCATGAACCGTTTTACTTTCAGTGTACTACATATTTTTCGTATTGTGTGTTCTAGTATTTTATCTCTCTTCTAATCAAAACTTAATTTGAACGAATGGTCAAATTAATATTGTTGCACTAAACGACCGAGCATCAGTAATGATGTCAGCGAGAATGCTGTTAAAAATCAGAGTGATGCAACAAAAATGTTTTCAAAATTTATTGTTCATTATTACATGTACATATGTATTCTTACCTTAAATTTTTAAATGTAATATTGGGAAAATTAAAAAAAAATATCAAACCTACATTAGAGCACAGAAATGTGTTTGCTTAGGTCGAGTGCTAAAACTCCCAACAAAATTTTAGTAGAATTTTGGCCTGTAAAAGCCATAAAACAGGACTACTACTGACTACTGAATATTAATTGGAAAAAGTACAAACGAAAAACCTCTAGGCCTCACTTTTCTAATGAACGTGTGTGAGTGTTGTGTCTTTGAGAGACGAATGCAACAAAGAACACAAAAGATGTTTAAATTAGCGGGCTGTTATTAATTTTATTATCATGCGATCACAACAACTATTTACCAAAGCAAAAACAGAAGAAAAGCAATCACAACAAATCACTCAGTTGCATTCTTTGTGTTAGAAAGCGTATGAATATGCGATGTGAGTGATGATGCGCAGTAAATATATCATCAGTAGTTGCATGTTGTTATACGAGTACTTCTCTACTATTGCTCGCATGTAGTTGTTGGTACAACAAATTAAGAGGAGTTTTTACAACCAAACACATTCATTAGTATCAGAAAATTTTGTACAAATAAACCATAAAACCACCAATTGATCGATACTTTTACAACCCATTCTCGCCGGCTTATGGCTCGTAATAGTCAAAACTCAGATTATAGCCGAGCCAAATACACACAAACCCAACACAACACGTACGAAATAAAGAGTAAAATTATCACATAGAAGTGTGAGTGAGTAAGTAGCGAGTACATGTGCGTACGTAATTTCCTTACAAGTTAAAAGCGCGTGTGTGTCTTTCATTATTCCTTCCAATGATACCAAATACGATTACATCATGTGGCCACCAAGCTATGGACGATACCTTAGACATACAAAAATATTATAACAAAGCATTTTTCCAAGTGAACTTATTTCATCCACTCGTTTTGCAGCAGAAAAAAAATCGGAAACCTTAAAAAACAAAACAAAATCCTAAAGAAAGCCCCGAAAACAGCTTAAAAATCTCCTTAAATCCGCAAAACATTTTTCAAATAAAATAAGTTGATTAAAGAAGTGCGATTTTTATTTATGTATTTTTAGATTTTTTGTCACATATTTTGGACTACAAATTAAATTATATTTGGGGGAAATCTCTGACAATTACACGGCTGGTCGTAAAATGTATCCGAAAAAAAGAATTTTTGTTAAATGGCTCTACCATGTCATCCAAATTTTCAGGATATTCTTGAAAATTTTTTAGAATATCCTAAAAGAAAAACGGCCTGGCCCACGATATCGAACGATGTCGATCGCTGCATTTCTAGACGTACAAAAACTAACTTGCTTTCCACTAATAACGGATTTTATTTAACTTATTATTTGTAGAGGCACATAAGCTAAACAAATAAATAAAGTGGGTGGTAAGAAGGTCGTAAATCAGTTGCTTTTCGTCTACAATTTCAGCATTATCGGACCGAAAGATTCGATTTTTTTGGCAACAGCTTGAATAAGTTTTATTTCATTTTCTGGTCGACTTCGGTTACAATTCCGGCACTTGTGCAGACATTCTGACAGAATTCCCACAGATTTGAGCGAAAAGTGTTCACTGGGTCAAATATAGCGTATATTTTAAAGATGTTATTCCTTGGTTTTTCCTTTCAAATAGTTTTGTCCACTTATTTTTGTACACATTTATATCTAGGCGACGATCTTTGTTTCTTTATGTTTTATTTCCTTGCGACTGATTTGTTTGTTTTTCTTTTTAGAGGACTGTGAAAGGGTTAAATTTCAAAATGTGTAGACCTTTTCATTTTGGCTGAGTTTTCATTTTACATGCCTGCCAACATTCCCTTAAAGATTATTTGTTTATTTATTTTCGTGCAGCAGAACCCTCAAAAGTTTACTTAAAGTAAAGTTTGTTTTGTTACTTTTTATTCCGTAAAATTCTTTTTCGATAATTGAAGCATCAAAATTTCAAATACAAAAAAATTTACTTTAACGTTTTATTTGATTAACAAAGATCATAATAAGATCCTCAAAAAATAATAAAATTAAAAAAGAGATATATGAAACAAATAAACAAACTTAAGTTGTCAATAAAACCACATTTAAAGAATCGAAACAAAAACTAAATAAAGAATTTGTTTTACCTTTTGCGGCCAATATTTAAAGCCAAACCAAATTTCAATGTCATTCAAAAGAATTTGAAGTAAATTTATGTGTGAGTATGAATATATTAAATAAAATCGTGACCTTGGGTATACCAGCCACTTGTCACCTTGTCAAAGTTTTGTTAGAAAACCTGTCACTGTCAACCAAATGACAGAATTTACAATTTGTAGCAACACCACGGGACAGGCTCCACAAGTGCTGTGTTCACAAAAACAAAAAAAAAACGTTTGTTAAGATGTCCTTGATTATTTAATGCTTGCTGATGAATGAATGATGACCTTGTACCAGCAGTAGCATCGCCTTAACATGTTATTGTTTTATTTTTCTTAATTTACTCTCTATTAAATATTAAATGCTGTTCGTTCTTATTTAAATTGGTCGCGTTGTTCACTACTTGTTCGTATTTACCGCTTACTGTGTTTGTTTTCTTATCTTACGTGTTTCCGTCTATACCTCGACTTGACCAAATATTTTGCTTCCACTTTCATACAACTGATTAGTCACTGTGTCTCTTGCGATTGCTTTAGTGATAACTACTTTGACAACTCTACTCTCACTTTTTGTGCATTTTCCTTTCAAGATCATTTCTTATGGATGGTAAAAAGTTTGGATGATTTGGTTTGAAAACGTGGTCAACCGATTCTTTATTGCTTTTTGGTATTTACGTTTTTCATGTCTGGTTTTGGCATAAAATTTGGTTATGGCTCATTCAACATGACCTTGAGCTGATAGGTTTCCATTAAAAACTACCAAAACTAAAGGCGCAAAAAATTTTCACCATATGCAGGAGCAAATCGTTGTTGAAATTTCTGTTTTTTTGTATTTTTTTTTTTCAAATATGTATGTATTTAGAATTTTATTATTTTATATCTATATTTTTTTGTATATATTTTTAAAAGATTCTTCTTCTACTGTAAAAAAAGCATAAGTCACTTTAATCAAATTTACACAGTTTCAGAAGTTTTTTTGAGTCCCAGTTAGTCCCCTTAGGCCTACTGTAGCTCCTCTAATTGGTTACACAAGAATGCCATTAAGACCTGCGTTATAATGTCTGACTCATCCTCTAAAACTGTAGTTTGGACATTATTTTTAATATTTGCCTAAAATGTTTAAACATCCTTTGAATAAGTTTTGTAAAATATATCAATTTTTAAAGGGTATACTTTTATGAGGTGTTATTACAAAAATACTTTTTAAGATTTTTGTTTCATTTTATTGTTTTCTTCTTTCTCTCGCGATAGATTGATTTAATTGCTACAACAGAAAATAGCAATCGCATAAAATTTTTGGGTAATTTTTTAAATTGTAAATTTACCTTAAATTAATAAAAAAATTCTATATTTTAAAAGTCAATTAGCAAAAAACTAAATTTGTTTCTAATACAAACAATTCCGTGGAAAAATAGAGTTGAAGGACACAACCAATACCACCTATTGGATAACGCCTTAATGGACAAAAACCCTGCAATAATTTACAATAGAAAAATTTCCAGATTAAGTCAAACTCATTATGACAAATAATCTGGTAATAAACTAAACTAAAAGCGGAACTAACGTGTGTGCAACATCAAATCAGCCCATCTCAGGCGATAATTTTATTTGTTTGTTTGTTCTTTTCTTGTACCTAAAACAAACTGTATTCAATTTGTATCCTTATGTTTCCTTTTTCGAAAACCAAACTAACAATAGAAAACAATAGTCAATCGAAATTGATATGGTCAGCAAAATTATGTGAAATTGTTTGCAAAGTGTGCTACCTACTACTAACTTGCAACACTGCTGCAACCAATTTTCTTGCTTACACAAATGCTCAAACACACATGCACACGCAGAATACCGTGAAGAAATTATTTAAAAATTATTATCCTAAAATTGTTCATTCAGTCTGGTGATCATCGTTTCTGTTAGTGTTCATACAAAATCCTTTAAATGAAGATGTCAATGTTGGTTGCTTGTTTGTTTGTTTGTTATCTTCTAAAAATAGTTAAAATGCATTCGTAGCTTCAACTGCAGAAATAGTGGATACGAAATTTATTCATCAGTTTGTTACGCTGACCCTTGTTTTACACGGGGTCAGCGGGATTTCATGGGTATGTTTTCTGTGGAGGCCATAAAAATCGCAGGGTGTCAACAATATTTGCTTCTAAATAACTCACCACGACGATAAATAAATGACAATCCCAAGTAGTTGTAATGTTTATTCTACAGCTGATAATACACCATGCAAAAACTCGACCAGTTCCGCCGTTGGTGTGTCCAATATGCCGTTTGTAAATCTCTTTTTAACACCCTTTTCACCAGCTCATTATTTGTGATCATTGAACATTTCCTAACATCCTGTTTGTTAGATTATTCTTCTTCTGGCTTTAAAAATTGTTCAAATTTCTTTACTTTAAGTGGATTATTGCTGCACGATTTAAACTAGACAACAAGGCAACAGATCGGCATTGTTATCTGTTATCAGGATTAAAATTGATCATTTTATAACTAATCGTAAATTTACGACAGACTGAATTTTTGTTACTGGTGCTTGACTTTCGTTGTATTAATGAAAAGTTTTATTGAAAATCACTTTATTTATTGAAAACTTTCGTAATTGTTATTTTTGAACAAAATTAATAAAACTGTTAATTGATTTAACGTATTAGATTATTTGGTCAATATTAATGCTCGATTTACTGAAATAGCGAAAGTTTTACTTGAATTTTTGGTTCAGTGCAGCATTGTGCAAAACGAAGCTAGTTCAATTCGCCGTAAATAGTCGTGTTATATTTCGCTGCTCTCTACTATTCAATTTGTTTTTGTGTTGTACACTGTACAGGATTTAAAATAATATTTTTATATAGAAAATTCTTATTGACAATAAAAAGTAGCACTTCATAAAAAAGGCCATTATGGTATGCCTTAATTAAAAAATGGTCACTTAAAGTGGCAGTGTAGTTTAAAATTTGTCACTTTAGTCGCAAAGAATTTATATACATATACATTTTTCTTCTTTAAAATATTTCCCCTTTAAAACTACATTTGCTGTAATTGTCATTCTTTAAAAATTTCACATAAAAAAGAAGATAATTTTACTTTTTTCCATAAAAACTTTCACAACAACATTATTGGCCTGCTTGCATATTTTGAAATTTACGACTACTGATCGTATTTGAAAAAAAAAAAATTAACACATCTGCCTTTAAAATTACGATTATTTAAAACATTTTGTTATCAATTTTCCACAGTCCAAATGAAATGTCATCTGAATGTTGTCCATTAGATATGGTACGTGTAACAGTGTTACGATTATTTTTGCTAAGCCTGGTTTTATCAAACACCTTTTAAAACACTGAAAACAGAAATGTATTTTAACCGTTCAATGTAGTTTTTTCCTCATTACGACCATCTGTCAAACGGTCGGTCAGTAAGTGAGTGAGTGAGTGTGTTTGTATCACGTTGACACTTTATCTAATTTTGCTTTTTTTGTCACTTAATCAATGAATAGTTTTCTATATTTTTCTAACAACTATTAGTTTTTGTTTTTCGTTTGAAAATTTCCAAGAAAAACAAACAAACTTCTTAATGGGCACAATAAAATTTATATGAAATCGATCGAAAATGTACGATGTGCCAACATTTGAGGAGATTTGTTTTCTTTGTTGCTCTTAAGAGTGTGAAAAGGTTTTTACTTGTCCACGTATAGTGTACAATGAATGATCTCATATTTAATATGGAAACAATTGTGGCGTAAATTAATTAAGCATACAAATTAAAAATAATAGATCATTTCTTTTTTTTTCTGGGAAATAATGTTCATTCCTTGGGGCAGAACAAATTTTAAATTTGTTAATAACTAAAAAAAAAAAAAAAAATTGAAAATATTTTTAGTTTCGTTTTAAATTTGGTAGATTTCAAGGATATAAATCAATTTCCGAACAAACATTAGAAACTTTTTGAAAATATTCCAAAGATTCATGTTTTTTTTTTTTTTGATATTCGTTAAATAGCAAACCCGTAAAATTCAAATATTATTGCCTGATAAAATTATTATGGTTGAACACTTTAACTGAATTTGTTTAATTTAAATTACTTGGCGCCATTTCATGTTTCATAAAAATGTTTAAAATTAAAAATTAAAAAAAAAATGTTTTCAAGATACTAAAACTAGACAAATTAAATTCCTCCATATATATTTTGTTACTTAATAAAATACTAAAATTTATTAATACATGTAACGAAAATATTTTTAGTTCCATTCAATACGACGTAAACAATTAATCCACCACCATCCAAAATATTTGTACACATAAACTCTCAGGCACCACCTGCCTGCGTACAACAGATCGCAAAGATCACAAAGAAATATAGAAAAACGACGATTTAAGGCATTAATTATGGGAAATTCTTTAGTCTGGCACCTTAATTAAATAATACATTTTATTGTTATTTCTCTACTTATAGCACTTATTCAGACAACGGTCACATGTTGGTAAACACTCCGCATAACAAAAATATTCAAGTGCTGTAAACACTTTGTACAACATTTTATGTTGCACTAATCATGTCTAGTAGACAGACACATACATAATGTCATACATAAGACTGATCATACTTAAGTCTAAACATGTCACAAGCTCTCCTTAAAAATATAAAAAATACAACCAAATTAATAAAAAAACAACACCAAGTTTTCATTCATCAAATTTTCCATTTTCCATTTTCCTTTTTAAGAGGCGGCCGAATGATCGTTTGACTTTGTTGCCTTTTTCGTATTATTTTTTTTGTTCGGACAAGTGGTAAAAATGTCCGAAAATGCCGTCTCACATTTTGTATTTGATAGTTTTATTATTCCTACAAATTTTATTTATTTATTTATTATTTCTTTTCTTCAATAATCTTTTTTGCGTCTGTTTTTTAAAATGTTTTTGTGATGGTTTCTCCTTTATTTGTTTTTAAACGTTTTAAATCCCTGTCTTAGCTTTATTGCTTTTGTTTCGCATTGATTATTAATATTATTATTATTATTTGTTGTTGTATTAGTTTATGTGAACAGGTTGTTTGTTTACACAATTCATTAATCTGAAAGTGTTGAATAAATAAAGACGCCAAGCAAACACCGACGCCACAAGCATGGGGAACATCATAAAATGACACATGTCTGTTGCGGGTTTTTCTCGTATGCATGTTGTAATTGCAATTTAAAAGAATGCAATCGTATACTGAGAATTATTTTGTAGCTCCTTACTTACAGGGTTAAAACGTTTCACAAAAATTTCACTCGTTCGCAACGCTTACAAGATTTTCTCTGTCGATTCACTGCAACAATGTTCAAAAGAGGAGAAAGCTAAAATGAGTGTAAGATGCAAATTTTAAAAATCACCGCTACTTATACTTTTTTAGTGGCCTTTAGTGGCTTTTTGTATTGTAAAGTGTCATTTGTTGGCTTTCCCTTGGGGGCATGTTTATAAATCTTCCTTCTTTAAATACATCTTGTTGCTGTGATACTTGCGGTTGGATATACTGGTAGATATCGGGCAGCATTCTGTGACTGGTTATGAGTGAGGTCCCCTTGGGGCACACCTGATGGCTTTGGTTGCTAACAAACTCGCTGGGAAAGGTAATTGCTGAATAATGTTTGGACTTTGAATAACCAAGCAAGGAAGCAACTAAAAATCGACTATTTTTAAAATAAAAAGAAAACAATTCTCTTAACTTCTGCCTTTCATTTTCCTTTTTATTGAATATTCAAATTGTGGTCTTTCTTCGATTATTCAAACAGATTTTATTTCATATTATTTCAAGTAAAACTCTAAACACTCAAATAATTACGTGGTATTTTCCCACCCATAACCGGCGAACGAATGCACTCTTGTGTTTTTCTTTTTCTTTGTTGAAAATTTAAAAGGTTTGTTGTTCTTAAATAAATTTTTCTATTTACATTTGGATTTTATCCTTTCTTTAATATGACTGGAAAAATTAAATTTGTTACACTTGAAATATTCAATAATATTTGAAGAGATTTTATGTACGTAAATATTGGGAAATTTTTCTGTGGACAAAATGTGTTGATTTTGCTTACAAACAAAAATATGAAATGTTTTGGTTGCAACTTAAAATTTAAATGAAATGACGTTTTTTATGAGTTTAAATTATTAAATAAATAATAATAATTATTAAATAATAAATAGCAATCATATGGCAGTAATAAATAAGTATCACATGTATTTAACATGATCATCAAGTAATTCCTTTCAACAAAACAAACGAGGGGAAGTCTTGTAACATTTATCACAAATAAGCCGTGACATTTCCAAATTATTTTGACTTGTCGTTAAGTTAATGGTGTAAGTTAAACAACACCAAAGTTTTTCTATTTTCACGTAATTGGCATTCGTTGTATTTTGAGTAAATTTAATTATTAAAAGAATTCTGGTAATAAATCGTGAGAATGAATGAATTGGTTCTTGTTGCCGCAAAAATATTTATTTTGAAATTAAAATACAAAGAATTTACAAATAATACAATCCATGTTGTGTCCTTTGATTTCGTTAAATAAAATGTTGATTAAAGTTATTATTCCTCTAAGTTTTTTTGTCACAAATTTTCCGTCTAATAAGCTGGCTTGACTGTCTGACTTTTTTTATCATCATGGATGGAATGCAAAAAAAATTAAAAATGTTTGCTTAAAACTTATCAGTAAGAAATAAGAAAAAGTCTGAAATCAAAGTATGTATAAAAAATGTGTGGGACACATTTAAACATCCTTTACCATCGCTGTTAAATTGATGCTTTTTTTGTCCTCAAAGAATGTATAACCCTTCACACACATCAATCTCGGCATTAAATGTTGTCTCAACTTCATATCTTTCTATACCCTTCATTATTCTTATCAGCAACGATAAGTTTTCTTGTTTGTCATCCTCTTGGTAACGTCTTTAAAGTTTTCGTAATAAATCTTGGAGGCACTGCAACTCTGCTCTAAAAATTTACAAAACGTGCAGAAGCAGAGAGATTTTATAGACTTTTTAAAACTTTCAACTTGAAAAATTAATCGACATTTTTTTTAATAAAGGACTTTTGCTAAAAACTCAATATCATTTTATTTTTTAACAAAAAATCAATTGAAGTGTATAGAAAATTCGGCTCAGCTCGTTAAATGGGTCTGCTATAATTTTCTTAAACTCTCTTTATCCCTTTTGATTCTATAAGATAATATTTGTAATAAATTTATTTGCTGCAAATGTTTTTTGCTCATATTTTACCGTGAATTCGTGCTTAATTGTGGTTGTGCAAATTTAACGCATTTTTATTTTTGCTCTTTTACAAAACGAACGAATGTCAACTGTTATTCAAAAGTTTACTAAAATAAACTTTGAAAGATACAACATGAGATGAGACGAGATGAATTGCTGACGATGATGATGATCTGAAAGAAAACACATACAGATACTCAAATGGGAATGAGTGAAGAACGTTATCGTACAGATCGAGCGGCAATACAATAAATTGTCAGTTGGCTGGCGTAACGCAGCGTAGAGATATTCGTCATCCGCTTGTCTCCAACTCATCATAGTTTTTTTTAATAGGTCTTCACAGTTTTCGACAGTTTTTAAGCCGATGTTTTTTTTTTTTTTTGTTAAAAGCGTTGATGGATTTTTTTTTGTCTTTTATGGCCGTTTGTACGTAAAAGCCATTCATTCTATTTTAATTTAATGTTCTTAAATAACTTTAAGCCACATTTTTTGGTTTGGTTTGTATGACCACTGCTGGCCACATCGTGATCATTGTTGTGGGACAATCTCCCGAAAACAGACTAAAAATAAAAAAATACGTTCTGTGACAGTAAGAATTCACATGCTTCTTTTTTACCAGTTAGATACTAAAGAAATTTTAGTTTTTTCGTATGGAATTCCACAGTCCAAAATATATGAAAAAAGAATCTCAGTTTTTGTGCGTCTACCTTTTTCCTCAGTTCTGTGAAACTCTCCGGAGACACAATCAGTGCCAGTAAAGGCTCAGCAAAAAAAAAAATGCAGCACAACAAAAACTGACAGATATTTTGCTCATCTTTTAAATCAAGGATTAGTTTTTTGTTGGCCTGCCGGCGTAAAAGTCCTCGCAAAAAAACCCTGCACCTTCGTTTGTTTAACATTCAAAAAATCTGCCAATAAACATAAAATATTTATTTATGGTTATTTTTTCTCTCTTCCTCTCTCATTTTTTGCTTTTGTTTTTAAATGCTTCACAAACTGTAAATAATTTTGCATTGCTGATTGAATCTGTCAAAAGTTTGCGATTTATTTTTCGTTGCAAAGTTGCATAAAATACCTTTCGTTATTGGTTGTGATTTAGAATATTGTTCAGGTCAGAATTACAAACGTTTTGAAAAATATTTTTCGAAAATTATTTCGAAAGCTTTATTTTTTTTTGGAGTTTTGGATTTCCCAAAAATAGTTTAATACAATTCTTGCGAAGAAGCACAAACCTGCATCCTTTACAATAACCAAAATTTGCTGGAATAATTTTTTTATTAAAAAAAAAACAAACATGAAAATTTCACTAAAGACATAATGAACTTAGCGATGCATTGTAATAATTTCTCTAATCTGATGAAAATATTATTCTCATTTTTTCAGGAATTGTTTCATCACATCAACAAAAGTTTCATTTTTTTAAAAAAACTTTTCATTATAAGATTAATTAATATTTATGCCCTATCCTACAGTTCAATGCCATCACGTGGACCAAATAGATACCAAGGTTTTGTTATAAATATGTAACAATTAATTAAATTAAATTAACTATTTTAATAGTGTTTTAGTTCAGAAACTAAAGAAGTTTCTATCGTCAAAAATACATTTGATTTCTAGTAAAAATTTCATCAATAAAATTAGTTTCGATTGGTTATTTCCATCCGACCATACATTAATTTAATTTTTTTGTTTGTTGGTTTATATACATACATACGTAGATACATATTATGATTAACTGACTGACTGACTGATCATAAAGCAGGAAGGCAGGCTTTCAAGATGGCGTTCTATCTAAAACATGACTTAACAAAAACGAAAAATTAAACACACAATATGCATTCATATTTATTGTTTTCCAAGAATGAATGGAAATAAGCCTTAATCATCATCAACAACAACTGTTAAGAATTACTGCAGACTGGCTGAAGGAACGGACAGACATAATAAACCGACATGGAGTTAAATGGCTCGATCAGCTAACATGGTGGCTAAAGTTATTAAAAAAATAAAATAAAAGAAGAAAAAAGTAACACATTTGGGAAAAAAGGCACAATTTAGCCACCACCAACAAAAACTATGAACCAGTATTTAAGCCAAGACACCACTACTTATTACCAATACCAACTTGTTTGCACTGACACACTCACTCAATTTTAGAAAATAATAATAAAAGAGATATTAATAACCAACAAAAAAAAAACAAAATAATAATAATAAACACATAATGCTTCAAGCGTTTTTATAACCATTAACAAAAACAACAACAACAACAAAAATGCGGCCAAAAAAAAAAAAAACCAAAATGGGAGAAAAAAAAATCCAAAAGATTCAACAAACAGGCCAGAAAAAGTGTTACATAGGAGGTCCATTTTTTCGGCTGAAGCGTCAAGGTTCACGCACTCAAACTACAAAATACATTTTCAGTTTTAGTGTGTTTTCATTCTTTAATTAAAAAAAAAAGAAAAAAACAGGG